>CM041779.1:178308769-179022438 GCA_023374045.1 Limonium bicolor | reverse complement strand
ACTATGGTGTCTATTCATGAATAATAATGAAGAGCAAATCTCGATTGGTGGGACATGAGGATAACCCGGGAAGACGACATCTCGGGCCGCGCGGTATGGAATATTCGGGAGTTGGTATCTGCATCAGATCCTTCGCCCTTCTGTGTGGAGCACATCCTGGAGTCTAGAGGCGACTCCGCTTTCTCAGCGCATGACGTCGGGAATGGGAGGAGTGACAATTGGTGGAGCTTATCCTGGAGTCAAGAGGCGACTCCGCTTTCTCGGCGCATGACGCCGGGAATGAGGGATTAGCTATGGAGGAGACGTCCTCCAACGTGCGGTGATAAAAGAATTCACAAATAATCCTTAAAGAAACAAGGAACGATGAGCACCTACACAATGAGGTCTCGGGATCTAATCTATATCCCCTGATTCGGTGCCAGAGAATAAAGGAAAACTTGTGTAATGAGACCAAGCAAACAAGAGAAGTCACAAAGTGATCCTGTAAGAAACAAGGAATGAATAACACCTACAGAACAAAGTCTCAGGATCTAACTTATATCCCCTGACTCGGTGCAAGAGAAGAAAAGAAAACATGTGTAATGAGAACAAGAAAACAATACGTAACTCCTGAATGATCCCATAGTGAGGATCGACGGTATAATATATCTGCGCACACGCCCTATAAGTTACTTGATTGTTGCGGCTACATTAGCAGCTTATTGTGCTGAGTTACGTGCTTGCAAGTTGTGCTTGGTTGCTTACTGATATTGCTATGCTACCGATGAGTGTGTATGATATCATGGTGTGCTGATGTGTGCTTTACTGCTTTATATAGCATGTAAATTGACCTAATAATATTCGACCAAGTAGTCGTGTGGCCCGGTACATGCGGGCTTCACACGTTCATACTCAGCGTAGTTTGCTGAGTCCTTTACACCCAATTTTTTTCAGGTCTTGTGCCAGACAATAACGGAGCGTAGGCGGGATGGCTACCATGGGGTAGTCCATCAGGGCATGACTTTTAAGTTTGTAGTGGCTTGTGTAATATACGGGTTGTTATAAAACCCAAGATGTAATTCTTAGTCTATGATTTGGTAAATTTGTTGTAGACACTCGGAACTTGGGAATGGTACTATCTGTTGTATTTGGACTTCATTAATTATGGACTTCCTGTCATAAAGAACCGTAACTTGGTGTTAGTAATGTGGTCTGTCAACACATGGGTGGTTGGCGTCTGTGACACCCGGACGGAGGTTATTCCGCTGCAAGCTAGTTTACATTTATCGGCGGGCGTTTCAATTGATCTAGGGATGTTTTATTCGGGGGTGTTACAACTACTGAAAGAGCCCGAGATGCAAGACAGTTTCATATCAAAGTATTCCAAAAGAACCTACCTTCAAGCTAGTATCTGCTATCACATTGGTGAAGAAGTTGAAGAAGGGACAACCAGTCTATTTATGCTATGTCCAGGATTGAGGCAAGAAGAGAAACACAAGACAGACATACCAGTCATTGCAGACTTTCCTGATCTATTTCCAGAAGAATTACCAGGGATGCCACCCAAAAGAAAAGTGGAATTCTCCATCGATTTATTACCAGGCACAAGACCTATTGCTAAAGCACCTTACAGGATGGCACCAGCAGAAATGAAAGAACTGAAGATTCAGTTAGAAGACCTACTTGACAAAGGCTACATCAGACCGAGTGCATCACCATGGGGAGCACCAATTTTGTTTGTGAAAAAGAAGGATGGTAGCATGCGACTATGCATCGACTACAGGGAGCTTAATGCTGTCACAGTGAAAAACAAGTACCCGTTACCACGAATTGATGATCTATTTGACCAGTTAAGAGGCGCTACAGTTTTCTCGAAGATTGATCTGAGATCAGGATACCACCAGATACGGATAGCTGATGAAGACATAGAGAAGACAGCTTTCAGAACGCGCTACGGACATTACGAGTTCACAGTTATGCCATTTGGATTGTCGAACGCCCCAGCTGTATTCATGGATCTTATGAACCGGTTGTTCAGGGAGCAGTTAGACTCATCAGTGGTTGTATTTATCGATGACATTCTGGTTTATTCTAAGACTAAGGATGAGCACGAGATGCATCTGAGGCAAGTTTTGCAGATCAAGAGAGAAAATCAATTGTATGCCAAGCTTTCAAAATGTGATTTCTGGTTAGACAGTGTATCTTTTCTAGGGCATGTAATATCAGCCAGTGGAATATCTGTAGACCCTACGAAGATCGAGGCAGTTAAGACCTGGCCGAGACCAAAGACAGTGACAGATATCCATAGTTTCTTGGGATTAGCTGGCTACTATCGCAGATTTGTGCAAGACTTCTCTAAACTGGCGAAACCAATGACGAACCTGATGAAGAAAGATTCTCCATTTTTATGGACTGAAGATTGTGAGCGTTCCTTTCAGATATTGAAGGACCTATTGACGTCGGCACCAATACTCACCATTCCAGAGGGGACCGATGGATTTGAAGTTTGTTGCGATGCCTCAGGTACAGGGATTGGGTGTGTACTTATGCAGAATGGAAAGGTTGTTGCTTATGCGTCACGACAGTTGAAGAAACATGAAGAGAACTACCCTACTCACGATTTGGAATTGGGAGCAGTTGTTTTTGCACTAAAGATCTGGTGACACTATTTATATGGAGTGACAGTGACAATTTATTCAGATCATAAGAGCCTTCAACATTTATTCACACAGAAGGAGCTGAACATGAGACAGAGGCGATGGGTCGAGTTTCTGAAGGACTACGACATCGACCTCAGGTACAAGGAGGGTAAGGCAAATGTAGTTGCTGACGCCCTGAGCCGTAGAGCCCATTCTTTATTTACCATGACAGGAGACAACGACCTCATCGAGGAGGTACGTTGTGCTCAGGCTAATGACCAGTACATGAAGACTATTAGACAGCAGTTGACGGATGGTAACTCGAGAGGCAGAAGTATGATTTTGTGCTTAGTGAAGACGGGCTAATCAGACTGAATGGTCGTTTATGCATTCCAGAGACCAGCACAGACTTGAAGGAAAAGATACTTCAGGAAGCTCATTGCTCATCATTATCAGTACACCCAGGGTCATCTAAGATGTACAAAGATTTGAAATTACATTTCTGGTGGAGTGGCATGAAGAAGGATGTTACGGAATTTGTAGCAAGATGTATGACATGTCAGAAGGTGAAATTTGAGCACCGGAGACTGGGCGGACTAGTACAGCCGATGCCCATTCCATACTGGAAGTTCGAGGATATATCCATGGATTTTGTAGTAGGTCTTCCACTGACTAGAGGAGGTGCTAACATGATATGGGTGATCGTCGACAGATTGACAAAAGTAGCTAAGTTCATTCCTATCAAGGACACTTGGAAAGTCCCCAAGCTGGCGGACCTCTTCCAAAGGGAGATTATTAGACACCACGGCGTACCGAAGTCTATTGTGTCAGATAGAGATTCCAGATTTGTTTCCAGATTCTGGCAGCAGGTTCAGGAGGCATTGGGTACAAAGCTGAAGCTAAGTACAACCTTTCATCCATAGACAGATGACCAGAGTGAAAGAACGATTCAAACATTGGAGGACATGCTCAGAGCTTGTGCCTTAGATTTCCAAGGAAGCTGGATAGACAGACTACATCTGATTGAGTTTGCCTACAACAACAGCTATCATGCATCAATTCAGATGCCACCATTTCAGGCACTGTACGGCAGACCATGTAGGACACCACTATGTTGGGACGAGCCCAGTGAGAATATCATCTTAGAGCCAGCGTACTTAGACCAGATGAAAGAGGACATTGTTCAAATACGCAAAAACATGAAGATAGCCCAGGACAGACAGAAGTCATACGCTGATGTCCGTAGGAGAGACCTCGAGTTCGCAGTAGGCGATCGAGTCTTCCTTAGAGTTTCACCCATGAAGGGAGTTTTTAGGTTTGGGAGGGCAAGTTGAGTCCGAAATATGTAGGACCGTACCTTATCACGGAGCGAGTGGGCCCATTAGCTTACAGATTAGATTTGCCTGTTGAGCTTGGGAGAGTGCACAATGTATTTCACATTTCACAGCTTAAGCAGTATGTGCCTCATCCATCGCATGTTTTAGAGCCCGAGACTAAAATACCCCAAACCTTAATGTGTTAATTAATTATGTAATTATAATTTTCTAAGGCTAATTAAGTCCTTAAGATTATTGGTGAAGGAATGAAAACCAAAAAGAAAGAGAAAATGCGTAAAGTCACACAACGTGAAAACACGTATTTAATTATTTTAGGAGGTACATAACCTTCATTAGGGTTGTAAATATATTTTTATACCTTAATTACACATTAATAACATGTGGGAAAAATCCCGGAAGAAAACGGATTCAAACAATGCGTTAAAACGCTAACGAAGTCCTAAAACACGTTTTTCGAGAAAACCCGAAAAACGTGACTTTAAACAGTTAAATGACCCCGTAAAATAATGGTTGATTTTATAACAATAATTAAACATTAATGGGAGTTTGATAACCACTAAAATTAAGGGAATGAGAAAATTCCGGAAAACGGTCCCGGTTAGTGAATAGTACTAAACTGGGCAAATAAACGAGCGTTTTCTGTTAAAAGACGAAAAACGCCCCAACGTGTTTACAGTAGTGGGCCGGTTTTATTAATGTAAACAGCTCACTCACACATGACTAGTAACTAATTAATAGAGCAAAAATAGAGAGAGACTACTTATACCCCACCTATCTCTCTCTCCTCTCATTTTTCTCTTTCCTTTTCTCTTTCCTCTCTTCTCTCTCTCCCAACCGGCTCCCCTTCCTCCTTGCTGCCGATGGAACTCTCCATCTAGCCAACAATGGCTTCCTCCATTCTTCTTCAACCCCAAGCTCCATTTGAGCTCCAAATAAAAAACAAATCACATATTCTTCTTCCTCTCATCTTCCTCTATCATCCTCTCTTTTCAAAATTCCAAAAGGATGAAGTTGATCTCCATGGGTTTTCCCCATTTGAAGAGAAAATGGCACCAATGTGGAGCTTGGAGTCTCCTCTTTCTTCTAAGGTAAAAATTTCCAAGAGAAAGTCATTTTTCCTTCATCTCTTGGTGTAATCGATTTTTCACCATTTTTGATACCTTGTTTTTCTCCTTGTTCTTGAGTTCCAAATTAATCCTTCAATGGTGGAGAAGTTCCCTTCTTGATTCAAGGGAGAAAGTCCCTCTTAAAAGCTTCTAAAAGGTAAACCCTAAATCTAGCCCTTTATTGAATTGAGTTTCTAAGGGTTTAGATAATTAATGGAGTGTGTTTTTGTGTTCTTGGATGTTGGGATGGAGTTTGGAAACTCCATATCCTCTTAACCGATTTTGGAGAAGATATGGAGCAAGAGGTGAATTAAGGAAGCTTGTGAAATTAAGGTAAGAAAAACTACCTTAAACCTTGTTGTAATGTTTAAGTGTTTGGGATGGGTAAACAATTTAATGAACCCAAAATTGTGAGTTGAAATCTATGTTGTAATGTGTTTAGTTGATTTTGGAGAGGGTTGTGAATTAATGTTGAATTGAGAGCCTTAAGAGCCAAGTGTTTTGAAGTTGAGTTTATATTGTGTTCATGAGGATTTTTGGTGATTATGTTGATGTTGATGAGATTTGAGGATTTGTTGTGTGTTGTTTAGGACCCTTGAAATGGTGTGGCTAGATTAGGAATGAAGAGGTTGTGTTTTGAGGATAATTGTTGGGATAAAACTACACTATAATTAATATAGAATTATAACAAACTAATAGGCAAGTGTACCTATTCGTAGTAGTAAAACAAGTGTCGTATCCACAAGGAGATTGCTCAATTATCCTAGTTAGGTAGTTAAAAGAAAACTGTAAAAGGGGTTTAGCCGGAGGCAAGCTTGATTTGTTGTTGGATTATTAAAGAAATAATAAAAACAGTAAAAACAGTTGTGAATTAAGTGGATGGAAAATGTGCTCAGGAAGGTGAAATCGCCCAAATATAACTCAGATAATAATTATAATCCTAGTTTGCTCTTATTTGTCTGTTAAGAATTTTATCTTGTGGCCTTTCTAAATCATAGATAAGGACAACTCTTAATTAATTCAGTAGACTTTTTACAATCAGAAAAAGTCTAAAATCATTAATTAGCTTTAAGTGAGAATTCTTTTTATAACAGCGGTGGATTTTATCTGCTAATCAAGGAGAATAATATCTAACGTTTGTCTCTCTTTGTGGTCTATTCTCTAATTTTACAAAATCATTGAAATTAGAGAAACCGTAAATGAGTAAAAATGATCAGTTCTTAAACATTTAATAATAGAGAGAGACAAAACAAATATTTATAAGCAAACTCGGTATTATAAATACGCTGAGTTATTTTGGGTTGAACACCCATCCTAAGCACAATTATGAGATTACTCAAACATTGACAGAAATAAAAACAGAGTAGAGACTGAAATATTCATTACTCAGGAACTGCCTGCGAATAACGGGTCTGCACTCGCCTGCCCCTTTTCTCTCTTTGTAATATACTGCTTCTTTGAGTGTTTGAGCACGTACGTGATTATGGTGAAATGGTGAAAATAAATAAAAGATGAAGAAGTGTGGTGTACGAGAGGAATTAATTGGAAGAGAATGGAGTGTGGTGTTATTTGATTTCTTCGTGGAGTGGACGTACGTAGTGTGTTTGTTGCAGTATTGGTGTTGGGTTTATATAGAGAATTGGAAGAGGCATCCGTACGTAAAATTGATTGAGCATTGATTGCTCTCATTGATTGTAGAGGGGACAGAGAGCTGTACGCGTGAGAGATTTATGGTAGGCGGTGCTGGAGTAGATAGATAAGGAGTTGCAGACGACGGCGCGAAGAAGAACTGAAGAACTGGTCGCGACTTGAATTAATCGCGCCTGAAGAACCGCCCGGTATTAGGCGGTCTCCTCCTCTCCTGTCCGCCAATGAACCAGGCGGTAGCCTGTGTCTCGTCCGCCTGATAAGGAGGCGGTCTCCTCTGTATGTTGTCCGCCTGAACAGAGGCGGTCTCCTCTGTCTCAACCGCCTCGCGGTCGCTTCTCCCTTGTCCGCCAGATAGCAGGCGGTTGCCTGTTTGTTGTCCGCCTCCCAGACCGCCAGTTATCAGGCGGTAGCCTGAGTCGTGTCCTCCTCGCAGTTGCATGTGAGAGGTCCGCTAGTTATTGGGCGGTCGTGCCCTTTTGTGCATGCGATATTATATATTATACATATATATATAACAATCTTCAACCGGCTCTACATTCTTCGTTATAAGTCCGTTTTCTGAGCCGTTTGCGTCTATGCGTTGGTATCTTCGTGTACTTTCGTCCTAGCTTGGCTTTTCCTCATGTTTAAACCAATAAATTTGTGAGATAATCAATAAACATAAACTAGAGGAAAAACATACGATAAGTAAGAAATGAGCAGAAAAGTGCTGATATAATATATGAAATACACCCATAAAACATGCTCATTTAGACACTTATCAATAATTGATGAGGATGAATGTGTAAATTCATGGGGGGGTTATGGCAAAATTCTTGTAGAAAATGAGTGTTTGATGATGGCTTTATGGATGAGAGAATTAGGTGTTAAATTGGGATGTTTAATGTTAAGTAGAGAGGAGTGTTGGCCTTGTAATGGAAGATGCATAATGGTGCTTGATCACCTGGGATTTCAAGGATAAAAATGGGTGTTTGTAACATGTAAAACAAGGATGGAGTGTAGGTTTGTTAGTAGTGCAATTATGGGTAGAATTTCCCTCTGTTTGCTGAGTTTTTGGGTACGTCCGAACTTCCGTCCGGACTTGGAAGTTCGGACATGCCCCGTCGTTCTATAAAATTTTCCGAGTTTCAGTGTTGTCCGAACTTCCGTCCGAACTTGGAAGTTCGGACACTCGAAAATTTTCCCAGGCTATTCAGTTTTGACTTGTGTCCGACCTTCGATGTCCGGACACAAGTTCAGACGCCTGTAAGTTTTCCTCAGTTTTGGCCTCGACTTGTGTCCGAACTTAGAAGCTCGGACACAAGTTCGGACAGTTGGAAATTTCCTTTGGATTTTGCTTCGACTTGTGTCCGAACTTCGAAGCTCGGACACAAGTTCGGACATTCGTCAGTTTTCACCCATTTGAGTCTCGACTTGCGTCCGAACTTCAAAGCCCGGACACAAGTTCGGACACAGTGTAATTTTTACCAAAAACTTTGTTTAAGGGTAGGAAATGATACCCAATGATGGGGGATTGATATGTGATGATGTTATAAGGTTGTTAAGGATAAATTAAGTGAGTTACAATGGTAATTGAGTGGTGAGAAGTAGTAATAAAAAATGTAAAGTTATAAACTATCGAACGGGGTTAATCATGGGCGCACTAGTCGTTAAATTATTATGTTACCCCAATGTTAATAAAGATAGTTGTAATGTTCCCAGTTGTTCAAAGATTTCAAGAAAACATGTGATGGCACACTAGAGTGCACCTTCGGTGACAGGTATGGTTTTCTTGCAACCCGTGTCCTACCGGGTTACACCGGCTTGTATGCCAATGTGTTTTTCTGTGTGTTTGCCACCTTGCAAGATAAAGCATGAAATGAGTTTACAGTAATTCATTATTGTGGCGTAATTAATTCCGATACCGCTTAACCTTAGTTGTGTGTTAAATAATAGTTAACCGACTTTAGGTTCACATAAGAGATCGGTATTCGGAATAAACGTCCCAACCCATGGGAACGTTCTAACTACGGCTATCCGTGCGTTAGTGTATGTTGTTATCATGAGTGATGTATGTGACTTGTTGGATATGCTGTTGTTGTTATTGGATACAGTTATTCATGTTTGTTAAAAAGGGATATTACTCCCCATATGTGTCTAACCGAGTTAGTAACACTATGTGATGTATGTATGTGGTAAGTTCCATAAGGGAACCTCTAACTAATAAGTATATGTTATGTATGGAGAGGAATCCGGTTGTTCCGGTCGCGCGTGTTGTTTGGGAGTTAATACATATATGAGAATTAACTCCCATCCTGTTATGTTAGGGTTGTTTTCCTTCATTGGATTTCGACCTCCCACTAGCTTAGCCAAAGCTTACCTACCCGACCTCCACATCGGGCTAGGAGGGAAATTATGTATAATGTTGGTAGGGTGTCGATGCCTAAGTTCGCTTCGACTCCCTCTTTGTTATGTTACGGTTGTTCTTCCTCCTGGAATTACAACCACCCACAAGCTTAACCAAGGCTTACCTACCTCATCTCTATTGGAGTTAGGGGGAAACTATGCATGTTGTGATCGGTCCAATATGAGGCCGCCACTCAAGTAAAGGAAATGTATGTATGTTGTGCTCGGGCTTATATCACCCCGGCATTCCCTAAGTAAAGTTATATCCTCTCAGAGGAGAGAAATTAAGTTGAGTATGTTATAAAGTGAAGTGTGTTGTTATTGAGTGTGTGTGTTAATTTGTGTTTGTGCCCTATTAATGATTGTTTGCTTATAAGCATGATATGTGTGTGAGTTTGTGCATGTTTGAAATAAATCAACCGCATGCTAAGACGACAAATAGTTGTGCGTGGCCCGGTAGCATGCGGGCTGCGGGATTACCATACCAGCAAAGGTGCTGACCCCTTTGGGGGCTCCCATACTTTTCAGGTACAAGGAACTGGAAGCCGTTCGAGAGTAGGACGGGGTAGTGTTTGTATGTGGTAGTCATGAGAATTGTGGATGTATTATAGGTGTAGTAAGACCGAAAATGTATCGGCGTTAGTTGGTAATTACTCGGTACAGCTATAATGTAAGTGCATAATGATTGTTGGACATGGAACGGGATTTATGTGTAGTTGCTCGGGAGTTTAGTCCAGCAGACCGGTACAATGTATGTATGTTAGCCTTGTTAGCCACGTAGGTGGCTAACGACATGTAACACCAAGGAGTTTAAGTTATGTTGTGAGTTGTGATTTCCGCTGCAAGGTGTTGTTAAGTGTATTGTTAGTAGTTGGGGTGTTACAAAAAGTGGTATCAGAGCGAAGTATCGCTCTGATGACTGAATTACCGAGCTTAGGAAGTACCGAGTTAAGAGTTTAGTGCTTTGGGTTAAGGGTTGAGTGATAGCGTGAGAAGTACGCTAGTTAGGAAATGCCAGTGTGTACTGGATACCTACAATATCCATCCCGCCCTCCACAAACCCTATTTTATAACTTGGGAAGAACGCCAGAGAGATGGGAGATCTCTTACTCGGGAAAACCCGATCTGGCAGTTGATATTTACCTCTGTAAGTATGGAGAACCTGTCATACGGTAGATTCCGAAAGGTGTGAATCCCGAAGACGGTTTCCATCTGAACAATGTTTGCCACATTTAATAGCGAAAAGTGAAGAATCTTATGCTTAAAGGAATAGAATTTCCGGCAACCTGGGTCGACATGTGGAGCAGTCGAGAACAACTAGCTTGCAACGCACCCATCGTGCAACAGTGGAGGAGTGGAGTAATGAAACCCGAGACGAGTGTCTACGGGATCATGAATGTTAACTAATGTGGCAACGGTATACCAACCGATGAAGGAACTACAACATAGTACGAGGAGGATACAATACTAAGAAAAGAGGGGTCTCCCAGAAAAGGGAAACACCCTAGTCAATGGTTATCATGTGAAGACAGTGAGAAGTACCCATAAGATTTATAGTCAACACTGTAAGATCAAAGTAAGGGCCGACAAGGCCACTGATGTCAGAGTGAGCGAAAGCAATACCGCAACCGATGTGTGTTGAACCGATAACCAGTTTGCATGGCGCACTTGCCATGGCAAGTGCTGCTATAACAAGGCTGTATAGAAAATTTTAAACAACTACCGGTACTTAGTAAAGTACCATGAAGTTAAGTGAGATCATCATAACTGTGGAAGGGCTTAGCAGCCTGACCTCTGTAATTGGAAATACACCAGTCAGCAGGAAGCTAGACTTGGTTAAGGCAAGAAACGTTGTGAAACCAAGAGAATTTTTCTTTCAACTTAAATCCATTTTCAAAACCTTTTTTTCAAAACCAAATTTTCTTTCAAACCCACTTTATTTCGATTCTTCTTCTAAACCAAACCAAAGGACCTACAATGGCCTCAGTGCCACATGGTAGGTAAGTTTTACCCAGTTACTTTCAAATAACTGGATGGAAACCGGTAAACCCAAGGGTAACAACCCGAGAAATGGATGGAGATCATAATAATACGACAGTGGATACACTTCCCTTGATTGAGTTCAGGAAGCAAGGAATGCATATTATCACGGGATAATATAAGAGGAGTTGACAACAGAATACTTCACCTAGGCGTGTGACGGACACTACGAGTGTACCAACAGTAATGTGGGACGACCGCACTCCGATAGGAGCTTGTGGGCCTGACAAACCTTCTTATGGGGTAGTTGGGTAAGTAGCAATGTATCAACAGGGTACCCCACGTATGTATACGAGTGGAGTCTAGAACACGGGAAGTAGTCGACTCCATACTACGGTCTGAAGTAAAAGTCAAGCAAGAGCAATGGATTACATCAAAAGGTTGAAGTAAAGGAACCCAGACAAGTTAAGGAAGACTAAGGGAAATTAGTAAATTCATTTTAAGGAAATGTTAAAGGTGAACAAGTGCGAAGTGCACTGGTTAGTAAGTAAAGACGTGGGATATGTCATAAGGAACCGGAAGGATGAAACATATAGCTGGAGTAAGTACCCAGCCTAAGTATGGTGAGGCAGATGCCTACTATGGATACGTTGATGTGTAATGAACGGGATGACTCCCGAGATGATCACTAGAGATATCAATCTCACTAAGAACGCGGGGGGAAGTAGTAAATTAAACGTACCAATAGGTGCAAGCCAGATGTAATGGCACAACCTAGTAACACCCAGGAACTATCCTTAGAAGGGTGGTTGGATCAACAATGGTTGAACGAGATAACGTGATAGAAACGCAAGGGTTGAAACTAACACCCAGTTTAAACATAAGTCGTCAGGAGGAAGTCTGACATCCTTGAAGGAGCATACAATGAAAGGACCAACGACCTTGTCATGGAGCTCAATGCAACCTATAAACCATGTAATGTTGTACAGAGAAGTAAATGTGTGTGGATAGCCTGCAAAGAGCAAAGCTCGAGGCAATAAGGCTTATGACCCACAAGTAGAATGTGTTAAGAAAATGTTATTGATCACAGAAGTTTATGTAATATAAGTAAGTAAAGCGGATAACGAACCACTACTTTAAGAGTGGGGATACCTCGTGATATGTGAAACCGCAACAGCGGTAGTTATGTGAACTAAGTTCAGGGAATATGTTAAGAGTTGACTACGTTGTTATTTCCCAAGAATGATGTGAGTAGGAATAATACGAAAGGAAGTGTTGCACCAGTTGTGGAGACCGGAAGAGTAATAAGTCTGATAGCAATCACCATGGGTGTGTGATGCTAAATGTGTGATGAACAACACTCAGTGAGCACAAAGACTTGAAGAGTAAAGCATTCAGTAATCAGCCAAATAAATGGCGAAACGTAGTGTAGTGGCGAAAGCTAAAATAACAGTGGATGCAGTGTAAGTCAATGTTATGCAATGAGTAAGAGCACGGTGCGCAGTCAGCGACCGTTGCATAAGTATTGTTAAATAATAATGTGGCAAATAAGACAGATTATGAGTGAAACTCAATGGGCATACAAGGTAAGTGATAACAAACAGACTGGGCAATGAGCCAGTAGTCAGTACTATGTGATAAGGAAAACAGTGTGAATTCCTATTGCTATCGCATAAGAGATTTATTGTCAAGAGTTTACGCCTCTGCACTTTGTATGACTGAGTGTTTTGGTATTGCGCTTGCGCGGTAATGATCGAGTGAGATAGCTAGGAAGTTGGGAAATGTTAAAGGTGATAGAAGAATAAGACTTATGGTGTGATAAAACCGATGCATAAGACAAGCACGGTCGTACCAGTCAAGGGTACTCAATTGGCATAAGTGACTACAGTAACACGGTTATTAAAAAATTGGTATGGAATATACCTCAAGTGTTGGAAATGACAGGAAGAGTACTACTCATTGGGTAGTAGCTCAAACTCAACCGACAGTAAGTCGGAAGAAATCAAGTAAGTCATTGTGGAATGCAGTAAATTATCATGGAAATGAATAGGAAGTTTGTAACTCACCGAATTCGCTCATGGTAAGTGATACCACGCGTCGGTTGAGAACCCGTTATTACCAAGATAAACGTGATAATCGGGGACGTACAATACAGTAAGAATAATATATGGAGCAAACTAAGCTCTAAGTTACCAAGAGTTGCGCAGCAGAAACCAGTGAGCCAGCAATTCAAGTGTTAAATGTGTGTAGTGAACATGAGTGCATGGCAAATAAATGATGCCTAAAAGCCGCACAGGCCAGAATCGAAACCAGTTAAGAGTTAAAACAAACTCTAGTGAGAATTCTTGGTTAGGGACTAAACCGCCAATATGGCTAAGATCCTCAAACCAGAACATGTTGTATAATAAACTGCGTGAAGGTAAAACACTTCACGACGGTAGAATGTTCAAAACCAATGATTAAGTGATTGATTACGTGGGCGTAATCCCTTTTAAGGGGGGTAGAGCGCAAAACCGTTTAGTATGTTTTACCGTACAAGTGTACGGGAACTATGGTGTGCATAGCACAAAATGATTTGTTTTGATGATTGGTGCGTGTGTTACATAAACATACGCGTTCATTCATGGTTTAATTATGGTAATTGCACACTGAAGATGCGAATACCATTGTGACAAGTGTGTTATTTTGTTAAGAGATGTGTGAAAGTATAAGTATAAGGGGGTAAAGAAACTCCCGGGGAACTAAAACCCCGACTATATATGTTCATATAATACTAAATGTAAAACCGTGTATCGTATTTTGATAAAAGTATATATATATACAGTGTTGTGATTTATGAAGAGGTATGAAACCGACATAGAACCTAGTGAGAATAAGATTCCCTAGGTGACGGGATTAAGTTGAATTTGGATGATGATCGATAGACGGAGTTCTATCCCTTGGAGATGTATGATTATGACTAGAAGGATTAAAAGATAGAAAATTGGAAATGAATGTGTTATCTGTTGTTTGAAAATGAAGTGGGAGATGGAACTTGATTATCATGAGATCAAGGGAAGCCGAACACAAATTGGGGTGGAGAGATAGTTCAACACTGATGTTGATCACATCAGGGTTGGATGATCCTTGAAACTCCCTATAAGTGGTCATAAATAACCACATCAAGAATAAGATGCAGTTAACGATAATTGAACTTGGGGTTGTATTGCGTTTTCAAAAGAATTTTAAATTGGTGGTTTCAAATTTTAAAGTGGTACTTTAAAAACTTCAATAAATACTTTAAGATTCTTAAGTGGTATTTTCAAAGGAAGGACTACCTTTATGTGACCTCGTAGAGGATTTTCACTTGTATCCTTCCAATAAAGGATTTCATTATACTGAACCACATATAGAGTATTTTCGTATTACTTGCTCACGAGCTGAGGACGTATGAACCTTTGTCTTCGGACCGGTGACATGAGAAGTATATTTTAAAGATGTATGCAATTGTTTTGATCTCCCAAGGAACGGGGACCAGAGTGTCCATCGCGACCGGTTCTGCGGGATCAAAGTGTATATGTACTCTACATGGGTCTCAAACTCATGAAGAGATGGAAAAGGAATTTCTGGTTGATATACATGCTATGACATGTTGTGTGGTATGTGTAATAATTATTATTTCGGACCTTGAGTCCTAATGTGATTGAATTCCGAAAGTGTTGTGTAATCAAGACCTAAGTGTCTAAGTGATGTTATGTTATCAGGACCTGCGAGTCCAAATGTTGTTATGTTGCCCAGACCCAAGAGTCTAAGGGTTGTTATGTATGTACAAATGTTGTTAAGGTACCCGGACCATTAAGTCCGAGGTTACTATGTAAGTATGTTATGTTATGTATGGATGTGTATATGTTACCCGGACCGTCAAGTCCGAGGTTGTGGTGTAAAGTATGTTTGCTACGGAAGTTTTATGTGAAAGTAATCCCCGGATTCTAACTAATGATGTGTGGGAAGTGTGAACTTCGAGGACGAAGTTCTTTTAAGGGGGGTAGATTGAAATACCCCAAACCTTAATGTGTTAATTAATTATGTAATTATAATTTTCTAAGGCTAATTAAGTCCTTAAGATTATTGGTGAAGGAATGAAAACTAAAAAGAAAGAGAAAATGCGTAAAGTCACACAACGTGAAAACACGTATTTAATTATTTTAGGAGGTACATAACCTTCATTAGGGTTGTAAATATATTTTTATACCTTAATTACACATTAATAACATGTGGGAAAAATCCCGGAAGAAAACGGATTCAAACAATGCGTTAAAACGCTAACGGAGTCCTAAAACGCGTTTTTCGAGAAAACCCGAAAAACATGACTTTAAACAGTTAAATGACCCCGTAAAAATAATGGTTGATTTTATAACAATAATTAAACATTAATGGGAGTTTGATAACCACTAAAATTAAGGGAATGAGAAAATTCCGGAAAACGGTCCCGGTTAGTGAATAGTACTAAACCGGGCAAATAAACGAGCGTTTTCTGTTAAAAGACGAAAAACGCCCCAACGTGTTTACAGTAGTGGGCTGGTTTTATTAATGTAAACAGCTCACTCACACATGACTAGTAACTAATTAATAGAGCAAAAATAGAGAGAGACTACTTATACCCCACCTATCTCTCTCTCTCCTCTCATTTCTCTCTTTCCTCTCTTCTCTCTCTCCCAACCGGCTCCCCTTCCTCCTTGCTGCCGATGGAACTCTCCATCTAGCCAACAATGGCTTCCTCCATTCTTCTTCATCCCCAAGCTCCATTTGAGCTTCAAATAAAAAACAAATCACATATTCTTCTTCCTCTATCATCCTCTCTTTTCAAAATTCCAAAAGGAAGAAGTTGACCTCCATGGGTTTTCCCCATTTGAAGAGAAAATGGCACCAATCTGGAGCTTGGAGTCTCCTCTTTCTTCTAAGGTAAAAATTTCCAAGAGAAAGTCATTTTTCCTTCATCTCTTGGTGTAATCGATTTTTCACCATTTTTGATACCTTGTTTTTCTCCTTGTTCTTGAGTTCCAAATTAATCCTTCAATGGTGGAGAAGTTCCCTTCTTGATTCAAGGGAGAAAGTCCCTCTTAAAAGCTTCTAAAAGGTAAACCCTAAATCTAGCCCTTTATTGAATTGAGTTTCTAAGGGTTTAGATAATTAATGGAGTGTGTTTTTGAGTTCTTGGATGTTGGGATGGAGTTTGGAAACTCCATATCCTCTTAACCGATTTTGGAGAAGATATGGAGCAAGAGGTGAATTAAGGAAGCTTGTGAAATTAAGGTAAGAAAAACTACCTTAAACCTTGTTGTAATTGTTTAAGTGTTTGGGATGGGTAAACAATTTAATGAACCCAAAATTGTGAGTTGAAATCTATGTTGTAATGTGTTTAGTTGATTTTGGAGAGGGTTGTGAATTAATGTTGAATTGAGAGCCTTAAGAGCCAAGTGTTTTGAAGTTGAGTTTATATTGTGTTCATGAGGATTTTTGGTGATTATGTTGATGTTGATGAGATTTGAGGATTTGTTGTGTGTTGTTTAGGACCCTTGAAAGGGTGTGGCTAGATTAGGAATGAAGAGGTTGTGTTTTGAGGATAATTGATGAGGATGAATGTGTAAGTTCATGGGGGGGGGGGGGGGTTATGGCAAAATTCTTGTAGAAAATGAGTGTTTGATGATGGCTTTATGGATGAGAGAATTAGGTGTTAAATTGGGATGTTTAATGTTAAGTAGAGAGGAGTGTTGGCCTTGTAATGGAAGATGCATAATGGTGCTTGATCACCTGGGATTTCAAGGATAAGAATGGGTGTTTGTAACATGTAAAACAAGGATGGAGTGTAGGTTTGTTAGTAGTGCAATTCTGGGTAGAATTTCCCTCTGTTTGCTGAGTTTTTGGGTACGTCCGAACTTCCGTCCGGACTTGGAAGTTCGGACATGCCCCGTCGTTCTATAAAATTTTCCGAGTTTCAGTGTTGTCCGAACTTCCGTCCGAACTTGGAAGTTCGGACACTCGAAAATTTTCCCAGGCTATTCTGTTTCGACTTGTGTCCGACCTTCGATGTCCGGACACAAGTTCAGACGCCTGTAAGTTTTCCTCAGTTTTGGCCTCGACTTGTGTCCGAACTTAGAAGCTCGGACACAAGTTCGGACAGTTGGAAATTTCCTTTGGATTTTGCTTCGACTTGTGTCCGAACTTCGAAGCTCGGACACAAGTTCGGACATTCGTCAGTTACACCCATTTGAGTCTCGACTTGCGTCCGAACTTCAAAGCCCGGAACAAGTTCGGACACAGTGTAATTTTTACCAAAACTTTGTTTAAGGGTAGGAAATGATACCCAATGATGGGGGATTGATATGTGATGATGTTATAAGGTTGTTAAGGATAAATTAAGTGAGTACAATGGTAATTGAGTGGTGAGAAGTAGTAATAAAAAATGTAAAGTTATAAACTATCGAACGGGGTTAATCATGGGCGCACTAGTCGTTAAATTATTATGTTACCCCAATGTTAATAAAGATAGTTGTAATGTTCCCAGTTGTTCAAAGATTTCAAGAAAACATGTGATGGCACACTAGAGTGCACCTTCGGTGATAGGTATGGTTTTCTTGCAACCTGTGTCCTACCGGGTTACACCGGCTTGTATGCCAATGTGTTTTTCTGTGTGTTTGCCACCTTGCAAGATAAAGCATGAAATGAGTTTACAGTAATTCATTATTGTGGCGTAATTAATTCCGATACCGCTTAACCTTAGTTGTGTGTTAAATAATAGTTAACTGACTTTAGGTTCACATAAGAGATCGGTATTCGGAATAAACGTCCCAACCCATGGGAACGTTCTAACTACGGCTATCTGTGCGTTAGTGTATGTTGTTATCATGAGTGATGTATGTGACTTGTTGGATATGTTTTTGTTATTGGATACAGTTATTCATGTTTGTTAAAAAGGGATATTATCCCCATATGTGTCTAACCGAGTTAGTAACACTATGTGATGTATGTATGTGGTAAGTTCCATAAGGGAACCTCTAACTAATAACTATATGTTATGTATGGAGAGGAATCCGGTTGTTCGGTCGCGCGTGTTGTTTGGGAGTTAATACATATATGAGAATTAACTCCCATCCTGTTATGTTAGGGTTGTTTTCCTTCATTGGATTTCGACCTCCCACTAGCTTAGCCAAAGCTTACCTACCCGACCTCCACATCGGGCTAGGAGGGAAATTATGTATAATGTTGGTAGGGTGTCGATGCCTAAGTTCGCTTCGACTCCCTCTTTGTTATGTTACGGTTGTTCTTCCTCCTGGAATTACAACCACCCACAAGCTTAACCAAGGCTTACCTACCTCATCACTATTGGAGTTAGGGGGAAACTATGCATGTTGTGATCGGTCCTATATGAGGCCGCCACTCAAGTAAAGGAAATGTATGTATGTTGTGCTCGGGCTTATATCACCCCGGCATTCCCTAAGTAAAGTTATATCCTCTCAGAGGAGAGAAATTAAGTTGAGTATGTTATAAGTGAAGTGTGTTGTTATTGAGTGTGTGTGTTAATTTGTGTTTGTGCCCTATTAATGATTGTTTGCTTATAAGCATGATATGTGTGTGAGTTTGTGCATGTTTGAAATAAATCAACCGCATGCTAAGACGACAAATAGTTGTGCGTGGCCCGGTAGCATGCGGGCTGAAGGATTACCATACCAGCAAAGGTGCTGACCCCTTTGGGGGCTCCCATTTTCAGGTACAAGGAACTGGAAACCGTTCAAGAGTAGGACGGGGTAGTGTTTGTATGTGGTAGTCATGAGAATTGTGGATGTATTATAGGTGTAGTAAGACCGAAAATGTATCGGCGTTAGTTGGTAATTACTCGGTACAGCTGTAATGTAAGTGCATAATGATTGTTGGACATGGAACGGGATTTATGTGTAGTTGCTCGGGAGTTTAGTCCATCAGACCGGTACAATGTATGTATGTTAGCCTTGTTAGCCACGTAGGTGGCTAACGGTGTGTAACACCAAGGAGTTTAAGTTATGTTGTGAGTTGTGATTTCCGCTGCAAGGTGTTGTTAAGTGTATTGTTAGTAGTTGGGGTGTTACAGAGACACTCGAGCTAGATCCTACACTTAGATATGAGGAGACCCCAGTTCGCATCTTAGACTCCAAGACTAGGGAGACCAGGAACAAGACCATTAGAATGGTCAAAGTTCAGTGGTCAAATCATGACGTTGAGGAGGCGACATGGGAGTTAGAAGACTCCATGCGAGACAAGTATCCAACACTTTTCGCTTAGCTTTGGTGTATACTTGTGGGGGTACGTGGGCGTAACCCTTTTTAAGGGGGGGTAGAGCACCATATGCGACTTGCATATCTGCAGTCTATCTTTGGTTTGTACTTGGTTGTTCGTTTGGTTCTTGCGCATGTGTGCAATTGTTTGTATGAATATTGGTTGCATTCTATGTAACAATTGGTATTGGTGTGTCCTATGTGACACTTGGTTGAATGGTATTGATGCGTTCTATGTAACACTTGGATGTTTATGGAATTACTTATTTACTTTATAATATGTTCATTCTTACTGCAATCACACAAGAGAATTACTGCCAAGGGTTTACGCCTCTGCACTCTGTAGGACTGAGGATTTGGTATTGCACTTGTGCAGTGAGGACCTTGTGGGATAGCTAGGAAGTATGGACACTTGTTGCTTTACAATTATCAAACTATTTATACTGTGATACGTTGGTTATCACGAACAAGGACATATGTATATTCGAGTTGCGTACAGATGTCAATATAGTATTGGCACCCAGGAATAATAATTATACAAGGGATAGATATGAGGAACTTGATTCCATAGGATGTATAAGTTATGACTTCGGGACGAAGTCCTTTTAAGGGGGTAGACTGACATACCCCTAACATTTAAATAATTAAATAATGATAAATATATTATGTAGGGGATTATTAAACCCTAACGAGAGTATATAAACACTCAGGCGTTAAGAACGCACCTAAACTCCTTAAGGTCAAAAACGTGCGTTAAAGCCCGACCTTAAGTAAACAAATTATATAAGCTATGAACATCATATAAAGTCAACCAAGGATCATTATATGACCTTTGAATCACAAGTCCTTAGTTGGAACTGAATAAAAATACGAATGGCTTGGGAGTTTCCTTAAAGGCCCCTTAAGGCCCGAAAGTCCCGGAAATACCTTTTTAAATAAAGTAAAGCATTAAACCTCATTCAAAATGCATAATAATACCTTAATGAAGATTTAAGACAAAGTTCTCAAGATAAATTCTCAGTTAAAGACAAAATACTCGGGGGAGTTTCTTAACGCTCCTTTTTGCCCGGGTAGCCCGAAAATTGTGTTATGAGTTTATATAACCCCATATAACTCAATGTAACACCTTAACATATTATTATTGACTATAAACAATGTCAATAAACACTTGAAATACATAGCGACTAATTATTTCTTAGAAAATTCTTAAAGCACAAAAAAAATGCACCTTCGAGTGTCACGAAAATGCGTTTTACGCGAATGCCTTGAAGTTTTTGAGGAGCCACGAGTTGATAAACTTAAAAGTGGATAAAATGACCATTTAAATAAATTGATGGCAGTACTAAACTCATAGTATAAATGGGGGCGATTTTTAGGTAAAAAAGGTACCCAAAATCAGCATTTTTACCTTAAAACTTTCATCCTTTACCATAATAAAAATGTACCAATTAAATGCTGGAACCTATTACACATATTAGTATGGTCTTAGTACATTATAGTGTAACAAAAATCAAATGAAAAATAAGTCTCATTTGGCCACCAATTTGGGCGAGATTTCTAGTCTATTTTGGCTAGTTTTATTACAAATTATATCATATGCTAAGATGACTCATCCTAGCAAGTTGTTTATGATAATGGAGCAACTAATGGCAGTTTAATAAAACTGCTCCACCGTAATACCTGCAGAAAATCAACAAGAGAACATTAGGATTAGTTTAAGGGAGGAGAATGTAAATCTAGTCATATCTTCACTAGACAATCAAATAACTAAACAATTTGATACTTGGCATATAATTGCCGATTGAAATCAGTAGTGGGGAGATTGATTACCGATTGATTAAGCAAATAAAACCATGACCTAACTTCCATGATTACCATATAGTAAATAAACAAAAGCATAGACTAATCTCCTAGCTATACTACTACCGTAAGCTACATGGGTGGAGCTGCTGAAGTGCTCCAAAATGGCGATCGTACCTGCATGGACAAGCACCATTAGTAATGCTAATGCTCAAATAAAAACTTACAAAAATTAAGCTTAAGTACATGCTTAATCATAAAACAAATTGGATTTAATTCCCACCACTCCTTTTAGCCAATTGGTTTGCATGATTGGAAGGAGCTAAAACCATTAGTGGCCACTCAGCCGATTACCTAACAAGCTAAATGAATTATGTAGCTGAATATTGTAATCAAAGTTATGATAAACATGACTAATAAACAAAGCAAATGTTAATTGCTTTCATTCCTTAAAACCTTACGTAAGTTCATCTCATTTCCTTGCCCAAGCCTTAACCGAATAGGTAAGTATCTTCTCTTGTTCTCTCTTCTCTTATTTCCTAAATTAATTCCTAAGTGTTAATAAACTCCATTAATGGTGTATTAGTTCCTAACACCATTTTAATGTAATTTCCTAGTTAAATCTATCAAGTCTTGAAGCAAGAAATCATCCTAGCAATCTCATCAAAAATCGCCAAGCTTAGGTGTTCTAAGGAGGCTTCTTGATTCAACAACAATACAAGGAACAACAAGATCAAGTTAAGGTATATTTTCATGTTGAAAATCTTAAGAAAATTCCTTAGGTGATTTTCAAAAATTTAGGAACTTCTAAACATATGTTCTCTTCATTATTTCATGAAGGAAACTTGGATCTACAATCATCTCAAGGTGTATCAAAAATACCTTGTTAAATTCCTAAGGTAAACTCTTGTAAAATTACTACAAATATTATTTATAAACTCTTGTTAGAAGTCTAACAAATAGATCTCCTATATATGTACAAGGAGTTTGAATTCTCTACATCAATATAGCATTTGAGGAGCTTGGAAATTCAAGGAAAAATCAAGTACAAGTATTGTCTTGATTTAAGGGTAAGTTTATATAAATAAGGTTTATTAAGTTTAAGTTTGATTTAAGCTTCAAACTTTGGTATAAAAATTTTGTATAACCTTTAAATAAATTAGGACCGAAAACTATAGGTTATATTGTCAAGAAAATAATTTACAACATATAAGGTAATATTATTACCTTAAGGTATATTTTTGAGTCACAAAAATTAATTATGTTACATAGATATTGAAACCGAATGGTCTAGAAATTTATGTTCTATTTTAGTTTATAATCATTCTAAGTCATTAACATAATTTTTAGAAGTGTTATATGGCTTATATACATTTATATATATATTATAAAGTTCAAAACAAGTTTTAAAACCATATGTTAAAATTTAATTGTGGCCGAGAACAATACAAGGGATTTGGTGAATTTTGAATACATATAAGTTACTAACCTATTTTATAAATTTTTGGAACATTAAAAATAGCTACAAGTATTTAAATGGCTATTTTAATAAGTTATGTGGTTAAAATGTGAATTTTGAAAAGTTTAGGGTGTTTTAATTAATTGCCGAGAACATAAGGGGTAATTTGGTATATTTATAGTATAATGTAAGATAGGGATTAATATTATGAATTTTGGTGAATTTAAATAAGAGTTTAAGTGTTAAGAATAACATTTAATAAAGTTTAGGGACTATTTTGTAATTATTTGAAAATTTAGAGTTTACCGAGAATATATATGATTTTATGGGTATATTGAAGTATTAATGGTGAAATTAAGTCTTGGTCAAAGTGTTGACCCAAAACTTTGGGTTAAAATGATTTATGACATAAAATATTAAGTTTATAAAAGTTTTGGGGTGAATATGTAATTTATGAAAATATAAATGGAAAACCAAATTTAAATTGGGGCGAATATGTAATTTGCAAAAGTATAAGGTCTTTTAGGTATTTAAGAAAAATTAAATATTAAAACTATAGTTTATAAGTTAATATGTAACTTTACAAAGTTTTAGGGTTAAATTGTGAATTAAGGAAAATGTTTACAAAAACGAAACTATAAATGGGTATATGGTAATTTGCGAAAACTAGTGGGCACAAAATGTAATTACCGAAAGTTGGTATGGTTAATTAGTAAATTATAGAAGTTATATGGTTATTTGTTAATTTATAAAAGTTGTAGGGTACAAGATATAAATACCGAATTATTGTGGTGGTTTTGTAATTTAATAAGGAAATTAAGATTAAGTAATATAATGTATTATGGTATATTATGAAATAATATAAAGTTTATAAAATAAAGGTGGTTATAACATAAATAACTAAATGATATGATATAAATGGTAAGAGGAAATAATTATGGATATATAATTAATGGGATAAAGATATACCGTATAATGGAAAATTCATTATCACATGTGAACTTCACATAAAATGATGAACTGTTAGGTTATCTAGAACCATTGTTAAAAGAACAGGGGAAAATAAATAACATACAGAGTTAGTATACGACGAGAATAAACCCCACAATGACTGTACTGTGATATTTAGTAGACGGTCATATTAATAATACACGTTATTGTATGTATAAATAACAGCGTACGTGCAAGAAATACTAGAGCGTGCACTGTCAAGCTAGCTGTTATCACGGTGAACGATATGTTAATTGTGTAGTCTGAATGTCCTAAGGATTATCCTAAGGTCTAGACATTATATGTTTAATTATCAAGAACGATATCTGTGATTTTATGTATATGATATGGTGTACTGTGTTGCATAAACTGTTGCGTTGTATTTTATACGCGAATGTTTTATGACTGGGAGTTTATACATTTGAACTGGAAAAGACTAACTGACCTTTAGGTATTGTTTAGCCTAACTGATGGTCAACTGTTATAGTCTTAATTCAAATATTGGTTATTGTACCACTGACAAGAGTTAATGTATTAAGAGAGGAATCCAGACTGTTTCGACTTTTTGGTTACGCACCGTGATCACTACGAGAGACTTCAAAGGGGAGTCACTCAAGGGAATCCATCAGTCACATTAGATGATGGCGGAGGGCACTGCCGTTGGAGCACAGGTTCGACCGGATCGGTCAATTATCCAGGGCCATAAGGTCAGCTGGTAACGGTTCCTTTGGAACCCAGGGGACACACTGTCCATTATTAAAGATTATTAAGGGTTGTCTTGACATGACGCCTGAGGTGAGAATAATTGGAAAAGTTAAGTGGTTGGTTTAAAAGAATAAGGGTCTTGTGACCTACTAACAAGTACAACTGTTTAATACATTTATCTTGTTTGGCGTTGGTTATTGGTTGTGGTGTTATTGTGCACTGATGTTTGCAGGTGGACTGTTATATGTTTGTTTTATGGTTACAGTTATTCCTACTATTATTGTAAACCGGGATATTTTGAAATGAATCTAATAACAAGATGGCTAAAACGACTTAAGGAATCTAGATGACTTAGGACTACATTTAGCATACCAGCATTTCGATTGCTGAGCCCTTTATTGGGCAAAACATTTCAGGTTACTGAAGAAGACACAAGCCGGAGTGCGGGGATCAGGGTAGCTGCTGTGTTTTAATAAACACTTGTAGTTTTGTTATGTATTATATTTTGGAGATTGTTGTATTTTATTTAGTTGCTCGTTTAGTTTGGTTTGGTCTGTAATAATTAGAGTGCTCAGTATCTCTTCATCACAGCGTTGAGTAATTGATGGATAGAGTAAGGATGCCTAGTTACTCACAAGGGTGGGTAACGGCGTGTAACACCATGGCTAGATAGATTTATTTTCCGCTGCGATGTTATTTATTTTTGCTACGACTCGCGACGTTAGTACAGGTTTAGGATTAGGGGTGTTACACTCATAATTTCTCAATCAGAAAGCACACTTACAACTGACAATTACATTCCTATTTATAATATTTCTAAGTACAACGGCTAAGAGAGTTAGTTCCTAAAATGTCGAAACTAACTTAGTCGGCGCGTGCTGAGGGTGTTGCGCCAGTCTTCGGGCGTAAACTTCGGAGTCGATTGAGCGCCTTTTGCCTGTTGAGGTGTTTGAGTGTTGACGCGTGCATTCCTTAAATATCACAACGGTGTGACGGAGTCAGTCATGCTTCTTAGTTTTGTGCTGACTCTATTGTGATTGTGAAGCTGACGCCTTCTTTGTGTTTTGTCGATGACGAGTGACTCCTTCGAAATGATTGACTATCTCAGCGACATCGTTATGCTCCAACAGTTACCCCCTTGTTGTTGATGATAGCAGACCTTTGTGAATCACGAGTGAGTCGATTGAGGTGATCCTGAAAAACAAAACACAAAGACCTAGGGGAACCGACCCTCTCGAAGTTCCCCTTTAATCGAAGCAGATAAAGTGAGAGTCAAGTGACTCCATTGTAGTTCCCCCTTGATCGTTGAGACACTTCAAGCAAGCAAAACCACGATAAAGTAATAAGCACAAGTATAGCAATCAAATAACCACACATACTAGCAGCAAAAAACTTAAAGCAATTCAAAACGCAGTTTGAGTTGCCCGTAAACCAGACGGGATTCACCGCTTCCCCCTTTTGCTTTCATCAGAGGGAAGCCTTGCAGTCACAGAGAGTCAGTGTTAGTATCCATGAACAATCCTAAAACAAAGTGTTTAGAACTTACAACCAGCCTAAGTTCTAGCACTACACACACGCACGCGGGGTTTATCTATTTAGTAGGGAGTGGGTTAACGGTAGAGGTAAGGTCCAGTATGGCATCCTACATCACGGACACAGCTTTCTTCATGCCAGTGAGTCTCTCCATCATCTTTGTGGTGCACTGAGCCATCTCTCCTGCCAGAGTGATCAGTCTATAGATCTTCTCCTGGAGTGGAAGGAGTCTGTCGTACTCGGTCGTCTCTTGTGGAGTTGAGCTCTGAGGCGCGGCGGTGGAAGATGGAGGAGGCAGCAACTAAGTCTTGTCGATGGAGGTGAGTCTGTTCAGGTACCTCAAGTTGACTGTGTCCACTTCCTCGATGCACTCTAGGGTCGATTTCTTCAGCGATACCTGAAAATATTTAAATACCCAAGGAAGCCAGAAGACATAGCCTAGAGAGTGTTTGGGAGTATCGACAGAGTGTGCCAAATGATTTAGACTCATGAAGGCCAAATTTAGAGGATGATGGTTGAGGATGCAGTACATGATGGACAGATCAAGACAGTTTGCCATTTGGTTAACTTCTTTGGAACAATGTTTTTGATAACAAGAATATGAAGGAGTTGGTGGAGGATAGAGAGATCACCCCTTGGAATCGGAGAACCCACTTTTCATTTTGAAGAGAAGAATCTGTAAATTTTGGTGTGTGGGACTTCGGGAATATCAGGAAGGACTCCTTTGTCATAAAATTGTAGACCAGCAAGGGGGACTCCAAGGATCTCAGACAATTATGGAAGATCAAAGAAAATAGCTTTTGAATTGACAAAGGGCAGTGTAGAACCATTACGAATAACCAAGTTTTGATAGAAATCAAGAGATTCTTGCAAGTACCATTCTGTGACTTCTGAAAAAAGAAGGGTCAAGCTCTGAACTTCCAACATTTTGACAAGCTCTCCAAGATGAGTGGATAAAGCCCAAGAAAAGTCGTGGTATTTACCCTTAACCAAATTGCGATCCGCCGCAAGGTCGGAGAGCATGTAGTGTTGATTGAAGGTGTAACACCCCAACTACAAACACAATACTTATCAAACGATTGCAGCGGAATTACAACTCAACACTTAACTTAATCCATGGGTGCTACACACCGTTAGCCACCCATGTGGCTAACAAGGCTAATACTTAAACACTGTATCGGTCTGATGGACCAGATTCCCGAGCATTTATACATTACAATCCATTTTGTTTCCAAACCGAGTCAAATACACATACATTACAACTGTACCGAGTATTTACAACCTATTGCCGATAACAGTTTCGGCCTTACTATACTTACAAATACTTAAACAATTCAATAACCATTCGTGCATAAATAGCCACCCCATCCTACTCTCGAACGGCTACCAGCTCCTTGTACCTGAAATGAAATGGGTGGCCCCAAAGGGGCTCAACACCTTTGCTGGTATGGTAATCATGCAACCCGCATACTACCAGGCCATGCACAACTAATTGTCATGTGAACATGTGGTTGATTATATTTAAATCATGCATGAAATACTTTAAACACACATTCTACAAGTATTCAGAAGAATAACCACAGTCAACAGACCAACACATTAATATCGGTTAGGTTACATTACTATTTCCCTGGGACCTCGAGGGTTATTACCTCGACGATGCCTTATTCACATTAGTCAACACCTAATCCTTTTTAGGAGGGCTACACGTAACTGTTTTCTTAATAGAAGTGGGATTAATTTCAAAGTCAACGTACATGAACATCATAACTTTCACCACATAACAACGCACATACTACATAGCTTAGGAACGAATCACGTGAGGATTCGAACTGAAACAAGGGTTAGCCAACTTTTATAGAGTCTAGAGGACGATCAGTCCTCATGTCGAACTCAATACATAATGCATTGCCGTTTTGTTTGTCGAACGACTAACTTACACAAGGTGTGTCGGATCTATAAGATCCAAGCTCACCGTACACATATCCCCCTAACTCCGATCATAAGTCAAGGTAGAAGAGCCCCTTAATATGGGTAGTGGGAGAATGAATTCCAAGAAGGAAAACAACCGAACAGAGAGGGAGTTGAATCAGCTGTAGATAACAACCCCCAAACACACGCGCGCGACCGGGACTCCCGGATTCCTCACCCCCAAGTTATACACTAGTTAGAAGCTCCCTCCATGGGGCTCATCACAACAAGTTACATTATAATAGTAGAGTTTGGTTAGACACAAAGGGGAGGTAAGATACCATCCGACATACAGGAACATAACAACAATCATTACGTAACGACAGTTCAAGGGGGCAAACACATATCACACACAACCACAATATACAACTAACACACGGATAGCCGTAGTTAGAACGTTCCCGTAGGTTGGGACGTTTAAATCCAAATACCGAACTCTTATGTGATCCTAGAGTCGATTAGCTACGGTTTAACACATATTCGAGGTTAAACGGTATCGGAACAAAATACGCCACATAATTGAATTACTGTAAACTCATTTCATGCTTTATCTTGCAAGGTGGCAAACATACAGAAAAACAGATAGGCATACAAGCCGGTGTAACCCGGTAGGACACAGGTTGCAAGAAAACCATACCTTACACCATGGGTTACTCTACCGTGTCCCCGAGGATTTACTCTTAACGTGTCACCTCACGCTTCTCAGGTAGTTTCCGAACAACTGGTATTATTCCAAACATTTTATTAACATCATGATTATACAATATGTAAGCTACTATCGCTCCCGTACTTAACCTGTTGCCCCGTTATACTTAGTTTTACTCTTGTCAATTTAAGTCCTTACTTCTCACTCATTTCTAACACTTGTTTATGCTTCTTAGGACCTTTAAAAGTCACCAACAAAGGCCTTAACAACATCTAAAACCATTACCCATCAATCCCCCATCTTTAGAAGCCTTTAAAACACATTTTAGACAAATTTTGGTCTGGTCCGGGACTTGGTCCGGACCCAAGGTCCCGGACCAACACTGAAACGCACTCTCGGCTCATTTTTACTTCTGGTCCGGGACTTGGTCTTGGACCTAGGTCCCGGACCACCTGCTGTCTCAGCTTTCGGCTTGTTTTTAAGCTTGGTCCGGGACCTTATACAAGGGCTAGGTCCCGAACCCTGCTAAAAAGCTGCTAAATGTCCATTTTTCAACCCCAATTCCAACCTTAGTCCACACCTAATCATCTCCTAACCTTTCCACAAGTTTCTAACCATGTTAGACCACCTTAAACACTCCTTAAACATTCCTTAATCATTGATCAAACCATTGCTCAATTCTTGCTCAATTAGATAAATCCACTGTAACACCCCTACTACGCACATAACACTTAATGAAATCGCAGCGGAATAAATAACTAAACAGTAACTAACGCTTCGCTGCTACAACGCCGTCAACCACCCACGTGGTTGACAAGGCAGAATAAATACAAGTGTACCGGTCTGATGATCAGACTCCCGAGCATAAAACTAAACCATAAATACATCATATACAATACCGAGTGTTTACATAACCTTCACTGAATTACACCACTATTAACTGTCACAACCAAATATACATCACGCCACGGGAGCACAGGCGCATCCCGGGCCAACCTCCAAAAGTATTCAAAAGTCAACCACATCCTAGGATCTAGAGCCACTCCGCTTCTTCGATCCTCATCCTGCAGTATAAGCAATATGGATCCCCCGAGGGGGTCAGCAACCCTTGGCTGGTATGGTTAACGCGCAGCCCATCGCTACCGGATACGCGCAACTAATTGTCATGATAACATGGCATTCATTTATATACATAACATAACATAACATTGGCATAGCATCGATAGTGCACAGCACAACATCACATACACAGTGGATCTTCGTTCCACAATAACAAACCACAAGGGTCAAATAACATAAGAGCCTAGAGAATGATTCACCCTCATGTTAAGCTCGTTAAACACACTCATTACCGTTCTGTTAAACGAACGAGTAACTTAAGTCACAGATGGTTCGGATTTAGTGATCCGAACACACCACACAAACACATGTTCCCACTAAACCGATCATAAGTCAGAATAGGTAAGCTTTGGAAGAAGCTAGCGGGAGATCGAACGCCAAATTAAGGAGAACAATCTTGACAACATAAGATTCGAATCTGATTCAGATATCTAGTCTTAACTTACATGCATGACCGGACAACCGGATTCCTCACTTCCCAGTTAGCACTTGTTAGAAGTTCATAGTGGAACTTAACAACCAATACACAATAGGTGGTAAGTCATGTTAGACACACACAAGGGAAATGAGTCACAACATAACATCACAATAATATGAACAACTGTAAACTCATTACATGTTTAACTCTTATAACGTCATAAACACACAGAAAAACATACAACACACAAGCCGGTGTAAACCGGTAGACAACAGACTACAAGAAAACCATTCCTTGGTCCTTGCCTTGATTTGTTTCCACCGTAGGTCACTCCTATACATGATTCAAGAATGTCGGTTAATTAACTTACTTAACCTCCAAATTTACTAAGTGTTTAACATGATTATTTGACATGTTTAAATGTCTAACTTACCCTAGATTACCTTCATTATACACCCTAGGGTTAACTACATAAGTCACATTCTTTTCTATTTTTTTTTTTAAGTTTTGGTATGTCTGACCCACCGTCCGACCCACAACTGGGTTGGACCCTTCCAGTGGTTTTCGGGTCTGAAGAACCTTACCTTGTCCGACCCATGTCTGACCCAACCTTCTGGGTCGGACCATTCCAGAGACATGTCCGACCCACGTCCGACTCACTCGATTGGGTCGGACCATTACAGAGAATTTCATCGACCTCAGAACATACATGTCCGACCCATGTCCGACCCACCCTTTCGGGGTCGGACCATTACAGAAACATTTTTAACCCGCCTTATAAACATGCCGTCCGACCACGTCCGACTTCACTCGACTGGGTCGGACCATTTCCAGAACATTTCCCTCCTTGAATATGACCGTTCCGACCCTTGTCCGACCCACCCTTTGGGTCGGACCATTACAGAACATTTTCCTAACGTCTAACAGGGGCTGTCCGACCCACAACTGGGTCGGACCCCTGGGTCGGACGTCCTCTAAACTTACCAAAACTTTGTCAAATCTTCACCAAACTTCTCCTTAAGCCTCTTAATGCTTCCTAACAACATTTGGAAACCTTATATCCACATGTACAACATCTATGAAACTCATTTTCTAATTCCTTAAGCCTTTACTTATTTCCTTGTAAAATTCTTTAACACTTACAACATTTTATACTAGGTTTCTAAATGGTTTTCTCACCTATGATAACTACTATCCCAAAATGCTTTCTCCTCATCTTAACATCATCTCTTAAGCATTATTTCCCACAACTAACTCCTTATGTCATTCTTGAAGTTCTTTTCCAAGTTTACACTTTCTCCTTATTTACCAAAGTTTGCCTAAGTCTTTACCTAAGTCCAAAATGACTTTGGTACATACTAAAACCTCAAGCTCATGCCTAAGTCCTTGTTACATCCTAAATCACCCTAATGCATGTTTCTTTCACAAGAACAACACTTAACCATTCTAAACACTTCTTAACTTATCAAACTCATTTTACACTCTTAGAACTTCTCATTTATTTCCTAAATTTCGACATAGGTTCTCCTAGAACATTACTAAACCAAAACACATTGTTTTTACCAACAAACAACCAAGAATACTAAAAATCCATCAAGCACTTATTATACACAAACTCCACTCACAAAGCACTACATCACAATATAGTGCATAATTTAAATTGCATGGCACTTAGGCCCTTAAATGACATGGCTCTTAGGCCCTTAAGATGCATAAATCATAAACACTGAATTTCCACAATAATTTGCCTTTGACCTGCAAATACACTCAACAACACATATGCCTTTTACTAAGCTCTTGAGAACACTTACTAAGTCATTCACCATTTGCTCTTTAGGTAGTTTTAACAAGCATTGTAAGCTCATTTCTCCTAAGGCATCTAAACAACATTAGGTTAGTAGATTTACCTCTTTTCCAAACAACTCCTTTCTTGTTTTCTTTAAAAACCAGTAAGGTATTTGATTCTTTGACAAGTTCTAAACAATATACAAACATTATAATGAGTATTCAAGCTATAAGCTTCATCTCATTGTAAACCCTAATTTTACATTGTTTCAAAAACACTAATGTAGTTGTTTTACCTTGATCTTGGAAGAGAGTTTGAATATCTAACAAGAGAGGACTCCACCTAGTCCATGAAGAGTTGGAATGAAGCTAGAACAAAGTCACACAAAGAGCTCCTTCAATATGTATTTTCGGTTACAACAAAAACATGAAGGAAATGAAGTTTTTATTTGAGATTCCTTACCTAGAAGCAAAGGGGAGTAACAATATGTAAAAGTACAAGCTCAAGCTCCTTCAATGGTGGAACTCCATGGCACCGAAATGGTGGTCTTGGAATTTTACGAAGATAGAAATGAAGAGCTTGATGAGAGGAAGAGATTGGTGGTGTTTGTTTTTGATTTGGACAAGTGAGCTAGATTTTACAAGAGATCAAAGATGAGGTTTAATGGAGGTGGTGTGGTATTACCGTGGAAGAGAAGGAAGAAGAGAAGTTGAAGAGAGTGTGGAGCCGTGTGAACAAGGAAGGAAATGAGAGAATGAGATAGAATTACTTTTTGAAGATATTTGTAGTAATAAAGTAAAAGTAAGTTTAATTAGTCATCTTTATTTGTTTAACAAAATAACAAGTGGGTGGTGAGTCACCACCCTTAAGAAACCGGCCCCCTTTATTAATATGAGGGTACTTTAGTCTTTGTTTGTCAATTTAATTACTTAATACAACATATGTTATAAACTAGCTTATAAAAAGCACTATTCACCAAAACAAGGCACTTAGAAGTGAAATTTTTGATTTCCCATTAATATAGCCACCCAAATGTGATACTATATAGTACACATATATATTTAAGAGTAATGATGGACATCTAGCCACTCAAAACTCATTTACAAGACAATTTTTCAAAAATGTGCTTTAAGACTCCTTAAAGCACATTTTGTGTTTAAACTTGTTTCCAAGCTTGGTTTTCTTTGGTAATTGGTTTAATATGTTCATTAGTGTATAAATGAGGTCTTGGTAAGTTCATTAGGTCTTAACCAAGTTTATCCCAAGCTTAGAGCACATTTTGGCTCTTATTGACTTTAAAGCACATTTTGTGTTTTCTTTTGTTTAAATTTGTTTACTAATGTTTCTAAGACTCTTTTTAGTCTTAATATACCATATTTAGGTGTTTAAACAATTTATTAAGGTTTGGGGTATTTCATCCACACATCTCCTTTTTGCACATTATGAACACTAGTGTATTTCTAGCACTTCACTTGACAGGTTTACCTCATCCTTAACCCATATGACCATTCCAAATTATTCCAAGGCAATTGCATCATTAGCTCCCAAATCTATCATCCATTACAAGGTCATGCACACTAATACTTTCCTAGGAATTTTAAACACTGAAACACCATTTATGCTACAGATTTTTATGCACTTTCATATACTCCCTCTACAATCATCCTAGGGTGATTTACCACTCCATTTGGTCTCTCTCTACACCTATTTAACACTTAGGTTCTCCAAGTTCATAAGGTCATCTAAACCACTTAATTTCTACCAAAATTTCACCAAAACTTTGTGACTAACCTAACCCATCCAAATCATTGTCTTCATCACCTAATCACAATACATTCACAATTCAAGCTTACCAAATCCCTTGAAGGATTCTACCAGCACACATAACTCATTCAATCTCATCAACACAATATAATGCACTAGCCTAATTTGCATGGCTCTTAGGCCCTTAAATCATACATCAATATTCAACTACATAAAACAACATAATTTAATGCCACAAGGCATTCCAAAACAGTTTCAATTTGGGTTTTCACTCATCTAATTCACCCATCCCCAAATTCTAAAGCATTGAGGATACTTATTAAGGTAAGCCATTTACCTCGAATTCCCAAGTTTCTCTTTTCATTTCTTCACCTCCTTTTCTTGATTCAAAATCGGCCAAGGGGGAATGTGGTTTCCCAACTCTATATCAATACTCAAATGGGGAAATTTAGGACTAAACACATTTCTAGACTTGTTAATCAATCTAGAATGCAAAGAGGTGCCTTAAGCACATGAATTTAGGAATTTACCTTTGAACCCTAAAGTGGGCTTTTGGTCATGGTTCAAAGAAGGACTTCCAACCACCATCTTAATCTTGAAACAATGGCTCAACAAGGGAAAAACAAGGCTAATGAGAGGCCTATAAATCGGTTGGACAAGAAGATGGAGAAAAAATGTTTTTTTTCTTGGATTTTTCTTACCTTAAATCGAAGAGGGTGTTCTCTAGCTCAAGAAAATGCATTTCTCTTCAAGTGGAGCTATACCCATGGATGTCATCTTCATCATTTGGGAATTTTTAAAAGAGAACTTGATAGCTCTTGATGAGGGGAAGCAGAATATGTAATTTGTTTTGTATTTGAGGCATTAATGTGACTTAGGTGAGTGGAAGAAGATGAGAAAGACATAGGAGGCCATGGGAGCTCTTCCAAAACGTGAGAAAGGAAGAAGGAGGAGTTGGGTCTGGCACAAGAGAAAAAACGGGAGAGAGAGAAGGGAGAATGGGGAAAAGAAGGGAAATAGAAGAGAGAGAGGGAAATAAAGTACATATGTACTATTTGCTTTATTACTTTTTGCTTTGTTTATTGTTTCTTGTAACTAATAGTGATTCATTGTGAGAGGGGGGCCAAAAACGTGGCCTTATATGGTAGAGGGTCAGATTTGTACAAAATTGGTAGAGGGCATATTAGTCTTTTAGCAAATAACACCTATAAACCCGAAATGGTCACTATTCACTAATCCGGCTCCGTTTTCCGGATTTTTCTCGTTTCTTTAATTATAATGGTGCTTAGGCTCCCATTAATGTTTAATTATAGTTATATGATCAACTATAATTTTTATGAGGTCGTTTAACTGTTTTAAGTCATGTTTTTGGGTTTTCTAGAAAAACGCTCTTTAAGACTCTATTAGCGTTTTCACGCATTATTTGGATCCGTTTTCTCTGGGAATTGTTCTCACATACTATTTATGACTAATTAGGACTTAAGAATACCTCTCGGATCCTAGTCAAGGTTGCATACCTCCTAAGATAATTAAATACGCGTTTTTGCGGTCTATGGCTTTCACACGTGTTCTTTTTCTTTTTGGTTTTTATTTCTTCACCAATGATATTAAGGACTTAATTAGCCTTATAAAATCATAATTACATAAATAAATTAACACATTAAGGTTTGGGGTATTTCAGAAGGGGTCGATCTTGGCACTTCGTCGAGTTGGCTTTGGAGGCTTCTGAGAACGTGTTGAGGTAGCTCCGGTGGAGGTTTCATGACTTACTGCTGTTGCTGGCTGTGTTTCTTGAATCGGGGAGGACTCACCAGACGCAGAAGAAACTGCGGGTGACGATGCAGGGGGAGCCCGTTGGCTTGAGCAAAGGACGCATTTGGTGGTGGGACGGGTAGCTGTAGACTTTCGTTTTCTGGTTTTGGGTTTGGGAGAGGGTGGTGGTGTGGGGGTTATGGATTTTGCGGGGGATTGATTTGCTGGGGAGGAGTGTGTTGTTGTTGGAGTTAGGTCTTGGGTGGTAGGGTTTGCGGTGGTGGTGGTGGGGACGGTGAACGAGGTTTGGCTAGTGGAGAAAGGGTTTTGATGGGGGTAATTTCCTCAGCATCGGTGTCGAGCACCTGTGTTGGGGCAGCAGATGGTGGTGTAGTTTTTGGAGAGGTTATGATTGAAGGTGGAGGTGGTGTTTCTGTTTTGGTGGGAGATGGAGTGCCTGCGGTGGTGGTGGTTTACTGTGGGGTGGCCATTTGTTGAAGATATGCTTGGAGGCGTAATGGGTCACAAAAAATTTCATCCGGAATTGTGATGCCATTGAAGTTAATGCTAGCCATGGTAAAAGTGGAATGAGGATGAGCGGGAGAAAGAATGAGTGAGACTGGGTGATGAGTAGTCTTAGTTATAGGCTGCTGCGGGCGTGCAAAAGTTGCAGGGATTTTGCGTGTGCCAATGGTTATGCGCGAGAGATGAAGGGCGAGGATTTCGGGTGTAGTTGGGGATCGCTGACGTGTGCATGTAGTGACGAAACCAGAGAGAGATGCAAGGATAACACATTTGACAGATTTATTCATAGTCATGGACTGACTCAATGTAACTTAAAGACATACCTGCTGACGATTGCGTCAGGAGAAAGGAGATACAACCGCCTAGGTAGACAGAGTCATTCCAATTGCGGAGTGAAGTGCCTCAAACCTTGCTATAGGCAGTGGTTTAGTAAAAATATCGGCACGTTGATCTTCAGTGGGGACAAAGTCAAGTTGGATTAAGTTTTTCTCAACAAAGTCCTTCAAGAAGTGGAAGCGAATTTCAATGTGTTTGGTTCTTGAATGTTGGACTGGGTATTCAGAGATTTTTATGGTGCTTTTATTATAAAAAAAGATTAGAATTTGAGCTTGAGTGATGTGGTAGTCTTGCAATTGTTGTTTCATCCAAAGGAGTTGGGAGCAACATGCTGCAGCAGAGGCATACTCTGCTTCAGCTGTAGAGAGTGCAATGTTTCTTAGAGGACCATGAAACTAGGCAAAGACCAAGAAATTGGGCATTACATGCAGTACTCTTTTGATCTTGGAGAGAACCAGCCCAATCGGAGTCACTAAAACCAGATAAATCAAAAGTAGGAGAACGAGGGTACCATAGATATAGTGTACTTGTACCTTTGAGGTATCGAAAGATACGTTTGACTGCCTTGAGATGAGACTGTTTTGGTGCTGCTTGAAAGCGGCCACAAAGATTGACTACGTGAAGGATATCCGGGCGACTGGCAGTTAGGTAAAGGAGGGACCCTATCATCCCTCTGTACTCTGTGGCATTTACACCGACTCCGTTGTCATCAAGATAAAGTTTGGTAGTTGTGCAGCTAGGAGTGGACATGCTTTTGACGTTTGCAAGGTTGTACTTTCCAAGGAGTTCTTTGATGTACTTATGTTGGTGGATCTTGATCCCATCCTTCTCCTGTTGAATTTATAGGCCTAGGAAGAATCGAATTTCACCTAACTCATTCATAGAAAACTCATTTTTTTCATAAGGTTAGCAAAATGTTCACAAAGGGTGTTACTTGTAGACCCATAAATAATATCATCAACATTAACTTGTACTAGTAGTAGGTCATGTGATGAATGAAGTACGAATAGTGTTTTCTCCACGTTACCTTTCGAGAAACCATTTTGCAGAAGATATGAAGAGAGTCTTTCATACCAGGCATGTAGAGCTTGTTTGAGTCCGTAAAGGGCTTTACATAGTTTGTAAACGTAGTCAGGATGGACGGAGTCTGTGAACCCTGGGGGTTGTTCGACGTAGACTTCTCTATCAATATAACCATGACGAAAAGCTGTCTTGACGTCCATTTGATAGAGTGTGAAGCCTTTGAATGCAGCAAACGCACTGAGTATGCGGATTGCTTCAAGGTGTGCTACAGGTGTGAAGGTCTCATCATAGTCATTCCCTTCTTCTTGATTGTAACCTTGTACTACTAAACTAGCTTTATTCCTGTAAACTTGTCCTGCATCATCAAGTTTATTATGAAAAACCTATTGGGTACCAATAGTTTGTTGATGCGAGGGTCGAGGGACTAATTCCCAAACAGCATGTCGTTGAAGGGAATTAAGTTCTTCCTGCATAGCAGTGACCCAGTCGCTATCAAGTAAAGCCTCTTTGACATTTTTCGGTTCAATTCTTGAAAGAAAAGCACCAAAGGCACATAGGTTTTGTATGGCTTGAAGACTAGTTTGGACTCCTGAATTTGGATAAGAGAGAATGTTTTCAGGAGGATGTGCGGAGGCCTGTTGAAATTTTCGATGTGGAGTAGGAGAAGGTGTGTCGTGCTCAGTTGAGTCAAAGTTTAGTTGAAGAGGATTGAGTGGGTCAGGTATATGGTCAGAGTCAGTGTTATTTGAGGTATGGCTTTCTTTTCCTGGGGTGTTTTCAGTGGAGGTGGACGGAGTGTCCTGAAGTCTGCTTATGGGAACTGTAATGAAGTGTGGGTCAGTGAGGAAATCATCAGGGGCAAAGTCAAGTTGATCAGAAGATGAGCCAACATTGTTGAACTCATCGAACTTGACATGAGGACTTTCTTCTAAGCACTGAGTTCTTAAATTAATGACACGATAAGCTTTGCTTTTAGAAGAATAGCCCAGAAATATACCTTCACCACTTTTGGGTGAAAACTTACCCAGGTTTTCCTTACCATTATTGTGTATGTAACACCGACAACCGAAACGTCTGAGATGGATGAGATTTGGTTTGTGTTGTCGAAGAAGTTCATAGGGAGTCTTGTGAAGGAAAGGATGAATTAAGGCACAATTAAGCACATAACATGCTGTATTGACTACCTCTGCCCAGTAGGACGGAACTAGTTGACTATCAATAAGCATGGTATGCGCCATCTCGACCAAGGTCCTATTCTTTCGTTCAACGACTCCATTCTGCTCTGGAGTTCTTGCGGATGAGACTTGATGGTCGACTCCTTTATCCCTACAAAACTCATCAAAAGACTTGTTGCAGAATTCAGTTCCCTGGTCAGTTCTCAGGGATTTCAATTGATATGAGAATTTGTTAATTAGGACTTTATGAAGTTTCACAAACTCAGTGAAGGTTTCATCCTTAGCAGATAGAAAAATGACCCAAGTCCATCTAGAATAATCATCGACGATGACCAAAATATACCTCTTACCACTTCGACTATGAGTACGCATGAGACCGACAAGATCCATGTGAAGCAGTTCAAATGGAGAGCTAGTAGAGAGAGTTGACTTACTTTTGAAGGATGACCGAGTGTGTTTACCTTTTATACATGCTTCACAGACGGAGTCTCTGTCAAAGTTTGTATTGGGTAAACCAACAACTAGGTCCTTACTTTTGAGTTTATTCAACAACCGGTGGTTTGCATGACCGAGTCTGGTGTGCCACAACAGTTGATTCTTGGAATGAACATTAAGACAGACTTGGTCATCCGGGTTGATTGAATTTAAGCACATTTTGTAAAGATTTCCTTCTCTACGTCCAATGGCTTTTAGGGACCCTGTACGCTCATCGAAAACTTTACAATCCGAAGATGAGAAAAGTACCAAATTGAATCTATCACAAATTTGAGAAATGCTTAACAGACTGTGTTGAAGTCCAGTGACCAGATGGACTCCATCAACTTTGAATTTGGAGGGGTTACCTACAGATCCAACTCCCACAATTTCACCTTGGTTGTTGTTTCCAAAAGTAACTTTACCTCCTTTGTAGGATGAAAGTGAATTGAATTGATTTGGGTCTCCTGTCATGTGATGAGAACATCCACTATCTAAGTACCAGTAGTCTTCATTCACCTTCACCTACAAAACAGGAGATCATTTATTAGTTTTAGGAACCCAATTGTACTGGGGTTCCCTTTTCGAACCAGATTGTTTCAAATTTTCTTGAGCTTCAAGAATCAATATGACGCGTTTAAGGTTGAACGAAAGATCTATATTTAATTTGTCACAGGCACTGTCCCGATGTCCTAGGTTTCCACAATAACCGCAGATCTTGGTAGGAGAAAGATTGACGTATTTTTGTTGTCCTTTCCACCACGAATCAAAATTTTCTTTTTGTTGTTGGCGCTTGGGTTTGTTGTTGGATTTGGACATATTTTTGGGAATGTCGAATTTTCCTTTGTGCCACTTGGGCTTGGATTGAGTGGTTCCAACCCCAGATCTTAAACTGACAATATCTTCAGAAAGTTTTTCTACTTTCTTTCGAAGATCGTCACGATCTTGACTGACTTCCTTGATTTTGGAATTGGCCCACTCGGGCAATTCGGGGGAAGTGACCTGTTTGATGCAATTGACTGGTTTGAGAGAGAGGGCGTGCTATTTTTGTTTCAGCTTTTGAGTGAGTTGTTTGACAGAAGAGTTTAGGGAAATGACTTTGGATTCAGAACTATTAAACTCATTTTGAAGGGAACAACATTTGTTAGAAAAAACAGTGAGATCATGTTTGAGAGAGTCAATCTGAGTGAGTGACTCTTCCCGTTCCCTTTGGTTGGATTCTGTAAGACTCTTGACTTTGTTAAGCTCCTTTGTAAGGGAGTCAACATGTCGCTTAGAGTCTTGCAGATCTAGCCTAAGTGAGCAGGAAATAGTCTTGTGTTCCTCAGCTTCATCTCTCAAAGCATACATAAGCCCTTTTGAAATCTCAAGATCCTCAGTTAACTCGGTGATTTTTTCGTTAAGATCAGCCTTAAGAGAGTTAGTCTCAGAAACCATTTTAGCAATTAAAGTCATAAAAACCCATAAGAGATATACAGTAAAGATCTGTCTCAAGATGAGAGCGAGTTACCTCGTTGTCAGGAATCATGGACTTAGTTGTATCATGCGCCATGAGATAGATTTGACCGCTTGATTCCGCATCTGGATCGTCAGAGTCAGAGTCTCCCCATCCAACGGATGCCATCAGTGATCTCCCTTGAGGTTTTCAAAACTGATTCTTAAGGAGAGGATAGTCTTTCTTGAAGTGACCGGGTTTGTTGCAGCTGAAGCAGGTGACAGAGTTGAAGACCTGTTTGGAGGTATTCGAGAAAGAATGACTCTGTCAATTTGGCTGATTACGCATGAATTTCCGAAAATTCTTTACTATGAAGACAAAGTCTTCCACAGTCTCAGCCTCACTTTCTTCGACTATGATGTCCACCAATTCAGCCTTAGCTTGTCTGATTTGGTTGTCAGCGCTATAAGCACCTTTTTTACTGTGCTGAATTGAATTAACCTGCAAGGCTTGGTCATTTAATGTAATAGCTTTACTAGAAGCAAAAGAAGACACATTACCGCACTTCTTTCTGACATTCTTCTTGTATTTATCTACAGACTGCAGGTAAGATCCCAAGTCCTGACAGCTCCATTTGGAAAGATCTTTGCAGGCTTTGGTGGAGATTACGGTCTCTGCCCACTCATCTCTGAGACTGTCTAGCAGCTTGTGCAAGACACTCTCTTTATCCGGTAGAATATTGACTTCCTGCATAGTAGTTTTTAATAGATAAAAATGATTGAGTACATCTTCCAAAGACTCACTAGGTTTTTGCAGAAAGTTCTCATAATCCATTCACAGTTCTTGAGCCTTGCATTTCTTGAGTTCGGTGAATCCTTCGTGAGTGGCTTGGAGGAGAGTCCATATTTCATTTGCAATAATTGACTCTTCTTTGTTCTGGAATGGACATGCAGGTGTAGATAGCTCGAGACACTTGACAGTTTAGCTCATACCTTTTTCGATCTGCGGCAGTCCATGTAGATTTTGATCTGGATTAACTACGACATCCCCTCCAATGAAAATCTCCCACGATTCGGAGTTGACCGACTCGATGTGTTGCTCAGTCTCATTTTTCCAATGATCGTAGTTCATGGATGTGAGCCTGGGATGCTCGAAGTGCATCTTGTTGTTTTGATTGGCGAAGAGGTCTGCCATTGCTGTTTGATTGATTGTCAACTAAACGAGCCCCTGATTCCACGTGTAGGATCGGATGGCTGACTCAAACCAACTCAAGGTGTTAGTCTGGATGATGGTTTGACTCAATCGTGCTAAGTATGCGGAAGTACTAATAATGTGGAAACACTTAGTCGAATTAAGTGCGCGGAAGCAGTCACTTGAAGTTGTACTGTAAGGCGGACTCAGAAGAACTAAACTGGAACAATACTTGAAAGATTGAAGGACTCGGTGGAACTCAGCAAGATACATAAAATAAGCTATTTTATTTTCTGGTCAAAACAAAACAACTTATAATGCCCACTCCGTAGATAAAATCCACTTCTGGTTTTCACTCACTACCTAGAATGAGTCTATCTATAAGCTCTAACTAAATTTGGTACTAATTCTCTCTCTAAATCGGAAAGAATCTCTCTCTTTAATCTCTCACAATTTTTCAATCAGAAAGCACCCTTACAACTGACAGTTACATTCCTATTTATAATATTTCTAAGTACAACGGCTTAGAGAGTTAGTTCCTAAAATGATGGAACTAACTTAGTGGGCGCATGCTGAGTGTGTTGCACTAGTCCTCGGGCGTAAACTTCGGAGTCGACTGAGCATCTTCTGCCCGTTGAGGTGTTTGAGTGTTGACGCGTTCATTCATTGAATATCGTAACGGTGTGACGGAGTGAGTCATGCTTCTTAGTTTTGTGCAGACTCTGTTGTGATTGTGAAGCTGACGTCTTCTTTGTGTTTTGTCGAGGATGAGTGACTCCTTCGAAGCGATTGACTATCTCAGCGACATCGGTATGCTCCCACAGGAGTCTTAAGACCCTAACTTTGCTTCTTCTTCCTCTCCAAATCATGGCCGAAAATGTAGTCTTACAAAGCCTTGTGTGGCTGGCCAAGAACAAGGATGAACAAGGTGAAAAATCCAGAAAAACAATACTAAGCAAGGGTAAGCTTTGGATCTGATGTTTTAGAGCCTAATACTTCCATATAATCTTTAGATATACACAAATATCTCATTTTTTCTTCATATTAATATAGGGCCAAATTTGGAGAGCTAAAACCTTCTTTGGAGACATCAAGGTTAATGTTTAACCTTAAAGCTCTTTTTGGCATTTTTAAGTTGTTTGCTGTTGAGTAACGTGTATGGCCCAGAGTAAGGGTATAAAAATGAACTAATATAACCTAAGAATGAACCTATATATATATATATATACTACTAACATTTATAGTTTTGTTTACTAATGGTTCATGGGTTTAAAGTGTCATTTTTACTAAGTTTAAGTGGTTTTATGTAAAAACTGAACTTTGGATTGTATGTGTATTATTATATCCGAAAATAGGTGTATTATAGGTATATTGGAGTCTTTAAAATATAAAACATGACTTACACTATCGCCAAAAGTATGGGCTAGTTTACTAAGCATTTTAGTAGATTTATGACTTCCAAAAGTTAAGGTTATTATGGTATAGTGTCATGTGTAAAAGTCTAGTGTTTAAGGTCAGTTGGATTGAATAAAACACTTCAAAAATCTAGTGGAATACTACTTACAAAAATTAGGATTGGATTGGATGAAGTTTGAGACAAATTAGGTTAAAGTGTAATTATGATTTTTAAAGATGTATTGGTAATTATAAGATTAAAGGGATAAGTTAAAGATTGCAAAAAGATAAAGGTTGGAGTGGAAAATATGATTAGGGCTGAAAGTTTAAGTCTAAGTAGGTTAAAAGTGAAAGATATAAGTTTAGTAAGGTTTAGAAGTAAAATGTAAAGCTTAGAAAAGTTATGGGTCAAAATGTAATATTAGAAAATTTATTTAGGGACAGAAGGAATATGGTCAAACATAGGTGGACTTAGATATTTGACCAAAAGTAAGAAAGACAAGTTGAAATTTGAATTTGGGAAGAGAGTGGTAGATTCAAAATTTTAGGAAAATTTAAGGGGGGATTTAAAAATTTAAGAAAGATTAGGGAATAAATCGAAAATGTCAAATTGGTGTCTGTTTGGAATTTTCAGAGAACTAAAGTTGAAACTTTGAAATGATTAGTGAAAAGTTGAAATTGGAAGATATTTGGAATTGATGGGAAATTTAAAAGTTCGGAAAATAATTGGTGGGATATTTGAATATTGGATGAAATTTATAGAAATAGAATTATAAGTGGGAATTATGAAACTTAAGAGCAAATGTTGCGATAAGTTTGAGGATTAGTTTATACTACATTAAGTGAAAGGACCTTAATGTTAATGTTAATGTTAATATTAACGTGAATACTTAAAATTGAAAGATCCATTAGGTGTTGGAAGTTAATTATGGGATAAAAAGTTAAGTCATTAGTAGAATGTTAAAGATATACTTAAACCATTACATAAATGGTGAAGGTTTTGTTTAAGGAGATTAAATAACTAGGAGTATTCCTAAGGTCGATAGAACAAGTTGACCATATCAACATTGACCATGTTGACCGAATTAATATGTTGACTAGGTTGACCTAGTAAAAATGTTGACCTAATAGAGTATTGACCACGTTGACCAATTCATTGACTTAGATGAGAATGTCAAGGCCTAAGGCCATCTATACTTAGGGTCAAAGTAAAGTACATACCATATAGTAAAATAAATCAATGTGAGTGTATACACAAGAATAAAAGGAGACAAATGCGATAAGGACTTAATTCTAAAGATTGTAGAAAACTATACAACCATGTTAGTTACTAACAATGGGAAAGGATTAATAAGTAATCCATAATTCGGATGCTTTTAAGTATTAACCCAATTAATAATGAATGACAATCATTGGAATGCATGAAATGGAACAGCATGTTAACTATGCCAATTAGCTTAAGGAGGGTCTAAGGTTGCATGACGGTTACGTAATGACAACTCAGCAGTTGGCTTATCCCATTGCAGACGTTATATTGTGAGTGGTTAGAACAGGTGTAATTAACATAAAAAAGAAATTAAAACCCAAAAATAACGTCGGGCTGCAAATAAATCCCGGTCGCAGTAGTATAGTGAAAATGTAAGCAACCGGATGTCGAACCGTGGGACTAATGTACATATAATAGTACCTAAGCGTGTCACAAGAGGGGGGTGGATTAACTGACTTGTAAAATAAATAAAAAGAAAGAATAAAATAACTAAGTTGACAGATAAATAAAATGGAACTCTGGGTCAGGTTAATATAATCTGCATAATTAAGCTATCTCTACTGGTTTAATAATTTGGCAAGGTTCCTGTAATTATCTTAAGGACTAAGTCATAGCCTCATAAGAACTCGTTCACCTGTAATGCAAGGTTCTAATCAAGGTTCAAGCAAAAGCCTGCGAACGGCAGAGGAGTATTGAGGAATTACAATTGCAACTTATACTAACTTATTAAATCATACAAGTTTTCCTCCAGTTTTACGCCTTAATTAACCTGTCTATTTATCACCTGGTCTGATCAAATAGACTTAGGAAGCAATTTAATAAACTCATGACATTTTTAAAAGGTGTGTGATACCTTTAAGCGTAACAAACTGTATATAATTAAAACCAGTAAAAATATAGCATAATTAATACAAACTTATAATAACCATTCCCAGAGCGTACGTAAACTAGCCTAACTATTAAATAGAATAACAGGAACAAGAATGATAGAAATCATCCGTAATCACTCCGTCTCGCTCTGCTATTTTATATACGTAGGCTAGAGGTGGATTTTGTGGAATGAAGAGAAAAATAAATGGAGAAGATGGAGGAAGGGATAATGGATCGGTAGTGTTTTCTCGTGGAAGCGACTTCCCATTTTCGAGCAGAAGCTCGTGGCTTTTATAGAAGAAAAGAAGAAGCAGGCAGAGGAGATAACAGACGCGTGAGCAAGTTTGAGGAAATGATTGAGCTCATTGATTGCTTCATTGATTCGCAGGGGACAGAGCTCACGCGTGAATTAAGGTAGGCGCAGTGTGGACGAGTGGCGAGTTGAAGACAGTCGGTGGAGTAAGTTGCAGACGACGACGGGCGAAGAAGAACTGATCGCGAGGCACAACCGCCTCCTTGACCGCCAGCTAGTGGGCGGTGCCCCTTGGTCTTGTCCGCCAGTTTGAAGGCGGTAGCCTCCTCCACCGTCCGCCACATATGGGGCGGTCACCCCTCTCTTGTCCGCCAGGCGGTCACGCCCCTGTGGTGTCCGCCAGTTATCTCGACGTCGGTTGTTGTCGTGACTTATTCCTTCCAACTTTGACCGGCTCTAGATTCTTCGTTTGGGCCTCCGTTTTCTGAGCCGTTTGCGTCTATGTGTTCGTCTCTTTATCTACTTTAGTCCCCTTGGTTTTCCTCATGTTAAACCAATAAATTAGTGAGATAATAATAAAACATAAACTAGAGGAAAACTAACCGAAGTGGAGAAATGAGCAAGAAAAGTGTTAATATTATATATGAAATACACCTATAAATCATGCTCATTTGGACACTTATCACACCCCCACACTTATCTTTTTGCTTGTCCTCAAGCAAAATCACGTAACCAATAAGTGGGAATGCTCAATACTAACAAATATTATTATGAAAGGTAGGATAAATGATCTTTTTAACTTATTGAGGAGTGAAAATTAACTGCTGGTGGCATAGGTGTGCTCAGGGTAAAAATAAAATATAGAGTTTCGGGGTTATGATCTAAGGTACTTCAATGTTTCTTTTAGGTGACTTTGAGAACTTTTACCATGGCCAACTTCTCTCAAGAACGGGCATTGAGGAGAAAACAAAAGGAAAAATAGATTTATGCATTTGTTTCACTTTTGCATAAGAGATGAGAAAATGTAGGCATCACGCCTTTGTATTTAAGAACACTCAACTCTCTTTGTTGGTTATCAATGGTGTCTCGCAAGTCCCTTATTATTTTGTATTTTTTTTCTTTCTTTTAAACAGAGAATACCCCTTAGCAATCCCTAAGAGAGAAGACAGAAAGGAACCCTGAGCAATAAAATCCATCATTTGCAGATCATTTGGTCACACCGCATATAAAATGCTCCTCAAAAGTAATCAAAATTTTAAAATTTGTACCATTTATCCTACAATTCATAACAGTATTTATTCTTAAAGAGAACAACCCACATATACAGGGTCCATAATATTTGAATTGGACAAACGCATGATAAGGAGAGAGATTAAACATTTTAAGCACAAAATCACCGAAAAGGGCACTCCCCCACACTTAATTTGAACAATGTCCTCATTGTTCACCAGAAAAACAAGGGAAGGTTTCAGAAGGCCCTTTCGGTAAGTGGATAAATTAGAGATAACACAAAGATCACAAATAAACATTTAAGCACATAAACGCTCCTCTGCAATTTTTATTTAAATAAAATCATAATTAAAAGAAACTGGTACTCCCCTGATTTTATTTTTTGCTTGTTGTATAGAAGTTCCCCCACACTTAGCTTTAGCCTCAAGTAGTGTAGCTTGGTTGCGGTGTCCACATGGAGGTGCACCTGCATAAGACACTAGAAGCAACCATACTAAAAACGGGGTTAAAAGTTAGCAAAAATAAAATTTAAATAGAACCTGAAAATTAAAAAGAACAATAAAGCAAATAAAATAAAAGTACACCCGGGTTGCCTCCCAGGAAGCTGCCCTTATTTAACGTCTTTGGCTAGACGCCTGCTTTGTTATCCTGGATCAAAACAAAACGTTACCTCGGCATATAAAATAAGAAAATTAATACTCCACAAATCAGGTGTTTGAGGAGGTAATGCCGGGAACGTAGTTCTAACAGAAGACCCGGCGGTGATGCTTTGTCTTCCTCAAATTGGAGGATTAAACTTCCTCCTCTTGTAGGTGAGGCTTGTAGAAAGAACGCTTGATATCATCTTCAGAGAGACTGATTCTTTGAAAGTGATAGTGGCGTTTTGTTTGGATATTTTGGTGGGAGGTGGTGGCAATTCCTTCTCTTCATTTTCGAGGATGTAAATATCCTCATTGTCTGGGTATATTATAGAGAAGGATGGAAAATAGCGGTAATTGATTTTAGAGGGAGGAGTCTCTATGAATGGCTCGTCTGTAGTGGGGTGCTCTACCTCTTGAACTGTCTCGCTCTTTGGTTGTTTGCTGTTGTTGAGCGACTTTCTCCAGGTAGTCTGGTTGATCTTCTAACCAGAGTTGCTCTTGAAATATGAGACAATCCTCATAATCATGAGCTCCCCCACATACGGAGCAGTATAAATCCTGCCAATATTCAAACGCTTCTTCCATTTGCCGTGTACAGATTTTTTTTTTCTGTATAAAACAAAACTACTGAAAAGATTAGAAAATAAAATGATTAGAAACAAACATAATAATAATATAACAAAATATAAAAGATAATAAATATAAACAACAAACAAAAATAATATAAACAAAATATTCTAATAATACAAGTGAATAATCCGGGGCTTAGGGACTAGAATAAACTAGTCCCCGGCAACGGCGCCATTTTGCAACGTTATATTGTGAGTGGTTAGAACAGGTGTAATTAACATAAAAGAAAGAAATTAAAACCCAAAAAATAACGTCGGGCTGCAAATAAATCCCGGTCGCAGTAGTATAGTGAAAATGTAAGCAACCGGATGTCGAACCGTGGGACTAATGTACATATAATAGTACCTAAGCGTGTCACAAGAGGGGGGTGGATTAACTGACTTGTAAAATAAATAAAAAGAAAGAATAAAATAAACTAAGTTGACAGATAAATAAAATGGAACTCTGGGTCAGGTTAATATAATCTGCATAATTAAGCTATCTCTACTGGTTTAATAATTTGGCAAGGTTCTGTAATTATCTTAAGGACTAAGTCATAGCCTCATAAGAACTCGTTCACCTGTAATGCAAGGTTCTAATCAAGGTTCAAGCAAAAGCCTGCGAACGGCAGAGGAGTATTGAGGAATTACAATTGCAACAGAATACTAACTTATTAAATCATAACAAGTTTCCTCCAGTTTTACACCTTAATTAACCTGTCTATTTATCACCTGGTCTGATCAAAATAGACTTAGGAAAGCAATTTAATAAACTCATGACATATATTAAAAAGGTGCGTGATAACCTTTAAGCGTAACAAACTGTATATAATTAAAACCAGTAAAAATATAGCATAATTAATACAAACTTATAATAACCATTCCCAGAGCGTACGTAAACTAGCCTAACATATTAAATAAATAACAGGAACAAGAATGATAGAAATCATCCGTAATCACTCCGTCTCGCTCTGCTATTTTATATAGTAGGCTAGAGGTGGATTTTGTGGAATGAAGAGAAAATAAAATGGAGAGACGGGAGGAAGGGATAATGGATCGGTAGTGTTTCTCGTGGAAGCGACTTCCCATTTTCGAGCAGAAGCTCGTGGCTTTTATAGAAGAAAAGAAGAAGCAGGCAGAGGAGATAACAGACGCGTGAGCAAGTTGAGGAAATGATTGAGCTCATTGATTGCTTCATTGATTGCGCAGGGGACAGAGCTCACGCGTGAATTAAGGTAGGCGCAGTGTGGACGAGTGGGCGAGTTGAAGACAGTCGGTGGAGGTAAGTTGCAGACGACGACGGGCGAAGAAGAACTGATCGCGAGGCACAACCGCCTCCTTGACCGCCAGCTAGTGGGCGGTGCCCCTTGGTCTTGTCCGCCAGTTTGAAGGCGGTAGCCTCCTCCACCGTCCGCCACATATGGGCGGTCACCCCTCTCTTGTCCGCCAGGCGGTCACGCCCCTGTGGTGTCCGCCAGTTATCTCGACGTCGGTTGTTGTCGTGACTTATTCCTTCCAACTTTGACCGGCTCTAGATTCTTCGTTTGGGCTCCGTTTTCTGAGCCGTTTGCGTCTATGTGTTCGTCTCTTTATCTACTTTAGTCCCAGCTTGGTTTTCCTCATGTTAAACCAATAAATTAGTGAGATAATAATAAAACATAAACTAGAGGAAAACTAACCGAAGTGGAGAAATGAGCAAGAAAAGTGTAATATTATATATGAAATACACCTATAAATCATGCTCATTTGGACACTTATCACCCATACAACAATAAATGTTTACAGGTTCGTAGCCGAAGATCGACATGCGAGTGCAGGGTCAGTTAGATAGCGGTATACTACTTTTAAGTTATTGCGGTATACTACTTTTCGGTTGGATAGCGGTATACAACTTTTGGGTTATAATTTTTGGGGTATACGTTAGTATAGATTAAACTGCTCACATGATTTTAGATAAACATTGTATTTTTTATTAAACTATCTCGGTTATCACAGCGTTGTATTGTATATGTATTTGTATGACTTGTTACTCACATGGGTGAGTAACGATAGTAACACTGTTGATTAGTTATGTTATGTTATTTTTGTTGCTCAAATTTAACTGATTATGCCGAGGACGTGATTAAGGTATGATTTACAACATAGGGGTGTTACAAAAGTGGTATCAAAGTACAAGCTGTGAGCATAGGATTTGGGTGTGCGAGAACCGCATGCGAGGTTCATACCTAGGAAACTCCTAGGAAACTTTTCGGATCAAAGAAGGGGCAGCATAGCTGCCATAGTCAGAAAGGAAATGAGCAGGTCCATCGGTTAACCTCCTCTGTTGTGGATGCTCAGCCCATCAGATCTGCACCCCATAGGGGTATGAGATCCTACTACTCATTGTAAGTTGTAATTAAATACCTCAATCCTTTCTTTTGTAATTCAAGTGTATGATGTGAATAGGCAATACTCCGCCACATCGCTACTTATTCTACAAGCGATGTGACAAGAATCACCCAGGCTTGGACTATAGTGGCCAGCCTGTTGAGTGTCGCTACTGCAATAAGGCCGGCCATAGAGCATTCAATGCTTCTCCAGCCTTGAGAGCAAGTCATACCGCCCACCTAGAGAGACCCCAAGTACTCCAGCGAGTGGGTCTTGAGCATCGCGTGGAGGCCAGACGGGGCAGACTTCTAGGGGTTCTAGAGGCCGAGTGGGGCCGAGGGAAGCCGGTCAGGGTAAGGGCTCCCTCAATGTTATGGGACACCCAGGCGCTGAGGCTAGCACTCAGCGCGGTACAGGTAATCTTACAATCTTAACCTGAATGCATGAATGAATGTGTGTGTTAAATGCTTATCCTCACCATGATGTGTACATTGGGTAGGATATAATAGTAAAATTACCTTAGAAAACCTTTCACATCTTAGGGAATTTTGATATATGATATCCTATCCTTTCAAGACCAAGATCACCTAAGCCCATGGACGAAAGACGGGAGTATCCAGGCGAGATGTGCTGAGTCATTAGACCGGGCATGATCCTACTCAACGAATTCTTAACCCTTGATGAGGAATTTCCATTATAAAGCACCAAGCATTTCATATCATGTGCAAGCATTAGTTTATATACATAACATATAGCACAAATACATAATCCACCATTATACAATGGTCAATCATCTAATAAATGCATTATATAATATATAACCTGAACATTTATAATCACAATGACACGAACACTCCAGAAATATAAGGCAAAATCAATTCACGTAGATTCAAACAACATAATTTATAAGTTACTTTATCCACTGAGTGATAGCAAAATAAATCTCAAAAGATTTAACAAAACATAATGCAATATACACTATCTATAGTGCTAACCTTGCTCTTCAATGCACAAAATATATTATGTCATAGGTAAGTAGTGTCCTTTTTCTAGATAATCTTTGTTCAAGTTATCAAAATATAAGTTAAAGGATATACAAAAGACTAACACATAGCAAATAATTTTAAAATATCATAAACCAATAAAGAAGATTATATGTATATAAATATTATATATATGTAACCGATTAGCCGCGGTTAACCACGGTATAAAAGTTACATACCATTACCTAAACCGTATTTTTCTAATTATAACAGTTCAGTTAACCATACCACCAAAAATGGTATGGTTAACAGGTTAGATGGTACGGTATAAACTGTTATAACCCATATATTGCAACGTTATTCTAAATGTAGTTTACACTTTGTTCTAAGATGGATTACATTACTTATGTCAGTGGGACTTAGTCGGCGTTCTTTTAAATGTCAAGGGCTAGGAGGTCCTTTAGCGTCAAAATAATTAAGGTGATTGATTTATTAAATAAGGAAAGGAAACCTTATTTAAATTACTTCTTTATATCACTTTCTATTCTCCGATCAATTTTATTCACATCAGTTGTCTATTCTGCAAATTGAAGAGCATTCTCCATCGTGGTACTGAGCGGCAGTTTTCTCTTCTCCATCTCTCTCTCAATTTCTTCCTCTATGAGAATTGTGCTGCTACTGTTGTGATCATATCGAAGACCCTTGTTGCTGCTGTGTTTCTCTTCTCCAATCAGGTTTGTGTTGCGAGAATTCTGGGTTTCGTTGTTGGTTTTCTCTCCTCTCAGTTTCTGATTTTTGGGACTCCGAATATGTTGATTCAGTGACGACGATTCTGCGTTGGGAATTCAGATCATTGAGGCTACGCTGCTGCAGTTTGTTGGATTTTTCTGCACTCTCAATTAGGTTTGTGTTGCAGATTTTGTGAATTCAAGTTCTAGGTTTCTTCTCTTGTCATCTGATTTTGGACCGTTATCTGTGGGAATTCAGTGAAGTCGATTGTGTTCTGGCTGGAGATTGACGAGGTGCTGTTGGCTGATTCAGATTGTGGGTTTCTACGTTTCGATTTGAGGTAGGTGGTTACTCGATTCAGTGCGGGAGTTCACCCATGGGGATTTATAAGGATTGTTCATTGATTTGTGTGTAAGATTCATTGTGTTTTGTTTGCGTTTTTGAATGGCTAAAACTCCATGGTTTCTTTGTATTTATGACTGATTTGGTGTGGGTATTACATTGGCAAAGCTTGGTGAAATTTGTATAACTTTTCTGCTCTGATCATCTCCTAGAAATTGTAGTTGTCACATTGTCCGAACTTCTATCCGAGCTTTGAAGTTCGAACTGTGCGTTTTGCGTTTCTGATTTTTAAAGTTCGGGGTGTGTCCGAACTTCGGTCCGAACTTCGATGTTCTGACACTCCCCAAGTTTCTAACTTCAAAGCTCGGACATCCCGTTTTCTCCATCGCATAAACTTTTTCATAAAGTGTCTGTACATCGGTCCGAGCTTCGATGTTCGGACACTCTGAAATTTCCTCTTCTGATTTCAAATCGAACTGTGTTCGAACTTCAACGTTCGAACACAAGTTTGGACACCTTACTGTATTCAGTGTAACTTCTTCGTCTGAACTCCGATTTGAGTGTCATTTGCGGCGTTGGATTCCTTTTGATTTGTACTACTGATTTATGTGTGTTTTGGCATATTTAAATGCAAGTTTGCTTCTGCTTATGCAATCCTTCTGTTTTGGGACATTATACTTTGTTTCTGAGCCGTGAATGGCTGGGTCGAGCTATTCCGTGGTATACCATGTAGACGTCGTTCTGAGTGTGGGTCATTCCCTTTCTGTTCTGTGGGGTTGACGAACCCTTTGACTCTTTTGGGTCATTTCTGCGTTGCCGAGAGATCTGTTATGATCTATGGGTCTCCGACCCTTCTAAGTGTGTGCATTGTATCTTGTCCCTTCTCTGTTTAAGAACTCTGATTATTTTCTACATCGGGAACTCTTGTGTTCCATTCTGTTTCGGACTCTGAAAACCTCTGACTGTTTGGGAATTTATGAATACATTGTTTATCTTCTGCTCCTTCTTCTGACTTCAATTATTTTGAGTGACCTCATTAATGACGGCCGTTGCTTACTGGGCATAGTTGTATGATCGTTCCCCTACTTTTATAACATTGCAGATTGATCAGCAAGGATCGTCTCACCTTCTGGAGCCATAGTTGTTTAGCTCATTTGGTTATTCAAACTATTTGTTTATGATGTTGTAGCCTTCGGGCCTTACACTGTTTAGACCTCTGTTTCTGATTTGAACATGTATTTGGGAACTTGTGTTAACTTCCGCTGTATTCGAATACTCTGGTTTACACTGTTTATGAAAGCATTGTTTTGGGCCTTAATGCGATTGTTAGTTTTAGAGCCTTGCGTCATTAGGTAGTAATACGCGGCGTGTAATGCCCCTAACTCTTAGGCCTGTTTCGGGGGTGTTACATTTAGTTTTATCAGAGCCAGGTTTGGCTTTCTTTGGTGTCTGTGGGTGTGTTTGCTGTGTGAGGTTCAGTTGTGACAGTTACTTGAAGTCTTAGTCAGTTCTGACAAGTTTTGGATTTGTTGTCTTAGAATGCCTCCTCGTAGAGTACCAGTGACCCCTCAAGGAGATGCTACAGAGGTAGTGCAGTAGTTTGTGGCGCAGCTGATGCAGACAGTAGCTGCAGCTGCTGGGGGAGCTGGTGGAGGAGCTGGTGGCGCAGGCCCGGCTGGGGTTAATTGTGTAGGAGGCCGGGTCAGGGCTCTCCAAGAGTTTATGAAGCTGAAGCCGCCTTCCTTCGACGGCTGTGGTGACCCTCAGGAGGCAAGCCACTGGATCACCGAGGTACAGGACCTGCTCAGAGTGATGGGATCGAAGGATGACCAGAAGGTAGACTTCGCCACGTTCCTCTTTAATGGGGAGGCGAAAGAGTGGTGGCAGATGGTGATGGGTAAGCATCCCCAGCCCTGGACCTGGGAGCAGTTCTGCTTGGAGTTCAACAAGCAGTTCTATCCGGACGTATATAAGGACCAGAAGATCAATGAGTATAATCGGCTGCGCCAGTGGAGAGATATGTCAGTCGAGGAGTACGTGAGGAAGTTCATGACTCTCGCGAAGTATGCACCTGAGCCGGATGAGCACAAGAAGGCCCGGAAGTTCGAGAGCGGGCTGAGGCCAGATATTAGGTCCACTGTGACACCCCTCCGTCATAGGACCTTCAGAGATGTGGCAGACGTTGCCTTGCTTGTGGAGACCGACATTAAGGGGAGGCAGGCTGGCAAGGACCACAAGGGGAAGAGACGTGTTGAGGAGTCTCAGAAGAAGGAGGCTGCTCCTCCTCAGAAGAAGCAGTCGTACGGAGATCGCCGGGGAGCTTCTTCATCTTCGTCAGCTGGGGCGAAGTGTGGGTCTTGTGGTCACTCTCATCCTGGTAGGGAGTACTACAAGAAGACCAGTGCTTATTTCAAGTGCGGGTCGATGGAGCACAGGATAGCTCAGTGCCCTCACGCGACTGGTAGAGGCACTGGTTCAGATTCAGGGGCGAGGTCCGACCAGAAGAAGCCTCAGACCCAGGCTTGAGTGTATGCGATGGCAGGAGAGTGTGATCGTGCTGATGATCGCGTCATCTCAGGTATCCTCCAGATCCATTCCCAGGACGTGTTTTGTCTGTTTGATTCTGGAGCTACGCACTCCTTTATCTGCTCTGATTTGTTGGGTAGACTTGGGCTGACTGTTGTGCCTAGTGAAGTAGATTTGTGTGTGAGTAGTCCTTTGGGTGGGATTGCTCCTTGTGTACTTGATTCTGTGTGTAAGGCTTGTCACATAGTAGTTCAGGACAAGAATTTTTGTGCTGACCTCATCCCGATGCGGATGGCCTACTTTGATGTCATTTTGGGCATGGCCTGGCTATCAGAGCACCATGCCCATATAGATTGTGCAACGAGGAGAGTGGTGTTTGATCTACCAGACGGGAGCCGTTTTATCTTCTTGGGGAATGCAGTTCCGGGTGCGCCTGTGTTGGTGTCAGCGTTGCAGGCGGCTAGCTTCTTGAGGAAGGGCTGCCAGGGCTTTTTGTGCTATTTGCCAGAAGTACGCGAGGGATCCAGTTTGGAGAGCATTCTGATTGTTAGAGAGTTTCCTGAGGTCTTCCAGGATGATGTGCCCGGACTTCCACCTGAGAGGGAGGTGGAGTTCACCATTGATTTAGCGCCAGAGACTCAGCCCATCTCTAGGGCCCCGTACTGTATGAGTCCAGCGGAGCTGAAGGAGCTGAAGGTTCAGCTACAGGAGTTGTTAGATAAGGGCTTCATTCGCCCTAGCGTCTCGCCTTGGGGAGCGCCAGTGTTGTTTGTGAAGAAGAAGGATGGAACCTCCAGATTATGCATCGATTATAGGGAGCTGAACAAGGTAACCATCAAGAATCGCTATCCCCTTCCTCGCATCGACGATTTGTTTGTCCAGTTGGCGGGCGCCACAGTTTTCTCGAAGATAGATCTTCGTTCAGGCTACCATCAGTTGAGGATTAAGGCCGAGGATGTGCCTAAGTCCGCCTTTAGGACTCGTTATGGTCATTACGAGTTCCTAGTTATGCCGTTTGGTTTGACTAATGTTTCACCTGTTTTTATGGATATGATGAACCGGGTTTTCAAACCCTATTTGGACCAGTTTGTGGTTGTCTTCATAGATGACATCTTGGTGTACTCCAAGAGTGCAGAGGAGCACGAGGAGCACCTGAGGATCGTTCTGCAGACACTGAAGGAGCAGGAGCTTTATGCCAAGCTGAAGAAGTGTGACTTCTGGCTCGATCACGTAGTGTTCTTGGGACATGTAGTCTCGAAGGACGGTATCTCGGTGGATCCCGAGAAGATTAGAGCTGTGATGGAGTGGGCGAGGCCCACAAATGTTGCTGAGATCCGTAGCTTCCTTGGGTTAGCTGGGTACTACAGGAAGTTCGTGGAGGGTTTTTCTAAGATTGTGTCCCCGCTGACCCGTCTGTTGAGGAAGGAGATTAAGTTCAAGTGGAGCGAGGCTTGCGAGCAGAGCTTCCAGGAGATTAAGAGGAGATTGATGACTGCACCGATCCTGACTTTGCCATCTGGGACCGAGGGCTTCGAGGTCTTCTGCGATACGTCCCATAAGGGACTTGGATGTGTCTTGATGCAGCAGGGAAAGGTAGTGGCTTATGGCTCTCGGCAGCTGAAGCCCTATGAGAAGAACTACCCTACCCACGATTGGAGTTGGCAGCCGTAGTGTTTGCGCTGAAAATTTGGAGACATTACGTGTATGGAGCGTCGTGTAAGGTTTACACTAACCATAAGAGTCTCAAGTATTTGTTCACTCAGAAGGAGATGAACTTGAGACAGAGGAGGTGGTTGGAGCTACTTCACGATTACGACTTGGAGATCCTCTACCACCCTGGTAGAGCGAACGTTGTGGCAGATGCTTTGAGTCGGAGAGGTGCTCTGGATGTAGCTTGTGCCCTGTCAGGAGTTCAGAGATCAGCGGTAGAGCTTCAGCGTATGGGCATTTGGGTAGTCAGACCAGACAGTGCCAGTATAATAGCAGCGCTTCAGGTTCAGTCTTCGTTAGTCGACAGGATCAGGGTTGGTCAGGAGTCAGATTCAGCTTTATGTCGGATCAGAGAGGGGCTATCTGCAGAGCAGAGTTCAGGCTTAAGTATCTCCAATGATGGTTGTCTGCGTTTTAGAGGTCGACTGTGTGTGCCGGCCAATGCAGTTACGCAGAAAGATCCTTCAGGAGGCGCATGGAGCTCCATACTCAGTTCACCCAGGAGGGGTGAAGATGTATCGAGATCTCAGGGAGTCATTCTGGTGGTCTGGGATGAAGCGTGACATCTCTGAGTTCGTGTCGAAGTGCCAGACCTGTCAGCAGGTTAAGGCTAAGCACCAGAGGCCAGCAGGTTTGCTTCAGCCCCTCCCCATTCCTGAGTGGAAGTGGGAGAGTGTGGGGATGGACTTTATCATGGGGTTGCCTAGGACTCCTTCGGGCTGTGATGCTGTGTGGGTGATAGTAGATCGACTGACGAAGTCTGCCCATTTTCTGCCTGTGAAGAAGACTTTCAGTTTAGAGCGTTTGGCTAGTCTGTATCTTGATGAGATAGTGAGGCTTCACGGGGTGCCTGTTTCTATAGTGTATGACCGTGATCCGCGTTTCGTGTCTAGATTCTAGCGGAGTTTGCATAAGGCCTTGGGTACGAATCTAGCTTTCAGCTCAGCTTACCATCCTCAGTCGGATGACCAGTCAGAGAGGACTAATCTGGTCCTGGAGGACATGCTTCGCGCATGTGTCCTAGATTTTGGAGGTAGTTAGGATCAGCATGTGACCCTGATCGAATTTTCCTACAACAACAGCTTTCAGGCGAGCATTGGTATGGCTCCGTTTGAAGCGTTGTATGGTAGGAGATGCAGGTCTCCCATCTGTTGGGATGACCTGAAGGAAAGGGTCTTAGTTGGACCTGATCTGGTGCAGTAGAGAAGATCAGGATGATTCGGGAGCGCCTACTTGTTGCTCAGAGTAGACAGAAGTGCTACGCAGATCAGAGGCGTAGACCGCTTGAGTTCGAGGTTGGAGATCATGTGTACCTGCGTGTGTCGCCAGTCAGGGGTGTTGTTCAGTTTGGGAAGCGTGGGAAGCTTAGCCCAAGGTTCGTAGGACCTTTTGAGATCTTGGAGCAGATTGGCCTTGTGGCATATCGTCTAGCCTTGCCCTCTTCCTTGTCTGCTATCCACAATGTCTTCCATGTTTCGATGCTAAGGAAGTACCTTCATGATTCATCCCATGTGATCGACCACAGTCAGCTTCAGTTGAGAGAGGATTTCAGTTATGAGGTGGTGCCTACCCGCATTTTAGCTAGAGATGTTCGTTAGCTTCGAAGCAAGACCCTGCCTATGGTTAAGGTGCAATGGTTTGATCAGTCAGAATGTGAAGCGACTTGGGAGCTCGAGGATGAGTTACGTGCCAAGTACCCCTCCCTTTTCGATCAGTGAGGTGAGTCAATTTCGAGGACGAAATTCTTTTAAGGGGGAGGTGATGTTATAACCCATATATTGCAACGTAATTCTAAATGCAGTTTACACTTTGTTCTAAGATGGATTACATTACTTATGTCAGTGGGACTTAGTCGGCATTCTTTTAAATGTCAAGGGTGAGGAGGACCTTTGGCGTCAAAATAATTAAGGTGATTGATTTATTAAATAAGGAAAGGAAACCATATTTAAATTACTTTATATCACTTTCTATTCTCCGATCAATTTTATTCACGTCAGTTGTCTATTCTGCAAATTGAAGAGCGTTCTCCATTGTGGTGCTGAACGGCAGTTTTCTCTTCTCCATCTCTCTCTCTCAATTTCTTCCTCTGTGAGAATTGTGCTGCTACTGTTGTGATCAGATCGAAGACCCTTGTTGTTGCTGCATTTCTCTTCTTGAATCAGGTTTGTGTTGCGAGAATTCTGGATTTCGTTGTTGGTTTTCTCTCCTCTCAGTTTCTGATTTTTGGGACTCCGAATATGTTGATTCAGCGACGACGATTCTGCGTTGGGAATTCAGATCGTTGAGGCTACGCTGCTGTAGTGTGTTGGATTTTTCTGCACTCTCAATCAGGTTTGTGTTACAGATTTTGTGAATTCAAGTTCTAGGTTTCTCCTTTTGTCATCTGATTTTGGACCGTTATCTGTGGGAATTCAGTGAAGTCGATTATGTTTTGGCTGGAGATTGACGAGGTTTGTCTGATTCAGATTGTGGGTTTCTACGTTTCGATTTGAGGTAGGTGGTTACTCGATTCGGTGCGGGAGTTCACCCATGGGGATTTATAAGGATTGTTCATTGATTTGTGTGTGAGATTCATTGTGTTTTGTTTGCGTTTTTGAATGGCTAAAACTCCATGGTTTCTTTGTATTTATGACTGATTTGGTGTGGGTATTACATTGGCAAAGCTTGGTGAAATTTGTATAACTTTTCTGCTCTGATCATCTCCTGGAAATTGCAGTTGTCGCATTGTCCGAACTTCTATCCGAGCTTTGAAGTTCGGACTGTGCGTTTTGCGTTTCTGATTTTTAAAGTTTGGGGCGTGTCCGAACTTCGGTTCGAACTTCGATGTTCGGACACTCCCCAAGTTTCTAACTTCAAAGCTCGGACATCCCGTTTTCTCCACCGCATAAACTTTTTCGTAAAGTGTCTGTACATCGGTCCGAGCTTCGATGTTCGGACATTCTGAAATTTCCTCTTCTGATTTCAAATCGAACTGTGTTCGAACTTCAACGTTCGAACACAAGTTCGGACACCTTACTGTATTCAGTGTAACTTCTTCGTCTGAACTCCGATTTGAGTGCCGTTTGCGGTGTTGGATTCCTTTTGATCTGTACTACTGATTTATGAGTGTTTTGGGCATATTTAAATGCAAGTTTGCTTCTGATTATGCAATCCTTCTGTTTTGGGACATTATACCTTGTTTATGAGCCGTGAATGGCTGGGTCGAGCTATTCCGTGGTATACCATGTAGACGTCGTTCTGAGTGTGGGTCATTCCCTTTCTATTCTGTGGGGTTGACGAACCCTTTGACTCTTTTGGGCCATTTCTGCGTTGCCGAGAGATCTGTTATGATCTATTGGTCTTCGACCCTTCTGAGTGTGTGCATTGTATCTTGTCCCTTCTCTGTTTAAGAACTCTGATTATTTTCTGCACCGGGAACTCTTGTGTTCCATTCTGTTTCAGACTGAAAACCTCTGACTGTTTGGGAATTTATGAATACATTGTTTATCTTCTGCTCCTTCTGACTTCAATTGTTTTGAGCGACCTCATTGATGACGGTCCTGCTTACTGGGCATAGTTGTATGCTCATTCCCCTACTTCTGTAACATTGCAGATTGATCAGTAAGGATCGTCTCACCTTCTGGAGCCATAGTTGTTTAGCTCATATGGTTATTCAAACTAATTGTTTATGATGTTGTAGCCTCCGGGTCTTACACTGTTTAGACCACTGTTTCTGATTTGAACATGTATTTGGGAACTTGTGAAATATCCCAAACTAATAAAATATGGATTAAACATCTAATCACATTAAATAAGGCCTAAGCATGCCTTAAAAGTCAACAGAGAACAACAGTGGGCAACACAAAGCAAGATATTGCACCCTTTGACCGTTTAGGGTAAATACATACCCAAATGAACTTCTTAGGACCTAAAATTTTGTCCTAAGCACTATAGCACATAGAGGAACATATTACAATCATTGGACAACACTCCAACACAAAGAAAAAACATTTACATGCTTCAAGGTCAAGTAGGGAAAAAATGTGCTCTAAGGAAACCTTAAAGGTCTTATGACCTATATTTTATATAAAATTGGATTCCTAAGATCAAATATCATGTAAGGAACACACAAAAACTGTTCTCAAAGAAAACCAAGCTCAGAAACACCTTGCGACACAAAATGTGCACTAAAATACCTTAAAGCACGTTTTTGTGTATGAGCTCTAAGATAATGACTTTTTGTCACTGTAAAGACTAGATTATATTCTTTATAACATTAATGTGACATGATAGACTATATTATAAAGTCTAAATCAAAGTTTTAAAATAAAATCAAAATGGGTAATTTAGTATGAATAGTACCCAAAAATAACATTTAATTACTTAACTTAAACTATGGTCAAATGTCATCCATTGACCAAGCTGACCATTGCCGCTCCCATTAGCTGTCATCCTTATCCATTAATCAATCTCTAATCAATTATTCAGCCAATCTAATGACTCACCTATTACTATTTCAAAAAGTAACATTTAATGTCATAAAAAGCAAATTGGCTTACCATTCTCATTTGCCTTCACTCCCTGCCGACACAAGCTGCCTTCGTCCTCTCTTTTGCTTCTCCAAACCGTGGAGAACATGCCAAGTTCAGAAGAGAACAACAATTGACATAGGTAAGCTTATTAAGCCATTTTATGTTCATTCTCTTCACAATTCTTTCCTCTTTTCATGGAGCAAAGCATCAACCATTTCCATCCATGTTTCTAGCTTGTTTTGGAGGTTAAAAGATGGGCAAATCTTGGCTGTAACAAGGGAAGGAGGTGGAGAAATCTAATCTTGTCCTTAAGGTATAAAAATGTGCTTTAAGCACTTATCTTGTGATTCTCCTCAAATCCGGTTGTAAAACCTGTTCTGCTAGCCTTATTATCTTCTTCTTAACATAATTATTCAGTTGGTACATCAAGAGCTTCAAGGAATAGCCAGATCCAAGCCAAAAACACCATTTTTGGCATTTTAATCAAGGTAAAAATTAGCCATCTTCTAATCTGAGTTATACCGGTTTTAAGCCTTGGTTTAGTAGCTCTTTTGATGCTCTTGTTCTTCTGTAAAAACAGGCCATGGATCACTTGTGCTTGCCTTGTTATTCTAAGGTAAATTTTACCTTGAAATATACATTAAAACACTTCTTATGGTTAGATCTTGCTTGGAGACTAATCATGCCTTAATTTCTGTTTGAAAACATGTAAACTAAGCTGTGGAAAATTAATCTCCAAACATCCGTGGCCAAACAAGGCCTAAACTTGGCAAAAACAAGGTATAAATCACTTAAACCTACACTTGGTATATTAATATGTGTTTATACATATGTATATATATGTGCCGTGAGTGAATGAGTTTGTTAAGGTTTTATTTTGACCTTAGGTGATTAAGGAATGGTTTAGTAAATTTATATAAGTAATTAATTAGCATAATTGTCAAAATTAAGACATTATGTGGAAAATTGGTAAATATGGAAAAGATATGTGTATGGCCGAGAGTTTAATGCATTTTTGGGCATTTATGTGTAATTTATTTTATAAGATAATGTTTGTAATAAGGCCATGTACTTTAGGCCATTTTATTTATGCATTTATAAGGTTTTAATTAAGTTTAGGTGATATATATGCATTACCGCATATTATGAGGGTCTAAACCATAATTAAATTAAATTTGGGGGCAATATAATAAAAAGGCCGAAAATTAGAGGTTTAAATGAGTTTAATTAAAAATTATAAAATTTTATAAAGTTTTGGGGTTAAATGGTAATTTCTGAAAAATATGGGTATAAAACTGTATTATATGGAAATTGATGGTCAAGGAAATATTAAGGAGGTCAACCTTGACCATATGGTAGGTTTTGACCAAATTAGATAAGTTAAATAACTTATTTAAGGTTTTATTATAAGATAAGTATTTAATTGTAACAATTTTATAACATATGTGGTGAATATGTTATTACAGAAAATAAAGGGTGTAAAATGGTATTATAAACACCCATGGGCTATTAGGAATTTTTTGGAATTTATTGGGTTGATTTTGGAATTAAAATAAACTATATATGTATAATATATAGTTATTATGTCATTATGACACTTTGGAATAAAAGATGGGGTGGAAATGTGAAATACCGAAAGTATATGGTTAGTAAGGGTAATTATAACCCTTTGGTGAAATTTGGTGATTTTTAAGAATAATATAAGAGTATTTAATAAGATATATGTATAATATATAGTTTTAATGATATTATAAAACTATATGTTCCAAATTGGGCCAAATGGCAATTATAGGATCTTGGTGGGTTGAAAAATAATATAGGATATATATTAAGGTCTGTTCAGAATTTTACAAAAATATAACCATAGGTTATACCATTTTATAAGTTAAAAATGTTATATTATATGGTATATATAACATGGTATAAATTATGGGGTGGTTTTGTAAATAAAGAAAAGTTGGAGATATGGAAAGAAATAAGGTTATAACATGTTGCCTATGCGGCAATATAAATAGTTTGTATAAAAACTATAGGTTATAAGTAAAGGAAATAAAAATATCATATTACATGATATTAGTATATGGTATAACATTACAAAATGTTATCTGGTCAAAATGAAATTTAAATGAAATAAAGGGCTGTACCGAATTATTAAGAATTGGAAAATGAATTTTAGACTATGGTCTATTATGTTATAAATGTTATAACAATTATATGGTATAAATGGAATTAAAATAGGTAAGGATATTCACATTTAATACTGTGACAAACTAGAAATAAATAGGAGTTATAAACTAAGGTATATATTGAATAAACCTTAGGAGTTGTAATTATACAACATAAAATGTTACATAATATTAGGATAATAATCTTAATATAAGTTGTATAATATAATACAACTAATGGGAATATCATCTAATATAAGATGATAAAATGTAACATTGGATGTAAGAGTTTTATAACTCATGAAACGTACCTATATGGTAAATATATACATATAAAGGAAAAATGTATATAAGGATGGATATATATTATGGTTGGAAACCATATAATATAATGGTGGTGGTTATTACATAAAAATAGTTACGAACTATAAGTTGTAAGTTTTTTTATGCAAATATAATTTGCTAAGATAACGGATTATATAATACAATGTATTATAATGGATGGTGGGATAATGATACAATATGAAAAATAATACAATATAATAAGCCATGCATGCATACATGCAACTATAGGTTACATACCTAAATTTAATGATGGATAAGATTAAAGAGATTTAACAAATTAAACTTAACAGTCGAAATATTTTGACATACGAGTTTTAGTAACAAAGCCGACTGGTTTAGAGAAACCCGTAACAAATAACTGTAGAAATCCGGGGATGAACTGTCGGGGTTACTTGTTATTCGGAAATATCGGATTTAGTTAGTCATGGAGACTGACTTATAGTTTTATTACCGTTTAGATCATACTTCAGACGAAGGCGCTTGACGAGCTAGTGGTCTACATTGCGCATCCTAGGTCTTGGTGAACGGTATGTAAAGGGGTTTGATCCGGGTTGTCCTAAGGAATTCTTTGGGCTCGGATTTGGTTGATATAACTTGTGTGTTATGTGTGTGGATACATGTATGTGATTAAGTGTTACTGCATTATTTATTTATGCACGAGCGTCCTACGGGGCTAACACTACATCGACTATAGATCGACTTATATAAACATACATATACGTTATTGTGATGACATGACGGTTACTTGATATAATACCATAGTATTAATATTAAGTATATGGTAACCTAAGTAAAATACTTAGGGATGAGTCACGACATTGTCGGTCTCTAGAGCATGGATCTCGAACATGAATATAACCTAGATTACTTCTAGGTATGCATGAGACCCATTGGGCAGCTAATTAATAATTATATTCTCCATAAGACTAAGAGCATATCTTAAACATTATGAGAGAGAGATGGTATGAGTTGAGGTGAGGAATCCCGGTAGTTTACGAACTACTTGGTTGCGTATTTGTGTTCACTGAGGGGTTCCCGATCGGGTTCCGCTCCAGGTTTATACCCAATGAGCCCTATTTGGATCGTGGGTCAGGTGGCTACGGCCTTTTATATGGACGTCTTACGAGACAAAAGAGAATAGTCAGGGGCCTCCGGACCTCTGGCGAAATGAGCACCTTTGTGTGTACGGGAGGACTACTGTCCATGGTGAGGTTATCGGGTTGTCTTAACATGACGCCCAACTGATATTTAATTAAACATGGTTTGGATGGGGCCTTTAAGGCCAAGGTAAATTAACTATGGAAAACTGTTCGCTACGGCGATTGTACATTGTACATTATACTGCTATTATTTCGATACGTTCGATATACAATTGTTGTTTGTAATATTTTATGACTGCTTGAATTGGATGGATGGTTAAGTGTTTATGAATGTTAGGATGGATGATTATGTATATTTATACATGTATATTACAGTATTGATTATAACTGTAAATGGAAAAGCATGAAACCAATCTAATAATAAGATGGTTAAAATGACTAAGTGACCATTAGGGTCCAGGCCCGGCATACTCAGCGTCTATCGCTGATACTACACCATTATGCAGGTTGTTGATTATTGTCGAAGCCGAAGTGCGGGAACAAGGTAATTAGAGTTTATTTTGATTACCGCACAGGGAATTCATTTGTATAGCGATGTCAGACTGGTAAATGTATTATGGTACAGCTATGTATATTTGGGATTTGGGTAGACGCTCACTTGTCGATGTTTATGAGTATTCACACTTGGCTTTTGCTTGTCCTCAAGCAAAATAAGGAATATAATTATCTCTAAGCCGTAGTATAAAACAAGATTAAATAAGTGTAGAAGGGAATTTTTAGACAAAGTGACAATTAAAAGAATAATTCTGCTCAGAGAAGTAGGTTTTTGCAAACAGTGAAGAAGAGCAATTTAATAAAAGCATAGAAAAAACTAGATTGCAGAAAACAAGTTAGATTAACCTGGGATTTTCCTCCAATTTTAATTCTCTAACCCGGGATGACAAGGGGTGTGAATTAATGCCTTATTCTGCAACACCTTTCAACACCACGTACTCATGTTTACAAATAAAAACTGCAATTTTACTATTTTCATTCATTATTTTCTTGAATACAAACATTTTTATTTATTGCATTATTTTTCTGTACCCCAGACTTTTCTCTCTATCCTTGTAGCGGTGTTGGGTCTTCTATCCCAGATCACGAGACCTTAGGTAGATAGGTGTTAAAGCACCCCGAAGAACTTAATAACCGGATAGACGAGGCCTGTTTTTGGTTCAGAAAAATTCATAAACAACGGAGTACCTTGTCTTTATCCTTTTCTTTCCTAACTTTCCAATCATTTCCATAATCCCTAGCTAAACTAAATTGGTTTTTACAATTAGCAGATCTATCATATTTTCAGTGAAAAGAGTATTTGATTGAAATAATTTATACAAACTCCTTTAAACAAAACGGTTCTTTCAATTGTCACTTGCTTAATTTCAAACACTTCTACAATTTTTATCTCATTTTTTTTTCAAAATGTTGGCAATTTAGAGTAGCAAGAAGCGAGTGTGGCATTAACGAACAACTGTCATATTTTCAGGGAAAGGTCTCTACTAAACTTCCTCACACTTGAGAGGAGCAATGTCCTCATTGTTCAAAATTAATTCAAGAAAAAGGACCTTTCAAAATATGACAGACTCATAAAGGATTAAATTAATGGAGAAGCTTTAACGTCAGATAGGTTGAACATTAATATAATTAAAGAAAGAACTGAGACTCCCCTTGTATCGTAGATTGAGGAAGGTGCCCTTCCTCACACTTAAAGCTTTGGTAGGGGTGAGACGTTCCTCACACTTAAGTTCACGCAAGTGTCCAACCGGAGATATCAAAAATCCTAGAGCAACTGAGGTTGCTTTCCACATGCGAGTTTAGCTATATGTTTGAATATATAATTTATTCTGAAAAGAAAAACAGTATAGCCAGCAGAACTCAAGTTGCACCAAAAATAGTAAGAAGAAAAACATAAAATAAAAATGCATTGCATAAAATAAAAGCGTGAGCAATAAAATAAAAGTGAACTGTTACCTTGTTAGTACACAAAAGTATGACAAAATTAAACCAGTACAATTTTACCAAAAGTTAGTGAACAAGAGAAAATATATAACAAATAAAAAGGACATAAAAATCACTGTGGTGGCTGTGGTGGCTGCTGGGATCCCGGGCCTATCTGAGTGAGGAGATGCTGTATGAGCTGAGCGGTCTGCTCCTGCTGCTGAGCTGTCCGTGCATGCAAATCATCACTCCGGTCTAAGCGCTAATCATCTGTGTCTGCTCAGCCAGCATCCTCTGCTGGGTCTGGTCAAAGCTCTCAAACCGCTGATGCATCTGCTGCTGCATCTGATGGAAGGCCTGAAGCTGAGCCTGCAGATCTGCCGTGATAGGAGGTATAGGAACAGGAGCTGGAATCTGCATCACGGCAGTCGTCGGCATGTAGGGCTCCTCTCCCTCTGTAGTGTCAGCGGAAGGTGGCTCGGCATCAGCTGAAGGTGTAGCTCCTGTAGAAGGCCCTGCTGCAGTGGAGGAAGCGGTGGAAGACCGGCTAGGACGACCTCTGACCCAGGTACCGTCCTCTAAGGGCATAAAGCCCCAGCGCCTCACAGTCTGTAGTGTGACTGGGCGCTCTCTCGTCCGGAGCTCTAAACCTTGTGTGGCGTCCGCTGGAAGGAGACAGAAAAGGTGGTGCATGATGAAGAAGGGAAAAATAGGAGTGATCTTCTTCTTCTTCGTCCTCAGATAGTAGACCACCTTATGTAGCTGGCCGAACATGATGTGCGAGATGGAGACACGCTGAGTGGGTAGAGATGGCGAGAGGAAGTAGTCCAATAAAGCACAGTCCTCATCAGAAGCATCGATCGCGCAATAGGGGCGGATCTGATGACTGAGGATCTCCAGTAGTAGTCTTTGCATCAGTGTGGGGAAACTCGTGTAAGGGAGGACATCCTTGTCCTCCTCCCCTCTATGTCGGGTCCTCCGACCTAAATCCTGAAGCCACCTTGACTTCGATCTATGCAGGTGATCCTCTGTGAATCCTTGGATATGGTCAGGGCTATCCGGAATCTGCAGGATAGTAGAGAAGGTCGCCGGTGTGATCTCAATGGGGAAATGACGGACGAAAGAAGTGATCCTCAGATTGCCCGCCTGGGCATTCGCATAGAACTCTTTAACCAGCGCTGGAATAAAGAGTCCCCCACCCATCTTTAGGACCTGTGAAAGTCCAAAACCAGCGAACAGGGTGTCCACCCCTGTAGCCTCTATCACCTCAGGCGCAAATCGCCTCTCCATCACAAAGTCCTTACCCAGATCATACCAGGCACGGGCCTCTGCTGAAACGAAACCGTCATCCCGAAGAGCCGGATGACGAGGAGGTGCAGAATAAGATGCACCGGGGCAGTTGCCCCTAGCAGTACCAGAATCCGAATGTCCACCACGCATACGAGGCATACTAATAATTTTGAAATTGAAATGTAAATAAACAGTAACAACATAAAAATTAAATTAAACACAGCATTAATATCTGACATAAACAACTTAGCGAATTAGCAACATAGAAAACAAGTAGAAGAAATAATATGAAATACAAACAAAAATAAATAAACAACACAAATTCTACCGAAAATTCGACAGAATCTCCCCTAAAAATCCTCAATTCTCCACAATAAAATTCAATCAACATTCAAGGTTATGCATATCGTTTATCAAACAAATCACTCACAACATCGTACAATCATAAAAACGTTCAGTTGTAATAACGAGGCATTATAACTTGAAAATTGAAAATATATTAATGCAATTTTCGTAACTCATTAACCTAAATTTGGATTTCAACCAAAAACACCAAATTTGAGTATAATAAGTGTAGATTTAACCTTGTGCAAGTATAATATGATTGTAGAAGAAGAAATCACGGACAAAAACGCAATAATAAGCTCGAAATTTTCGAAACCGTCTTCCTAGGGTTCGAAAATTCAGTCACAAATTTCTCCTTGTGTGGTTGATGGTTTGTGGATTTGAAGCTATAGAAATGTAGAGAATTGAAAAACGAAGATTTCGGTACTAACCTTGCTCGATTTGGTGGAGAGTTGAAGAAACTGGAGCAAATGGAAGAGGGGCGATTCGCGCTGCTGTTCGTCGGTCGAGTTTGAAGTTTGAGAATTGGGGAAGAATTGTGATTGAAAACGCGTCGTCGAACTATATTTTTTTTTCTGATTCGGAGACGCGTCCGGGGGACGTCCGTCCTTTTGTCCGTCCAAATAAGGGCGGACGTGTTGATTTGTTTCCGACGTCCTGGTTTCTGTCCGTCCAAATAAGGACGGACATCTCTATTTCCCTTCCGACTTGCGTCCGGCCTTTTAAAGGCGGACGTTAGTCCCGTTCTTTTTTTTTTGTTTTTCTTAGTGCGTCCGTGTTTGTGTCCGCCCTTTTAAGGCCGGACACAACTTAACATCGTTTTTTTTTTGTTTTAATTAAATTGTAAACAATGAAACAGCAAGAAATAAAATGACATGAAATTAAATGACAGAAAAGTAAATGTTAGGAGTTAGATTGCTGAAAATTAAATGACAGGAAATTTAAATGACTGGAATTTAAATGTTAGAAGTTAATTTGCTGAATTTTAAATGTTAGAAGTTAATTTATAGAAAATTAAAATGTTAAAAGTTAGATTAAACAACAAACATAATAATATAAACAAAATATAGTAGATAATTAATATTAACAACAAACAAAATAATATAGACGTAATATTAACAGAATAAAGAGAACAGAATATTATAATATAACAGGTGAATAATCTGGGGCTTAGGGACTAGAATAAATCTAGTCCCCGGCAACGGCGCCATTTTGCAGACTATTTATTGTGAGTGGTTGGAACTGGTGTAACTAAAACAAATGAAAAGAAATTAAAAACTCAAAATAACCGGCGGGCTGCAAACAAATCCCGGTCGCAGTAGTATAGTAAGGTGTAAGCGACCGGATATCGAACCGTGGGACTAAGGGGAATTATTAAGTACCTAAGCTTTGTCACAAGAAGGGGGATTAATTGACTTGTTTTTATAAATAAAAAGGTAAGATAAAATAGACTAAGTAAATAGGTAAATTAAATGGGACTATGGTTCAGGTTAATATAATCTGCTCTTTCATGCTATGTCTACTAGTTTAATTATAATTATTTGGCAAAATTCCTCTTATTATCTTAAGGGCTAAATCATAGACTCAAAAGAACTCGTTTACCAGAAAATGCTCGGTTCTACTCCAGGTTCGAGCACAACACATGTAAACGGACGGTTTAGATATGAGAAATTATATTTGCATCTGAAAATACTAACTTATTAAATCATAATAAGCTTTCTCCAGATTTACGGCTTAATTAACCAGTCTATTTATCACCGGTCTGATCAAAATAGACTTTGTAAAGCATTTTAATAAATTCATGAGATTTATTAAAAAGGCGAGAGATAAGCTTTAATCGTAACAAACTGTATTTAAATAGAACCAGTAAACATATTGCATAATTAATACAAACACATAATAACCATTCCGAGAGTATATATATATTCTAGCCTAACATATTAAATAGATAAACAGAAACAAGAGTAGTAGAAATCATCTATAGTCACTCCTGCATTCGTTCTGCTATTTTGTATACGTAGGACTAGAGGTGGATATGGTGGAATGAAAGGAAAACAGAATGGAGAAGATAGGAGAAGAGAAATGGAATGAGCGTGTGATTTGTGGTGTAGTGGATCGATGATGGATGGATTGGATCCTAGAAGGGAACACTGGAGAAGATAAATGGAGCGTGGGTTTTATAGAAGAAGGAAGGAGGAAGAAGACAGAGGGAACACCGCGTGAGGAATTTAAGGTAGGCGCCTGATATGGTTAATGAAGTAGATGGGTATGTTGCAGGCGCCGCAAAGGAAGAAGCAACTTGGGGAAGACAATCGGCGAAGAAAACCAGTCGCGTTAATTTCTGAATCCGGATCTGGACATTTACACGCGTCCGTGTTTAAGTCCTTGTTTATTTTCTCGGACATCTTATTGTTGTCCGGCCTTAAATCCGCGGACGTACCACGGTTGTATCTCTGTCCGGCCTTCTGTTCGGGTTTATTTCCGCGGACGTCACTCAAGTGGCTCCTCCTCTCCTGTCCGTGTCTTGTCCGGGTTTAAATGGTCGGACGTCTCTAATGTCCGCTCCGTGTCCGGTCTTAAATCCGCGGACGTTACTAACCTGTCCGCCCTTTGTTCCACGGACGTGGCACGGACGTGCCACAGAAATAAGGCCAATCGCGTGCATCTCGCGTGACTCATTTAAATCCCTTTTGATATATGTATTTATATGGCATTTTTCCTACATTTAACACATATAATACATCAGTTAATATCACAACATAATTATAGGAAAAACCCAAGATAAGTGAGAAACATTACTTAAAATGCTGCAAATTATAAGGTGATTAAACCTTAATAAGTCTATATGTTGTGCACTTATCAAGTATGGACTTAGTATGATGTATAGGAGTTATCTCGTTATCACGGCGGTTAGCAGTTTGTTTATTATGGTTGTTGGATATAGTTTGGCTTCGTTGCTCGCATGGGCGAGTAATGGCCGGTGACACCCGAGTGAGTATTGCTGATGTTATTATTTCTTCCGCTGTAAGCCGTTTTATTTATTGCTACGAGAGAGATTATCACGTGATTAAGGAGAGGGGTGTTACAACTTGTGTTAACTTCCGCTGTATTCGAATACTCTGGTTTACACTGTTTATGAAAGCATTGTTTTGGGCCTTAATGCGATTGCTAGTTTTAGAGCCTTGCATTATTAGGTAGTAATACACGGTGTGTAATGTCCCTAATTCTTTGACCGATTTTAAGAGTGTTACATAAACGGATTTCAGTACGGTACCGTGGTACCAGTTTTCTTTGGCACCCCTAGTAAATACATTATACATGTCAATAGCATGGTTGATGAAACATTTCATCATAGGAGTTTCTAGCAAAATCCGGCTAGACCAAAGCAAGAGTAATAACTTTTGGAGGCTTCAAGTAACGATAAAGAGCCACTTATACTAGAAAGTCGTATTATCTTGGTTTGATACACACTGCTTTAAGGTGAATTTTTTTCCCATATATTCTACCTCTTGCAAGTACATAATGATTATCTAATTAGCCAAAATCAGAGATAAGATGTACAAAATAGGTCAACAAAATTTTAATATATACAAGACTAAACCAAAAAAGAAACAGTACTTTACACGATCTTAACATTTTATGACCAGAACTTCAAGGAAAAAGTACTTGGGCACCTTCAAAGGAAGGGTCGGGAACTATTTTACTCCCAGACTTGATATGAGTTGTATCTTCATTTTGGATGGTTGCACCATCAACAAGCATTGTGTTTGAACTGCAAATGAAAAAAGCCCAGTAGATCATTTCAGAAGGGTAACTTTACCATAGATAAGAAGAACAGAGACAACTACGGTAACTTTACCACATATAAAGTGTTGCCACCCCTAAGGCCCAAGCCTAAACGGCTTTCAAGTGAACTCAAAATTATGATGCCTTAAGCTTTTATTTCATCATATTATTTATTAAATAAGGGTAAAACGAGGTTTGAAATATATTTGTTAATATATATTTCTAATAAACAGAAAAAGGATGTGATATAACGTTATTTAGAGTAAAGAAAAGTTTCCAATACATTTCCTACCTAGTTGATTGTGAATGGAAGACTGTCAAATAAGCACAAGTTAATCAGATGAGAATGATATCAAGAGTTATATGTCTTTTATAGGAGAAAAGAAAACTCATAAACACTTGTTTATTGGTTATAGTTTCACTGGTGAAGTTTGGGGAACTGTTTGAATATATTTTGGTGGGTATAATGCTCCGCAAGACTGGAATAGGCTAATTAGATGGTTAACAGAAGGCGGTGATGAAAGGAGTAATAGATATAAGAGGCTTTTGTGTGTTCACGTCTTTCATCTATTGTTCATGGAGAGAGAGGAATAGTAGGATCTTCAGGAGCTCGCTCATGCTAATGCAAATCATGTAATTAAGACAGTTGTGTTAAGTAGCTGCTTGAGTGTATAGATCTTTTGTAACGCCCCTATTTTAAAGTAAATACAGCGGAATAAAATCTCTACTGGTGATTACAGATCATCGGGTTCCAAACACCCGGTACAAAACCTCACCAATTACTACTTACAAATGTTACAATCTGAACTCGAGAAAACAATGTAAACATAACTTAAAATAAACAAAGTAACTCTCCATAACTTCTAATTCTCATCCCAATCACTCATACTCTTCGTGGTCACCTGTATGAACAATTTCATACCTGCAAGATGAAACCAAGCAGCCCACCCCGGGAGGGGTGAGTCAGTTCCCTGGAATGGAACTGGTACAATCCTCTAAAACAATAAATTAAAACATAACTCTTCAAATAAAACAGTAACATGAAAACAAACTCTTAAAAGTAAAACAGAGAAAAAGCACTTCAAAACAATCAAGTTATAGAGAAAAGAGAACAAGGCAAAGATGGAGATAAAGAACTTTAAAACTAAGTCATCCACTTAAGAGGTCACACCATAAAGTTAGTAAGCACTCATTGCTGATGTTAGATCCAATTCTGGTTAAGAAGAGAAGGACTCAGATAGTCACAAAAGACTAGGAATGATAAGAATATCCTTAACCCGTGATAGACAGTTTATGTCTCCACCATTTCAGAAAGTAGATTCCCATAGACAACATACTCAAGAGTGGAATAAAACCAATTGGGAGAGATGGCCCCCACTGCCAGTCAAATGTCCACATGGACGAGGGATATACAGCCCTCCGATGTCATACACTTCCTTTTGGACAAGGGATATACATCCCTTCACTGTTACCGACCCGTTCTCAATCATCAGTGAAGACGCGCACACCTCACAACAAAAAGACTCAGCTCATGGATGAAATGATATCCATAGTCAAAGGAAGAATTTACCAAGATTGACATTTTCCCTTATTCCTAGTTATCCCACTAGATCATTAACTGCACAAGTGCAATACCAAAACACTCAGTCCTATAGAGTTCAGAGGTGTAAACCCCTTGCAGTTAATATCTAGTGAAACAACTAGATAGAAAGAAACAATAACCATGTAAGTTGTACATTCAAGGCTCAGTTAGTCACATCAAGCTGAGTTAGTCACGCAAACCGTTTCCTTTTGAAATTCATTTAAGCTCAGTTAGCGTTTTCCAAAACGTCTCCTTAAGTCCGTTATCAAAAGTATCTGAGTACGAGAAATCGTACCTGATTAATGTTGTAGCAGTTGTAGTAGACTCGTGCAGATATTCAACCATACTCTGAGGAATATTAAAGATAGTCTATTATCAATAACTTATATCCTAAGTTAAACTTAAATAAATTTCTCACTCTTATTTCTAAATCTCAATTATCTTGTAAGCCCTCGCTTAAATATTATGTATAACCTTTGACTTATCTTATAATGTTGTATAGCTCAAGGTTGTAAGATCAAGGAATGTATTTTATTAACACTTCTTAATTGTTCCACTCTTATCCACTTTACTAATACTTAACCATAATTCTCACCTTCAAGACTTTTGATATCTTTATATCATAAATGCATTTTATATTAACTTAATTGATCTTAGAATTCAGAGACAACTACTAAACTCAATTATTTTACCTTTAGTTCAGAATGACTTTTAATTACAACCATTTAATAATCGTGTCATAAGATGTTCAATTACTTTTCATCTTGAAATAACTATATTTTAATTAACTTAGACTTTTTGAACTTTTACATTTAGTATTCACAAGGTATATTATTTGCCTAATTATTACCTATATAATAAGGTGTTTTAAGATAACCTTTTATGTATCCTTATTTACATTTAATTTCCTAACTGTTTTATTTTTACACACATTCACTTTATAGACTATGTATAATCCTTTTGTACTAAATTTTAATAAACTTATGTCTTAAATACATTTTAGATTGTTTACAACACCTATGGTTTTGAAGGAATAACTCAATAAATTAATTTCCTTTATTATGTTTTAGGATAGACATTATATCTTAACATAAGGTAAAATTTACCTAAGAATTAAATTCTCATTCATAAGTGAATTTGTCAATTATTTAAAAAGATCATCTATTCAGAAAAATCCTAATACCTTATCTTCAAATGACATATTAAGATTTTCAATATCATAAAGTAGATCAATATAATCTCTTATGTAACTTAGTTTCATCTAATTAAGGGTTCAAAGGTTTTAAGTATCTAATTTCTGTTTACAAACCTTTTATAAATTCTAACTACTAAATACATTACTTAATTATAAACTCACATCCTGAGTATTGGTAGTAAATTTATTTTATATGGCTTATCTAATTCTAAGAAACTTAAGGATTATTATTTAGATTAATTCCCTAATCATAGTTTAATATGGTTTTATAACATAATTCGTTTAATGATTTTTGTCTTAAAACATTAAGTTATTATTCAATACTATAAATATTATGAAATGATTAAATCTAGACTTATCAATCTACTTCACATTTAGATGTAAAAGTATTTCATTTATTTTATTATTAATTATATAATAAGATCTATCTGTGTAACATTTTATGAAATCTAATTACAAATATTCCTAAGTCTTAACTTATCAATTACTCAACCCAATTATAGATTTACATTTCGGTCGTTGACTAATAATATTATGCACGTATTTTAATATGGTCTATATAAAAATCTTAAAAATCCAAAAGTAACTCTTTAAGCTAAATTTTATAACCATAATTTAATATCACCACATATAATACTCTTTTAATAGTATTATGTATAGATTTAGTTTAACTTATTAATTCCTTCATATTCTATTTTCGATAAGGTATTTTATTCCTTTTATTTATTTTTTCGTTATCTATATGTTAAGATTTATTTAAGACATTCTTTACGTAGCGTTACTGTATTTAATTACTCCTACTAACTTGTATACACATCTTCATCCAATATGTGATTTATAACATAAGGTATTTCCCTTAGTTTCAATTCAGTATATTACTTCTATAGTATAAAGTTAACCTAAAAGTAGGTTAATTAAATTCCTTGATTTAACCTAAGGTAATATTTTATTTCTTTTATTTATTTACTTCACTTAAAAGTTTATACCCAAAAATATTTATTAACATTTTGTATTAAATGTTAGTTTAGCCTTCTTATATTATTCCCAACCTATAAAGTTTATAAATCCACTATACTTTAATTTTCATTATATTAAAACCATATATCATAAGGTAACTTTAAAACATTTCAGAAAAAACAATTTTTAGACCTTTTTACTCTTGTCTAAAAATTCCCAAATTTAGTATATAGTAACTATGAAATTTTAGAAATATTATAACATTTTTATTTCATGAAAATCTCTTTTCTAATTATCTAAATAAATCCATAATATTCAGAACTTACAAAAATTATAACTTACGTTTAAAAACTCCAAACCCATATTAATTTACATGAAAATAAACTAGATTTTATAAGGAATCTATGGTTAAAATTTCGTGTCAAAATACATTAAGGAAGGTCATTAAATAAATCCAAAAAGTTAGAGTATTTTCCTGTAATTTATTCTGACTTAAAAATTCATTAACTTCCACGTTTTAATCTTGGCCGTCCATCCTTATAACTTACGATTGGATGGCCCAAAACGCGCAAGTTCATTAGAAAATCCCCAAAACGTTACGAGTGTGATTCGATCGATTATCTCAATCCACAGGACGAAATCCATTGATTTTTGTTTCATTAGACTCGAAATTGCAAAACGAATCCAATGGTACCAATTCCGTTAGCTATAATGCAAGGAGCAGGAAACTTGATTCTGGGTAATTCGACTAGGGTTTATAGCCGGTTTCGGTTTGAATTTCAACAAATTCTCCCAATGTAGTAATGTGTCAAATTAACAATTGGGTAAGTTCGAGAATGCAAAAACGAACAACATTATCGGTGTAATTTGGACGGGATCGTACCGGAATAGCACCGGCGAGGAGAATCGGATTCGATTTTCTGGAAAATTCATATTTTATGTGCAGACCAAGTAGGCTACTTCACGGATCAACTCGTGCTAACTGAGAAGGATTCGATCAACGAAACCTACCACATTTTAAACTAGTTATGTAACTCTAAACATGAGTGGAAGAATCATTGAAATTAATGAACTAGAGAGAAAGTTACAGATCTCACAAGATCCGAGTTTACTTAGTCGGTTCTGGAAAAATTCTGGGCAAAAACCTGACGTGATCGAGTTGGGAACGTTAGACGCCTCGATCTTCCACACGATTGAGAATCAGCCTTGGTTGTTAAAAGAAAAGTTGTATAGGAGTAAAAGATCTACAAAATGAGCTATAGAACGCGAATTTTCATTCACGGATGAAGAAGATATGATAAGATGAAGTTTACCTTATCAAATGGATTTCTGGAAATTCTGGGTTGCAGATTCTCGGGGAGGCAACTTCAAAGCAATTTTGTGATGAATGTAGGAGGAATTAGGTCACGTGTGAGTAATGGTAAAAAACTAGGTTAAAAGGAGAAGAGAATGGTGAAGGTTTGACGGCAATTGGATGAATAAAATGAAAGTTATGGTTGTCTAAAGATGGGCACACGATCTGATAATTGCTGAGAATACTTAGGCGTTTTTTGTGGAACACTGGCTTGGGCGCGACTCCCGAGGTGGCGGCTGAGTCAGAAAGCCCTAGCCACGTCAACAAGCTTCCAAATTTTGGCTCTAAACTTCATTATATCATAACTTTGGCTAGGATGATCCGTTTTTAACGTTCTTATTATCAATCTTCTTGGTTTTACATAACCTTTTTATTGGTATAGGTTTCATGGGCTGGTTTTACCATTCTCAAAAAGTCAACCCTAGCAAGGCTTAAGGAGCTTTAAGGTTTCCATGATTTTATATTGACTTTTATGATTCAAATCAATACTCCAAATATTTCTAAAATCTTTATAATTTAATTGGAGTGTCTCGAAATTTTTCCAAGATTTATTGACTTATAAATCCTATTATTAAATTCATAATACCATATAATAATTTAATGTTTAATAGTATTATTTAGGGTTTAATAAAAGAAATCCCCTAAATTAATTTATATTAATTTAGGGGTATTTCATCTTTCGCTTGAGATTAGCAATTGGAAAGCTAAAAACGATCATAATCCTATTAGAACCTTTGCCTAATAACAATTTCCACAAATATCAAACATCTTATTGTCACTCATGTTGGTCAAGTGATGTAGAAGTGATCTTTGAGCTTACACTTGTAAGATTTGATCAGATTCCAAACTCTGGATAACTTGAATCAAAGAGAACTGCAAAAATTGAGGAAACCATTTAAAAAATAGAACAATGGCTTACCTCTCACCAGCAATCTGATTATCTCGACTCCCTTGTTAGCAAAACTAGTAACCATAGATATTCTCATACTTTTTGAAAAAAAGATTAAAGAGCCTTGACATGGAGTATCACCGTGCAATAATATGTTAAATCATTTATTTAGGCTTTCTTGGCATTTCCTGTGGAGATCATATCAGTATGGAGAAAATTTATGAGCTCATAGGCTACAAAACCTTATAGATCACAAGAGCAACAATGATAAGACACAGTAGTTAGGGTAGTTTAGGAAGTTCTAGGGGTTATTAATATTAGTATTTATTGTCGTTAGTATTTATTGTAAGTTTGAATAGCTTTTATTATTAGTTTAAATTGGATTAGAATCTTAGCATTTATTATTAGTTTGAATAGGATTAGGATTGTAGCATTTATTAGGATAGATATTACCGATACCATTTATTGTAAGTTTGAATAGCATTTATTGCTAGTTTGAATAGGATTAGGATTTTAGCTAGTATGTTAGTATAAATAAGGGTTGGGGGTTGTAAGCAAAGACATCGATGAATTGAATGTATTTTGGCCTCTTTGAGAGGATATTGGCCACTTCGGTGGAGTTACTTAGCAAGATAGGGTTTGATCCTATCAATTGGTACCAGAGCTCGTCCAGGGTCAAGAGGTAATTGGAAGGGAAGAAACCGAGTGATGGAGTTTATTGGTGACGATTTTGAACCACCAGTTTTTGTGGGAGATGACCCGCGAGGTTGGCTCAGCAGAATGCAGTCTTATTTCACCATAAATGGCATTGAAAAAGATGAATGGTTCATGGCAACCGGTTTTTGCATGGAAGGGGAAGCGAAAGAGTGGTTTCAATGGCGTTAGATGTCGTTTGGAAAACTTTCTTGGCCAAAATTTTAAGGAGTCTTGATGGAACAATTCCAACCTTCATCAGCGAAGGACTTGAGCGCATACAACAGAGGTTGGGAGGTTTCACAACAAAAAAGAATGGAAGATGAAGAGTCGTCCATTGAGATTCTAGAGCACACACAACAGAGGTTGGAAGAAATGCAAGAAATAATTAGCCATGGTTTGTAATCAAACACGAAACGCAATCAATCGGCTCAGTATTGTAATGATTCAGATCTGAAGGATTCCTTCAAGTCAGAATGGAAAACAGATCCGAGGAAGGACTCCTTCGAGTCGGAATCGCAGATAGGTCTTTTGCCCCCACCGGTAAAGGAAATTGTTCCAGATGCGGAATTAAAGGTCAAAGACGTGGGGGAAGAAATCACCATTGATGAAGTAAATGAGAGAAAGCTTGATCGATCGGACCAATCAGAGAAGAAAGTTGAAGATCAATGGACGGAAATGATCGAGGCGAATGATGAGATTGTGTTTCAGATTGAAGAATCAGGAGTCAAAGGGATGGCGAAGGAATCAAAATTGGAGGATTCAAAAGTTCCAATTACGATGAACATGGTGTTGATTAGAAGAACACAAGGAAATAAAAAGCGGAGGAGACAAAAAAACAAAGATGAACAAGAGGGATTGGGACCGCGAGCTACAGACGAAGACAATAAATCTTCTACCAGGAGTTCAAGAATTTAAAAGAAGATTGAAGCAAAGAAAACTTGAACGACTGAAGAGAGAAAGGAGGAGGTGGTTAAAGAAAAAGAAGAAACTAAAGAAGAATTTCAACACACCCGAGAATCGCTCTATCTCTAACTCTAGTTTTTTTTCCAACCTTGGGGACAAGGTTGTTTGAGGGGGTGGGTAATGATAAGACATAGTAGTTAGGGTAGTTTAGAAAGTTCTAAGGGTTATTAATATTAGTATTTATTGTCATTAGTATTTATTGTAAGTTTGAATAGCCTTTATTATTAGTTTGAATAGGATTAGAATCTTAGCATTTATTATTATTTTGAATTGGATTAGGATTGTAGCATTTATTAGGATAGATATTACCGTTACCATTTATTGTAAGTTTGAATAGCATTTATTGATAGTTGGAATATGATTAGGATTTTAGCTAGTATGTTAGTATAAATAAGGGTTGGGGGTTGTAAGCAAAGGCATCGATGAATTGAATGTATTTTGGCCTCTTTGAGAGAATATTGGCCACCTCGGTGGAGTTACTTAGCAAGATAGGGTTTGATCCTATCAAATAATGATTGAAAGAATGCTCTATAGCTAACATTTAATATTGCAGAAGGCCACAATTCTTCATTTTTTCATTAACTCCCAAGATACAAACCATGAGAAGAGCAGAAGATAAATCTCACTCAAATTCATAAAGAAAGGGTTATTAATATTAGTATTTATTGTCATTAGTATTTATTGTAAGTTTGAATAGCCTTTATTATTAGTTTGAATAGGATTAGAATCTTAGCATTTATTATTATTTTGAATAGGATTAGGATTGTAGCATTTATTAGGATAGATATTACCGTTACCATTTATTGTAAGTTTGAATAGCATTTATTGATAGTTGGAATAGGATTAGGATTTTAGCTAGTATGTTAGTATAAATAAGGGTTGGGGGTTGTAAGCAAAGGCATCGATGAATTGAATGTATTTTGGCCTCTTTGAGAGAATATTGGCCACCTCGGTGGAGTTACTTAGCAAGATAGGGTTTGATCCTATCAAATAATGATTGAAAGAATGCTCTATAGCTAACATTTAATATTGCAGAAGGCCACAATTCTTCATTTCTTCATTAACTCCCAAGATACAAACCATGAGAAGAGCAGAAGATAAATCTCACTCAAATTCATAAAGAATGGGCACAAGTAGCATGAACTTCACATATACAACTTTTTTGCCTAGCTTATTTTCAATTTGTTATAAGAATGAAGCACACGGAGAGAGATGGTTAACAAAATGCTGCCGTGCAAGGGTTTTCCCTCATTAATTTGTTTCGACAGTAACATTATGTTGGTAAGGTTATGGAAGACAGGGCACACGACTAATGAAAGCTCCATCGCTTACCCCATTCTCAGAAGACCAGTTGCAAAGCTAGCTTTCAGAAGATTCCTTCATTTATCCTAGGAAGCAAAAAACAATAGAACATATCAATCAAAACCATCAACTTCACAGGATTTAAAATACTGAAGTCTTTATGTCTTATAATAAGTTGTTTTTAAGCATGCATAACAGTTTCATTCACCAGTCACTACATTTGTTAAACTTAATCCACAGCCGCACATCTACACAGGATATACATCAAAGCTTGAAGGATATGTAAAATGTCTTTTGATAAAGATTATTGCAAAACCAAATTTGACTCGTACTATCAGGTTAACAATCGACTTAGTTGCTAAAGGCCTGTCCTTATCCAGGAAGATAAACTTCCACATTAAAGAAGCCCAGATATTTATTCATGTACAAAAGACATTCAAACTTAACATACCTTCAGATCAACAAATGTGTGATATGAGTAGGAGGCAAAGGCCAGGTGTTTTATCTCAGACCAACTACCATCCCCATACCGAGAAACTCCATCAACCAATTTCACCACTTTAGTATGTCTCCAGGCCCAATGATGTTTCCTCCTTACTCCTCCTTTTGCTGTGAACTCAGATGCTACATTGGTGTCTGAGTGATTGCCAGATGCATCCACTGATTCCGCCAGGTTCTGCTCTTGAACTACCTTGGTTAGGATGACATCAGTATCTGGGCTTCCATTATTTTCATTAACCAGCTGTAAGGAGCACAAGTCAGAGAGAAGATAGGACACTATAGCATTTCATTCATTGGTTACACTGGATACATTTGGACAAAGGTAGCAACAATTGTTCTGTCATCGCTTGTAAGAGGGTCAGTATCACCATGCAGTGAGAGAATAACAACAAGCTTCTTCTATCTATTGATTTCAGAGGAATTAAGAAACAGGCACATAACAAGGACTATGGTTATTGAATATGAAGATGTCAAGTCAAGATTTTTGCTCACCGGCAGTTCAACAGGTACTGCTCTATCCTCTACAATATTGCTACTCGTTTGGATTTGTGATTTACCAACTTCAACAGCATCCTTGGCCAACCGAATTTGTTAGATCCATTCTACTACTCTGGACTGTCTGCAGCGATTCACAGTCCTACATGATGAACAACATGGATTTTGCAATTGCAGCTTACAGAATACACTTGGGAAAAGAATAATTGGTAAGTACATCATTAAAATAAATTTGAATATAAAACTTTTTTAACCAAACAATCTTTAACAAAAGTAGAAAAGAAACCCCTTCGCTTGAATCAAATTGTGATACCAATCTCATGTATCATTTTATTAATATTATCTAATATTTTGGGAGGGAGCGGATGTTATATTGATGCAATAAAAAACAAGGCCATCGCCCCAGTACTCAAGGGTTAGTTAATCTCTACGGTGATTGTCAAACTGAGAAGATTTGGGCGTGAGAAGGAAGAAGAGAAAAAAGAATTTTCGTATTAGGCTTGATACGAGAGGAAGAAAGAAACTCTCTGTACAGAAAAGAATATCTACAATACGTACAATCCAATCTGTGGCTTTTATACTATTGTCGATAGACCACTAAACGAATGTAAGTGCGCATAACATAACATAAGCGGGCATGTACATACATGTTACATGTAACATAACATATGCTATACACTATGCGCTAACACCCCCCTCAAGACTGAATTTGTTCTGGAAGTTTAGTCTTGTGCTGAGATGAAGACATGCCCAGTTTAGGAAGAACAACTCTATATGCTTTCCCTGTAAGAGGTTTAGTCAGAACGTCCGCCAGTTGCTTGGAACTCTGGATGTACTGAAACTCTATCAAACCTCCTCGTATCTGATCACGAACGTAGTGGAAGTCCAGCTCGACATGCTTTGTTCTTTCATGCGAGACTGGGTTCTTGGCGATGTGGATGGCGGCCAGATTATCACACTTGAGTGGGATAGGACTGATGTTGTTGACTTCCAGTTCGGATAAGAGGCGTGTAAGCCAGCTGAGCTCCATTGTTACTTGTCTCATGGCTCTATATTCAGCTTCGGCTGAGGAAAGAGCAATGGAGACTTGCTTCTTGGACTTCTAGCTGAGAAGAGATCCTCCTAGAAGAATGACATAACCTGAAACAGACTTTCTTGTTATAGGGCATGATGCCCAATCAGAATCACAGAATGCAGATAATTCAAGACTGCTATTCTTGTTAAAACAGAGACCAAATCCAAGAGTACCCTTAATGTAAGACAGTACATGATAAGTAGCATTCATATGTTCAGTAGTTGGCTGTTGACAAAACTGGCTCAAAAACTGAATACTATATGATAACTGAGGACGAGTATTAGTAAGGAAGATTAACTTCCCTATGAGTCATCGGTATTGTGTTGGATCTTCAAGATAAACTCCCATTTCCTTGTCCATCTTCTGGTTAAGCTAAAGTGGTGAAACAGAAATTTGCAATCCTGCATATTATAATCTGCAAGAATCTGTCTATATTTGTTTTGAGTCATGATCAAACTGACACCTGTCTCAATAAATTCCATACCAAGAAAATATGATAATTTTCCCAAATCCTTGATTTTGAATTCCTTGTGAAGTTTCTGTTTTAATTTTTTGATTTCAGTATCGCAGTTTCCTGTTATAATTATGTCATCGACATACAGACCAATAAAGGTATGTTGTTTATTCAATTTCTTGCTAAATAATGAATAGTCATTTCTGGATTGTATATAACCCAGATTTTTAAGGAAACTACCCAGTTTGTCGTACCACTGCCTTGATGCTTGTTTAAGTCCATATAAGGACTTATGTAATTTGCAAACTTTGTTTGGACTAAAACAGACAGACCTTGTGGAATATGCATGTACACGTCTTCCTTCAAATCCCCATGAAGGAAGGTGTTGTTAACATCTAGCTGGTCAATTTCCCATCCCCTCTTTGTGGCTATAATCACTAAGGCTCTTACTGTTATGAGTTTCACAACTGGAGAGAAGGTTCTTCATAATCGAATCCATATCTTTGGGAGAAGCCCCTAACTACTAGACGAGCCTTGAACCTCTCAAGATTTCATCGGCCCTAAGTTTGTTTTATAAACCCACTTACAAGTAATGGGCTTCTTCCCACGTGGAAGGTCAACTATGGACCAGGTTCCATTGTCCTTTAGGGCTTAAAATTCGAGGTTCATTGCCTCAGTCCATCTAGGGTATTTGCTAGCTTCCTCAAAAGTAGAAGGCTCCTTAAGGGACTGAACTTGATTTAGGATTCTATTTGAACAATGAGTGAGAGATGAGGAGTTTATGGTCTTCCTAGGGAGGATGTTGGTGAGACTGTTGATGAGAAGAGAGTTGTGTGACAGAAGGTAGGAGGATTTGTTATGAAGTCTTTGTGTGAGGATTTCTGAGAAAATTTCAGAATTATTCTCTGTTTTTCTTGGTTGTTTGAAGCGCAGACATAGTCTTGCAATTTGGCTGATGGTTTGTGAGCCTGGTTGATCTTCTAGGTTGGATGTTTTCTTCTAACCCAATAGGATCTAAGATCTCAGTTGGTTCTATAGTTTCAATAGAGGATTCATTTAAAATTTGTTGATCTTGAGAGGGGGAATTTTCTATCTCCTATGGTCCAGATTCATTTGGAGAGGTGATGGCATTTTTCATAGCAGAACTAGTGGAAGAACTTTGTACTTTCTGTGTGTTTTCAGTTTCAGATTTTGACACGCAATTTTGGTTTCTTGAGGGACTGCAGTTATATTGATCAAGTAACAAATCATGGGTTAATTCCATGTTGTTTGGGAAGAGATCAGTAATGTCTTCTGTTTTAGTATTTAGATTTTTGTCATGCCATACCTCTTGCCATTCCTTATTTTGTAGTGGAAAAATACTTTCGAAGAAAGTCACATCTTTGCTTACCTTAACCTGATCTGTCTCTATATTGAGAGTTAGGTAACCTTTAGTATTTTTACTGTTTCCTAGGTAGACACAAGCTGAGGATCTAGGGTCTAATTTGCCTCTGTTGGGAGAAATGTTGGTGGGGAAACATAGGCACCCAAAATTTTTAACAGAAGCATAATCAGGAGGACATTATATAATTTTTCAAAAGGGGTAAGGTGGTCTATGGATTTTGAGGGTATTCTATTGATAATGAATGCAGCATGATTTAGAGCAAAACCCCAAAATTCAGTTCCTAAATCATATTGAAATAGGAATGATCTAGCAATGTCCATGAGGTGGCCTTGCTTTCTCTCAACCACCCCGTTTTGTTGGGGTGTGTGAGGGCAAGTTCTTTGGTGGGCAATCCCTTTCTTCTTGAATAATTCAATACCCTCAAGGGAACTGCCTAGTTCTTTAGCGTTGTCAGATCTGATTATTTTGACTTTCTGATCAAATTGGGTTTCAACGAGTTGTAAGAAGTCTTTCATAAATTTTAATGCCTCATATTTGTTCCTAAGGAGTTTTACCCATGTTCCCCTTGTAAAATCATCAACTAAAAAAATAATCGATGTCCCTCTAATGTTTCTTTCCTCATTGGACCAGAAACATCAACATGGAGCATATGAAAAGGAGCATCACTTTTTATTTCAAAGTTTGTAAATCTAAGTCTTTTGGCTTTGGATTTAAAGCATACAGTACAAGAAACAATTTCTGATTGCCTAAAATTAAAATTCTTCCCTAAGTTCATTCTAATGAGTTTTCTAGGATGTATATGTCCTAGTTTGATGTGCCACAAGAAAAAATCTTTACTAGAACAGTTTGCATCTACATCACCCTTGCGCAATGAACCAACAAGAGACAACTGTTTCTGTTCAGACAAGAAGTTTTTCAATCCTACAGCATCAAGAAAATAAACTCCACAACGTTGATACCAATCACTCTCTTGAATTTGGTTCTAGAATCCTGTAGAAAACACTGCTGATTTGAGAATATAACAAGCATGTTCAGTTGTCTTGCAAATTTCTCAACTGATATTAAATTGAACACAAAATTAGGCACATACAGTACGTTTTCCAGGCAAAAATTTTTGTTTCCGGTAACATGTTCAGATGCTCCGAAATCCATGATCCAAAGTTTATTTATTTCAGAAAGGTAACGATTAAAGAAAGTACTGGAAAAACTTCCAAAATCATTCGTGGCTTCTTCATTGTTCACGGATTCTTTCTGCTACATATATTTCATCAATCCTTCTACTTGCTCAGATGTGAAGCCCGTGACAGGTGATGACTTCTCTTGGACTGGGCTTCTGTTTTTGCTTTCCTGCTCTAAAGTCGGAGCTGTAAGGCGTTGTTGGCTTCGATTTTGACTTCCCCCTTCTTCTGGAAATCCAACAATCCGCCAGCACTCTGAACGAGTGTGGCCAAGTTTAGCACAATTTGTGCATTTTAAGGTTTGCTTCTTCCCAGTATTTCCGGTTGTGTTCTGGATCTTGCTATTGAACTTCTTCCCCGGTGTTTTCTTGGAATTTCCGAAGTAGGGTTTCTGAGCCAATGTTAGCGAGTTTTTTGATGCGCCTTCATTTGTCTCTCCCATGGACATGCCTGTCTCATCCTGCGCGAGAATGGAATACGCTTGTTCTATATCGGGTAGCGGATTCATGAGAAGGATGGCTCGTTTTGCCTATTTAAACTTGTCGCTCAACCCATCCAAGAACTTCATAAGCTTGTCCTGCTGTTCACGGGCGTATATCTCTGTTGCGGCTCCACACGAACATTTCAGATTCTTCCGACTCGCACCTAACTGATCCCATAACCTTTTCAACTTTGTGAAATATGAGTTGATTGTATCTCTTTGTTGCCGGAGTTGACCGATTTGCTTCTGTATGACGTAAATCTCAGGGCCATTTGCCAACTCAAATCTTTTGCAGAGATCTAACCACATTTTATGTGTTGTTTCACAATACACAATACTTTCACCGATTCCTTTGTCCACGGAGTTCAAAATCCAACTCATGACCATGTTGTTGCTCCACTCCCACTTGGGGTATCTCTCCGACGATTTTTCCGGCTCGCTGATTTGGCCAGTGACGAGCCCGTACTTATTTTTTTACTTTTAGGGCTATAATGGTCGCCTTCTTCTATTTGTCGAAGCTTGGGTTCCCTTTGAACCTTAACCCAAAACTGTGGTTCGTGTGGTCGGATGGGTGCAAGAACAACGAATCATTGAGATCTTGGAGAGTGACAAGTGATTGACCCTGAGTTTCCGTCTGGGTCTCGATTTTTGCGGTAGCGTCTCCCTCCTCTTCTTCATCGTCTTGAATTTGCGAGGTCTTGTCATCTGCCATTCTTTGCGGAAGCTTTTCTCAGTTTGGTAGCTCTGATACCATGTCAAACTGAGAAGATTTGGGCGTGAAGAAAGAAGAGAAAAAATAATTTTCGTATTAGGCTTGATACGAGAGGAAGAAAGAAACTCTCTCGTTCAGTACATAAAAGAATATCTACAGTACAATCATATATGTGGCTTTAATACTACTGTCGATAGACCACTACTTAACGAATCTAAGTGCGCATAACATAACATAAGCGGGCATGTACATACATGTTACATATAATATAACATATGCTATACACTATGCGCTAACAGTGATTAATGTAGGTGACAGAGAATCCAAAGTTTCTATACAGGGGCTAGCTGCTCAAGCCACAGTTTCATGTACCCAGAGCGTATACTCCAACTTTTCCAAGTTTGATTGCTCTCAAATGGTTTTACATTCGTCCCAAATTAGTATTTTCTTACAACCGGTGGATGAAAAGATCAATCAATTTTTCCACCTCACCGAATGATTTTTAAATATAGCTTCTTGTGAATCATTCTATAAATATTAAGGGTGAATTAATTATTTAGTCTTTCATAAGTGTTATTGACGCAAATTATTTTTCTCATGCATACAATACAAGAACCAGATCATCTACATTATATTTACCAGCAAATTCAATGAGAAAATGACTAGATTAAATTGGACATGAAACTCAAAAATTACCAATTCACTTACCGCCAACGACATGATGCTTCTCGTGGGGCGAAACCTTCTGATTCTAGAAACATATGGCACCTGAACTCCAGATCCTCCAAAAGAATCTTCTTCGTTCTTCACTGTCTCTGTCGACCTTCACCTCTGACTGGTATCAGAGCCTGACTCTCTTAGTATGCTCTGTGGCTGCAGTTAAGCTGATCTTCCACATCAGAAAAGAAAGTTTTGGTCGAGATTCCGCAAAACGAGATGGAGAAAGAAAACGTTGTTGCCTATGATGGAGATATGTTCAAACTAACGGCAGACAACTTCTCCTATTGGAAGCCCATGATGGAGGACCACTTGTACTGCAAAGATCTACATGAGCCGGTCTTGAAGAAAGAGAAGACCGGAGCCAAAACTGATAAGGAGTGGAAACTACTAAACCGGAAGGCGGTGGCTCTCATCAGAAATTCATCGACAAAAGTTTATTCGAGCATGTTTCTTCCTCCACTAATGCTTATGAGTTATGGGAGAAACTTGAGACGATGATACAAAAGAAAACGCCACGCAATAAGGCTTTTCTAGTCAGACAACTAGTAAAGCTTGAATACAAAGATGGCCAAAGCATGATCGAGCATTTGAACAACTTCAAAGGGCTCGTCAACAAGTTAGCGAAGGTGTCAATGACGATCGATGAAGAGCTACAAGCATTGTTACTTCTCAGTTCTCTTCCAGAGAGCTGGGATACCTTGGTGGTCACTCTCAGCACTTCAGCCCCTGAAGGTAAAATTACCTTGGACACGGTCACGGATAGCCTTCTTAATGAAGAGGCTAGGAGAAAAGAACGTGGTTTCTCCACAATGCAGACTGAGGCGAACGTTGCTGAAAATCGTGGAAGAAACGAGCAACGGAATAAAGGTCACAGACATAAGGGCGATCGATTCAGGGGGAGATCAAAGTTAAGAAGCCGATTCACATGTTATTATTGTGGCAAACCGGGCCACAAGAAATCCGAATGCCGTAAGTTCATTCGAGATCAGAAAGAAGGCGATGTCAGTCAAGATAAGGCCGATAAAAGACCAACAACCGCAGTGGTCGCCAGGGAGGATGGAGAGGTTTTCATCACCAAAATTGATGAGACATTAAACATAGCCCTTGAAGATTGTACATGGCTAATTGACTCTGGAGCATCCTTCCATGTTTCCCCAAATCAAGCACTATTCTCAAACTACCGAAGCGGTGACTTTGGCATAGGGAGGATAGGAAATGAAGGAATAAGCAAGATCATCGGCAAAGGAGACGTCGAGTTGTTGACCAGTACAGGCTGCAAGTTGACACTAAAGGATGTGAGACATGTCCCTGACATGCGTCTAAATCTCATCTCAGTCGGAAAACTCGACGACGGAAATATGACCAGTAGTTTTGGAGGTGGAAAATGGAAGCTTGCTATGGGAAATTTAATATTGGCCCATACACAAAAGCAAGGCTCACTTTATGTCATGGACGGAAGGTTGAGCAAGGGGGAGACTAATGTAGCTCGCAGTGGTGCAGATCTGGAGTTGTGGCATAGGCGACTCGGACACATGGGTGAGAAGGGATTACAAATCCTCGCCCGCAAGCAGCTACTCCCTGATGTTAAAGGTGAAACTTTGAAGCCATGCACCGATTGTTTGGCTGGCAAACAACACAGAGTTGCCTTCCACACTTCCAGCAAGCCAAATAGGAGAAACGATATACTTGACTTGGTGCACACTGATGTATGCTCTATGACAGAGAAATCACTGGGTGGTGCATTATATTTTGTCATTTTCATTGACGACCACTCAAGGAAGGTATGGTTATACCTATTGAAATCAAAGGATCAGGTACTTGATGCCTTTAAGCAATTCCACGCCAAGGTGGAGCGTGAGACGAGTAAAAAGCTGAAATGTGTTCGTGCTGACAACGGGAGAGAATATCGCGGCCCCTTTGATGCTCATTGTAGAATCCTTGGTATTAGGCTCGAGAAGACACCACCAAAGACCCCGCAGCTGAATGGTTTGGCAGAGCGCATGAACCGGACGATTGTTGAAAGGATTCGATGCATGCTATCTCATGCCAAATTGCCCAAGTACTTCTGGGGTGAAGCAGTAAAGACGGCGGTAGACATCATTAACTGCTCACCGTCAGTTCCATTATCAGGAGACATTCCTGATGAGATATGGTCTGGGAAGAAAGTGAATTACAACAACTTCAAAGTGTTTGGATGTCGAGCATTTGTTCATATTCCAAGAGATGAACGCTCAAAGTTGGATGCTAAGACCAAGGAATGTATATATCTTGGTTCACCAAGGGATGATATGGGATACCGGTTATAGGATCCAAAGGAAAAGAAGATTGTCAGAAGTAGAGATGTTGTCTTCTTTGAAGACCACACAATCAAGGATCAAGAGCAAGCAAATAAAACCACAAGCAGCATCGGACACCCCAGTGTGGATCCTCTCCAAATCATTCATAGGCATGATCAAAGTCCGGAAGGAGAAGCTGATCATGAGACTCCACCGGTAGAACATGGTGGCGAGGGGACTGATCCAACCCAAACCCATGATGAACCTGCCGAGCATGTATCTCCCGAGGAGCCTCAGTTGAGACGATCCACCAGAGAGAGACGGTCTACCTCAAGATATCCATCTGATGAGTATGTGACACTTACAGATGAAGGCGAGCCATAATCTTTTGAGGAAGCAATTGCTGACGAGCACAATGCTGATTGGATGAAAGCCATGCAAGAGGAGATGCAATCCTTGCAGGAGAATCAAACATATGAGCTGGTGAAGTTACCCAAAGGTAGACGAGCGCTGAAGAATAGATGGGTATATCGCCTAAAGACTGAAGACAATGGTTTGAAACCAAGATATAAAGCCAGGTTAGTGGTGAAGGGATTCAGCCAAAAGAAAGGGATAGACTTCGAGGAGATATTCTCACCAGTAGTAAAACATTCATCCATTCGAGTAATACTCGGTTTAGCTACTTGCCTAGACCTAGAGCTTGATCAAATGGATGTTAAGACGGCGTTGCTTCATGGTGATCTAGAGGAAGAGATATACATGGATCAGCCAGAAGGCTTTGAAGTCCCTAGGAAAGAACACTTGGTATGTAGGCTTAACAAAAGCCTTTATGGTTTAAAACAAGCACCAAGGCAGTGGTATCGAAAGTTTGAGTCGTTCATGATCAAACACAATTTCAAGAAGACAATCACTGATCATTGTGTGTTCATGAAGAAGTACTCAACTGGTGACTTCATCATTCTACTTCTTTATGTAGATGATATGCTCGTGATTGGCCAGGATGCAACCAAAATAGCAGCCCTGAAGAAGGCGCTTAGTGGATCCTTTGCTATGAAAGATTTAGGACCAGCAAAGAAGATATTAGGCATAACAATCACTCGAGTTCGATCAAAGAAGTTATTGTGGTTATCTCAAGAACAATATATAGAGAAGGTTCTTGAAAGATTCAACATGGAGAAATCAAAACCAGTAAGCACACCATTAGCTCCTCACTTCAAGTTAAGTTCGTGTTAGAGATCATCAGCAGGAGATGATGATATAGAGAAGGTGCCCTATTCATCTGCGGTGGGTAGCCTCATGTATGCCATGGTGTGCACACGTCCTGACCTAGCTCATGCAGTCGGAGTTGTTAGTCGATTTCTATCTAATCCCGCCAAAGAGCATTGGAATGCGGTCAAGTGGATTTTTAGATATCTTCGAGGCACTACCAAGAGGTGTTTGTGCTTTGGAAGAGGAGAACCTGTGCTAGAAGGATACACAGATGCATATCTTGCCGGAGATGTTGACTCACGAAAGTCTACCTCAGGTTACCTGATTACCTTTGCAGGGGGAGCTGTTTCGTGGCAGTCGAGACTTCAGAAATGTGTTGCTTTGTCAACCACCGAAGCAGAGTATATTACCACTACAGAAGCGTGCAAAGAGGTGTTATGGATGCAGGGTTTCATGCAAGAACTTGGCCATTAGTAGAACGCTATGGTTTCGATGTGATAACCAAAGCGCTATTCACCTAGCTAAGAATCCAAGTTATCATTCTCGGACAAAGCATATTGATGTTCGATGTCATTGGATCCGGGATGTGATTGAGAAGAAGCTAGTCTATCTAGAGAAGGTTCACATCGATGATAATTGGTCAGACATGATGACCAAGGCTGTTCAAGTCAGTAAGTTTGACAGATGTTGCCATGGAGCTGGAGTATTGGCTCCCCAACTCGTCGGAGGGGGAGATTTGTTAGAATAAAACTATCCTCCTAGTTGAGGACCCACCAAGGTTGAAAATAAAATCAACCACATTTATTCAAGGTGGGTGAAATAGTTTTTTGTACTGCACATTACTCATGTTTTTGGTGAGCTGCATATGATACGCAACAAACATTGAATTTGCTCCAGCAGCAAATGTTGAAAGGAAGCATGCAGCATGTCCCTTCCAGCACTATAAATAGATGCAGAAGAGAGGGTACTTTGCAGCATCAGATGATAAGAGAGCATCCAAGAGAAACCATAGAAGAGAGCCACAATTATAGATTGTGAAGAATATAGCTAATGAGAAATTAGAGAGTTAGAGTTTCTCTTTTCTTATCTCCGTATTTCCACAATTATTTGTGAGAGCAAGAGCCTTCGATATTAATTCGAAGAGATCACTGTTGTAATCCCATTATTATTATAGTGGAAGGTTTGGATCGGTGTTTTCGATCCTGAGGTTTTTACCCTTTACATTAAGGGGTTTTTCTCGTTAAAATATTGTGTGTCATCTCCATCGATTTTTCGGGTCTCTTTTGTTTATCTTTCTTGTCTCTATCTCGCACCGTATTTTTCCCAACAACCTCTCCCATTACAGAAAAATGAAGAGGAAAAGGAAAGGAAAACACTTATCTCATCATAATCAAAGATGCAAAGCATCATTTTAACCCAAAAATATCCAATAATCATGCAAGTTGCAGCCATCAACGAATACCTGAAAACACCCTGTCCATGTATTCTTCTCTTCACGGCAAGTTGAAACACCCATGAAGCTGTTTCCCAGAGCTCAAAGGCCCACAACAGATCCTCCAAGGGCATTAACAAAATTGAAACCACGCATCATCTTCCATTGGCACCAACTTTTCAAAAAGATGATCAACCTCAGAGACTAATGATTTTGAGCTCTCCGTCAAAAGCCTCTGCACATATACTTCATAGAGATCAGTTTTCACATTAATTAGAAGATAAAAGAACTTGACCACATAGTCCATCCTATGTGTTTTTTCAAACTTACGTGAATGTCTGTTCCTTTTAACATTAACAAAAATGCAAGCAGCAAAAAACTACGTTATTGGGAGATAAAAGCCAGACTCTTAGAGGGCCTTTAAGAGACTTAAAGCTTCATTTAATCCCTCGCAAAGACTCGCAGCACGGAGAAAACAAGTCCAGATTCTAAGGTCCGGCTCCAGACCCTCATTCTTCATTCCCCCAAGCTTCTGAGTTCCAGAATTATAGTCTCCACTCTTTAAATAAGCATCAATGACTGGACTATAAGGTAACGTGCCAACACATAAACCAGTTAGCTTGAGATTATCAAGAACTTCAATTATAAATTGAATTGCCTCGTATCCAAGTCTCCGATGGACATTAACCTGCAACAGCACTAGCACGCAACTACATACAAGGCACCACAAATCATCAACGCCACAAGTCATCTAACAAGCGCCACAAATCATCAGGGTGGGTGAGAGATCCATCTAACAAGCGCCACAAATCAGTTTGCGTACTAACTTAGATTACAAGGAAACTTTACCTGTGAACGGAATCGAGAAGCTTTTACTCCCCAAGGCATCTTCTAGACCTGAGTTTGACAACGGAAATGTGAGAAGGTCATCATATAGGAGCATAAGAAACTGGGAGAAGCAAAGATAATGAGCATCTGAGAAATATTTGCTATACTGTTGGCCTGTCTTTCTATTTTATGCGCCGAAAAAACTGCCCGCTGGATCTGATTTCCAGCTTGCCTTTAACATCATTAGATAAAACTTTCATATCTCTAAATCATTAATTGCTAGACCTATAGAAACACAACCTCTTCAACGAAAAAAACCTCAGTTTTGATAACGCTTCAGTTTGGATACTAATCATCAAGCTCTTCGTCAGAAAGTCAAGTACCCACACTGCAGACAAGGAAACGGCCCTGAATATGCCATAAGAACGACCGAAAGGTACAGAAAAATACATCCAACAGCAGGTGAAATTGAAGAAAGTCATAGTCATTATGTAGCATAAAAAAATACAGAAAAAGGCATATTCTTGTCTGGGCAAAACGATCAGTCTCATAAAATGCCTCTACTCAGCTATCAGTCTCAAAATGAAATAAAGTATGTATAGACAATGTCTAAATTGTCTACTAAGTACACAATAATTTCACAGATTCATGATCAACAGTTTATTTTCTCTCTCTACAACTATATCTAATCCCCCTCATCACCGTCAGAAGCTGGAGAAAGCCCCTGTGACGGAGCAGAAAGACCCTGTGGTGGAGCTACAGCAGGAAGCAGTAGAGGTGGAACCCAGTATCCCGATCCAGGTCCACCATAGTATCCTGATCCGGGTGGCGAAGGAGGGCCCCAACCTATAGGTGCTTGAGGTACAGACTTGCCAGCTGGTCCGGATGGTGGATGCCCCCACGGCATATGGAACAGACTCATCATTGCATCTAGGGGTGAGCAAACGGTTAGAACAGATATCCGTTAGCCGAAGTTTGAAAAAAAAAACGGTGTTGAGTTATTTCAATTATAACCAAATTAACCAAAATTAATAGTAATATCGGTTTTAACCGATAATCATTTTAACCGATAACCGTTTTTCATACCATATTAGTAACCGTTAACCGCCCGATAACCAAGCTTACAGAAATAACCGAACTTTCAAACATAACTGAAATAACCAAAATAATCGAAATAATCGTAATAATCGCAATAACCGAGTTTTCTGAATTGATTCAAACTCCATGAAATAACTGACAACGCAAACGAGGAATCCTAAATAAAGAGCATATTTGAATCTTTACATACAAACCACAACATAAATTTGAAAGAAGAAAAGCAACAGAAATGATGGAAGTATTCCGAGTGAAAACGAAGGAAAAGTAAAAACAATTTTCAAGCAAATGGTGGAAGTATTCAGCAAGGTTCTTAATCGATTATAGTTGTTTCTGCACAAACATCAAAGTTCCTGCAAGCAAAAATAGAGGTTATAATTACTACCAATAGGAGAAGCAAAATTAGAGGTTATATACAAGATAATTAAAAGCAAAAGAAGAAGAAGACAGCCACTACCATCTCACTCACATACACCAGAGCTGAACAAGTAAGCCTCCATTACCATAAAGTAAACTCAATTTATATATAGCATTTTTTTATGAAACCAACTAATAGTCTTTCCAGGAGGTAAAGTCTCCCGATGTCCCTACCAGTGGTATTTTCTTTAAGAGATTCCTCCAAGTGTAATGGTTGGTGGTGTTCAAAGAAAGAGAGCAAAATAAAGCAAGCACTATGTATTGGAGTTAGTTTGTATCTAGGACAATATTCTGTAACATGTTATAGAATGTAATTAGGTACAACTCTGTAATATGTTCCCCCTTCTGTCATTGTCCTAAACGGTGGCGTTTCATCTGTTAGTAAAAGGGGCGGATACAGATAGTCGCTTAGCTTTAGTTTTTCAGACAATTTTTCTCTCTCTCGATAGTTCTCTGATTTAGGGTTTTCTCCCTCTCTGTAAGAGTTTCAAGAACCACATTCGATTCAATACAGGAGCGTGTTTTCATTGTTGATTTTGTGAGTTCATCCGAAATTGTCATGGTATCAGAGCGCGGGATAATCTTCCCATAAAAATGAGCGGAGAAAACACCGATAAAGAGCTGGGGAACGAATCTCTCGACAAGACGAAGTCGGGAAATTCTTCAACAACGATCGATCAAAATGATCCGCTGTACGTCCATGTGACGGAGCAGCCAGGGCAACCCCTAACCACGAAATTCACCGGAGTCGGCTTTCAAAACTGGAAATGGGGAATGCGACGGGCTTTACGGGCGAAAAACAAACTAGGCTTTGTCGAAGGCACCGTAAAACGTCCAAGTCAAGAAGAACCGATTCGCCTAGCGGCATGGGAGAGAGCTAACTCCCTGGTGTGTTCTTGGATAGTCTCGTCGCTGGCGCCCAACATAGGTCGCAGTATCATGTACTCCGACGACCCCAAGGAAGTCTGGCGATGGCTCTGCAACAGATTCGAAAAAAAGAACCTGGCGACATTACACAACATTAAAGTGCAACTAACCGGGCTTAAGCAAGGAGACCAATCTGTTACAGACTACTTCATGCGCTTGCGCGAAACTTGGGCTGAGTACGAGCTTGCCCTTCCAGTCGAAGAATGCAATTGCTGCGCGTCTTGCAAGGGGAAGGAGAACCAGAGAAAACGGGAGGAAGAGGAGCTGATTCATTTCCTGATGGTTTAGACAAGAGCTACACACATCTGAGAGGCCAAATCATGGCCATGAAGGAGACCCCGAACCTCGAAGAAGCTTTCGCCCTTGTTATTCAAGAAGAAGAACAACGGGCCACCCCTGAAGAGAAAGATCGCGAGGAGCAAAGTGTTGCCCTAATCTCGAAAGGAAATGGTCAAGGGTACACTCAAACAAAGCCGAGACAAAACTACACCCCTGGAAACCCTAGAAGTATGAAGAAAGTTGCCAACAAATCCGATGGTTCCAACAAGAAAGACATACCCAAGTGCTCCAATTGCGGAAAAATGGGACATTCAAAGGGAGATTGCTGGTGGATAGTCGGATTCCCTGGGGATGAAAACAAAAAAGGTAGAGAAGCAAGGGTTGGATCGGTCATTGAAGATGAAAAGAAGGAGGCTCAACCAAGAAGTCGAGCTAATCCCACGTCTCCAGTCCAAGGTTTCAGCACTGAGCAACTCGAGGAGCTGGTCAACTATCTCCAACAACAAAAGACTACCAAAAACCAGACAGACTTCGGTGATTTTTCAGGTATGGTTCAAACCCAAGTTAATTTATTGCCATGCTTATTGTCTGAGACTGATTCTGTTTTAGAAAGATTGAAAGATTCATGGATTCTTGACTCTGGGGCAACTGAGCATGTTAGCGGAAATAAAATTTTACTTGAAAGTTTTGAGATTTTAAATCCAACCAGAGAAATAACCCTACCTGATGGCCATAAGAAACTAGTCGACAATATTGCAAGTTTTAATGTGGAAGGTGTGAAATGCTTGGAAAATGTTATGTATGTGCCTTCTTTCAGGTTTAATTTGATTTCTGTAAACAGACTGATAGAATTCTTGGGTGTCTCAGTGGTCTTTTGTGCAAAATTTTGCTCTCTGCAGGATTCTGAAAACCTTTTACTCCAAAGAATTGGAGAACAAGTTTCTGGTCTTTATCTGCTCAATGTACATGCTTTGAAAGATTTCATAGCTAGAAGGAAAAACCTTGCTGCTATTCGTGTTAACTCATGTACTAGAATAGATCGGCCTGAAAAAATAGCTCTATGGCACAACAGGCTAGGACACATACCCTTGAAAAAGATGTGTAAAATCCCAAACTTGACTGTGAAAGGAATTTCTAGTAATGATACAAATCTGTTTCCCTGTGCTGTGTGTTTTAAGGCTAAAAATAAAAGACCCAAATTCCCCACATCCACAATTAAAACCACAGAACCCTTTGAAATGATACACTTAGACGTCTGCGGTCCAATGAGAGAGCAGACAGAAGGGGGCACAAATACTTTCTCACCATTGTAGATGATTTCACCAGGGGAACGTGGGTCAAATTGTTAAAACAAAAGTCTGAGGGAATGCAACAGATTAAAAACTTCATAGTGCTCATTGCAAAACAGATGAATAAACATGTTAAAGTGGTTAGAAGTGACAATGCCAAGGAACTAGGCAAGTCACTTGAAGGAATAGATTTCTTTTCTAAGAAGGGGATTATACACCAAACTACCTGTCCACACACCCCACAACAAAATGGGGTGGTGGAAAGGAAGCAAGGTCATATAATGGAGGTTGCTAGGGCTCTTTTATTCCAATCAGGTCTAGACAAGACTTTCTGGGGTTATTGTGTAGAGCAAGCTACATACATAATAAACAGAATTCCTAGTAAAGCCTTAAATAACCTTACTCCCTTTGAGAAATTATACAACACAAAGCCTGATTACAATGAGCTAAAAAGTTTTGGTTGTCTCTGCTACATCACAAACATAAACCCAAATAGGAGCAAACTTGACTCTAGAGCTTTCCCTTGTGTCTACCTAGGAAATTGTAAAAATACAAAAGGGGTCAAAGTCCTATCCCTGGAGGATAATGCCATCAAAGTCAGCAGAGATATAACCCTTTTTGAACACATCTACCCTCTGAAGGAAAAGGAATGGAAAGATATGTTCAAAAACAGAAATGAAACCAACCATGAAACCAATGATCACCCCTTCCATTGTCCCCTTTATTGCCCAGAAGAAGATAACCTCATAACCCAGCACAATGAGGAGACAATAAACATACCCCAAACCAACCAGACAGTCCCTCATGAACAAAACACAGAGGAACCAGTAGAAGACACTGAAAACAACCAGACAGACCCCAACACAGATCTGGAAACCCAACACAGCACTGACACCCACCTTAGAAGATCCACTAGGATCCACAAACCACCCTCAAGGTTTGATGATTACATCTGTTCCTCAACCTTAGGGCACACAGACCTATTTTCCACCATCTTGGCTGATAGATTAGATCAAAGAAATCCAACCAATTTCACACATTCTGTTCCAGAAAGTCTGACCCAATACATACCAAAACGTACCATCTTCTCTTTCTCCCTCCACCAAAATGCCAGCAATTTCCTTGACAAACTTAACAGCCTTGATGAACCCAAAAATTACAAAAGTGCCAGCCAAGACCCAAGGTGGGTCAAGGCCATGAATGATGAATTCGAAGCACTAAAACAAAATAAAACCTGGTCTGTTGTGAATCTTCCTAAGGGAAAGAAACCTATCAGCTGTAAGTGGGTGTACAAAACCAAATTTAAGGCTGATGGCAGCCTAGAGAGGTTTAAAGCCAGATTAGTAGTGAGGGGCTTTACCCAAAGAAAAGGCCTAGATTATGAAGAAACTTTCTCCCCTGTCATCAGGCACACGACACTAAGGGCCTTAATCATAACAGCCATTAAAAAAGGATGGGTTCTAGATCAGTTAGATGTTAACAACGCATTCCTTCATGGAGATCTCCATGAGGATGTGTACATGACCATACCAGAGGGTCTTAGAGTCCAGGGAACAAATAAAGCTTGCAAGTTACATAAGTCAATATATGGCCTCAAGCAGGCCTCTAGACAGTGGTATGAAAGACTAGGAAATTTCCTCAAAAAGATAGGATTTCACCACTCCCAGAATGATCACTCTTTATTTATAAAGACAAACAGAAACAAAACTATTCTTCTGGGAATTTATGTCGATGACATACTAGTAGTAGGGAATGATACCAAGGATATCAAACTGCTAAAAACCCTTTTAGACAAAGAATTCAAGATTAAAGACCTAGGAAGACTTAATTATTTCCTTGGCATGGAATTCATTGAGACCAACCAGGGACTAATAATGTCCCAACAGAAATATGCAAAACAGATAATTACAGATTTTGACATGCAGGAAGCCAGACCAACAGCTTCACCTCTGCCTGTCAATCTGAAATTATATCCTGACACAGGTCAAAAACTTGAAAACCCCACGATATACAGGTGTTTAGTTGGAAAACTAAATTACCTTACAAACACAAGACCAGATGTTGCATATGCAGTGCAATATCTGAGTCAGTTTTTGCAGTTTCCAACTAATGAACACTTAAAGGCTGCATATCATACACTTCGCTACATAAAAGGGACAGCTGGTTATGGTTTATTTTTTAATAACAAGGACACTTTTGATTTAATAGCATATTGTGACTCCGATTGGGCTTCATGCCCAATCACCCGCAAATCAGTGTCTGGATACTATGTGCAGTTAGGTGGTTCTCCATTAAGTTGGAAGTCCAAGAAACAGGTATCTGTCTCATTGTCCTCTGCAGAAGCAGAGTACAGAGCAATGAGACAGGTAACCAGTGAGCTCAGTTGGCTGAGCAGGTTACTCCATGAGATAGGAATTCAAGGGATAACACCTATTCCACTGAACTGCGATAACCTGGCCGCTGTCCACATTGCAAAGAACCCAGTTTCTCATGAACGCACGAAGCACATCGAACTCGATTGCCACTTCGTGCGTGAGAAACTGGAAGAGGGACTGATACACGTGAGACACGTTTCCAGTACACATCAGCTGGCTGATGTAATGACCAAAACGCTAACAGGTAAGAATTATCAGAACTTGTTTAACTCTATTGGATTGCAGGCACACGGTGAATATGGATGATTCAGCAACACAAAAAGGCACAATTTCACTGGAGTACAAATTGTACTTTTTGAGGGGGGGTATTGGAGTTAGTTTGTATCTAGGACAATATTCTGTAACATGTTATAGAATGTAATTAGGTACAACTCTGTAATATGTTCCCCCTTCTGTCACTGTCCTAAACGGTGACGTTTCATCTGTTAGTAAAAGGGGCGGATACAGATAGTCGCTTAGCTTTAGTTTTTCAGACAATTTTTCTCTCTCTCGATAGTTCTCTGATTTAGGGTTTTCTCCCTCTCTGTAAGAGTTTCAAGAACCACATTCGATTCAATACAGGAGCGTGTTTTCATTGTTGATTTTGTGAGTTCATCCGAAATTGTCACTATGATATGCTGCTAATTGCACGCACGAGGTAGTAAAATAAGGAGTGCGGTTGCTGCACAGGTAAGTTTAGAATTAGCCCCACAGATGCATTAAGGGTTTTAACCTCCACTTATATAGCTAAGCTAGGAAGTACATCAGTTTTTTAGATCTGACGAGGTGCTCATGATTTTTGACTTCTCTGGCAGTTCCCATGCTTCATTGAGAATCCTAGTACTTCACTAAACGCACTGAAACGCTAATGCCGCTTCGAAACAAAAGCACTCAACTCTTTTGATGCACTGTCCACCAGTTGTCCCCAATGCTGGAATAGCACCAAACTTCATACGAGAAATTGACTATCGGTAATGCTATAAATATAATAAACACACTGACCTCAGTTTTTAGAAGTTAGAACTACACCAAAAACGGATATTCAGTTTAAGCATGAGTTGTTCTATCTGTGAATGTTTACATGCCATACAACAAGACATATAACCAATATAACTTCAATCAAAGCTCCATCAGATCAGACTAATATGTCTGAAAGTTCATTTGGAGGAAGCAGCATCTTATAATCTTAAGTGACGAGTGCATTAACTGATGGAAGAATTCTTCTCAGCCCACACACCCTTCAATCAATGAGTAGCAGCATCTTATGCTCAAAAATTTTACGGAGAAACAAAAATTTAGTTCTCCGCTACTAGCTATTCCATCTTAGAGATATTTTTAAAAGTTTTCCATGAAACAACCAAACTTATACACCAACAGAGCAGATGAATATTTAAATCTGCATGTATTATATTGGCCTCCTATCACTATCAGGTGACGAGCCCTTAGGCTCCACCCCATGGATGAAAACAAAGTCCTACAAAAATCATACTATATGCTGCACAGCAGTGCACACCATTCGTTTCATATGCCAAAGAGAAAGCAAACATAAATTTATATTCTATGTTGCACACCATTACATCATACCTCATCATCACCAAGTGACCAAGCAATCTTGCAAATCCAGCAAACAACAAAATCAGCAGTTCAGCACTGACCTGGCAATCTTACAAATCTAGAGCTGAGCAGTCAAATGTGCAAACTAAGAAGATTTGATCTGATTCCAAATCTGGAGTTAGAAGATGATGAAGTTGAACCTGAGAATGACAGTAAAGTTCCTGCAAGCAAAGGTAGAGGTTATAATTACTACCAATAGAAGAAGCAAAAGTAGAGGTTATAAACAAAGTAATTAGAAGCAAAAGAAAAAGAAGAGAACAAAAATACAATCACCAATATATGATATACCCTCATGAAAGCATGATGATCCAAGTATTATGATAAGTACTAATTACCTAAGAAGAGCCAACATCAATGCATTTGGGAACCATCATTAAGGCCAAAACTGTTGCGCCCATTGAATGTTTAGCCATTACTGAGAAGGGAAAGAAAATAACATGTTCGATTAAAGAAACACGCTTTAGTGTTATTCAAATTGAATAGATTTAAATTATTTATAAATACCGATTTCAAATTCTTGAACATCCTGTTCGTCTTCCTCATGATCAATTGATGATATTTTCTTTCTCGGCCAGTTTTTGAGAGCAGATGATTGATTCCACCACGAAGGAGTTAATGAGCTCCTAGAGTCATCTAAAACTCTCCCTCCAGTCCTAAACGCCGACTCTGATGCAACGGTGGAAAAGGAACAGCTAAAACGTCACGAGCCAACTCACTAAGGACAGGAAAGCGTTCCTTGTTCAGCCACTTCAACACATCAAACTCACCCTTCTTTGGCTCGTCTTTCAAGTATCTCTCCAAGTCTGACAAGGATTCGTCACCTTCGATCATTGAATAGAACTTTTTTTCTCTCTCAGACATTGAATCTGTCACTTCTGGTTTGGTATTTGAAGAAGTTAGGGCAGCTAACGATGAAGAAGTAGAGATAGCTAGTGATGAGAAGCCTCATTTCTACCACAAGAATGAGCATGCTTAGCATTGACTTCATACCACTTAAACATCTCATTCAAAGCACACTTTACTTGATTGCATAATTGGTTCCCCCTCTCAGAATTGAACTGGTGCATATCTTTGACAACAAACTCAACATACTTAAGCTTGTGTCGTGGGTCAAGGATGCAAGCAATCTAAACCATCATATTCATCCTCTGAAGACCACCCCTGTACTTCTTGTATTTCTCCTTCATCTTTGTAACCATGGATTGGAACAACCACTCATCATTTCTAGACCACTCTTCTAGCCAATCAGCTACTTGAATTATCTCATTGAAAAAGAAGTTTGGGATGACATATGTAGAACCAGAGACTTTCTTTGTCTACTCATAAAACTTTTCAAGAAATAAGATCATCTTTCTAGCAACATTCCAATCTTCACTCTCAAGAAAACCAAAAGTATTATCCAACATCTCATGGCCAAAGTTCTCATCATCTACTGCATAGATGTCAAAGGCTCTCTCAAACTTTACAGCTGAAGCTAACATCAAATATGTGAAATTCCACCTAGTGCTGACATCTAGTCTCAACAAAGCCTTACTCTCAATTTTTGCTCTTTCAATGCAGGTCTTGAGCTTAGAAAACCGTTGTGGAGACTTCGTCACATATCTCAACCGAATTGATTAAACTAAAGGTGCGGAAGACTTTGAAGTAAATGAAACGGAATGATGCTAGAAAGATAGAAGGACTCTGTAGAACTCAGCAGGATACACAAATAAGCTATTTCATTTCCTGGTCAAATAAAACAACTTACAAATGCCCACTAAGTAGAAGGGATCTACTTAGCGGTTTTTCACTCACTCACCCAATACACTTTCTGATCAGATCGATGGTAAGCGTAGCGAAACTAGGATCTTCCTTGGCAGAGTCTATCTAGATGCACTAACTAACTTGGTACGTATTCTCCCTCTTTCTCGCTTACAAAGTAGTTCTCTCTCTCTCTAAACTCTAAAATATCTCAATGAAAGCACACTTGAAACTAGCTATTACACAACCTATTTATACTAGCATTACAACGGTAGGTCGAGGGAGTTAGTTCCAAAATACCGGAACTAACTTAGTGGGCAACGTCCAACGTCTTTGAGTGGTCTTCTTACTTGGGCCGCGAACTTCGGGTGTTAAGGGAGGACTTTATGACCGTTGTGGTTGAGGCATTCCCGAGTTGACTCCTTATTATTCGCAACAGCACGGGAGAGTCTGTGAAGCCTCCTTAGTTTGCGGGACTCCATTGAAGTGGCTCACTCTTTGTTCTGACTAAGGATGATTGACTCTGTCGAGGTGATTGGCTATCTCTGCAACACTCTGATGTCCCAACAGTTTCCCCCTTGTTGCTGATGATAGCAAACCTCCGTGAATCCCGATGGAATCAATCCTGAAACAGAACACAAAGAACTAGGGGAACCGACCCTGTCAAAGTTCCCCCTTAATAGCAGCAGTAGTAATTGAGTTCAAAGACTCCATTTAGGTTCCCCCTTAATCGTAGAGGGACTCCAGGCAAGCGAATAATGAATAGGCAGTGTAACAGGCATGATAAGGCATATATATAAAGCAGTTATAGTACTAGACCACACGGTCCAGCAGCAAAATCCGAAAGTAGTTTAAAGCAACAACAGAGTCACCCGTACACCAGACGGGATTCACCGCTTCCCCCTTTTGCTTCATCAGAGGGAAGCCCAAGTCACAAAAGTTAGTCCAAAAATTCACACACAAACCAGCAAAAAGTGTTTAGAACTTAAAAACAGCCTAAGTCCTAACACTACAACACACCAACACGTCATGGCTAAGGGGTTGGGGTCAGGGAGGCTTGGATATCAAGGAGTTGTTCTTACAAGGCCGTCACAGTCGTCTCGATCCCAGCTAGTCTGTCCATCATCCGCGTTTGGCCCTGAATTAACTCTGCTGCCTGTGCGAGGAGTCGCTCCACTTTCTCCAAGGGGTAGAGAGAAGCTTGAGGGACTGCCTCTTGAGAAGTGGAAGTTCCCGCCGTCGTTGGAGTTGATGGTGGGGGCAGCAGCTTGGATTTGTCGATAGATGTCAGCCGATTCAGATAGCGGAGGTTGATGGTGTCTGCCTCTTCGATGGACTCTGGCGTCGATGTCGCCAGGGGTACCTGAAAGAATTTGAGAATTCGAGGCAGCCAGAACACATACCCCAGGGAGTGTTTCGGGGTGTCGACAGACTGGGCTAAGTGATGGAGAATGATGTGGGCCAGATTAATGGAATGACGGTTGATTATGCAGTACATTATGGTGAGGTCCAAGCAGTTGACCATGAGATTTCCTTCTTTTCGGGGGACAATGTTTTTGATGACAAGTATGTGCAGGAGTTGGTGGAGGATTGAAAGATCGCCTCGGGTATTGGGGAGCCCACTTTTTTCTTTGAGGAGAAAAAGCGGTAGATTTTATTTTGTGGGACCCCGGGGATTTCTGGAAGTACTCCTTTTTCATAAAAAGACAGACCGGTATGAGGGACTCCAAGAATTTGAGACAGTTTTTCAAGATTAAAGAAAATGGGAGTGGAATTAACGAAAGATTGTGCAGCACCGTTTCTGATAACAAGATTTTGAAAAAATCGACAGACTCTTGGGGATACCACTCCGTTATCTCACAGAAAAGGTGTTTCCACCCTTGAACCTCTAGCATGGTCACTAACTCCCCAGGTTTGAAGACAGAGCCCATGAGAAATCGAGGAACTTACCCTGACGATATTTCGTTCTGAACAGGGTCACCGAGCATGTAGCGCTGGTTGAAGGGGTCTATCTTCGCACATCTCGTGCGGCTTGGGAGGTTTCTGGTCCCTGGTTGAGGTGGCGCCAGTAGATGTATCGTGACTGACGGTGGGCAATTCTTGTACTGAAGATTCGCCGGAACCAGAGGAGACTGGTTGGGCCTTGACAGAAGAACGGAGAACTCTTTTGGCTGTGGGTCGAGTGGAGGTTTGAGCTTTTCTCTTGCGGGTTTAGGTTTAGGAGATTTTGGAGGTGTTGCGGATTTTTCGGGAGATGCGGGTGGGGTTGGTGTTGGAGATTTTGGGTGGGGCTTGCGGTTGATCAGTAGCTTGGGTGTCGGCAGTAGGGTTTTGATCTTGTGGTGGTGGGATGGTGGCAGGGTTTGTAGCGGGGTGACTTCCTCAACATCGTTTCAAGAATGTCGGTTTTTCGGCAGAGGGTGGTGTTTGATGGGGGGATGTATCGCGGGTGGTTGGTGGTGGTGTGGCGAGTGTGTGGGGGATGAGGTAGCAGTGGTTTTAGTGGGAGAGTGAGTGGTGGTGGTGGTGGTGAGTGGATGGGTTCGGGTGGCCATTGATTGAGGTACGCCTGAAGGCGGATGGGATCTTGGAAAATATCGGCCGGGATATTGATACCGTTGAGATTAATGCCTGCCATTTGAGATTGTAGTATACTTGGGTGTAAAGGATGTAAGTGAGAGAGATGGAGTAGACGGATGATGGATATAAAGGCTGAAATGTCTGCGGAAGTTGCAGGGATTCTGTGTCAGGCGAGAAAATAAGGGGACGTCAGGGTAGCGAGATTAACGGCGTGGATTTAGGCGGGGTTGGTTTGGATATATGACGTGGGTGTATAGCGCCAGAATATAGACGTTTAAGCAATAAAACACATTCACAGATTCAAGTGCAAACCAAGACAGACTCGATGAGACATAAGGGAGTACCTGCTGAAGATTGCGGTAGGGGCAAGGAGATGCGACCGTCTAGGTAGACGGAGTCAACCCGATTGCTGATCGCAGTGCTTCAAATCGTGCTGTAGACAAGGGTTTAGTAAAGATATCTGCAAGTTGATCTTCTGTGGGCACAAAGTCAAGTTGGATGAGCTTTTTCTCGACACAGTCTTTCAAGAAGTGAAAACGAATTTCAATGTGTTTGGTTCTTGAGTGTTGGACTGGGTTTTCGGATATTTTGATTGTGCTTTTGTTGTCATAAAAAATTGGGATTTGTTCTTGGGTGACATGATAGTCTTGAAGTTGTTGTTTCATCCAAAGGAGTTGGGAGCAACAGGCTGCAGCAGAGACATACTCTGCCTCCGCTGTAGAGAGTGCTACGGAGTTCTGTTTTTTGGAGGACCATGAAACAAGGCAAAGACCTAAGAACTGCGCATTACCTGAAGTGCTCTTTCGATCTTGGAGGGAACCAGCCCAATCAGAGTCACTATATCCAGATAAAGTAAAAGTAGGAGATCGTGGATACCATAGATAGAGTGTACTTGTACCTTTAAGATAACGGAAGATACACTTGACTGCTTTGAGGTGAGACTACTTTGGTGCTGCTTGGAAGCGAGCACAGAGACAGACTGCGTGAAGAATGTCGGGACGACTGGCAGTCAGGTACAAGAGGGACCCTATCATTCCTCTATATTCTGTTACATTGACACCGACTCCGTCATCATCAAGATGAAGTTTGGCAGATGTACAACTTGGTGTGGACATACTCTTGGCATTTTTGAGGTTGTACTTGTCAAGGAGTTCCTTGATGTACTTTTGTTGATGGATCTTGATCCCTTCCTTTTCTTGTTGAATTTGTAATCCTAAGAAGAACTTGAGCTCACCTAACTCATTCATGGAAAACTCTTGCTTCATGAGGTTAGCAAAATGGTCACAGAGGGTGTTACTTGTAGAGCCATAAATGATATCATCAACATAAATCTGTACTAGAAGTAAGTCATGCGATGAGTGAAGAATGAAGAGCGTTTTATCTACGTTACCTCGAGAGAAACCATTTTGCAATAGATATGTAGACAGTCTTTCATACCAGGCGCGCGAGCCTGTTTCAGTCCGTAAAGGGCCTTACACAGTTTGTAGACGTAGTCGGGATGGACGGAGTCTGTGAACCCTGGAGGTTGCTCGACGTAGACTTCTCTATCAATATAGCCATGGAGGAAGGCTGTCTTGACATCCATTTGATATAATGTGAAACCTTTGAATGCAGCAAACGCAATTAACATGCGAATTGCTTCAAGACGAGCTACGGTGCGAAGGTTTCATCATAGTCAATCCCTTCTTCTTGATTGTAGCCCTGGACGACCAATCGAGCTTTATTCCTGAAAACTTGTCCTGCATCATCAAGTTTATTACGAAAGACCCAACGAGTACCAATTGTTTGTTGATGTGTGGGTCGAGGAACTAACTCCCAGACGGCATGTCTTTGGAGAGAATTTAGTTCCTCCTGCATTGCAATGACCCAATCACTATCAAGGAGTGCTTCTTTGACATTTCTTGGTTCAGTGCTGGAGAGAAAAGCACCAAAGGCACAGAGGTTTTGCATAGCTTGGAGGCGTGTTTGAACACCTGAGTTTGGGTCTGTTATGATGTTTTCAGGAGGGTGGGCTGATTTTTGTTGGAACTGTCGACGTGAAGCAGGAGGGGGGTGTCTTTGTCAGAGGAGTCAAAGTTCAAGTTTTGTGGTAAAGGTGTCTCAGGGTTATTGTCAGAGTCAGTAGAGTCTGATGTATTGTTTTTGTTTTCTGGAGAGTCATTAGGTGTGATGGATTGGGAATCGGGGTCTTCCTATGGGGACAGTGATGAAGTGTGGATCAGTAGGAAATCGTCAGGAGCAAAGTCAAGTTGATCAGAAGATGAGCCAACATTGTGGGACTCATCGAACTTGACATGGGGACTCTCTTCTAAACATTGAGTCCGATTGATAACACGATAAGCTTTGCTTTTAGAAGAGTAGCCAAGAAAAATACCTTCATCACTTTTAAGAGAGAACTTACCCAAGTTGTCCTTACCATTATTGTGGATAAAGCACTTACATTCGAAACGCCTGAGATGAATGAGACTTGGTTTACGTTGACGGAGTAGTTCATAGGGTGTCTTGTGAAGGAATGGATGAATCAGCGCACGATTTAACACATAGCAAGCTGTGTTAACAGCTTCTGCCCAGTATGATGGAGTGAGTTGACTGTCAATGAGCATGGTGCGTGCCATTTCTACCAAAGTTCTATTCTTTCGTTCAACCACTCCGTTTTGTTCCGGAGTGTGTGCGGATGAGATTTGGTGATCAACTCCGTTGTCCCTGCAAAACTCATCAAACGACTTGTTCAAAATTCAGTACCCTGGTCTGTTCTCAGGGTTTTCAAGGTAAACGAAAATTTGTTGATAAGCATTTTATGGAGTTTGACGAACTCCGTAAAAGTTTCATCCTTAGTAGATAGAAAAATGACCCAAGTCCACCTAGAATAGTCATCGACTATGACCAGAATGTACCTCTTACCACTTCTGCTTTGTGTACGCATGGGACCGACAAGATCCATGTGGAGCAATTCTAACGGAGAGCTAGTAGAGAGAGTCGACTTACTTTTGAAGGAAGACCGGGTGTGTTTACCTTTTACGCATGCTTCACAGACAGAGTCTGTGTCAAAGTTTGTGTCGGGTAAACCAATCACCAAGTCCTTGCTTTTGAGTTTGTTCAACAGCCTGTGATTTGCGTGACCAAGTCTGGAGTGCCACACAATGAGTTTTTGGAATGCACGTTGAGACAGACTTGATCATCTGGATTAATGGAGTTTAAGCACATTTTGTAGAGATTTCCTTCTATACGTCCCACAGCTTTTAAGGAACCTGTACGCTCATCATAAACCTTACAATCCGAAGATGAGAAAAGTACCAAATTGATTCTATCACAAATTTGAGAAATGCTTAATAAACTATGTTGAAGTCCAGTGACCAGATGGACTCCATCAATTTTAAATTTTGAGGGGTTACCTACAGAGCCAACTCCCACGATTTCTCCCTGGTTGTTGTTTCCAAAAGTAACCTTACCTCCTTGGTAGGATGAAAGCGAATTGAATTGATTTGGATCTCTAGTCATGTGACGGGAGCATCCACTGTCCAAGTACCAGCTGTCTCCATTCGCCTTCACCTAAAAAATAAAAGATCATTTGTTAGATTTGGGAACCCAGATGTACTTGGGTTCCCTTTTCGAGCCAGATCTTTTCAATTCTTCTCGTGCTGCAAGTATCAATTTAACACGTTTGACATTAAACGAGAGATATTTATTCAATTTATCACATGCACTGTCCCTATGTCCAAGACTCCCGCAGTAGCCACAAATTTTGGTTGGAGGAAGATTGACGTATTTCTGTTGTCCTTTCCACCAGGAGTCAAACTTCTCCTTTTCTTGATATCGTTTGGCTCTGTTGTCACTTGGAAATATTCTTTGGGATATCGAACTTACCCTGGTGCCACTTGGGCTTGGATTGAGTGGATCGAACTCCGGATTGTAGATTCACAATCTCTTGAGAGAGTTGTTCTACTTTAGAGCGAAGATCATCTCGATCTTGGCTAACTTCCTTGATCTTGGAGTTGGCCCACTCAGGTAGTTCGGAGGAGGTGACTTGTTTGATAAATTTGACTGGCTTGAGAGAGAGAGCATGCTCCTTTTCTTTCAATTTTTGAGTGAGGTTTTTGATAGTGGTGTTCGGAGATATGTTTTTGGATTCAGAGGCATTTAGATCATTTTGAAGAGAACATCACTTATCAGTAAAGATGGTGAGGTCTTGCTTGAGAGAGTCGATCAGGGTGAGAGACTCTTTCTGATCGCCCTGGCTAGATTGAGTTCGTTCTAAGGTATCATGGAGTTCCTTTTGAAGGGAATCAACATGACGCCTTGATTCTTGAAGATCTAGTCTAAGAGAGCAAGAGATGGTCTTGTGTTCCTCAGCTTCATCTCTCAGGGCATACATAAGACCTCTTGAGATTTCGAGTTCCTCAGATAACTCGGTTATTTTGCTGGTGAGACTTGCTTTGAGAGAGTAGTCTCGGAGACAATTTTAGCAATTAAAGTCATAAATCCCATAGGAGAAATACGGTAAAGATCTGTTTCAAGGTGAGAACGAGTTACCTCATTGTCGGGGATCATGGACTCCGTCGTATCATGTGCCATGAGACATACCAAGCCGCTGGACTCTGTGTCTGGATCGTCGGAGTCTGAATCACCCCAGCCAACGGCTGCCATCAGCGATCTCCTTTGAGATTTTCCATACTGGTTCTTGAGTAAGGGACAGTCCTTCTTGAAGTGACCGGGTTTATTGCAGTTGAAACATGTGACAGAATTGAAGACTTGTTTGGAGGCGTTTGAGAACGACCGACTCTGTCGATTTGGTTGGTTACGCATGAATTTCCGGAAGTTCTTGACTATGAAGACAAAGTCTTCCATAGTTTCAGCCTCACTTTCTTCAACAATAATATCCACCAGCTCAGCCTTAGCTTGTCTGATTTGAGTATCAGCGACATAGGCTCCTTCTTGAGTGTACCGAGTCGAATTGACCTGCAAGGCTTGGTCATTCAAAGTAGTAATCTTACTAGAAGAAGAAGATGCATTACCACATTTCTTTCGAACATTCTTCTTGTATTTATCTACGGATTGTAGATAGGAACCTAGGTCTTGACAACTCCATTTGGATAGATCCTTGCATGCTTTGGTGGAGATTACCGTTTCTGTCCATTCTTCTCAGAGACTGTCCAGCAGCTTGTGCAAGACACTCTCTCTATCTGGTAAGATGTTAACTTTCTGCATAGTAGTAGTTAGTAAATAGAAACGATCAAGCACTTCTTCCAGAGACTCACCGGGCTTTTGCAGAAAATTTTCATAGTCCATTCGAAGTTCTTGAGCTTTGTGTTTCTTGAGTTCAGTGACTCCTTCGTGAGTAGCTTGAAGGAGTGTCCATATCTCGTTTACGGACTTACAGTGGTTGACTCTCCTTTGTTCTGGGATGGACAGGCAAGTGTATATTGCGCGTGATGCTTGTCATTTCAGCTCGTACCTTTTGCGATCTGCAGCAGTCCATGTTGATTGATCTGGATTGACTACAAGATCTCCTCCAGTGACTATCTCCCAAAGCTCAGAGTTGACTGACTCAATGTGTTGCTCGATCTCGTTTTTTCAATGGTCGTAGTTGGTGGAGGTGAGTCTGGGGTGCTCGAAGTGCATTTTGTTATTTTGATTGGCGAAGAGGTCTGCCATTGCTTCGTTGATTGACGGTTAGCCTAAGCAAGGCTCTGATACCACGTGTAGGATCGGGTGGCTAACTCAAACCAACCAAAGGTGTGAGTCTAAGAGTTGGTTTGACTTAATCAGTCTTTGTGAGTGAGAAACACTCTATGATGTAGAGGCACTCAACCGAATTGATTAAACTAAAGGTGCGGAAGACTTTGAAGTAAATGAAACGGAATGATGCTAGAAAGATAGAAGGACTCTGTGGAACTCAGCAGGATACACAAATAAGCTATTTCATTTCCTGGTCAAATAAAACAACTTACAAATGCCCACTAAGTAGAAGGGATCTACTTAGCGGTTTTTCACTCACTCACCCAATACACTTTCTGATCAGATCGATGGTAAGCGTAGCGAAACTAGGATCTTCCTAGGTATTGTCTATCTAGATGCACTAACTAACATGGTACGTATTCTCTCTCTTTCTCGCTTACAAAGCAGTTCTCTCTCTCTCTCTCTCTCTAAACTCTAAAATATATCTCAATGAAAGCACACCTTGAACTAGCTATTACATAACCTATTTATACTAGCATTACAACCGGTAGGTCGAGGGAGTTAGTTCTGAAAATACCGGAACTAACTTAGTGGGCAACGTCCAACGTCTTTGAGTGGTCTTCTTACTTGGGCCGCGAACTTCGGGTGTTAAGGGAGGACTTTATGACCGTTGTGGCGTTGAGGCATTCCCGAGTTGACTCCTCATTATTCGCAACAGCACGGGAGAGTCTGTGAAGCCTCCTTAGTTTCGTGGACTCCATTGAAGTGGCTCACTCTTTGTATCTGACTAAGGATGATTGACTCTGTCGAGGTGATTGGCTATCTCTGCAACACTCTGATGTCCCAACACAATCCCTATCTATATAATGAGCAGTCAGTAACATGTAACTCAGATTTTGCACCGAGGTCCATGTATCGGTGGTGATGCAAATTCTTTGCTCATTCATCTTCAAGAACTCTTTCAAGGCAAGTTTATCCTCCTCAAACTGCCTAAAGATGTCCTTAGCGATTGTCCTCCTAGACGGCATTCTAAATATAGGGACCGCAATAGAGAATAACTTCCTAAAACCTTCTTTCTCCACAAACTTTAAATGGAAGCTCATCAATAACAATCATCTCAGTCATTGCCTTTCTTATCCCAGCTTCATCATATTTCCAATTTGTCATTGCACTATCAGCATTCAAAAGTAATTCAGATTGACCCGAGTCCTCCTCACGATGTTTAGCACAAGAATTTTAATGGGCCCACAAAGAACTAGTGCCACTAGATTTAGACACAACTGCAAGAAACCTCTTACAATGGATGCACTGAGCTTTTTCCTCACCCTTTTCATCAATAACCTTGATAAAGTCTGTAACACCCCTACCGCTAATACCGTCATTACCATCCAATCTCCTTACAATCCAGATTCACGCAGCGGATACTTACATACTCAACGGTGGGTGATACACTGTCGTTAGTCAGCCACGTGGCTAACAGGGCTACTACTACTACATACAGCATCGGTCTGATGGACCGGAATCCCGAGTACTACACATTACATTACATACTCCATTTACCAACTAAATGCTACATTACTCCATTCAATACTTTGCTCCTTTACAATACCATTCAATACAATATACATAACCGAGTTTACTAGGTTCCAAATACAAATACAATACTTCTTCCAAGTTCCTATGTACTCATTAAGAGTCTACATCTACCCATTCCTCACAACTACTTACTTCCTAAGTACAAGGGTGTGCCATTTAGTACACCTCTACATTCTACTTCTAGCTATCCAAGTGTGGCCACCGGTCTCTTACCTTGACCGTATCCGCTTCGGGTACCTGCACACTAAAACGTTCCCCTTAGGGGGTCAGCTTTCGCTGCATATGATAACCGCATACCCCGCGTACTAGTGATGGTACGCCGACCACTTGGTCAAATACATGCGATTGATTTCATTCAAACATACATGCATACATGCTCTTGTACATAATATTACAATACATTACGCAAGGAATACATACATACACTTCAAGACATACTCTTCAATACATACATGGTAAATCATACAGGCCATCCGATATATACTTACCTTACCGATATCCACGATACACAATACATGCACAATACATACTCAATCATACACAATCACACCATATTTGTTAGCTCATGTTGGTCCACCCGGGTTAATCGGGTGGAGATTACTCTTTTACTCGTTCCACAGTACTTACGCATACATACTCACTCATACATACTTACTTACTTACTCTTACTCTTACTCATGTTAAGTCGTCGGGACCTCCGGCCCGGGGACTACTCCGTCCCACCACCGGGATTTACTTGACTCACCAATCCGGGATGCTACCCATTTAAGGGGTTTGGGCCGCGGACCAGTTTAAGAGTCAGGAATCGGATCCAACCTCTTGTGTCTCCTCATCCTCACGCGTGGCCGAAGCTATATCAGACTTCTACTCATTCCAATTTACTCACACTTAAGTTAGGAGTTAGGTGGTTAGGAATTAGTAGAAGTCATTCATTCAAGCCACATACATATTACATTGTTCATATACACATCCATACGCAATACTATACAATATACAAGTGTACTACGAGATACAAATACGCTTCATCATCATTCATATATTTCATGAATTATACAAACTAGTGTTCAAGACAATAATTATCAAGAACAACATAAGTCAAGCACAGGTAAGTGCAATATAGTCCGATTCATGCATTTATCTTATTTCGGTGATCAATTAAGCACACAAATCGGGGTAACCAGATTAGGATACAGGGCATGAAGAAATCATACCTCTTTCCGAAATCTACTTTACCGGTGTCTCCCCGTTCCTTAGTCCTTACTTGTCCCTTGAGTCTTATTCTTGAACCAATGACTACATGCCAAATGGTTCAATTAATACTAAGCATTACTATACATACATAGTTACTACTCCCGTTACTTACCCCGTTATCCCGTTGTTTCGGTTTAACTTAATGTTCTTAAACTTACAACTTTCTTAATCACTCCTCATACTTGCTTACACTTCTTAGGGCCTTTAAAGGTCACCAAACAAGGCCTTAACAACTTCTAAAACCATTACCAATAAATCCCCCATGTTTAGAACCCTTAAAAACACTCTCTGCTGAATTCTGGGGGTGGTCCGGGACTTGGTCCCTATCTTAAGTCCCGGACCAATACATTGCCAGATTCTCGGGTGAATATTCATGGGTAGTCCGGGTCTTTGTATGGGACTTAAGTCCCGGACCACCTAGTTTCTCTACTCTCGGCATGTTTTGACATACTGGTCCGGGACTTAGTCCTGGACTTAAGTCCCGGACCCTGCTACCATTTTGACAGTTTTGACATTTTCAAAATCTGTTACAATCCCAACTTTGCCTAATTAATTTCCCATTATTCCTACACTTAATCCCACATGTTTAAGCACCTAGTTAAGCTCATAAACATGTTCAAATCCATTACCAACTCATTACTCTTTTTCATACTAATTCACACACCAATTCTCCATATTTTCCTTTCAACACTTACATAAATCCTTCCTAGTTTTGTTTGCTACAGATTTTAGTTCCTTCTTTCTCCACGCATATTCTCATCTCCTAATTCCATTTCCAAAGCCTACAATGCATTACCTTACCTCTTCAAGTTCAACACTCTTTACTAGGTCTTGCACATAAGTTCTCCTAGTTTCTCCAATGCATTTTTATGCACTTTGCTACATATTTTACACTTCTTATTTCTCATACTACAACTACCACTTCATCACTATTAAACATACCTACTCAATCCAATATACACCTTGGTTCTCCCATTCACCAAGTCATTCTTAAATTCATGATTCTTACCAAAATTTCGCCAGAGTTCACCTACTTTTCTTACTTCTCCACATACACACTTTTTCATCAAGTTCATTCCTAATCTAGCCACACCCATACAAGGGTCCTACCAGCACTCAAGTCAATACCAATACTCCAATACTTCCATCAAACAACAATGTCAATACAAATACACAATACTTGGCTCTAAGGCCTACAATCCAAATACGAGCTCATAATTACTCAGACTTCCACAACTACAACACTAGTACAATGTTTTGGGTTCTTTAAATTGGTTACCCATTCTCATTACTCTAATGTATTAAATCTTAACCTTAGGAGAGAGCTCTTACCTTGAGCTTACAATCCCTTCATTCTTTTCCACTTCTCCTCTTCTCTCTTTCTTGCTCAATCGGTCACATGGGGAATGGAGTTTCCAAACTCCATTCCTATCACCCAATACACAAAAAACAAGTGCAATTAAGCTACTAACCCTTTTCAATCTTTAAAGCTTAATGTAAGTTTTAGGGTTTAGAAATTTCATTACCTTGCAAGGGTGTAGGTAATGCTTGGAATAGCTCAAGAACAATATTTCTCACCCTCCAAGAGTGCCAAAATCGGCTAGAGTACAAAGGAACCAAACAAGAGTTTAGTCTAAATTTCGTTTTGCCCACAAGGGCTAGAAAAAGGTAAGCTTTCAAGAACATTTTTACCTCAAAATGACAAGGAGAAGGAGGTGGTTCTAATGGTGGTCTTGAAGCTCCAAATGCTACATACCCATGAAAACGAAAATGCTCCTTTTCGGATTTTGAAAAGAGGGAAATGTTCCTCTTGATGAGAGGAAGACAATGGTGGTATTTTATAATTTTTGGAGCAAGTTTGGGCACTCAACAAGAGGAGAGAAGAGAGTATTTTTGTGGGTTGTTCAAGACCTCCATGGCTGTCGCTGGGAAGGAGGAAAGAAAGAAATTAGAGAGGAGAAGGGGGCTTACGTGAGTGAAGAGAATAGAGTAGGAGAGAGAGAATGTGAGGTAGTAAAGTAAGTTGGTTACTTTTTGCTTTTTAATTCTTTTTGATCTTTTGTAAATAAAAAGATAATAGAGATGTGTGTGAGAGGGCATAAATCGTGACACACACACAGCCCATGTGGGTTTTAAAATTCTATTTACAATATTGGACACATAAGTTTTGGTTATTTATGTTTCTACCCCACAACTTCCCGTTTTTGACAGTTTTTACTATTTTCTCGTTTTATTGATTTTATTGGTTCTAAAGCTTCACTAATATTTATTAGTGACTATTTAGTTGACCAAAATTGTTACGAGTCTATTTGACCCGCTTAAAGACGCGTTTTCCCGGTTACCTCGAAAACGCGCTTTAATGTTCATTAGTGTTTTTAATCCATTTTAAAGATCCGTTTTCTTCGGGATTTGTTCCCTAATATTTCTTTAGACTTAATTAAGCCTTTAGAATCCTTATATACGCTAACCGAGGTTTCATACCTCCTATGGTTATTTAACGCTTATTTAGCGTTTTTCGCTTTTTAAGCGTTTCTTTATTTCTTTTGGATTTATTTTTCCTCACCAATATTTCTTAATCATTATTAGGCTCTTAAATACCTATTAGGATAATTTAATCGCCATATTTAAGGTCGGGGTATTTCAATCTACCTCCCTTAAGAACTTTGTCCTCAAAGTTGTTCGAGGTTATAGGTTTACAATGCTTACTCATTCTTACATATCTAATACCAAAAGTCACACATTCTTCCTCCTTACAATTCCCAAATCCCTTACTCACGGTCTCTACATTCCATACCATACAAATGTACTATAATTGCTCCAATCCACATTATTACCAACCATTGGTTCCACATTATTAGGTTTTCACATAGATACAATGCAAAGCTATCCCCAAAGCAATGCAATACACATACAGTCCCGCAGGCACTCAGGTCAACTAGACACAGGACTCCTCTATGTCCCGCTGCCCTTGGAATAATACAATATGCTACACTATCATCTTCTCCGGTATAAGCTTCTAGCCAAACCCTTATTCTCAGTCTAAGGAAAAATCCTTCCCAACAGCTAATTAGAAATCTTTCTAAAGCATCCATCTCCAAGTTCCAATTTATATTCATTACTTCTATCCTATGTGTGATTCTTGTGACCACTCGAGGGGAGCTTCGAGAATCATTCGACCCTGATGTGATCAGCATCAGTGTTGAACTATCTTTCCACCCCAATTTGTGTACGGTTTCCCTTGATCTGATCAGGATCAAGTTCGACTTCCCACATCAGTTTCAAACAAACAAATAATTCACTTATTTTCATGTTTTATATTTTTACTCTTCCTAGTCATTCATACATCTCCAAAGGATGGAATTCAGTCTATCTATCATCCTCATTCTACTTCCAAATTCTTTTCTTCGAGATTCAATACCTAAGTGCTCATTTCATCAACCTTCACTACTTCCATCCATTACTCTCCATCATTTCAAATATTCTAACTAGGGATTACCATACTTGTAGAATTTAGTTGTTCTCAATTTACTTCCAATAACTTACTTACGAATACACTACTCTTAGAATTCATTCCTCAACTACTCTCATTCATTTCGTACTACTTATTCAAAGGCTACAATGCTTGTGGAGCTCCGTCCACTACTCGTTATTTTTCTTTTACTAATACTCTTACATGGTGTTACAAGGTAGGTATATCCATCCTATGGTATTTGCATCTCCCGTGTCTAATTACCATAATTTCAATATGAATGGATACTTATGTTTATTTAACATAGTACCAATCATCCAATCAATTCTCATTTGTGCTATGCACATTATAGTTTATGTGTTTTATTCATGAAACTTACATTAAGTGGTTTTCGCTCTACCCCCCTTAAAAGGGATTACGCCCACGTAATCTACCATATGTTATTATAATTAAACATTGGTTACTCAATTTGGGCAATCTGAAGCGTTTTAGCTTCTTTACGGTTCATTACATAATATACCCTTGTCAGAGGGTCCTAATCATAACAATGGTTTAGTCTTTGCACCAAGGATTCCTATATGAGTTTATTTAACTCATAATTCATTCGGTTCCAGCCTATTAGGCTTCAAGGCATTAATAGCCATTCTACTATACTTGCTAGGTATATTATCTCCAAGCTAGGGCCCACTAGCTTCTGCTGCGCGACCCTGATAACTTGGGTTATTCACCCTTCTTGTTATCCTTAATGTGCTATGCATCACCTTTTTATCCTTCTATTATGGGAATAAGGTTTACTAAACGATTGCGCTATTCTTTTACCGTGTTTGAACTATAATTAGTTTTAGATTGTAACCATCTCTCTGGTAATCTACTGTACATGCTATTCGTGCTTTCATGATTATTCGCTAAGTTTCTCTGGTGTCCATAGTTTCTGAAGCATACCAGTTCTTCTGGTTCAGTACAAGTATTATTTACTTGTATGACCTTGCATTTCTATGCGTCGGTTCTAGTGACTTTGTTACGTCTCCTTTCACCTTTTTTCCAATGGAATTCACATCTTGTGATTGTTAGTGTGTTTCACACTCTTCGTGCTTCTTTGGCCTCAGGCCGCACGGTCTGTTGCTAAGCTTCCTGAGCTGGCTTATGCCATGTTTGTTGGTGAAAAGAAGGGTTTACTCCGGTTTACATTTTCCAAATTCCTAGCTATCCCATTAGATCATTACTGCGCAAGTGCAATACCAAAACACTCAGTCATACAGAGTGCAGAGGTGTAAACGCTTGACAGTAAATCACTTATGTGATAGGAATGAATATTTCTGCCTGTCATCTTACTACTCCGTATCATTGTCTAACTACTTCCTCATAGCGGTCGCTTGTTGCGCACCGTATTCTTACTCATTATACAACATCATTCTAACGGTCTATGCTACTGTGGTAGCTTATCTTTACTTATTGCCATTGACGTTGGCACCATTTCCTTATGGCGTGAACACTGAGGGTTTCCTCTGTTCGTGTGTATGACGGTTGTCGTGGCATACCACAATGTTACTATCTTCCCAATGTGGAGATGTTTTATTTTAATTTAGGTTTCATGTGTAGGTTGTCTTACCTCACATCCCTTCATCATTTATGATACAATTTACCAAGTATCTTGGTTGACAACTCTCTTGAGCGTTGGTCATTCGTGGTGTCTAATGTGCATTCACATTGACTGTTTTGACAATCATTGTCTCTCCAATGCTGAGCATTGGTTATAGGCTCTAGCTATGTAGTTTTACTTTTGTATGTACATCACCGGGACATCCCCAAGAACTTCATGGGTTTCCGGTCCCGTTCTCCAATTGGAGGGTAATTCATCACTGGTAAGTGAAGGTTCTTGTTGACAAGATTTATTCTATTAGTATTCATACAATGGTTCGCCATATGCTTGGTTGCGTATGGAGTATACTTGATCCTTCGAGTCTCTATGCTCTTTAAGCGTTGTGCTTTTACAGTCCAAAGCCTCTTGTAGGCGTAGTGGTTTGGAAATCTCATTTCCTTGTTTGATTGTCTCTTGGCAATAACTACATGCACATGCTTGTTGTTATTGTTGATGGAAGCCTTTTCTAGGGGTTCACATCTTCACCACATTGGTGGTCTTCGGTTAATGGGATGTACCTTTCCTCGAGTTTCCCGTAGTGTCCAAGTGTGGACTAGGCCATTGTTGGCATTATTACGTTTCCTATGCCTCTGTGTTATCATCTACAGAAGGCATGAAGGGTAATTAGAAGCTTCGTCAACTGTATGTAGAGTGAGGCTCTAGTGATAGTGACACTGAGTTGGCCATTACTACAAGCCACTCAGGATGTTGGGTTTGAATTGATGGTCCAGTTGTTGATTTCTTTGTCGTATGAGACAATATCCCTTGCAAGTCTTGTTATCAAATGGTGTGGGTTATGCAACCGTTAAGGTTTACATAACATAGTTGGTTGATGGCTTTTAAGCCTTATTGCTGCAAGCTATGCTCTTTGCAAGCTGCTTATACATGTTTCCATGCCATGTATACCCCATAGGTTGGAGGTATTACTAGGCTCCATGGTAAGTCGTGACATCACGCTTCCGTTCATAGGAGACCCTTTAGGCAATCTGGTGTTAATTCGGGCCTTCTGGTAATTTAGGGTATTTCCTGTTAAGTGAAATCTCTTCGGTGTCCTAACCGAATGTTCCTTTTCTACTCATGTGCTCTTATCATGACGCTTGTTCACTGTTGTTTATCTCAGACACCCTCAGATTGCTCCTGAGTGTTTTATAGTTGTGCCGTTACATACCGGCTAATGTTTACAGATTGTGGTGTACTATACCACCTTGTGGGATTGTATTTGAGTTATTCCCTTTTTGAGTTATAATGTCTCCCTCTCTGGGTTGACTGGTTATACTTGCTCCTAGTGTTTAGTACCAGGTTTAATATCCTCCTCATGATGGATTAGCTTTGTGGTAATCTCATAGTTTGCTCTTGGGAACTTTGTCCCATCTGTTGATCATTTTTGTTCACATTAGGCCTTTGCCTTACTGTGTTCAGGCTGGGTATCCTTTCCGCTGTCAGGTAATTGCTTGAATTTTTGAGACATATCCAATGTCTATACTTACTACTGTGCTTTTTGCACTTCCCAATCTTCATTCCTTATCTTCAGATGGATTCTCTGAGTCCTTATACTTGATTGTCTGAGGTGTCCAGTTGTTCTGGTTAAAATTTACTCATGGTCCGTAGAACGGAGTTGACTACTTCCCGTGTGTCGTACACTACATGTATACATACGTGGGGTACCTTGTTGATACGTTACCACTTACCCGACTACTTGTCAGGCCCGCAGGCTCCTTCAGAGTACGGTTGTCCCCATCCCGTAATTGGGTATACTCGTAGTGTTCGTCACACGCCTAGGTGAAGTATTCTGTTGTCAACTCCTCTTGTATCATTCTATGATACTCACCGTAATTCTGTTGGTTTGGTTTTAAAATCCAAGGTCTTAAAGAAAGGTTGTGGTTTTGAAAGAAAGCTTGGTTTTGAAAATAACAGTTCGGTGTTAGAAGAAGTTCTTCATGGCATAGCCATGTTCGAAATCTTGACCAAGTCCAGCTTCCTGCTGACTGGTATACTCTTAATACAATGGTCGGGCCGTTAGGCCTTTCCAGGGTTTCGTTTTTCCAGTTTAGGACGTTAATCCTGTAGTTGCTTCATTGTTGTCACGGTACATTACTATGTACCTGTGGTGTGTTAGAGTTCCTCTATATATTCCTGTTCTTACTGCACTTGCCGTGGCAAGTGCGTGGTACTGGTGGTTTTTGGGTAACCTTTACCGGTCACAGTATGGTTTCCAGTTGTATTTGATAGTCTGGTTGACTCTTCCCTTGATCTTATTGATCATCTACTTTGGTTAATTAATCTTCTGAGTAACTTCTCAGTAAGCTTGACATGGCTGTCATTGATCAGGGTACTTCTCCAATCCTTGGAGATCCCTAATTATTTGTTCTGTGTTTTCCCTTGCTGCTCGTTCCCACACATTTTGTGGTTACTGAGCTTTCAGCTTGTTTAGGCACTACTTCTGTATCCGTCGGATTATATCTTGTGAATGTTCGTGTAGCTGTTTGAGCTATGATGGCCAGGTATTGTAACTTTAATGGCGTTATAGTTTGGAGTGAACCGCTCCTGACTATGTCCTTAGTCGGCTGTATACCTTTGGTGGTATTATCCAGTTATTACTGTTCCATAGACTTGTGTCTTGGGTTCCATTACTGCCCTTTCCCATTTCGTTGCACGGTTAGTGCTTCTTTTCCTGTTGCTGGTTGATTAGCCAGGTTCCGCGTCTGCTAAGCATGTCGCCCCACGCTGTTGTAAGTTGTAGCCTCCTCATGGTTGGAGCGCTCATCCTACCGCTATTAAATGCGGGTATCGTTGTTCAACCGGGATCCATCTCCGGGACTTCCAATTCTTGGAATCTACTGTGTGTTAAGTTCTTTCCCCTTGTAGGAACATCTTATTACTGCCAGATCGGGTTTTCCCGAGTATGAGAGGGCTTTTCCTCTCTCTGGCGTCCTTTCCCAAGTTATACAGTGGGGATATGGTGGGCGGGACTGGTGTTGTAGGTATCCGGTACTCACCGGGAGTTCCTAACTAGCATATCTCTAATGCTAACACTCAGCCCTTAGCCCTAAGCTTCTAATCCTAACTCGTATTTCCTAAACTCGGTATTTCCAGTCATCAGAGCGATACTTCGCTCTGATACCACTTTTTGTAACACCCCAACCGCTAATACCGTCATTACCATCCAATCTCCTTCTACAATCCAGATTCACGCAGTGGATACTTACATACTCAACGGTGGGTGATACACTGCCGTTAGTCACCCACGTGGCTGATAGGGCTACTACTACTACATACAGCATCGGTCTGATGGACCGGAATCCCGAGTACTACACATTACATTACATACTCCATTTACCAACTAAATGCTACATTACTCCATTCAATACTTTGCTCCTTTACAATACCATTCAATACAATATACATAACCGAGTTTACTAGGTTCCAAATACAAATACAATACTTCTTCCAAGTACCTATGTACTCATTAAGAGTCTACATCTACCCATTCCTCACAACTACTTACTTCCTAAGTACAAGGGTGCCATTTAGTACACCTCTACATTCTACTTCTAGCTATCCAAGTGTAGCCACCGGTCTCTTACCTTGACCGTATCCGCTTCGGGTACCTGCACACTAAAAACGTTCCCCCTAGGGGGTCAGCTTTCGCTGCATATGATAACCGCATACCCCGCGTACTAGTGAGGGTACGCCGACCACTTGGTTGAATACATGCGATTGATTTCATTCAAACATACATGGATACATGCTCTTGTACATAATATTACAATACATTACGCAAGGAATGCATACATACACTTCAAGACATACTCTTCAATACATACATGGTAAATCATACAGGCCATCTGATATATACTTACCTTACCGATATCCACGATACACAATACATGCACAATACATACGCAATACATACACAATCCACCATATTTGTTAGCTCATGTTGGTCCACCCGGGTTAATCGGGTGGAGATTACTCTTTTACTCGTTCCACAGTACTTACGCATACATACTCATACTCATACTTACTTACTTACTCTTACTCTTACTCATGTTAAGTCGTCGGGACCTCTGGCCCGGGGATTACTCCGTCCCACCACCGGGATTTACTTGACTCACCAATCTAGGATGCTACCCATTTAAGGGGTTTGGGCCGCGGACCAGTTTAAGAGTCAGGAATCGGATCCAACCTCTTGTGTCTCCTCATCCTCACGCGTGGCCGAAGCTATATCGGACTTCTACTCATTCCAATTTACTCACACTTAAGTTAGGAGTTAGGTGGTTAGGAATTAGTAGAAGTCATTCATTCAAGCCACATACATATTACATTGTTCATATACACATCCATACGCAATACAATACAATATACAAGTGCACTACGAGATACAAATATGCTTCATCATCATTCATATATTTCATGAATTATACAAACTAGTGTTCAAGACAATAATTATCAAGAACAACATAAGTCAAGCACAGGTAAGTGCAATATAGTCCGATTCATGCATTTATCTTATTTCGGTGATCAAATAAGCACACAAATCGGGGTAACCAGATTAGGATATAGGGCATGAAGAAATCATACCTCTTTCCGAAATCTACTTTACCGGTGTCTCCCCGTTCCCTAGTCCTTACTTGTCCCTTGAGTCTTATTCTTGAACCAATGACTACATGCCAAATGGTTCAATTAATACTAAGCATTACTATACATACATAGTTACTACTCCCGTTACTTACCCTGTTATCCCGTTGTTTCGGTTTAACTTAATGTTCTTAAACTTACAACTTTCTTAATCACTCCTCATACTTGCTTACACTTCTTAGGGCCTTTAAAGGTCACCAAACAAGGCCTTAACAACTTCTAAAACCATTACCAATAAATCCCCCATGTTTAGAACCCTTAAAAACACTCTCTGCTGAATTCTAGGGGTGGTCCGGGACTTGGTCCCTATCTTAAGTCCCGGACCAATACATTGCCAGACTCTCGGGTGAATTTTCATGGGTGGTCCGGGTCTTTGTATGGGACTTAAGTCCCGGACCACCCAGTTTCTCTACTCTCGACATGTTTTGACATACTGGTCCGGGACTTAGTCCTGGACTTAAGTCCCAGACCCTGCTACCATTTTGATAGTTTTGACATTTTCAAAATCTGTTACAATCCCAACTTTGCCTAATTAATTTCCCATTGTTCCTACACTTAATCCCACATGTTTAAGCACCTAGTTAAGCTCCTAAACATGTTCAAATCCATTACCAACTCATTACTCTTTTTCATACTAATTCACACACCAATTCTCCATATTTTCCTTTCAACACTTACATAAATCCTTCCTAGTTTTGTTTGCTACAGATTTTAGTTCCTTCTTTCTCCATGCATATTCTCATCTCCTAATGCCATTTCCAAAGCCTACAATGCATTACCTTACCTCTTCAAGTTCAACACTCTTTACTAGGTCTTGCACATAAGTTCTCCTAGTTTCTCCAATGCATTTTTATGCACTTTGCTACAGATTTTACACATCTTATTTCTCATACTACAACTACCACTTCATCACTATTAAACATACCTACTCAATCCAATATACACCTTGGTTCTCCCATTCACCAAGTCATTCTTAAATACATGATTCTTACCAAAATTTCGCCATAGTTCACCTACTTTTCTTACTTCTCCACATACACACTTTTTCATCAAGTTCATTCCTAATCTAGCCACACCCATACAAGGGTCCTACCAGCACTCAAGTCAATACCAATACTCCAATACTTCCATCAAACAACAATGTCAATACAAATACACAATACTTGGCTCTAAGGCCTACAATCCAAATACGAGCTCATAATTACTCAGACTTCCACAACTACAACACTAGTACAATGTTTTGGGTTCTTTAAATTGGTTACCCATTCTCATTACTCTAATGCATTAAATCTTAACCTTAGGAGAGAGCTCTTACCTTGAGCTTACAATCCCTTCATTCCTTTTCCACTTCTCCTCTTCTCTCTTTCTTGCTCAATCGGTCACATGGGGAATGGAGTTGCCAAACTCCATTCCCATCACCCAATACACATAAAACAAGTGCAATTAAGCTACTAACCCTTTTCAATCTTTAAAGCTTAATGTAAGTTTTAGGGTTTAGAAATTTCATTACCTTGCAAGGGTGTAGGTAATGCTTGGAATAGCTCAAGAACAATATTTCACACCCTCCAAGAGTGCCAAAATCGGCTAGAGTACAAAGGAACCAAACAAGAGTTTAGTCTAAATTTCATTTTGCCCACAAGGGCTAGAAAAAGGTAAGCTTTCAAGAACATTTTTACCTCAAAATGACAAGGAGAAGGAGGTGATGCTAATGGTGGTCTTGAAGCTCCAAATGCTACATACCCATGAAAACGAAAATGCTCCTTTTCGGATTTTGAAAAGAGGGAAATGTTCCTCTTGATGAGAGGAAGACAATGGTGGTATTTTTATAATTTTTGGAGCAAGTTTGGGCACTCAACAAGAGGAGAGAAGAGAGTATTTTTATGGGTTGTTCAAAACCTCCATGGCTGTCGCTGGGAAGGAGGAGAAGAAAAATTAGAGAGGAGAAGGAGGGGGCTTACGTGAGTGAAGAGAATAGAGTAGGAGAGAGAGAAGTGAGGTAGTAAAGTAAGTTTTACTTTTTGCTTTTTAATTCTTTTTGGTCTTTTGTAAATAAAAGAGAATAGAGAGTGTGTGTGAGAGGGCATAAATCGTGACACACACACAGCCCATGTGGGTTTTAAAATTCTATTTACAATATTGGATACATAAGTTTTGGTTATTTATGTTTCTACCCCACAACTTCCCGTTTTTAACAGTTTTTACTATTTTCTCGTTTTATTGATTTTATTGGTTCTAAAGCTTCACTAATATTTATTAGGGACTATTTAGTTGACCAAAATTGTTACGAGTCTATTTGACCCCGTTAAAGACGGGTTTTCCCGGTTACCTCAAAAAACGTGCTTTAATGTTCATTAGTGTTTTTAATCCATTTTAAGGATCCGTTTTCTTCGGGATTTGTTCCCTAATATTTCTTTAGACTTAATTAAGCCTTTAGAATCCTTATAATACGCTAACCGAGGTTTCATACCTCCTATGGTTATTTAACGCTTATTAGCGTTTTTCGCTTTTAAGCGTTTCTTTATTTCTTTTGGATTTATTTTTCCTCACCAATATTTCTTAATCATTATTAGGCTCTAAATACCTATTAGGATAATTTAATCACCATATTTAAGGTCGGGGTATTTCAAAGTCATTCCAAACATTAGATCTAGGTTGGATTACCTTTCATTTCTTTCCCACAATCGGTTTAGGAGGAGCTAACGGGATGATGATGTTCCTAACCCAATCTCTTCATTTTGTGCTCAAAATTAGTTTTCTTTTCCTGAAGCAACATATTTATGTACAGCTAGATTCCCGCAGGAAGAAGCCATCTGCAATATCAACAATTAGCAAAAGTGGATACATCCATTACTAATTGTTAAAGTTAGTAATACTACAGCCAAATCAAATAACTGAATATGAAGCGGTTATGTTTATGATTTAAACCAAATGAAACAACTCCACATACTGCAATCCCGTAGCATGATCAATGAGTAATTAAAGAAAAACATATATAGTAATATCACCAAACATCCATTACTAACTGTTAAAGTTGATACACTTCAAACAAAAAAGAAAATCATAGGTAGTACTATCACCAAACACTTGAGAAGGACAGCTTATTAATAAGTTGTTTATTTATTTTCAGTAGATATGATCGATGAGTAATTAAAGAAAACATATAGTAAATATCACCAAACATCCATTACTAACTGTTAAAGTTGATAACTTTAAAAAAAAAGAAAATCATAGAGTAATATCACCAAACACTTGACAACTGAGTTCCAACAAGGTATCAAGGAAAAATACAATTGACAGATGATGATTCACTATGAAATATCAGGAGTCAACCAAGCCAACTCATAAAACTGTTGGTGGTGGTCACTATGACAGATCGGGATTCACCATAATGCCACGACTCGACAGAGTATTCAACACTCATCAAGCTAACCAAGGAAAAACTAACATATCAATGTCAGGGTTCATGGTTGGTTTCATATTAAAAATATATATTAAACTCTAGAGTGAGAATCTCCTCCCATCCAGAGAATATTACTAGACTCAAGAGTGCGATTTATTATTAACAACTTCACCCAAGCAAGGTAACACCAACGAAATCTAGTAGGCCGGTATTCTATTATTGTCAAGCCAAACCCCCCAACAGGCGGACGAGCCAGAATATAAATTATGTGGGGTCACTATTGTTTAGAGGAAAAAAATTTAACATATTTATCATAGTTGAATTTGAACCCAGGATAATTTACTCAATGCTTCTACCCTTACCACTACACCACCGTCCTCTATAACATATGGGGTCACTATACTATATACATATAAACTCTAATTATTGTACATATATGAATCTCTAAATTTTTGAAAAACGTGGGGTCACGTGACCCACGTGTACCCTTGGATACGCCCTGCCCCCATATAAAAAAATTACACAGGTAGCTTTTTTCCTTCCGAAATTATTGGGGCTTAATCGTGCAATTAATTAATTGAAGATATTTCCCCTTCCCCACTCCCTCAAAAACGTACGTGGAATCTTTGCTGAGATCCCCTTCTTAGCTGTCTCAAATAACAAGAAGAGGAAAATGGACAGAAAGAAGAACGAGAAGAGGAAATATAGTCAATAGCAGGAGACGGATGATACCTGGCAGACCTCAGATATCATCGTGGCGCCGGCGGGACTCAGGGAGACGGATGATCGCCGCTGCCGCCGGTCGTTTTCCTTATGCCCGCAAGTTTTTCGCCGCAGGGTGCTCCCTAATTGTGTTTTGGGGTGGGAGTCGCTCGCGGGACTAAAGTTTACTGTACTGAAGTCTAAAAACATAAAATAAAAAAAAACCTTCGGTTATTACGGATAACCGAACTTTGAAGTTTAATATCTGATAACCGAACTGAACTTTAATACGGATATCCGTTTTAACCGAACTTTTGTAAAACGGTTAAAACTATAATGATCGAACTAAAAAAAACGGTTATTACAGACCGCCCCGTTTGCACACCCCTAATTGCAGCCATCTGCTCCTGTAGCTGCTGTTGCACCTGTTGTTGGACCTCATTCTATAGTGCCTCCGCCCTCAGCTTGACTTGCTCCTCAACTTTATCCTCTAGTGTCTTCGCACGAGCATTATACTGTTGTTCCATCTCTACCTTCATCTTCTCTATTGCCTTTATCACATTAGATGTAGTAGTGGACCCCAGTTCTCGTGAATGAGTCGGGGAAGTACTACATGGCACACGGGGTCGAGAAGTCGTAGACTCGTTGTTTCTTTGATTTCCATTCACAACCTTAAAGTATATCTTATTTTTGTCAACAGGCTGAGGCGGGCCGGCTTCGTCAGTGTCCCGGGGCTGCTGAGTTTGCAAGTCAAACTGGTGTTGAACCTCCTCCTTCAAAAAAATTCTATATATTATTATGAATTACTTAATAACAATATTTATTTTATCAAATAATTCTTACCCCAACCATCCGAGCCTTCCTACAGCTGTATTCTAGCTCACCTCGTTCATTTGTCTTCGTGTGTGTGTGGAGAAACAAGTTATATATCAGGAACCTGCCCATTCTTTCACACATCTTTTGAATTTTTAAACACAAAAGATATTATTAGTAATAATATGTACAATACAATAGAAATGCATCACACACTCAAAGTTTAAAAGATAAACATCTTAAGTGCAAAACAATTGTATGTGTTTTGAAAACATTAAGGGGGCGTTTGTTTTAGGGTAATCAGGAATCGGAAATTCCGATTCCCTTTCCTGCTGTTTGTTGTGCCAGTTTTTCCTATTTTCAGGGAAGGAAAAAGGAATGGGATTACCCAAAAGCCCTCTATCTTGATTCCCCACCCTCTACTAGGGAATAAGATTCCCGTTCCCCAATACACGTTGACCGGTTAACCGCATTGGCGGTTAGTTAATATTGATAACCGTAACCGCTTCATTTAGAAACGGTTAACCGGGTTCGGTTAACCGCCGGTTTCGGTGCAGTTTTTCCGGTTAACCGTCAACCGGATAAAGAAAAAAATTATTCTTTTAGATTACAACCTATAATTTAAAATCATAAAATTTTCCGTTACATCATAAGTTTTGCTATTACAGCAAGCCATCATAGTTTCCCTTTACATCACATCTAAATTTTGTCATTACATAACAATAACTAAACTTTATCATTGAATTACAGCAGCTAAGTATTGTTAATAAATACAAACCAAGTTTCACCAATCGCTTGAAAAGTTGACAGACTCATCAATTGTTATTATAGGTTGCTCCGCTGTGAGCTCCTTCATTCCTACAGGTTTTATAGAAAATATTAGAGCAATGATACGAAATATTAATTGTAAGATAACTATATGAACAAATTTGACCTTCATCGATTTTCATATCTTCTAATTCAAAAATTATTTCATATAACAGAAAATGTTAGGGTTAGAAATCAAAAGGAAGGAAAGGAAAGTATAAAGACTTTTAAAAAAATCTGATTTTCTTTATTTATAGATAGTTAAACGGTTAAACCGGTTTGATTAAAAGTGATAACCGGAACCGGCTTATTTAAATGGTCGGTTAACCGAAACCGGAAAACCGGTACGGTTAACCGAATTTTTGGTCGGTTTTACCGGTTTCGGTTATGCGGTTCCGATTTTTTTTAACACCCCTATCAAGAACCGCTAGTCGATGCTCGAACTTTCAGCTGGTGTCTTAGAGGCACAACCAGTTTGTGGTGGCACTAATGTCCTAGATATGTACTCCCACCATCTGCAGTGGCTCCCACATGAACAGTGTCATCACCCTTAAAGAAGAGGAGGAAGCTAACAGAGCATCAAAAGGAAGTAAGAAGAGCTCGGCAAGGGAGAGAGGGATGTGATACGTCATCTTTCGTATTATGTAACGAATTTTTGTGTTATTTTATTTAAAGTCTACTGCCATTTGTAGGATTTCTTATAATAGCCACTTATGGTTGTATTGCTTTATACAAATATATATCTTGGACCTTCTTCCAAGAGACATGGTGATTGATATGTGAGTCCATTCTCTGCTTTGTAGTGTATTGAAATGTACACTCATGATAAAACCGACAAAGAAGAAGTTGGTTTTTACACGGTAGAAATGGCTAAAAGATCTTGAACTTGAGCCAACGTCTCACCATGTGATTGCTTTCGAGGACCTAGACAGTTGTAAGAACTTCAACCATATTTTACAAACTCACTTGGAGAAGTTTGGTAGTGGTAAAGCATATGTTGTCGCCCAGCCTCCAAAGGTACAGTAGTACAGTGTCTGTATGTCTTGTGTTTCAATCTGAGTTCCTAATGCAACAATTAAACAAATTTACTAATGCTTGCTTTTGTGTTTGATGTATAGGATGTTTTCCGTGGGGCCAGAGAAAATGGTTTTGGTGTGACTGTTATAAGGAAAGGGGAGCTAGATCTGAATACAGACCAACCATTGGAGGAGGTTGAGGAGTTGATATCTGAAATAGGAACTAAGATGTATCATGATAAAATCACAAAAGAACATAAGATTGACATGTGGTCTGTGTTAAAGGGCATGAATGTTGCAGGGAAGATTGAGAGAAGGTAAATGTCGAGAAGAATGTCTTTGATTATGTGCTGTGTTGGATGCTAATCTCAATCCATATTTGGAATTAGGAATTTCATTGCGTGATTAATATACTGTGGATGCTCGATTATTATAACAATGAATGTGGGCTTACTTATATAGTAGAGACATGTGAAACTTTGTTGATCTTTTTTCTTTTCCAACTCTTATTTTTGCCGGGAAAACTCCGAGGAAACGTCCAAGGAGATTTAAGCTCAAGAAACCCAAGAAGGCTTGAAGCCTCGTCTCTTGTGCAGGAGTACTGCGGCGGAATTTGGACCGTCTGGTTTTCTTCGCATTTATAAACATGAAGGTTGTTGTATTTCTATGGTAGAATATGATTTATATTTATAAAGAAGGACCATAGTAAAATCCAGGGAACTCTAGATAGAGTATTGAAGCTTTTTTGTACATGTCTGCTTTATATGTACATTATGCTAAATAATATGATCGTAAACGCCCTTGTGTACACAGAAGAAGTACTGTGTTAAGAATGGCTTGCAGCTTTGTTGTCCTGGTACATGTCTACTCTTTTAAAATGTGGTAAATTGTAATCTGACATTCAGGAGTTACCTGTTAAAGAAGTTGAAACAATGACATGCTCGGCATAGCACACTGTCATTGGTGTGACCTTTGACACCATGCACACATGCCTCAGATACATACGACATTGATGCAGCACGTTATCTGCATTTGGTACGGCTTAAATATTATACCCCAGATTTTTTTTATTTTGTGTCTGATTCGCATAGGGAGTTCAGATTGATTTTGATCTTATATTAGTATGCTTATGATATTTCTTTAAATGTTATAATGCTAGCTTTGGAGGTAGGAGGGTTACATTTATCTTTCCCTTTTGTTTATTTATTATTAAGGAGTAATTTCCTTCTATTAATTAATCCTCCTTCTCATTTTTCAATTGACGTATATTCTCTTCCCCGCTCTGCTATTCATGAGTAACTCCCGCTTTGCACATCTTCAACCTCCCTTTGCTTACTTTATTCTTCAATCTTCTCTTCTCTGCAATTCAGTCATTCAAGCGCTCCGGTTTCGATGTTCGTTGTCAGATTCCGTCAGACCTCTGGTTAGGGGTTTCGTGTTTGACTGTTGTTTCTTTGCTCCCTTTTTCTGGTTTCCAGTTTTCCTTCGTTTTGATTGACTGTTCGTCGTTCGAGTGGAGATTCGAGGAGTCTGATGTGTAGAGTCCGCCGAGATTGCTTTGCTTCGGATGTGAGGTAGGAGGTAGATGGATTCAGTTGTGTGTGTTCACCAATGGGGGTTTCCAGTTTTGTTTCGTGTTTTCCGTATATGTTTATTTGCTTCTCTGATTGTGATGTTTCTGGTTTTTTTTTTGTTTGCGTTTTGATCTGTCAAAACCCCGTGGAAATGTGTTTTTGACTTGATATTTTACTACGATAAGATATGTATAAGTTGGAAGAATTTCGCCATTGTTGTGTTCTTCGTTAGCATTGATTTTCCGCAGTTTTCACAGCGTCCGGACTTACGTCCGGACATGTATGTCTGGACGTGGCTTCAGATGCCTCTGTTTTGCAATGTTTTGTGTTGTGTCCGAACGGAAAGTCCAGACGGAGTGCAAGGACGGTCTCTGGGATTACAGTTCTACTTGTGTCCGAACTTGCAAGCCCAGACACAATTCCGGACACCCACGTATGTTTATCTCGGACATTGTCCGGACATGTAAGTCCGGACAGATGTCCAGACGTCTTTTGTTTTGGCTCTCAGCGTATGTCCGAACATGCAGGGTTGGACGTATGTCCGGACACGCCTCTGTTTTTGCGTAACTTCTTTGTTTGAGCTCCATTTTGATCACTGTTTGCGGCGTTGTGTTCCTCTAAGTGTGTACTATCTGTTTTGAAGTGTTTTAACATTTATGAATACTTCATTTTAGAAAGTCTCTGTTATGTTTCCGACCGCTGATTTGCTTTGAAAGAGTGGTTGAGCTTCTGTGTTCTGTTTGGCTTCGTATCTACTAGTCGGTATACGACCTCTGTTTTGCTTAAAACTTTTGATCCGTTAGACAAGTTTCTGTCTTCCGTTCTGTTCTGATAAAGGCTTATGCTATGTTTTGCAAAGCTTCTGTTTTGGAGGCCTAGATGTTTAGCTTCTGAGCCTTGGATAGTTGGGTCTGACTATCATGTAGCATGCTACGCAGGAATTCCTTCTATATTAGTTCCTCGGGTTTTTCCCTTTGGACATTTAGGCACTGACGGGACCGCATAGCTGTCTCTACAGCTTTCTGATGTGGGATCTACAAATCCATAGGGCCATGGTGTTGCCCTTCTGATGTGTTAGCTAGTGTCTAAGGTCCCGCCTCTGTTTTCTGAACCTCTCTGTCTGTATTCCGATCTGTTTATGAATGTGGTTTCTGATTCTGTTCATTCTAGTCTGCCTCTGACTCTTTTGACATCTGTTTTGTAAAGCTTCTGCTTCTGTTTCTGATTTGTCTCACTTCTACTTTGATAATGCTTCGTCTTCTGTCTGTTTTCAGTTCTGCCTTCTAATCTGTTTTGCTAAGGTCAAGTATATGTATATGAATATGTTTTGTATAAATGTTTTAAACATGCCCAAGTTATAAAGTCTGCTGCTTACTGAGCTGTGGTTTGCTCACTCCTATTATATTAACATTTTACAGGTTTAAACTTCTGCTGAAGATTCTGCTTTTGCTTTCAGTTTTGCTTTTCAGTTTGGTATTTGTAACTGTGGCTTGAGGTCTTTGGTAGTTTGTCTTCGTTATGAATATTTAGTTTGGCTACCGCATGCAAGTGTACGAATACAAATTGTAATTTGATATCTGATTAATAAAAGTGCATTTTCATATCTGTTTTGGAATCCGTGAGAGTAGCCTTGCGTGTCTTAGGTAGTAAGCGCGCGGAGTGTAGCGGTCTCTCAACCAAGGTGGTTTTGGGGTCGTTACATTACATCTCTTGGCCCAGCTCTTATAAATTGGCCTTGATCCGGCTCTTAGCTATGGGCAAAACTGGCTTGGCTAATTTGCAGATTGATTTTGAAATGGTTTTTGACATTGACTAGCTAGTATGATTCCAGTTCTAAGTTCAACAAAGGTGGTTGTTCTATACTTATTTTTATGATTAGTTAATGCGCCACTCTTTTATCATTCTGTCTGAGATTTTTAGTATTTATATATAAGGTTATGGTCAGGAAACACATCCAACAATATTTTATGACAAGTTTGGGTTGGCACCAATTCTCACTAAGATTTTCTCACTGTAAATTTTAAGAGTCACGCGTGGAGTCTTTGTTGAATGGCAGTTTCAGTATTTGTACATACAATGTATAAGAATTTTCTCTTGAATTCACTGTAGTGCGCTGTGGCAGTGGCTAAGAGGACCAACCTATGGCATAAACGGTTCATCCTTTTTAACAAAAACACGTACCTGCTTCAGATTGCAGTACACACAAAAAAACCATCCCGGGAACCTGGAGTTTGAGCAATCAGGTGTAAATTTGTGGTTAATGACGAAAATTATTTCCTTGAGAGATGAGATGTGTGTGATGAGATGAGATGTGTGTTGAATTGAGCATAGAAGAAGTGGTCAAGGCTGGTTTTGGTAAATTTTTAATGTTGGGCTAAAACTAATTCTCGAATTCTAGGATATCTAGCTAGTACACTACCATATAAAAGGGTGGGAGAGGAGACGTAGTTCAGGAATGAAAAAGAAAAGGTTCCATTACAAAACTGACCTTATGTATCTACCGAAATCTACATATAGATGTAGCTATAAAAAAACCGGAATGGAAGACCCTGGAGCTAGCGCCAGGGTACAATATGGCATCAATCCACGTGTAACCATGTGGTTGGGTGAGAAAAAAAGAATGAAAAAAAAAAAAAACGACGGCATGCGTGGTAGGGACTTCATTCTGTTACTCAATACAAAACGATGTGTGAATGGATTGACGGTCGATTTGCGTTCACCTAATTAGAGAGCAAATTTAGGACCTCAATTTGTTCAATCAGATCACTCACGGTCGATTTCGCCTCAACTTTGACAGAGAAAATTTGCACCACTCACGCCAGTAATCGCCCATCTTTCCGATCAATCCAATTCAGTTAAGCTCCTCACGACACATCAAAATCGTCACCACACAATCGCACCAACTGATCACCGACGATCGATTGTTGCTCACTGATTCACAAATCAAATTTATCAAGCTAGCATTGTACCAGAATATCAAAGAATTGATAACAACATTCAACGGACAAGTATCGCATCAGATTATCAATTTGCAATGACGATGAATCTGCATCTCATACGGTAGGAAAACTAGACAACAACAACTGTCAATGAGCTGCAATACAATAGTGGAGACTGATGGTATTGCACTGACGATGAGCATTGATGATGAAGAAAATCAAATTTCTCAAATCAGAGTTGAAATCTGATGGTATTGCATGTTTTAAATGTATTGATTTATTTAGCTAAGATTATATGTTCAGTTCACTTTTGTTAAAGTTTGTTATACATTTGTTGTCTTGGTGCAAAAAAATCAAGTTTCATAAGTGAATCAGCATTGTTTTTATATTGGATCAAATGATTCCAAAAAATGAATCATAAATTTAATAAAAGTGAATTATTGTCTGCTATACTATTATCTATCATATTATAATGTCTTCAAATTAATGATATATAGTGCAATGGTGTGAAACTTATGCTAGTAAAATTTGAATCATCATAGTTATATAAGTGAAGAACTTTCTGGTATAAATTTACGTTTTGTACTATAAGTATTGTTTAACAGTGGTGTAGTAGTAGTATACAAATTTTTGGTACTGTACTGTCACAAAGGTGTGAATTGAATGTTACATTAAATGAACCTAGTAAGTAGTATAAAGTGAATTATTCTCTGATATAGAACTCAGTTTCTGATTATGAAAGTGTAAAATACATTGTGATGAATAAGTGGATAGTAAATCTAATTTATTAGTAAAATGAATCTGCATTGTTATTAAAGTGAACTTTTTTCTGCTTTGAATTATAGTTACTGCTATATTTGACCCTTCTACCATACAGTAAGTCAATTCATGAAGCCGAAACTTCAGAGTTGATAGGCAAAGTGGTAAAAAGTGAAGAAGAAGGCATATCAACTGTACACAATTACGCATACAGGAAGGGGTTTGGTATACGTTGTAAAGAAAAGAAAAAAAAGAGTAGATGGTAGCATTGTTGTAAGGACATATGTTTGCTGCCAACAAGGAACAAAGAGTAAGCCAAGCAGAAAACAGATTGTTCTCAAAAACTGATTCAAGGAGAGGATGCAAGGCAATGATAGGTTTCAAAGTTGAGGACCAAAACACAAAATGGACTGTTACAAGTCACAAAATGGAACATTCTCATCCATTTCCGATCCAAAGAAGTGAAGTATTTCAGATCTCACCGAAGGGTAACAACTGATACAATTGAACAGTATCAAACATGAAAAAAAGTGGAATATCGGTTGCTGATTCATACAGATTTTGATAACAGAAGCTGGCGGGACTTCAAATGTAGGGTTCTTACAGAAAGATCTCTATGATGCGATACAGACTGCTAGAACTACATTTGTGGGAAGTGATTCGAACAACCTGCTGGAAATTTTTAAGTCAGAAGAGAAAAGGAAAGGGATTTTTACTATGATTTCAATTGGATGTAGATGGAAGATTGTGCAGCTTTTTCTGGAGGGTGGTACAATGAAGGAAGATTACAAGTTGTGGGGAGATCTTCTGGTACATGACACAACATCGTACAAATAAATACGATATGATATGTGGACCATTTGTGGGAATGAACTGTCATGGCAAAAATGTTATGTTTGGTTGTGGCTTCCACTTGAATGAAAAGATTGAATCATTTTTGTGGTTGTTTGCTACATTTCTAAAGTTTATGGATTTCATTCAACCACAGACAGTTATGACAGACCAGTGTGCTGCTATGGATCATGCAATCTCAAAGATATTTCAAACTCAAATCATAGATTGTGTGTATGGCATATCATGGAGAATGCCAAAAACATATTGGTCACCTGATACATCGAAGAGAAGGGTTCAACAGCAAGTTTCAATACATATGAAGTATTGTGAAACTGAAGCTGAGTTCAACCATGTCTGGTCGAGGTATGGAAACAAACATTTAAAACACAGTTTTAGGTTATGAAGTTTCTAATAGATTGTCATGTCTTCATAGTCAGTGATTCGTATGTGAAACTAAAGTGAACCTTAAGTGTCATATAAGTGTATTATTGTCTGCTACAAAGTTGTAGTTTAAGATAATATAGTTATATATGAATGCTGATTTGTTAGTTTTAAATGAATCCTTAATGTAGTGAATTATATCGGTAGTTTTATGCATATGAATTAATGTCTGTGATAAATAAAAGTTTTGGATTAACTTATTCAATAACAAATGTAATTTGTTAGTGCAATAGTGAACCTAATGCATACGTAAAGGAAATCATAAGTGTTGTTATTTCGAGTTGTTATGTTGTTCTAAATTCTGTTACACATCATGTAGTTTCATATGTATTATGAAAAGTTGTTAAACAAATGAATTTAGCACATACTGAAAGTGAATCTGCTGTGTAATTTAAGTGAATCATTGTCTGCTATAAAAATTAAGTTTCTGATATGAGCATTGTTTGATAATAGTAGGCTTGTACGATTTGTGTAGTTACTATGATTTTGATGTAAATCAGAATAATAACTTGATGTTCAACAAATGAAGGCTTATAGAAGAGTATGAATGTCCAAAAAAATCATGGCTTAACAAGTTGTATCAAACTCGTGAGAAATGGTGCAGAGCATTCTCAAAGAATTATTTTTCTGGTGGTGCATTGTCCTCTCAGAGGAGTGAAAGTGAAATACCCCGTAATTAAAAACAGTGATTAATTAGGCTAATTATATTTTAAAGGATTAATTACACTTAAATAAATACGAGGGAACAAATCCCGAAGAAACGGACCTTTAAAATGGGTTAAAAACAAACGAACCTTAAAGCCCATTTTTCGAGGAAACCGAGAAAACGCGACTTTAAGCGGGTCAAATAGACTCGTAACAGTTTTGGTCAACTAATAATCATTAATAAATATTAGTGAAGCTGTAGAACCAATAAATTAATTAAACGAGAAATTCCGGAAAACGGGTACCGGTTAGAAAAACGGTAACAACCGGGAATTTGTGGGGTGAGAATGCAAATAAACAAAGTTAGTGTGTCCACTTTGCAAATAAAAAGTAAAAATCTGTGTGTGTGTGTGTGTGTGTGTGTGTGTGGGATCCGATGTACCCCTCCCTCTCACACTCACCTAACACTCCCTTATTTACTAAAAGACAAGGGAAATAAGTAAAAGAAAAACACACTCTCTCTCCTACTCCCCCTCTTCCTCTCACGTTGGTAACTCCCTCCTTCCTCTGATTTTTCTCCTTCCATGCGACAGCCATGGAGAAATGAAAGAACCCATCCAACTCTCTCCTTCTCTCCTCTTGTTAACCCATTAATCTTGCTCCAAAAATTACAAAATTAGTACCATTGGAATCCCCTTGCAAAGGAGAACATTTCCCTCCTTTCAAAAATCCAAAAGCTCAACTTTCGTTTTTATGGGTATTCTCCATTGGAAGATTCAAGTCCACCATTAGAAGCACCTTCACCTCCTTATCATCTTGAGGTAAAAAGAAGCTCAAAAATCCATCATTTCTAGCCCTTGTTTGCATTATAAGAAATTTCAGATTTTGAATGTCTTATTCCTTGTTGCTCCAGCCGATTTTGGCTTCTTCTTGGGCTAGGAATATTGTCTCTTGCTAGTCAAGAACTCCATTCATCCATTGAAAGGTAATACTCATCTCTAAACCCTAAAACATTTAAATTCTAGGGTTAGTGCAAAAATGAATGTTAAATGGTATTGTGTATTGTTATGGGTTGTAGCACTTGGTGTGTGTGAACCTCATTGGGACCGAGAACAAAGGAGAAGGAAGGAAGAGAAGGAAAAAAAGGAAGAAAGAAAAACTAGAAACACAAGGTAATTACCTTTACCTTGAGCTTGTTTTGTATGTAGTAGTGTAACAGTTTTGGAGTAGTAAAATGAGCAACGAATTGAGGAATGAGTAGTAAGCATATTGTAGTATGATGAGTAATGATATCGTAACAGTTTTGAAGTTTTTAAATGAGTTTTAAAAGCTTGGGAAAACAGTGGGTATTGATTGAGTATGTGCAGGAATTTATTTGTGTTGTAGTGATGTTGAGATGTGGATAGGATGTATTGTATAAACAGGTTGTGAGAATGGGAAATTGTGAGCTGAAATGGTGTGTGAGCAAGTAAGAATTATAGGGGAGACTATGTCAAATTTTATCTAGGAATTTGAGGACTTAGATACATTTGGAACAGATTTTGGAAAGTTAAAATGAGTGGTTTAGTAGCTTGTGACAGATTTGGATATGAGGTTGTAAATGGGATGGAATTAAGTTGTGAGTAATGTATTTTGGATGCTAGGAGTAGCATTAGTTGAGGAAGTAATGGAGGTTAGGAGTTGAGTGAAAAATCTGTAGCATGATGGAGGAAACAAAAATCTGTAACATAAGTGAAATGGTAGCTAGTGTGAGTGTTGAGAAGAAGTGAGGAAAAATGTGTAAGTGAATGTAAGAATTGAGTAGTAGGTTTGGTGGGTGAACTAAGGTGATTTAGAGTGTTTAATTAGTGCTAAATCATGTGGGGAAGTATTGGTAAAGATTGGGGAAACAATGGGTAAAGAAAACACCCAAAAACAGATTTTAAAACTGAAGTACTGGGCCGGACCGACCTTAGGACCGAACTTGCAAGGTCGGTCGAGCCCAGATTTACAAGACGGGAAACCTTCTAGAGTCGACCGACCTTGCGACCGGACTTGCAAGTTCGGTCGGACCAGAAATCTCTCCCGTCAGAAACCTTCTGGAATGGACCGAACTTGCGACCGGACTTGCAAGTTCGGTCGGCCAGAAAAATTCCCGTAATGCAAGCTACTGGAATGGACCGACCTTGCGACCGGACTTGCAAGGTTGGTCGGGCCAAAATTTTCACATACGAAACTTACTGGAATGGACCGACCTTGGGACCGGACTTGTAAGGTCGGTCGGCCCTGGAATTTTCACGCGATGTAACCTATTGACTTGGACCGAACTTGCGACCGGACTTGCAAGTTCGGTCGAGTCAAACAAAAAAAAAGTTTTATTATATGATTATAGTAATCATGTATATATATAATATGCCTATACACATATAAGCATATGTAGGTAATAATACACCATTAATGGAGTAGTAATGTAGTAAAGGTAAGAAAGTAAGTAAATGAGTAAGGAAACAAGTCTAAGAAGTAGTAAAGAAAAGAATGGTTTTAAAATCAAGTAAGAAAGTAATGAAGTAGTAAGTAAATATTAAAAGTATCAATGGAGGAGTAAGTTGGATCAATAATAGGTCATTGATCATACTACTTCATGTATGTATAGGAATCAAATAGTTGATCCTCGAAGGAACCCGGTAGTACGTATACGACGGTGAACGGTATGATTTCTTCATGCCCTGTATCCTAACTTGGTTACCCCGATTTGTGTGCTTATGCGATCACCAATAAGATAAATGCACGAATCGGACTTATATTGCACTTAACTGTGTTTGAACTATATTGTTCTTGTTGTATCTTCCTGAACAATAGTTTGTATAATTCATGAAATGTATGAATGAGAATGAAGTGTATGTGTAAGTATGAGTACTTGTGTATTGTATTCGTGTATGGAAAGAAAGTATGGACTTCTACTAATTCCTAACGATCTAACTCCTAACATGAGTAATGAGTATAATGGAATGAGTAGAAGCCCGATATAGTTTCGGCCACGCGTGAGGATAAGGAAACACAAGAGGTTGGATCCAAATCCTGGCTATAATCTTTTCCATGGACCAATTCCCTTGAATGGGTAGCATCCTGGATTAGTGGGCCACCCTAAAGCCCGGTGGTGGGATGTAGTAATCCCTGCCCGGAGGTCACACCGACTTAACTGGAAGTAAAGTGTGTAAGAAGTAAGTATTGTATTTGTACTGGTCTCGACTATCGTAAGTCATTGACCCGGAGTAAAAGAGTATTGAACACCCGATTAACCCGGGTGTGTAATGAGGCTAACAAGACCTTTGTATGTATTGGAGAATTGTATCTCCGTAATGCGGTGAGTATTCGGTAAGTATGAATGGTTGACTTGAATTGTCTTCCTTGTATGTATTGTATGTATGTATGTCTTGTGTATGGAATGTATTGTATTGTATTGTATAAAGCATGTATGTATGTATGAATGAAACGAACCGCATGTACTCGACCAATTAGTTGGCGTACCCTCGCTAGCACGCGGGGTATGCGGTTATCATATGCAGCGTAAGCTGACCCCCTAGGGGGAATGTTTTTACTCCACAGGTACCCGCGAGGGGTGACGGTAGGGTAAGGACGTGATGTAATTCTTTTTGGGATGTAGCAGTAGGACTGAAACGGTGTACTGAGTTGTACACGGCTAAGGCCTTTTGAGTAGCCGGTGTACCATGTGGTACACCTTTTTGGATCTTGAAACCTTGATTGGATAGTATGGAAAGGATGTATAAACTCTTCATTTTTGGGAAGTAGTCATGGAATGTAATTCATATATTCGGTATACTCGGTAATCAAATGTAAATAAGTATATGGTATTGGAAAGGAAGTAGTATGTATTTGTTTTATTCTAATCATCAGACCGACACGGTAAGTAGTAGTAGCCTTTTAACCATTGGATGGTTAACGGTGTTGTATCACCCGCCGGGAGTAAGTAAGTGTTCCGCTGCGAGTAAGGTAAGTATGGGAGTGATTAGAGGATAATTGACGGATTAGCGGTTGGGGTGTTACAAAAAGTGGTATCAGAGCGAAGTCTCGCTCTGATGATTAGAATCTTAAGAGTAGCGATAACCGAGTTAGGATTTCAACCGTCTTAAGACGGATATTTAGAAACCTAACTAGGAACTACCGTTGTTAACAACGGATACCCTTGACGTCTACAAAGATGATATCATTGCTTGAATGAAGACCATGAGGTCATAGTATCATGACATCTAATGTAATCCACACTTGTTCAGATGTCAGGACGAGGTCCAGGTCGTCCCAGAGGAGGGACTAATGACGGACCAAGCGCGCAGACGATAGCTGAAATCGTCGCCGCCACGGTAGCACAAATGCTACCGGATGTAATCACCGCAGTACAAGCAACTCAACAAAACCAACAGCAGCAACAACAGCAGCAGCCCGACCCGCCTTAACCCCGAGAAACGAATTGGGTAAAGGCCGTCGCCGACCTTCGACCTCCATGCTTTAGAGGCGAGCGACCCCGCCAAGCTCGAGGCCTACCTCTCCGAGATGGAGACGACCTTCGAGACACTTGAGACTCCCGCTGGAGTTCGAGTGAGGATAGCTGCGTATTACCTCAAGGACGCGGCTATGGACTGGTGGAAGCTCATTAAGGCCGAGCACATAGCTGATCCCGCATTCGGATGGGAAGCATTCACCTCTCTCCTCCGATCTAAGTATTACCCCGAGCATGTCAAGGCCAAGAAAAGGCTTGAGCTCGATGCACTAAAAATGACCGAGAAGATGACGGTTGATGAGTATTACCGCACCTTCACCTCTCTTCTCAGGCTTCTACCCGACCTTGGGTATACCGGCCAAGTCTTGGTCGACCGCTTCTACGGCGGATTGAGCCATCGACTCCGGTATGGCATGGGCTTCACACGGTTTACCTCCCGTCAGGTAAACATCGTTGAACCCTTAAAAGTCATGAGTAATGTGAATTAGTATTCCCGTATGTAAGTGTAACCTAATGCCTAAGTAATTCAGGAGTGTTACCATGCTGCCTCCCGAGTGGAGATCACAAGCCAGCTGAGGGATGAAGATCAAGCGCTCAAGCGCAAGGCAAGCAACAAAAACACCTCCGATGACCAAAACCAATCCAAACCTTGGAAGAAAAGGAAGAGGGAAGCATTCCCATCAGAAGAACACTTCCGGAGACGGCGGTGCCCATGCTGAGAAGGGCAAGGCAGCTGAGCCATTACAGATTGCCTACACCGCACCAGTGTGTAGACACCAAAAATTCTCACCCCATAAAGCAAATTCCAAAATAATAAATAAAATAAGAGGGGTCGTCGCCTTTCTTTTTCAAAAACGTATTAGCGGGTGTGCCAAAATAAAACCATTGTTTTATAATCTTTTTTTAAAGCATTTTATAAAAATACGATTTTCTGAAAATGAATTTCCAAACAATAATCCGGTTTTAAAACTTGGACAGGTTGCTAGGATCTTTTATTTTCCTTTAGCTCATAGTGGAACTTTTTTTCTTAGTCACACATTGAATTATTTCTTGGACGTTTTATTTTCTCTTTCGTCCATCTATCATTCAAACACATCCTCCAGCCCAGTTCCTGCTGGATCAGTCAGCTCCGCCCACCATACTAAGCCCCATTTGACCTATGGTCAAAGCCCATGACTATCAAAAACCTAGTTGTTCCATTCTCTTCTATTTAACCCTACTGTAGTGATCTTCGAGAGGAGGAACAGCCGACAATCTATCACATCCTCATTCTCTCTTCATTGTCATCTTCTAATTATCATCGGGATTCTCAAACCCGGAAAGAATAAACACACGACTCTGCTCGTAGAAACCACCACGATAAACACCCACACTCCATTGAAATACTGCTCTCCTCCACCGGAGAACATTTTGTCGTAGACCATCATCCTCCATGCTCAAATTTTAACCCTCACCCTAAAGCTCCCTTGTACACATAATTACCGTCGGCACCACGTTGCTCGCCCGAAAATCTCACTTCGACCTCTACCCTGGTGATTTTCTCGTGCTCGTTATTCCATTAACATAGTAAGTGGTGAAACTTCAGTTTTCCGGTTTTGACTTGCTAGAATCGATCTCAGGTTTTCCGTTTTAACGACCCTTTTCGGTTCCCATGCTTATTCGCCAAATGAACTCCATAAAGAGCGATGGCTGGGTAATTATCGACTTCGCCAGAGAATGTTTGGTGCTAGTGTCGATTTCTATTCTCAATCTTCCTATCCCATCGTTACTTCTCTACGCCATGAGCATTCATTATTATTATTATTTTTTTCCGTATTCTGCATATACACGTCCCGATGAATACCATGCCCAACGTGGGTCTTTGGGTTCACAGAGATTGTGCAAATTCAATATGTAAATGAATTTTGTTGTTGTTTTTTCTTTCCTCCCCATCTTTCCTGTTGTTCTGTTGAAAATATGAAGTTTCGACTGGCCATCCCCATTCATTTATTTGTAGATTGCCCCAGGAGAAAGTGAGTTAGGTTCGTCCTGAAATGTTCTCTTCATGGTGTCTTTTTTCTTTTATGCACATTGCGGGTGTAAAGTTTCTCCCAGTTACCCGATCATACTGAGCTGCATTCCGACTTTTCTTTTCGAAGAAATACCTGTTTGCTTTGCCCTGTTCGATGCATTTTTTTTTCCCAGGCCGCATAAAGTTTATAAATCTGATGTGGAAGAAAAATTATGGATCATCCCATAAAAGGTACCATCCATACGGGAGTGATGGAGCATACCCTCGCCTCTGGTTTCTGGAGTTCATTTTGCGCATCTCTGCCAATGCTGGAGCATAGTCTCTTCTTTCCAACTTTCATTTCTGGTTAATTAGACGTATTAGCAAGCTGATCCTTGTTTATCTTCATGTTTCTTTTTTCTGCTTAATCTTCTTTACAGAGCTCTCGGTACTCCATTTGTGGTACCTAAATCCTAACTCGAATATATTCTAGCTCTGTTTCAGTAATACATGTTTATATTTTTCTCTCTGTAAAATGGATATCCATTGTAAGCTATGCTTTCTGTTTGCCGGGATTACGTCTGGATTGCTCCACCTTATCTCATGTCAATTTTGCTCTGATTCAAAAGGAACTGTACCGCCCCTGACGAGAACCCGGAGATCATCATCTGTAACTTGCACGAGCAAAATTTCAGCTCAACAAATTATGTTTTGTCTAGCTGTCTGTTTTATGTACTAACTTCTGTCTGGCCTTGTGGTTTGCGTTTGAAATATTTGCAGGAAACTTGTGTTCTCCTCTCGGTATACATCTTTTACCTTGGATGACTTATGCTCATTGTCAAATTCACCCGTCTAGTGTATTCTTTCTGAGAATCTTTATGCCTCTGCTTTGTTCGATTTTCTGACTTTCTAAGTTGACAGTCTGCAAACCTAGGTTGAATTGGCATGATATGTTTTTAGCTCAACTACTGGCGTGCCTGCTCAAGCATAGTTTAAAACTCATTTGCACCAGACCTGGCTAAACAAAAAGAGCTAAAAAAGGGGATAGTTTAGCAACTCATTTCAAGTCCGAGTAATATGGGGGATTAATAATGTTTTGCCTTTCTTTTTAGTCAAGATCCATCATTGGCTTTTAAAGGTAATAAGAAACGAGATAATTTCTTTAAGTTGGGTCGGTTGCTATCAATTTTCTTGTCGTTCTTTATGATTTTCTGCTGTATTGCTTTACTGCACCATTGTACATTCTTTTTTTTCTTTCTCTATCTTTTATCGCAATCTTTTATTTTACTAAGCCCTAGCTATCATCCTTTAGGACCAAGCCTTTAGGATAGTCGATGTCCCTTCACACTTAGTGGGTCATGTGTCCTTCTTGGTGGAGGTGACATCTTAAACCTTAAAACACACATCTAAAAATATGTATATATATATATATAAAATGAATGTAGAGCAATCCATTTCAAAGGTCTCAAGTCCAAAATCAACCATCTTCGGCCCAAAACAGACCCGGACCCATTTTCAACTTCAGCCCAAATCAATAAGGTCTAATTTCAGACTCCCAATCTTAAATAAGACCCAACTTCAGCCCAAATCTCACCGAAAATCCAAAATTCAATTCCAAATTCAACCTAATTTGGTCCATCACCCGATCTGGCCCAAACCCAAATCTGACTTGGCCCATGAGCCCATTTTCTGCCCAATTCAAATTCATCTCAATTCAGATTCAATTAAAATTTTTTTGTCATTTCAAGTTCAATTCAAAACTTCATTCAATTCCAATTCAATTCAGAAATGTATTCAATTCTAACTCAATTCAAAATTCATTGACTTCGAAAGCTCATTTCAAATCCCGATTCGATCCCAAATAATTATGAACTTCATAACCTCAAAGTATTAAAATAATCCAAACTCCAAATCACTCCAAACTCAAATCATCTCCCAAATCCCGATTTCTTCCAAACTTCTATAGTCTCACAGGCCCGAGCGCCTCACAGACTCAAACATCTCAATCTCTCCACCATTTTAAGATTAAAACGTCTCACAGACCTGAGCGTCTCATAGACCTTGATATCTCGTTCCTTCCTTTACATGAATATCCTAATGTCTCATAGACCCGAGTGTCTCACAGACTAACATCTCAAACCCGAAACTTCAAACATCTCAAAAATTCCCAAAACCTAAAAGTTGTGAACTACGTAAGGTCTGATCTCAACTGGGAGTTGAGTACGTAGGCAGTCCATCCAGGGTGCGACCTCATTCCAATCAAAAACCCCTTTTCCCACTCTAAGGGTATTCATGGCTGTCAAACATTCAAATCCCCTCTGACTCCCACAAATCCTTGACTTCTTCAACTCTCAAAATCAGACTCCTAATCTTTCATTCCACACTCATCCGAATTCACCATTTCTTCCTCTTGGCACAAGCTTGGCAGAAAAACTCGCCTCATCTCTCTCTCTCTCTTCTCATCCTAATCCTATCTTTGGCTTTCAAATGAATCTCTTTAATAAGGTTTTGAAAGAAGACAATCCCGACAATTGGAGACCGAGGTTTCCTCGGGCACCAATCCGAAGTCGTGGTCGTTGCCACTCTAGGGGTGTAACCCAGTGCGAACCCACACAGAACCTCTAGTATGATCAGATAAGTCCATCCATAGGCAACAATCTCAGAGTCAATTAACGGTTCCTAGAACCCTTCTCTTCCCTTCCTAGTTCCTTAGGTCAAACTAGGTGGCGACTCTAGTCAACTTCCGCCTTTAGGGCATAAGTCCGCGTGGAGCCCATCGAGAGCGGGTGTAGTGCACACTTGCACTCCCCTTCATGCTTTCTGGGAAAGACGGACGATTTAGTAGGTATTTGAGGGATGCTAGAATAACGGGTTTTCACCCTCCACAGAATGGCAAATTTCTAGGATCTAGACTTCTTAGTTAGACCATATTTAGATAGACCCCCCTCAATACCGAAAAATCACCCTCCACAGAATGACGACTCTGCTGGGGAAAACTTGAGTAAGTTTTTCTCAAACTCAAGGAAGACTGAACTCCATTCAAGATTGTCAGGATTTCCTAACTTCTTTCAAAACCTTCAAGAGATTCATTCCAAGCCTCTAGGATTATTCTACTCCACACTCAGAGTGTGTATCTGATGAGGACAGATAGGACTTGATAGATCCTCAGCAAACTTTGCAACAATTGGGTTAATAATTAGCTCACGATTAGAAAGAGACACTTAGGATTGAATGAAGCTAACTTCCCTTTAGGTTAATAAACAACCAAATTGGAATTGTCACCTTCAAGACAAACATTTAGTAAATGGTTGGTGCTAACTTCCCTACTTTACTTATATGTTGTATGATTGTGGGGTGCATTGGTTGGGTAGCTTAGGACATGCATTCCTCTGTGTCACCCGCTATATTCACGAGTCACGGGATGCCGATCGGTCCACGATTGATTCCCCATGAGTCGGGTCATTCATTTGAATGGTTATACCCACGGGGAGATGGTCATCGACCTACGCCTTGATACTCATGATCCAATATATCCTCCATTATCCGAGTCTAAGCCAGCATATAGTGAACCATGAGCCTTCAGTGTCCAGCTGCCTAATCCGGTGTCTAAGACGGGTTGTACGGGTAGTCACCCCCTTGTATGCCGCCTGTCTGACCACCCTTCTATCTTGCCCTGAAGATTGCATGGGCTCAGTTCTCCATTGTTCCTCTACACCACGGGTGTCTCTAAAGCCCAATGTCACGCTACACGTCCATAGAGGATCCCGTATTTACCGGATACCCATACATGGCACAACGTAGTCAGTGAATAATTTGGACTTTAGACACACCTGACCGTGCAGATGACGAGAGACCCGTTCCCATGCAGTACTTCCCCGAGTTTCCCGAAAAGTGGGGTGTTGTCGGATCATCACTGGCCGTGGCGTATGTTTCCTTATCACTTCGGGTATCCTGACCTTTCGAACTTAAGCACTCCGGACTTTCTTGATAACGTGCCTCGCAAGGGGCATAGCAGAGAAAAACCCCGAGAGATGATAGTAAGGGACGACGGTTCCCCCGGTGAGACGGAATCATAATTGACCTGGAAAGTGATTATCCCAACATTAACACTTACAGCTCCACAGCAAACACGACCACGATTTACTTTATGCTATACCTGCGTGCAAACCGTTTTTTCAAGCCAACCTATTTTAAAATGTTCGGAATTCACTTTTATATGTCTCTTAAAGCTTTCTTACGAGCTCGTTTAATTTTGAATCCCACCTATACTTTACTCATAAACATTTGGGGTTTTTAAACCTGCCACTTCATCTTTAAAATGTTATTTCCAAAACGATTTTCAAAATAGATTTCGAAAACCTATTTTCTATGAACGAATTTCAAACAACATGCTTTACCATCATTATTTCAAAATAGTTTTCGAAAACAGTTTTTAAAGTTGATTTTCACAAACGTATTTCAAAATAAATGACTCAGTCCCCATGTTGTGACCCGTTATTTTTGAAGTTCTGCCCACCTTCAAGAGCAGCGGTCATTACTGTGGAGCGTACTAGTCATTTCGTGTTTTCACAAAAGTGGTGGATTTTCACATAAGATTTTGTGCTTGATCATTCATCTTTTCCTTTCTCAAGAATATGTCCCTTATTCCCTCGTCGGAGCGGATCGAGCTGAAAATCAGAGGTGCACCAACCCGTGGAGCTAGCCAAGCGAAATGAAGGCCAACACCAACTGTATACATAATCAGAGGTGTACCAACCCGAGTCAAGCGACATGAAGACTAGCGACACCGGTTCGAATTCAAATTGTCGAAAGTCAGAAGAACACCAACTCATTTTGTTTCATCACAGTTTTGCTTCACTGCAAAAGCCTGAAAATGAGCCAGCAGTCGGTCAAGCACCCGAAGACAAGCGTGCAGCCGGTCAAGAGCCCGAAGGTGAGCGAGCAGCCGGTCAAGAACCCAAAGACGAGCTAGTAGCCGCTTAAGAGCCCAAAGATGAGCGATCAGCCGACCAGGAGGCCGAGCGTGAGCAGTCATTCAAAAGCCCGAAGACGGAGCGGAGGAGTTCAGAAGAAGTTTAGCTCAAAAATTCCCCTTTTAATGACTTTTTAGAATTGATGTATAGGTTTTCCCCTATGTTTCTTTTCTCCCTCGTCCATTTCTGAATAGATTATATGTATAGGTTTATACACTCCTTTTAATTTATTTAGATCAACGTGTATAGGGTTCCCTACTCCCTATTTTCTTTGCGAATGACCGAGCGTCAAAATTCATATTAAGGAAATCCGCCACTTTGAAAACACAGTTTTTTAAAATTGTTTTCCAAAACTCGGTTTCTTCTGGCATGCACGTCTTGTTTAAAGAAAGGAACAAACATGACGACCCTTCACGTTTTATCTATCACTCTCAAAACTTTGCTTTATGGGGTGAAATTTGCGGTGTCTACGGATACATCCCCTTTAAAAAATTGATGAAATAAAGTGACGCCTATCTCTCAACATTTTCAAGATAAATCGTTTCGCACCAACATTCATTCACATTCATCACACAACAAATTTTTGTTTAACAAAACATACTGATTTATCTCTTCTTCATTCTAATCCTTGTGCATGCAGGTGTTTGTGACAGTTGGCAACTAGAAAGAAAGAAGACCAGTCTACCTATAGCAACGGCAAAAAAGATGGAGCGAGCCCCTCGACATGATCAAACAGTTGAAGGTCGATTTGTTCACGAAAGATTGATCCATGACCTTGCTGATGACTTGGAGAAAAACCTGAAGATAGAAGAATTCGTCCAAAAAGAAAAACTAGGGTCTATGCGGGGTCGGATAGCAGTTACAAGGAGTCTCCAACTTACTCTGCATACGATGCCTATGAGTTTCAAGCAATGGATCATCACACTCTTTCTGTCCAAGCCCGAACAACACCAAGCATGCCTTCTTCATCTATGTACAGTGCAACTCTGAGAACCCCAACCGCCATGAGAGGAAATTGGCAACCACAAATGGTCTGTGACGAGGGTAAGACCCAAGGCCCATCTTCCCCCATGGTGCATTCCGACTTAAACCTCTCCTTGCCCATGCAAAAATATGTCCTTCCTTGGCAAGTACCTCATCACTCATCAAATTCAAGCCAACACCTTCAACCAGAAACAATACTGCCCTCTCAATCTCTTGACACCGGCTACCCTGAGAAAGCCATTTCAATCCAAAACCTTGATCTCAGAGCGAGTCCAATGAAAGAATTGGTGAAAGAACTGAAGGTGGAACTAGAGCTAGCCCAACATTTTAAGTCTGCAGGTTGGGAGCCAACTAACCCGTATCTTGATGCTCGTCTGCAAAAAGGCATGAGTCTGCCTGAAATGAAGAAGTATGAAGGGATTGGAAACCCAAGGCATCACGTTGATAGGTATGATAAGCTCATGGATCTACATGGTCTATCCGATGAGCTGAAGGCCGCGTGCTTTAGATTCTACTTAGAGGGGCCTGCTTACTCTTGGATTATGGGTCTGGATTTGAAAGGAAAGTCAAGCAAAGACCTGTACTGTGAATTTCTCACTCAATACGGTGGTAACTTTCATCATGAAGTTACACACAGAGATTTAGAAATCACCCGTCAAAACCATGGCGAAACTGTGAGGGAATTCATAGAAAGATGGAGGGTAAAGGCTGGGCAAATGAATAATCGACCCACTGAGGAGGAGCAAATACGAATGGTGATTTCTGGCCTGAGAGAAGAGTACCAAAGCCGGCTGAGATATCTAGGGATTTGTGACTTCAAACGATTGATGGCGGCCGTGATTGCTTTGGAGGACACTGAAATCAAATTGACAGAGCAACCCGAAATCTTGGAAAGAAGGGAACGTACACTCAGACAAAGCTCACAGGGACAAGTTTCGAACCTCGGAATGTCGCTCAGCGAAGCATTGAAAATATTAGTCGAGGAATGTCATCTAGCACTTTTCAATACAAGGTCAAGAATCAAGAAACTTGGGCCACATTTGCATGAAACAAACAAAAAACAAGAAAAAGGATCACAGCGACCCCTATGCACTATCATCGAATCCGGGGACACACCACCGATGAGTGTACCACACTAAAGAACGCAATCCAAGGGCTGATAGACAAAGGAGAGGTATCTTCTTTAGAGTTGAGACGTTCATCCTAGACCATGAAGGCGCACTTTCCTGAGGCTTCACCGATCCATGCAGGACCATGTGTTCATCCGTGACGATAGTGACAGAAAGTAGTTGAGTCATGTTTTATTGTAATGAAGTGTTTGAAGGGTTGCATCCCATCCCTCCCCCTTTTTTGTTTGACCTATCCAGGATTCACAGGAAGAACAAGATAGTTTTATCATGTTGACTGGCGCAATATGGGGATTACCACTCCTTAAGCGGTCAAGGTTTGATTTGTAGCTAAAACATGTGGGGTCACGTTTCTTCCGGGACCCACTCAGCAATTGACCGCCTAAAGAACCATTATTGGCGAGATGAACATCGTGGATCCTCAACTGAAACCGACTCAAGCGAGATTAGGTGTAGCCTTACCACGCATGTATCGCATCCAAAAGAAAACCATAGAACAAAAAAATCATTCGGTCAAAATCCAAAGTCAACCATTTCCATTCATCGTTTTTCAGCATTTCATGCATCTTATACCTAGTAATTCCATGTTACCAAAATAAATTGCATTGTAGATAGTTGCATTTGCATATATTCGTATCGAAGCGACATTTTTGGCGAAAATCTTGAGAGATTGATTGAATAGAGTGCGTGAACCACTTAACTCTCGACCCGTCAATGAGTACAAGGGTCCAATCAAAATCAGCACCACAAACCAAGTGAGTAGTGTGCGAAGAGCGGTATTTTCCTTTGAATTTCAAATGAGTGTTTTGGACAATCCAATGAGTGTTGAGGAAAGATAGAGCGAGTCCACAGAGGTAAAACCACGAGCGACTTGCGTTTTCCTTCAACACATGGAGAGGCACAATTCATAGCGAGATCAATGTCGATAAACAGGATACGAACTGTGATTCATGCAAAGATCCGAGAATAGTAAAAAACAATTATCGACTAATGAGGATGACGAGGCACTTAGGAATAAAAAATCCCCACAAAACCAAAAAGCTTTGACTGCCCTTTACATAACCCCTTAGTGAGCCGCTGAGCCTTTCATGAAAAACTCTTTCTTCAGAAACTCCACAACATGCCAACCCACGTACATATACTTACCTGCCCTTGCAATAGAGGATCTCAAAGGAGCCGGAGCCATGGTCCCTCCCCACCATCTTTCACAAAAAACAACAAATGAAATGTTCGAAGAAACCAATGAGTCAATGCAACTCCAAAGCCAAACACCAAAAAAGAACACCGAAAATGTTCAAGAAGATCAATGAGTCAATGCAACTCCAAAGCTGAAAGCCAAAAGTAAAGAATGCTTGAGAAAGTTGATGAGCCAAATGCAGTTCAAAAACACAAAAATGAGAAGAAAATCCAAATCGTACGCCAAAAGAGGCAAGAAGGAGAAATCCAAACCAAAAGGACCAATGATGTCCGAAGAAACCGATAAAAGGTTATCAAAACCCGTCCAATCATTCCACCCATGGCAAAGGCGAAACATATCCTCTATTGCGCCAAATCTCCACAGCTTCCAAATAAATCCTCCAGTCCCATGTGACATACATCATACCCCTCAGCCCCGTTATAACCCAATAAAAGACCTCTGACTCGTAAGTCAATGAGCGTTAACTGAAAGTATCGGATCTGAAACATGAATCATAAGCTTCGTACTTGTTATCAACATGTCCTGTCATACCAAAGGGACCATGAGCGTATGAGCGTGACCTTACCCCACAAGGTCTTATGAGTGCGAGTGAATCTTCAGTCTAAGCACCAAATCATGAACAACCTACCCCATTGTAGGAAAGGAACTTGTAAGGATTGGAAAATCCAGAACCTCGAAAGAAATTCTAAGGAAAATACTGCTCCGAGCATCGAGAGCATCATCACACCATTTGCACACACAGCCATACTCATGAACGATTGACCCATATCCCTCCGTGAGAGGAAAGTGATTCACGCATTCTAGCTCAACAATCACTCAAGATCAAACTGAAGATGTCTTATATTCGTAAACCTCATATTAATAGAGATAGGACCGTACCTTCTCTCCAAAAATTGCATACACATTTTGCATCGTATCTAGCAGTTAGCATTTGCATGCATCATAACCACTTCATTTTCAACATCCGGCTGGTAAGAACCATGCCTAGTCTCGTGGAAGGTCGACTTCAGTTTCTCGCTATCGAAGCTCAACTCAAAATCAAAAGAAATCAAAACCAAGGCCATCCGGAGCCATACGACGATCTTCCCGGAGCCATCCAGCGTCATCGGGCCTCATCAACACTATATTCAGAACCAAACTGGAGCCATGCGGGAGCCATCATCCGGCACAGAGATCCCCAGGGCTACACAGGAACCATTTCCTCACCGAGGTCTTGCCTACATAGTTTCGAAATATACGTCAGGTCTGATCTCAATACGGAATTGAGTACGTAGGCAGCCCGCCCAGGGTGCGACCACCTCAAAGGAAAAATGCCCCTTTCTTCCTCGCTATCACCAAATTGAGCCATCTTGTAGCCCTTTCCGGAGCCATCCTGAGCTATCCTGGAGCCATCATGAGAGAACCCTGAAGTCATAACCGGGCCGAAGCCGTCCACACATGACCAAGAATTTATCTACCACATCAAAATACGTCAAACACGACACAGTCCACCAATCACATCAACCCACCATTCGACTCAAAATCTCAATTCAAATCGAAACCCACTAACCACCCCAGAGCCGTTGCTCATAATGGGGTCATGAATCATGTCGGAGCCCTCCAACCACACTGGAGCCACCCGACCGCACTGGGGCTATCAACGTAATCTGGAGCCATCAGTTCATACCGGAGCCATCACCACATGCCAAAGTCATCTCAAAATTTGAAACAACTCTGGAGCCGTCTGCTCGCACAGAAATCTACATCCACAAACAGGGAGTTTGATTCAATTAATACATTTATTCTTGAACATCTTACATCGCAGATCATTTGCATGTACCCACAAAGTTCGTTCACAATCAAATACTCACAACCCGCTAGGCAGCTATTACGCTACTAGTACGGTCCCACATTTTCCTCCACTAGGCAAGCTATTACGCTACTAGTGCGAGATCGTTTCATATCCGCCTGCTAGGCAGCTATTACGCTACTAGTACGGTCCCACATTTTCCTCCACTAGGCAAGCTATTACGCTACTAGTGCGAGATCGTTTCATATCCACCTGCTAGGCAGCTATTACGCTACTAGTACGGTCCCACCACTTTTCCTCCACTAGGCAGGCTATTACGCTACTAGTGCGAGATCGTTTCATATCCGCCTGCTAGGCAGCTATTACGCTACTAGTACGGTCCCACATTTTCCTCCACTAGGCAAGCTATTACGCTACTAGTGCGAAATCGTTTCACATCCACCTGCTAGGCAGCTATTACGCTACTAGTACGGTCCCACATTTTCCTCCACTAGGCAAGCTATTACGCTACTAGTGCGAGATCGTTTCATATCCCCTGCTAGGCAGCTATTACGCTACTAGTACGGTCCCACATTTTCCTCCACTAGGCAAGCTATTACGCTACTAGTGCGAAATCGTTTCACATCCACCTGCTAGGCAGCTATTACGCTACTAGTACGGTCCCACATTTTCCTCCACTAGGCAAGCTATTACGCTACTAGTGCGAGATCGTTTCATATCCGCGTGCTAGGCAGCTATTACGCTACTAGTACGGTCCCACATTTTCCTCCACTAGGCAAGCTATTACGCTACTAGTGCGAGATCGTTTCATATCCACCTGCTAGGCAGCTATTACGCTACTAGTACGGTCCCCATTTTCCTCCACTAGGCAAGCTATTACGCTACTAGTGCGAGATCGTTTCATATCCACCTGCTAGGCAGCTATTACGCTACTAGTACGGTCCCACCACTTTTCCTCCACTAGGCAGGCTATTACACTACTAGTGTGAAATCGTTTCACATCCACCTGCTAGGCAGCTGTTACGCTACTAGTACGGTCCCACCATTTTTCCTCCACTAGGCAAGCTATTACGCTACTTGTGCGAGATCGTTTCATATCCGCCTGCTAGGCAGCTATTACGCTACTAGTACGGTCCCACCACTTTTCCTCCACTAGGCAAGCTATTACGCTACTAGTGCGAGATTGTTTCACATCCGCCTGCTAGGCAGCTATTACGCTACTAGTACGGTCCCAAATTTTCTTACGCTACTAGTACGGTACTCCATTAAAGTATTATAGGCTCGTCATAAGTCCTATAGCTAGATGTCAAGAGGTCTAGTTGAGGCACTCCTAAGTCCTCATACTTTCAATTGCATTATAGGCTCGTCATAAATCCTCGTACTTCCAATCGTATTCACACACTCACGGTCGCATCCCAATACACCACTAAACCGCAGTGAGAATTTTTGGCGTCCCGTCAACCTTGATCCAATTCTGCAAGGGCTTGCAAAATTGAATCAAGGGGAGCCATCTGTAGACACCAAAAATTCTCACCCCATAAAGCAAATTCCAAAATAATATAAAATAAGAGGGGTCGTCGCCTTTCTTTTTCAAAAACGTATTAGCGGGTGTGCCAAAATAAAACCATTGTTTTATAATCTTTTTTTAAAGCATTTTATAAAAATACGATTTTCTGAAAATGAATTTCCAAACAATAATCCGGTTTTAAAACTTGGACAGGTTGCTAGGATCTTTTATTTTTCCTTTAGCTCATAGTGGAACTTTTTTTTCTTAGTCACACATTGAATTATTTCTTGGACATTTTATTTTCTCTTTCGTCCATCTATCATTCAAACACATCCTCCAGCCCAGTCCCTGCTGGATCAGTCAGCTCCGGCCCACCATACTAAGCCCCATTTGACCTATGGTCAAAGCCCATGACTATCAAAAACCTAGTTGTTCCATTCTCTTCTATTTAACCCTACTGTAGTGATCTTCGATGGAGGAACAGCCGACAATCTATCACATCCTCATTTCTCTCTTCATTGTCATCTTCTAATTATCATCGGGATTCTCAAACCCGGAAAGAATAAACACACGACTCTGCTCGTAGAAACCACCACGATAAACACCCACACTCCATTGAAATACTGCTCTCCTCCACCGGAGAACATTTTGTCGTAGACCATCATCCTCCATGCTCAAATTTTAACCCTCACCCTAAAGCTCCCTTGTACACATAATTACCGTCGGCACCACGTTGCTCGCCCGAAAATCTCACTTCGACCTCTACCCTGGTGATTTTCTCGTGCTCGTTATTCCATTAACATAGTAAGTGGTGAAACTTCAGTTTTCCGGTTTTGACTTGCTAGAATCGATCTCAGGTTTTCCGTTTTAACGACCCTTTTCGGTTCCCATGCTTATTCGCCAAATGAACTCCATAAAGAGCGATGGCTGGGTAATTATCGACTTCGCCAGAGAATGTTTGGTGCTAGTGTCGATTTCTATTCTCAATCTTCCTATCCCATCGTTACTTCTCTACGCCATGAGCATTCATTATTATTTTTTTTTTCCGTATTCTGCATATACACGTCCCGATGAATACCATGCCCAACGTGGGTCTTTGGGTTCACAGAGATTGTGCAAATTCAATATGTAAATGAATTTTGTTGTTGTTTTTTCTTTCCTCCCCATCTTTCCTGTTGTTCTGTTGAAAATATGAAGTTTCGACTGGCCATCCCCATTCATTTATTTGTAGATTGCCCCAGGAGAAAGTGAGTTAGGTTCGTCCTGAAATGTTCTCTTCATGGTGTCTTTTTTCTTTTATGCACATTGCGGGTGTAAAGTTTCTCCCAGTTACCCGATCATACTGAGCTGCATTCCGACTTTTCTTTTCGAAGAAACTACCTGTTTGCTTTGCCCTGTTCGATGCATTTTCTTTTTCCCAGGCCGCATAAAGTTTATAAATCTGATGTGGAAGAAAAATTATGGATCATCCCATAAAAGGTACCATCCATACGGGAGTGATGGAGCATACCCTCGCCTCTGGTTTCTGGAGTTCATTTTGCGCATCTCTGCCAATGCTGGAGCATAGTCTCTTCTTTCCAACTTTCATTTCTGGTTAATTAGACGTATTAGCAAGCTGATCCTTGTTTATCTTCATGTTTCTTTTTTCTGCTTAATCTTCTTTACAGAGCTCTCGGTACTCCATTTGTGGTACCTAAATCCTAACTCGAATATTTCTAGCTCTGTTTCAGTAATACATGTTTATATTTTTCTCTCTGTAAAATGGATATCCATTGTAAGCTATGCTTTCTGTTTGCCGGGATTACGTCTGGATTGCTCCACCTTATCTCATGTCAATTTTGCTCTGATTCAAAAGGAACTGTACCGCCCCTGACGAGAACCCGGAGATCATCATCTGTAACTTGCACGAGCAAAATTTCAGCTCAACAAATTATGTTTTGTCTAGCTGTCTGTTTTATGTACTAACTTCTGTCTGGCCTTGTAGTTTGCGTTTGAAATATTTGCAGGAAACTTGTGTTCTCCTCTCGGTATACATCTTTTACCTTGGATGACTTATGCTCATTGTCAAATTCACCCGTCTAGTGTATTCTTTCTGAGAATCTTTATGCCTCTGCTTTGTTCGATTTTCTGACTTTCTAAGTTGACAGTCTGCAAACCTAGGTTGAATTGGCATGATATGTTTTTAGCTCAACTACTGGTGTGCCTGCTCAAGCATAGTTTAAAACTCATTTGCACCAGACCTGGCTAAACAAAAAGAGCTAAAAAAGGGGATAGTTTAGCAACTCATTTCAAGTCTGAGTAATATGGGGGATGAATAATGTTTTGCCTTTCTTTTTAGTCAAGATCCATCATTGGTTTTTTAAGGTAATAAGAAACGAGATAATTTCTTTAAGTTGGGTCGGTTGCTATCAATTTTCTTGCCGTTCTTTATGATTTTCTGCTGTATTGCTTTACTGCACCATTGTACATTCTTTTTTTTCTTTCTCTATCTTTTATCGTAATCTTTTATTTTACTAAGCCCTAGCTATCATCCTTTAGGACCAAGCCTTTAGGATAGTGGATGTCCCTTCACACTTAGTGGGTCATGTGTCCTTCTTGGTGGAGGTGACATCTTAAACCTTAAAACACACATCTAAAAATATGTATATATATATATATAATGAATGTAGAGCAATCCATTTCAAAGGTCTCAAGTCCAAAATCAACCATCTTCGGCCCAAAACAGACCCGGACCCATTTTCAACTTCAGCCCAAATCAATAAGGTCTAATTTCAGACTCCTAATCTTAAATAAGACCCAACTTCAGCCCAAATCTCACCGAAAATCCAAAATTCAATTCCAAATTCAACCTAATTTGGTCCATCACCCGATCTGGCCCAAACCCAAATCTGACTTGGCCCATGAGCCCATTTTCTGCCCAATTCAAATTCATCTCAATTCAGATTCAATTAAAAAAATTTGTCATTTCAAGTTCAATTCAAAACTTCATTCAATTCCAATTCAATTCTAAAATGTATTCAATTCTAACTCAATTCAAAATTCATTGACTTCGAAAGCTCATTTCAAATCCCGATTCGATCCCAAATAATTATGAACTTCATAAAGTATTAAAATAATCCAAACTCCAAATCACTCCAAACTCAAATCATCTCCCAAATCCCGATTTCTTCCAAACTTCTATAGTCTCACAGGCCCGAGCGCCTTACAGACTTAAACATCTCAATCTCTCCACCATTTTAAGATTAAAACGTCTCACAGACCTGAGCGTCTCACAGACCTTGATATCTCGTTCCTTCCTTTACATGAATATCATAATGTCTCATAGACCCGAGTGTCTCACAGACTAACATCTCAAACCCGAAACTTCAAACATCTCAAAAATTCCCAAAACCTAAAAGTTGTGAACTACGTAAGGTTTGATCTCAACTGGGAGTTGAGTATGTAGGCAGCCCATCCAGGGTGCGACCTCATTCCAATCAAAAACCCCTTTTCCCACTCTAAGGCGGTATTCATGGCTGTCAAACATTCAAATCCCCTCTGACTCCCACAAATCCTTGACTTCTTCAACTCTCAAAATCAGACTCCTAATCTTTCATTCCACACTCATCCGAATTCACCATTTCTTCCTCTTGGCACAAGCTTGGCAGAAAAACTCGCCTCATCTACTCTCTCTCTCTTCTCATCCTAATCCTATCTTTGGCTTTCAAATGAATCTCTTTAATAAGGTTTTGAAAGAAGACAATCCCGACAATTGGAGACCGAGGTTTCCTCGGGCACCAATCCGAAGTCGTGGTCGTTGCCACCTCTGAGGGGTGTAACCCAGTGCGAACCCACACAGAACCTCTAGTATGATCAGATAAGTCCAATCCATAGGCAACAATCTCAGAGTCAATTAACGGTTCCTAGAACCCTTCTCTTCCCTTCCTAGTTCCTTAGGTCAAACTAGGTGGCGACTCTAGTCAACTTCCGCCTTTAGGGCATAAGTCCGCGTGGAGCCCATCGAGAGCGGGTGTAGTGCACACTTGCACTCCCCTTCATGCTTTCTGGGAAAGACGGACGATTTAGTAGGTATTTGAGGGATGCTAGAATAACGGGTTTTCACCCTCCACAGAATGACAAATTTCTAGGATCTAGACTTCTTAGTTAGATCATATTTAGATAGACCCCTCTCAATACCGAAAAATCACCCTCCACACAGTGGCAGCGAAGCCACTGAGGTCTCAGCCCTACAGGGGTAAGAAACCGAAACCGAATTAGTACACTTGTGAATTAGTATGTATGTGGAGTATTGTAAGTATACCGAACCTTGCTAACTTGGAAGCTATAGGCTGCGTTCGGATGGGTTGTTTTGTGGTTGTTTTGGTCTGGCTGTTTTGTGGTTGTTTTATATGTGGCAGTATATTATTGGAGTAGAACGTAGGACCCACGTGGGTCCCACATGGGGACCACACCCAAAACAGCCATAAAAAGGCCACGTCCGAACGCAGCCATAGGTTCTGGATTTGGCCAGGGAAAGAACCAATCTGATGGCTGCAGCTACATATGCCGTAACTGCAACAAGGATCATCCCGGCACAGATTGCCAAGGAAGGGAGATCCGCTGCTTCACTTGCCAGAAACCGGGCCACCGTGCTAATGCATGCCCGGAGAACTCTAAGCCCAAGGGCAACTACCAAGGCTACAAGCAGCGTGAAGGCAAGGAGGTTGCATCTGGCGATGCTCATGCCCAGCATGCCTCACAGGGACAGGGATCCCGGGGTCCGCAGAAGGGCGCACCGCAGAGGCAGCCGGCCTTACACATCATAGACCGTGATGGGACCGGGACTAAGTCCGGCCCAGGTAATAACTAAAACCTTTAATCCTTGAAGAGCATGTTTAAAGTAGTGAAGTACCTGTATGAGTAAATGTATGAATACGTAAGTATCCGAAGTATGAATCCAAGTATGAGTAAGTAACATGGAAGCATGTAATGAGCATGAAATGAATTCGTAAGCCTAGAACTCACTCTAGATGAAATCTACCACCTTAGGGAAATTCCTTATCTGTTACCCAATACCTTCGAACTCACCTCACGAAGAGACCAACATCGCCACCCACCACTTCAACAACGAACAGTGTCAGGTCATCCGCCCAGGTATGATCTTATTAAAAGGATACCTGACACCCGAAGCACAAGTTTCAATCATCCGACGATGCAACGAGTTAGGAATGGGTCCAGGAGGATTTTATACACCCGAATTCCCCGGTGGAGCTACAATGAAGCTGAAAATGATGTGCTTGGGAAAGGACTGGAACCCTTATACCAAGACATACCAAACAACGCGAGAAAGAGATGGAGCAACACCTCCAGCAATACCCCCAGAATTCCAAAGGCTTGTCACGCAAGCTGTAGAAATTGCACAACAGTATGAAGATGAACCAATACCTGCACTTGAAGCAGACCTCTGTATTGTCAACTTCTATGAGAAGGAAGGACGACTTGGCTTACACCAAGACAAGGACGAGACAACGGAATCTCTTGAACTAGGAGTGCCCGTAGTGTCTTGGTCCATTGGTGATGACGCCGTATTTTTGTATAGCGAGCAGAAGCGTGTGGACCTCGCAGAGAAATTGGTATTGAGATCAGGAGACGTTCTAATCATGGGTGGAAAATCAAGGTTGCTGTATCACGGGATCCAGAAGATCAAGTTGAATACGGCACCACCGGCAATAATCAATGCCACACACATGAAACCAGGACGCCTGAACCTTACCTTTAGAAAGTATTAATTTTGTAGTAGCATGTAATCCAGTAGTAACGTGTATTAGAGACACAGTATGTATGATGGTTGGTTATTCAATAAAAGCAGTGATGGTTATTAAATTCCACTTGCGTTCCACCATCTTTACTTATAATCTCATGAATCAATAGGTTGTGGACTCGGTACCGAAGGTAACCTGAGCATCCTAACCGAAGAACAAGTCGGCAAGAGCGGCACCATTCTAACGGGAACATTCCCAGTAAACGGCATCGAAGCCTCAGTATTATTCGACTCCGGCGCCTCTCACACCTTTGTATCGCCATCATTCGCTACAAGGTTGGGGCTAGACGCAGATGAGCTACCAAATTTCTTGGTTACTCTCCCATCGAAGGAGCGGGTAAAGTGTACTAAGTATTACCACACCGCCACCATTCAAATCAAAGGTGAAGCGTTTCCCATTTCCTTCATTGAATTCAACGGATTGGGATTCGACTTGATAATTGGAATGAACTGGTTGGAGCGGCACAAAGGACGGATCCTATGCGCCGAGCACCGATTGCTGCTCAAGAGTCCATCTGGGGTTACTGTTTCATACCGCCAGAGACCGAGAGAGCCTTCAACTACAGTCATCTCCGCTATGGCAATGTATCGGGAGCTCAGAAAAGGACATGAAGCGTATTTATGTCACGTGCAAGACCTGGAGAGAGATCCAGAGTTCAGTGATGATGTAGTAGTAGTCTCAGAATTCCCGGATGTATTTCCAAAAGAGCTACCTGGTATGCCACCACAGAGAGCGGTAGAGTTTGAAATCGACCTTGTACCGGGTACTGGTCCCATTGCTAGGGCACCATACCGCATGGCACTAGCAGAAATGGCAGAACTCAAAGAGCGACTACATGACCTACTCGACAAAGGGTTTATACGCCCGAGCGTATCACCCTGGGGAGCACCGGTCCTCTTCGTGAAGAAGAAGGACGGTAGTCTCCGCCTCTGCATCGACTACCGCGAATTGAATGCGGTCACAGTAAAGAACAAGTACCCATTGCCACGCATCGACGACCTGTTCGATAAATTGAAGGGAGCATCCGTCTTTTCTAAGATTGATCTCCGATCCGGATATCACCAAATTGCTATCAAATAGCAAGACATTGAGAAAACAGCATTCCGAACAAGATATGGCCATTACGAATTCACAGTGATGCCATTCGGTTTGTCTAACGCACCAGCCAAGTTCATGGAAATAAGAATCAGTTATTCAGTGATCAGCTGGACACTCCAGTAGTAGTATTCATCGACGACATCCTGGTGTATTCGAAGTCAGCAGAAGAACATGAAAACCACTTGAGAAGAGTACTTGAGACTCTGCGTGAGAATCAGCTGTATGCGAAGTTCTCCAAATGCGAGTTCTGGCTAGATCAGGTATCATTCCACGGTCATGTCATCTCGAGCGCGGGCATTTCAGTAGATCCATCCAAAATCGAAGCAGTGCAATCATGGCCTAGACCTAAGACTGTTACCGACATCCGGAGCTTTCTTGGTTTAGCCGGTTATTACCGGAGATTTGTAAAGGACTTCTCAAAAGTCGCTAAGCCCATGATGTCATTGATGAAGAAAGATGCACCGTTTGTATGGACAAGCGAGTGCGAAGTATCCTTCCAGAAACTAAAAGACTCATTGACCTCAACGCCAGTTCTCACACTTCCAGAGGGCACAGAGGGATTTGAGGTGTATTGTGATGCATCGGGCAAGGGCATGGGATGCGTACTCATGCAGCATGGCAAGGTAGTAGCATACGCCTCCCGCCAGTTGAAAAAGCATGAGGAGAATTACCCGACACATGATCTAGAGTTAGGAGCCATTGTCTTCGCCTTGAAGATATGGCGACACTATCTCTATGGGGTAAGCATCACCATCTACTCCGACCACAAAAGTTTGCAGTATGTATTCACACAAAAGGAACTGAATTTAAGACAGAGGAGGTGGATGGAGTTCCTCTCGGATTACGACATCAACCTCCAGTATATAGAAGGGAAGGCAAACATTGTAGCCGACGCCCTGAGTCGTCGAGCACACTCGCTCCATTCGCTACTCGCTTCTTCTAGCTTGGTTGACGAGGTGCGAGACGCTCAGTTGAGCGACCCTTACTTCACAGAGATCAGACAGAAAATCACAAAGGGTACCTTCGAGAACCGAAAGTACGACCTCAAATTGCATGAAGATGGTCTGATCCGATTGAATGGCAGGTTATGCGTCCCCCGAAGCAATGCTGAGCTAAGGGATCACATTCTGCGAGAGTCACGTTGTTCGACATTGCATGTCCATCCGGGAGCCTCTAAAATGTACAAAGACATGAAGAGGTACTTCTGGTGGTCAGGAATGAAATCTGACGTGACTGAGTATGTTCTAAGGTGTCTCACATGCCAGAAGGTGAAGTTCGAGCACCGAAGACCGGGAGGAATGGTGCAATCCATGCCCATTCCGGAGTGGAAATTCCATGATATCTCTATGGATTTCGTTGTTGGGCTCCCACCTGCTAGGGGAGGACTCAACATGATCTGGGTAGTAGTCGATCGTCTCACCAAGGTTGCCCGATTCATACCGATGAAGGACACCTGGAAGGTGGCGAAGCTCGCGGAGCTATTCGACAAGGAGATCATCCGACACCACGGAGTCCCGAAAACTATAGTATCTGACCGCGACACCAGATTTCTTTCGAGATACTGGAGAGCAACACGGGAAGCGCTTGGTACTGAGTTGAAGCTTAGCACCGCCTTCCACCCACAGACCGACGGTCAGACAGAAAGGACCATCCAAACACTAAAGGATATTAGGGCATGTGCCTTAGACTTCCAGGGGAGCTGGATCGACAAGCTTCATCTTATCGAGTTTTCGTATAACAATAGCTATCATGCTTCGATTAAGATGTCGCCATTCCAAGCTTTGTATGGTAGACCTTGCCGTACCCCGTTGTGTTGGGATGAGTCAAGCGAAGCGGTCATCATAGGACCGGAGTATTTAGAACAAGTACAAGCTGAAGTACAACAAATCCGAGCAAATATGAAAGCAGCCCAAGATAGACAGAAATCCTATGCGGATGTGCGACGACGTGACCTTGAGTTCGCCGTGGGTGACCAAGTGTTCTTGCGTGTCTCACCTATGAAGGGTGTCTTTCGATTTGGCCAGAAGGGCAAGCAGAGCCCGAAATTTGTAGGCCCGTATGCCATTACCGAGAGGATTGGAGCCGTAGCTTATAGGCTAGCATTGCCTGAAGAATTGGGACGTGTTCATGATGTCTTTCATGTATCACAACTCAAGAAATACATAGCCGATCCCTCTCATGTATTAGAACCCGAACACTTATCCCTAGAGCCGACGATGAGATATGTCGAGACTCCATTGCGAATCCTTGATACAAAGACAAGAAACACTCGCCATAAATCTGTACGAATGGTGAAGGTCTTGTGGTCTAACCACATGTCGAGGAAGCGACTTGGGAACTAGAAGATGCCATGAAGGCGAAGTACCCGAATCTATTTGTAGACTAGATGTCTAGTATCCGTATAGTACGGAGGGTACGGGGCGTACCCCTTTTAAGGGGGGTAGAGCCTTTTTGCTTTTGCATTGCTTCGGGTTAGCATTGCGTAGTATGTATGTATTGTAATTGTATTTTGTTGGCACATGTAGTGCTAATTGTATTGTATTGGCACAAAGTAGGGCTAGTAGTATTCGGTATGTAGTACGATGAGTATGGTATGTGTATGGTATGTATGTAATGAGCAATGCGTGGTGTTATACGGTATATGACACGAATGACAATGTGAAGTGTATTGTGAATGTATTGTGGAATGTGCGAATTGAATGGAGTATTGTGTATGGATTGAGTATTGTGTATGGAAATTGAACTGAGTATGATGTATGGTATCTGAATTGTGTATGCTGGTAGTGTAAGAATTGTGAACACCTCGTAAGGTGGTAGTAGAATGTATTATGGCAATTGGCTTGCCAAATGAGTAGAAATGTAAACCGTAACCTTGAGCAACTTTGAGGGCAAAGTTTCTTAAGGGGGGTAGATTGAAATACCCCGTAATTAAAAACAGTGATTAATTAGGCTAATTATATTTTTAAAGGCTTAATTACACTTAAATAAATACGAGGGAACAAATCCCAAAGAAAACGGACCTTTAAAATGGGTTAAAAACATAAATGAACCTTAAAGCGCGTTTTTCGAGGAAACCGAGAAAACGCGACTTTAAGCGGGTCAAATAGACTCGTAACAGTTTTGGTCAACTAAATAATCATTAATAAATATTAGTGAAGCTGTATAACCAATAAAATTAATTAAACGAGAAAATTCCGGAAAACGGGTACCGGTTAGTAAAAACGGTAACAACCGGGAAGTTGTGGGGTGAGAATGCAAATAAACAAAGTTAGTGTGTCCACTTTGCAAATAAAAAGTAAAAATCGTGTGTGTGTGTGTGTGTGTGGGATCCGATGTACCCCTCCCCTCACACTCACCTAACACTCCCTTATTTACTAAAAGACAAGGGAAATAAGTAAAAGAAAAACACTCTCTCTCCTACTCCCCCTCTTCCTCTCACGTTGGTAACTCCCTCCTTCCTCTGATTTTTCTCCTTCCATGCGACAGCCATGGAGAACTGAAAGAACCCATCAACTCTCTCTTCTCTCCTCTTGTTAACCCATTAATCTTGCTCCAAAAATTACAAAATTAGTACCATTGGAATCCCCTTGCAAAGGAGAACATTTCCTCCTTTCAAAAATCCAAAGCTAAACTTTCGTTTTTATGGGTATCTCCATTGAAGATTCAAGTCCACCATTAGAAGCACCTCACCTCCTTATCATCTTGAGGTAAAAAAAGCTCGAAAATCCATCATTTCTAGCCCTTGTTTGCATTATAAGAAATTTCAGATTTTGAATGTCTTGTTCCTTGTTGCTCAGCCGATTTTGGCTTCTCTTGGGCTAGGAATATTGACTCTTGCTAGTCAAGAACTCCATCCATTCATTGAAAGGTAATACTCACTCTAAACCCTAAAACATTTAAATTCAGGGTTAGTGCAAAAAATGAATGTTAAATGGTAGTGTGTATTGTATGGGTTGTAGTATTGGTGTGTGTGAACCTAGGACCGAGAACAAGGAGAAGGAAGAAGAGAAGGAAAAGGGAAGAAAGAAAAACTAGAAAACACAAGGTAATTACCTTTACCTTGAGCTTGTTTTGTATGTAGTAGTGTAACAGTTTGGAGTAGTAAAATGAGTAACGAATTGAGGAATGAGTAGTAAGCATATTGTAGTATGATGAGTAATGATATCGTAACAGTTTTGAAGTTTTTTAAATGAGTTTTTAAAAGCTTGGGAAAACAGGGGTATGATTGAGTATGTGCAGGAATTTATTGTGTGTAGTGTGTGAGTGTGATAGGATGTATTGGTATAAACAGTTGTGAGAATGGGAAATGTAGCTGAAACTGGTGGTGAGCAAGTAAGAATTGTAGGGGAGACTATGTCAATTTTATCTAGGATTTGAGGACTTAGATACATTTTAACAGATTTTGGAAAGTTAAAATGAGTGGTTTAATAGCTTGTGACAGATTGGATATGAGGTTGTAAATGGGATGGAATTAGTGTGAGTAATGTATTTGGATGCTAGGAGTAGCATTAGTTGAGGAAGAATGGAGGTTAGGAGTTGAGTGAAAAAATGTAGCATGATGGAGGAAACAAAAATCTGTAACAGAAGTGAAAGGGTAGCTAGTGTGAGTGTTGAGAAGAAGTGAGGAAAAATGTGTAAGTGAATGTAAGAATTGAGTAGTAGGTTTGGTGGGTGAACTAAGGGATTTAGAGTGTTAATTAGTGCTAAATCATGTGGGGAAGTATTGGTAAAGATTGGGGAAACAATGGGTAAAGAAAACACCCAAAAACAGATTTTAAAAACTGAAGTACTGGGCCGGACCGACCTTAGGACCGAACTTGCAAGGTCGGTCGAGCCCAGATTTACAAGACGGGAAACCTTCTGGAGCCCGACCTTGCGACCGGACTTGCAAGTTCGGTCGGACCAGAAATCTCTCCCGTCAGAACCTTCTGGAATGGACCGAACTTGCGACCGGACTTGCAAGTTCGGTCGGCCAGAAAAATTCCCGTAATGCAAGCTACTGGAATGGACCGACCTTGCGACCGGACTTGCAAGGTCGGTCGGGCCAAAATTTTCACATCGAAAACTTACTGGAATGGACCGACCTTGGGACCGGACTTGCAAGGTCGGTCGGCCCTGGAATTTTCACCGATGTACCTACTGACTGGACCGAACTTGCGACCGGACTTGCAAGTCGGTCGAGTAAAAAAAAATGTTTTAATTATATGATTATAGTAATCATTATATATATATGCCTATACATATATGCATATGTAGTATACACCATTAATGAAGTAGTAATGGTAAGAAAGTAAGTAAATGAGTAAGGAAACAAGTAAGTAGTAAAGGAAAAGAATGGTTTTATAACCAAGTAAGAAAGTAATGAAGTAGTAAGTAGTACATTGAAAGTATCAATGAAGGAGTAAGTAGATCAATAATAGATCATTGATCATACTACTTCATGTATGTATAGGAATCAATAGTTGATCCTCAAAGGAACCGGTAGTACTACGACGGTGAACGGTATGATTTCTTCATGCCCTGTATCCTAACTTGGTTACCCCGATTTGTGTGCTTATGTGATCACCAATAAGATAAATGCACGAATCGGACTTATATTGCACTTAACTGTGTTTGAACTATTGTTCTTGTTGTATCTTCTTGAACATTAGTTTGTATAATTCATGAAATGTATGAATGGAAATGAAGTGTATGTGTAAGTATGAGTACTTGTGTATTGTATGTATGTATGGAATAAGTATGGACTTCTACTAATTCCTAACATCTAACTCCTAACATGAGTAATGAGTAAATGGAATGAGTAGAAGCCCGATATAGTTTCGGCCACGCGTGAGGATAAGGAAACACAAGAGGTTGGATCCGAATCCTGGCTATAATCTTTTCCATGGACCAATCCCTTGAATGGGTAGCATCCTGGATTAGTGGGCCACCCTAAAGCCCGGTGGTGGGATGTAGTAATCCCTGCCCGGAGGTCATACCGACTTAACTGGAAGTAAAGTATGTAAGAAGTAAGTATTGTATTTGTATTGGTCTTGACTATTGTAAGTCATTGACCCGGAGTAAAAAGTATTGAACACCCGATTAACCCGGGTGTGTAATGAGGCTAACAAGACCTTTGTATGCATTGGAGAATTGTATCTCCGTAATGCGGTGAGTATGGTAAGTATGAATGGTTGACTTGAATTGTCTTCCTTGTATTGTATGTATGTATGCTTGGTATGAATGTATGTATTGTATTGTATGTATAAAGCATGTATGTATGTATGAATGAAACGAACCGCATGTACTCGACCAATTAGTTGGCGTACCCTCGCTAGTACGCGGGGTATGCGGTTATCATATGCAGCGTAAGCTGACCCCCTAGGGGGAATGTTTTTACTCCACAGGTACCCGCGAGGCGTGACGGTAGGGTAAGGACGGATGTGATTCTTTTTGGATGTAGAGTAGGATGAAAGGTGTACGAGTTGTACACGGCTAAGGCCTTTTGAGTAGCCGGTGTACCATGTGGTACACCTTTTTGGATATTGAAACTTGATTGGATAGTAAGGAGAGGATGTATAAACTCTTCATTTTTGGGAAGTAGTCATGGAATGTAATTCATATATTCATACTCGGTAATGTAAAATTGTAAGTAAGTATTGGTTATTCTAATCATCAGACCGAAACGGTAAGTAGTAGTAGCCTTGTTAACCTTGGAGGGTTAACGGCGTTGTATCACCCGCCGGGAGTAAGTAAGTATTCCGCTGCGAGAAGGTAAGTATGGGATGATTAGAGGATAATAGGATTAGCGGTTGGGGTGTTACAAAAAGTGGTATCAGAGCGAAGTCTCGCTCTGATGATTAGAATCTTAAGAGTAGTGATTACCGAGTTAGGATTTCAACCGTCTTAAGACGGATATTTAGAAACCTAACTAGGAACTACCGTTGTTAACAACGGATACCCTTAACGTCTGCAAAGACGATACCATTGTTTGAATGAAGACCATGAGGTCATAGTATCACGACATCTAATGTAATCCACACTTGTTCAGATGTCAGGACGAGGTCCAGGTCGTCCCAGAGGAGGGGCAACGACGGACCAAGCGCGCAGACGATAGCTGAAATCGTCGCCGCCACGGTAGCACAGATGCTACCGGATGTAATCACCGCTGTACAACAACAACAAAACCACAGCAGCAACAACAGCAGCAGCCCGACCCGCCTCAACCCCGAGAAACGAATTGGGTAAAGCAGTCGCCGACCTTCGACCTCCATGCTTTAGAGGCGAGAGCGACCCCGCCAAGCTCGAGGCCTACCTCTCCGAGATGGAGACGGCCTTCGAGACACTTGAGACTCCCGCTGGAGTTCGAGTGAGGATAGCTGCGTACTACCTCAAGACGCGGCTATGGACTGGTGGAAGCTCGTTAAGGCCGAGCACATAGCTGATCCCGCATTCGGATGGGAAGCATTCACCTCTCTCCTCCGATCTAAAGTACCCCGAGCATGTCAAGACCAAGAAAAGGCTTGAGCTCGATGCACTAAAAATGACCGAGAAGATGACGGTTGATGAATATTACCGCACCTTCACCTCTCTTCTCCGACTTCTACCCGACCTTGGGTATACCGGCCAAGTCTTGGTCGACCGCTTCTACGGCGGATTGAGCCATCGACTCCGGTATGGCATGGGCTTCACACGGTTTACCTCCCTTCAGGTAAACAGTTGAACCCTTAAAAGCCATGAGTAATGTGAATTAGTATTCCCGTATGTAAGTGTAACCTAATGCCTAAGTAATTCAGGAGTGTTACCATGCTGCCTCCGAGTGAGATCACATGCCAGCTGAGGATGAAGATCAAGCGCAAGCGCAAGGAGCAACAAAAACCTCCGATGACCAAAACCAATCCAAACCTTGGAAGAAAAGGAAGGGGAAGCATTCCCATCAGAAGAACACTTCCGGAGACGGCGGTGCCCATGCTGAGAAGGGCAAGGCAGCTGAGCCATTACAGATTGCCTACACCGCACCAGTGGCAGCGAAGCCACTGAGGTCTCAGCCCTACAGGGGTAAGAAACCGAAACCGAATTAGTACGCTTGTGAATTTGTATGTATATAGAGTATTGTAAGTATACCGAACCTTGCTAACTTGGAAGCTATAGGTTCTGGATTTGGCCAAGGAAAGAACCAATCTGATGGCCGCAGCTACATGCCGTAACTGCAACAAGGATCATCCCGGCACAGATTGCCAAGGAAGGGAGATCCGCTGCTTCACTTGTCAGAAACCGGGCCACCGTGCCAATGCATGCCCGGAGAACTCTAAGCCCAAGGGCAACTACCAGGGCTACAAGCAGCGTGAAGGCAAGGAGGTTGCATCTGGCGATGCTCATGCCCAGCACCTCACAGGGACAGGGATCCCGAGGTCCGCAGAAGGGCGCACCGCAGAGGCAGCCGGCCTTACACATCATAGACCGTGATGGGACCGGGACTAAGTCCGGCCCAGGTAACACTAACCTTTAATCCTTGAAGAGCATGAAAGTATTAAGTAATTGTATGAATAAATGCATGAATGCGTAAGTATCGAAGTATGAGCATGAGTAAGTAACATGGAAGTATGTATTGAGCATGAAATGAATTAGTAAGCCTAGAACTCACTCTAGATGAAATTTACCACCCTAGGGAAATTCCATATCTGTTACCCAATACCTTCGAACTCACCTCATGAAGAGACCGACATCGCCACTCACCACTTCAACAACGAACAGTGTCAGGTCATCCGCCCAGGTATGATCTTATTAAAAGGATACCTGACACCCGAAGCACAAGTTTCAATCATCCGACGATGCAACGAGTTAGGAATGGGTCCAGGAGGATTTTATACACCCGAATTCCCCGGTGGAGCTACAATGAAGCTGAAAATGATGTGCTTGGGAAAGGACTGGAACCCTTATACCAAGACATACCAAACAACGCGAGCAGAGACGGAGCAACACCTCCAGCAATACCCCCAGAATTCCAAATGCTTGTCACACAAGCTGTAGAAATTGCACAACAGTATGAAGATGAACCAATCCCTGCACTTGAAGCAGATATGTATGTCAACTTCTATGAGAAAGAAGGACGACTTGGCTTACACCAAGACAAGGACGAGACACGGAATCTCTTGAACTAGGAGTGCCCGTAGTGTCTTGGTCCATTGGTGATGACGCCGTATTTTTGTATAGCGAGCAGAAGCGTGTGGACCTCGCAGAGAAATTGGTATTGAGATCAGGAGATGTTCTAATCATGGGTGGAAAATCAAGGTTGCTGTATCACGGGATCCAGAAGATCAAGTTGAATACGGCACCACCGGCAATAATCAATGCCACACACATGAAACCAGGACGCCTGAACCTTACCTTTAGAAAGTATTAATCTTGTAGTAGCATGTAATCCAGTAGTAACGTGTATTAGAGACACAGTATGTATGATGGTTGGTTATTCAATAAAAGCAAGTGATGGGTGGTGGGTGGGGGGTTGGTTATAAATTCCACTTGTGTTCCACCATCTTACTTTAATCTCATGAATCAATAGGTTTGGACTCGTACCAGAAGGTAACTGAGCATCCTCACCGAGAACAAGCCGGCAAGAGCGGCACCATTCTAACGGGAACATTCCCAGTAAACGGCATCGAAGCCTCAATATTATTCGACTCCGGCGCCTCTCACACCTTTGTATCGCCATCATTCGCTACAAGGTTGGGGCTAGACGCAGATGAGCTACCAAATTTCTTGGTTACTCTCCCGTCGAAGGAGCGGGTAAAGTGTACTAAGTATTACCACACCGCCACCATTCAAATCAAAGGTGAAGCGTTTCCCATTTCCTTCATTGAATTCAACGGATTGGGATTCGACTTGATAATGGAATGAACTGGTTGGGAGCGGCACAAAGGACGGATCCTATGCGCCGAGCACCGATTGCTGCTCAAGAGTCCATCTGGGGTCACTGTTTCATACCGCCAGAGACCGAGAGAGCCTTCAACTACAGTCATCTCCGCTATGGCAATGTATCGGGAGCTCAGAAAAGGACATGAAGCGTATTTATGTCACGTGCAAGACCTGGAGAGAGATCCAGAGTTCAGTGATGATGTAGCAGTAGTCTCAGAATTCCCGGATGTATTTCCGAAAGAGCTACCTGGTATGCCACCACAGAGAGCGGTAGAATTTGAAATCGACCTTGTACCGGGTACTGGTCCCATTGCTAGGGCACCATACCGCATGGCACCAGCAGAAATGGCAGAACTCAAAGAGCAACTACATGACCTACTCGACAAAGGGTTTATACGCCCGAGCGTATCACCCTGGGGAGCACCGGTCCTCTTCGTGAAGAAGAAGGACGGTAGTCTCCGCCTCTGCATCGACTACCGCGAATTGAATGCGGTCACAGTAAAGAACAAGTACCCATTGCCACGCATCGACGACCTGTTCGATCAATTGAAGGGAGCATCCGTCTTTTCTAAGATTGATCTCCGATCCGGATATCACCAAATTGCTATCAAAGAGCAAGATATTGAGAAAACAGCATTCCGAACAAGATATGGCCACTACGAATTCACAGTGATGACATTCGGTTTGTCTAACGCACCAGCCAAGTTCATGGACCTAATGAATCGGTTATTCAGTGATCAGCTGGACACTTCAGTAGTAGTATTCATCGACGACATCCTGGTGTATTCGATGTCAGCAGAAGAACATGAAAATCACTTGAGAAGAGTACTTGAGACTCTACGTGAGAATCAGCTGTATGCGAAGTTCTCCAAATGCGAGTTCTGGCTAGATCAGGTATCATTCCACGGTCATGTCATCTCGAGCGCGGGCATTTCAGTAGATCCATCCAAAATCGAAGCAGTGCGATCATGGCCTAGACCTAAGACTGTTACCGACATCCGGAGCTTTCTTGGTTTAGCCGGTTATTACCGGAGATTTGTAAAGGACTTCTCAAAAGTCGCTAAGCCCATGACGTCATTGATGAAGAAAGATGCACCGTTTGTATGGACAAGCGAGTGCGAAGTATCCTTCCAGAAACTAAAAGACTCATTGACCTCAGCACCAGTTCTCACACTTCCAGAGGGCACAGAGGGATTTGAGGTGTATTGTGATGCATCGGGCAAGGGCATGGGATGCGTACTCATGCAGCATGGCAAGGTAGTAGCATACGCCTCCCGCCAGTTGAAAAAGCATGAGGAGAATTACCCGACACATGATCTAGAGTTAGGAGCCATTGTCTTCGCCTTGAAGATATGGCGACACTATCTCTATGGGGTAAGCATCACCATCTACTCCGACCACAAAAGTTTGCAGTATGTATTCACACAGAAGGAACTGAATTTAAGACAGAGGAGGTGGATGGAGTTCCTCTCGGATTACGACATCAACCTCCAGTATAAAGAAGGGAAGGCAAACATTGTAGCCGACGCCCAGAGTCGTCGAGCACACTCGCTCCATTCGCTACTCGCTTCTTCTAGCTTGGTTGACGAGGTGCGAGACGCTCAGTTGAGCGACCCTTACTTCACAGAGATCAGACAGAAAATCACAAAGGGTACCTTCGAGAACCGTAAGTACGACTTCAAATTGCATGAAGATGGTCTGATCCGATTGAATGGCAGGTTATGCGTCCCCCGAAGCAATGTTGAGCTAAGGGATCGCATTCTGCGAGAGTCACATTGTTCGACATTGCATGTCCATCCGGGAGCCTCTAAAATTTACAAAGACATGAAGAGGTACTTCTGGTGGTCAGGAATGAAATCTGATGTGACTGAGTATGTTCTAAGGTGTCTCACATGCCAGAAGGTGAAGTTCGAGCACCGAAGACCGGGAGGAATGGTGCAATCCATGCCCATTCCGGAGTGGAAATTCCACGATATCTCTATGGATTTTGTTGTTGGACTCCCACCTGCTAGGGGAGGATTCAACATGATCTGGGTAGTAGTCGATCGTCTCACCAAGGTTGCCCGATTCATACCGATGAAGGACACCTGGAAGGTGGCGAAGCTCGCGGAGCTATTCGACAAGGAGATCATCCGACACCACGGAGTCCCGAAAACTATAGTATCTGACCACGACACCAGATTTCTTTAGAGATACTGGAGAGCAACACGGGAAGCGCTTGGTACTGAGTTGAAGCTTAGCACCGCCTTCCACCCACAGACCGACGGTCAGACAGAAAGGACCATCCAAACACTAGAGGATATGCTAAGGGCATGTGCCTTAGACTTCCAGGGGAGCTGGATCGACAAGCTTCATCTTATCGAGTTTTCGTATAACAATAGCTATCATGCTTCGATTAAGATGTCACCATTCCAAGCTTTGTATGGTAGACCTTGCCGTACCCCGTTGTGTTGGGATGAGTCAAGCGAAGCGGTCATCATAGGACCGGAGTATTTAGAACAAGTACAAGCTGAAGTACAACAAATCCAAGCAAATATGAAAGCAGCCCAAGAAATACATAGCCGATCCCTCTCATGTATTTAGAACAAGTACAAGCGGTCATCATATGGAGCCGTAGCTTATAGGCTAGCATTGCCTGAAGAATTGGGATGTGTTCATGATGTCTTTCATGTATCACAACTCAAGAAATACATAGCCGATCCCTCTCATGTATTAGAACCCGAACACTTATCCCTACAGCCGACGATGAGATATGTCGAGACTCCATTGCGAATCCTTGATACAAAGACAAGAAACACTCGCCATAAATCTGTACGAATGGTGAAGGTCTTGTGGTCTAACCACGATGTCGAGGAAGCGACTTGGGAACTAGAAGATGCCATGAAGGCGAAGTACCCGAATCTATTTGTAGACTAGATGTCTAGTATCCGTATAGTACGGAGGGTACGGGGCGTACCCCTTTTAAGGGGGGTAGAGCCTTTTTGCTTTTGTGTTGCTTCGGGTTAGCATTGCGTAGTATGTATGTATTGTAATTGTATTTTGTTGGCACATGTAGTGCTAATTGTATTGTATTGGCACAAAGTAGTGCTAGTAGTATTCGGTATGTAGTACGATGAGTATGGTATGTGTATGGTATGTATGTAATGAGCAATGTGTGGTGTTATACGGTATATGACACGAATGACAATGTGAAGTGTATTGTGAATGTATTGTGGAATGTGCGAATTGAATGGAGTATTGTGTATGGATTGAGTATTGTGTATGGAAATTGAACTGAGTATGATGTATGGTATCTGAATTGTGTATGCTGGTAGTGTAAGAATTGTGAACACCTCGTATGGTGGTAGTAGAATGTATTGTGGCAATTGGCTTGCCAAATGAGTAGAAATGTAAACCGTAACCTTGAGCAACTTTGAGGGCAAAGTTTCTTAAGGGGGGTAGATTGAAATACCCCGTAATTAAAAACAGTGATTAATTAGGCTAATTATATTTTTAAAGGCTTAATTACACTTAAATAAATACGAGGGAACAAATCCCGAAGAAAACGGACCTTTAAAATGGGTTAAAAACATAAACGAACCTTAAAGCGCGTTTTTCGAGGAAACCGAGAAAACGCGACTTTAAGCGGGTCAAATAGACTCGTAACAGTTTTGGTCAACTAAATAATCATTAATAAATATTAGTTAAGCTGTAGAACCAATAAAATTAATTAAACGAGAAAATTCCGGAAAACGGGTACCGGTTAGTAAAAACGGTAACAACCGGGAAGTTGTGGGGTGAGAATGCAAATAAACAAAGTTAGTGTGTCCACTTTGCAAATAAAAAGTAAAAATCTGTGTGTGTGTGTGGGGGGGGGGGATCCGATGTACCCCTCCCTCTCACACTCACCTAACACTCCCTTATTTACTAAAAGACAAGGGAAATAAGTAAAAGAAAAACACACTCTCTCTCCTACTCCCCCTCTTCCTCTCACGTTGGTAACTCCCTCCTTCCTCTGATTTTTCTCCTTCCATGCGACAGCCATGGAGAACTGAAAGAACCCATCCAACTCTCTCCTTCTCTCCTCTTGTTAACCCATTAATCTTGCTCCAAAAATTACAAAATTAGTACCATTGGAATCCCCTTGCAAAGGAGAACATTTCCCTCCTTTCAAAAATCCAAAAGCTCAACTTTCGTTTTTATGGGTATTCTCCATTGGAAGATTCAAGTCCACCATTAGAAGCACCTTCACCTCCTTATCATCTTGAGGTAAAAAGAAGCTCGAAAATCCATCATTTCTAGCCCTTGTTTGCATTATAAGAAATTTCAGATTTTGAATGTCTTGTTCCTTGTTGCTCCAGCCGATTTTGGCTTCTTCTTGGGCTAGGAATATTGTCTCTTGCTAGTCAAGAACTCCATTCATCCATTGAAAGGTAATACTCATCTCTAAACCCTAAAACATTTAAATTCTAGGGTTAGTGCAAAAATGAATGTTAAATGGTATTGTGTATTGTTATGGGTTGTAGCACTTGGTGTGTGTGAACCTCATTGGGACCGAGAACAAAGGAGAAGGAAGGAAGAGAAGGAAAAAGGAAGAAAGAAAAACTAGAAACACAAGGTAATTACCTTTACCTTGAGCTTGTTTTGTATGTAGTAGTGTAACAGTTTTGGAGTAGTAAAATGAGTAACGAATTGAGGAATGAGTAGTAAGCATATTGTAGTATGATGAGTAATGATATCGTAACAGTTTTGAAGTTTTTAAATGAGTTTTAAAAGCTTGGGAAAACAGTGGGTATTGATTGAGTATGTGCAGGAATTTATTTGTGTTGTAGTGATGTTGAGATGTGGATAGGATGTATTGTATAAACAGGTTGTGAGAATGGGAAATTGTGAGCTGAAATGGTGTGTGAGCAAGTAAGAATTGTAGGGGAGACTATGTCAAATTTTATCTAGGAATTTGAGGACTTAGATACATTTAGAACAGATTTTGGAAAGTTAAAATGAGTGGTTTAATAGCTTGTGACAGATTTGGATATGAGGTTGTAAATGGGATGGAATTTAGTTGTGAGTAATGTATTTTGGATGCTAGGAGTAGCATTAGTTGAGGAAGTAATGGAGGTTAGGAGTTGAGTGAAAAATCTGTAGCATGATGGAGGAAACAAAAATCTGTAACATAAGTGAAATGGTAGCTAGTGTGAGTGTTGAGAAGAAGTGAGGAAAAATGTGTAAGTGAATGTAAGAATTGAGTAGTAGGTTTGGTGGGTGAACTAAGGCGATTTAGAGTGTTTAATTAGTGCTAAATCATGTGGGGAAGTATTGGTAAAGATTGGGGAAACAATGGGTAAAGAAAACACCCAAAAACAGATTTTAAAACTGAAGTACTGGGCCGGACCGACCTTAGGACCGAATTTGCAAGGTCGGTCGAGCCCAGATTTACAAGACGGGAAACCTTCTGGAGTCGACCGACCTTGCGACCGGACTTGCAAGTTCGGTCGGACCAGAAATCTCTCCCGTCAGAAACCTTCTGGAATGGACCGAACTTGCGACCGGACTTGCAAGTTCGGTCGGCCAGAAAAATTCCCGTAATGCAAGCTACTGGAATGGACCGACCTTGCGACCGGACTTGCAAGGTCGGTCGGGCCAAAATTTTCACATACGAAACTTACTGGAATGGACCGACCTTGGGACCGGACTTGCAAGGTCGGTCGGCCCTGGAATTTTCACGCGATGTAACCTACTGACTTGGACCGAACTTGCGACCGGACTTGCAAGTTCGGTCGAGTCAAACAAAAAAAATGTTTTATTATATGATTATAGTAATCATGTATATATATATGCCTATACACATATAAGCATATGTAGGTAATAATACACCATTAATGGAGTAGTATTGTAGTAAAGGTAAGAAAGTAAGTAAATGAGTAAGGAAACAAGTCTAAGAAGTAGTAAAGAAAAGAATGGTTTTAAAATCAAGTAAGAAAGTAATGAAGTAGTAAGTAAATATTAAAAGTATCAATGGAGGAGTAAGTTGGATCAATAATAGGTCATTGATCATACTACTTCATGTATGTATAGGAATCAAATAGTTGATCCTCGAAGGAACCCGGTAGTACGTATACGACGGTGAACGGTATGATTTCTTCATGCCCTGTATCCTAACTTGGTTACCCCGATTTGTGTGCTTATGTGATCACCAATAAGATAAATGCACGAATCGGACTTATATTGCACTTAACTGTGTTTGAACTATATTGTTCTTGTTGTATCTTCCTGAACAGTAGTTTGTATAATTCATGAAATGTATGAATGAGAATGAAGTGTATGTGTAAGTATGAGTACTTGTGTATTGTATTCGTGTATGGAAAGAAAGTATGAACTTCTACTAATTCCTAACGATCTAACTCGTAACATGAGTAATGAGTATAATGGAATGAGTAGAAGCCCGATATAGTTTCGGCCACGCGTGAGGATAAGGAAACACAAGAGGTTGGATCCAAATCCTGGCTATAATCTTTTCCATGGACCGATTCCCTTGAATGGGTAGCATCCTGGATTAGTGGGCCACCCTAAAGCCCGGTGGTGGGATGTAGTAATCCCTACCCGGAGGTCACACCGACTTAACTGGAAGTAAAGTATGTAAGAAGTAAGTATTGTATTTGTACTGGTCTCGACTATCGTAAGTCATTGACCCGGAGTAAAAGAGTATTGAACACCCGATTAACCCGGGTGTGTAATGAGGCTAACAAGACCTTTGTATGTATTGGAGAATTGTATCTCCGTAATGCGGTGAGTATTCGGTAAGTATGAATGGTTGACTTGAATTGTCTTCCTTGTATGTATTGTATGTATGTATGTCTTGTGTATGGAATGTATTGTATTGTATTGTATAAAGCATGTATGTATGTATGAATGAAACGAACCGCATGTACTCGACCAATTAGTTGGCGTACCCTCGCTAGCACGCGGGGTATGCGGTTATCATATGCAGCGTAAGCTGACCCCCTAGGGGGAATGTTTTTACTCCACAGGTACCCGCGAGGCGTGACGGTAGGGTAAGGACGTGATGTAATTCTTTTTGGGATGTAGCAGTAGGACTGAAACGGTGTACTGAGTTGTACACGGCTAAGGTCTTTTGAGTAGCCGGTGTACCATGTGGTACACCTTTTTGGATCTTGAAACCTTGATTGGATAGTAAGGAAAGGATGTATAAACTCTTCATTTTTGGGAAGTAGTCATGGAATGTAATTCATATATTCGGTATACTCGGTAATCAAATGTAAGTAAGTATTTGGTATTGTAAAGGAAGTAGTATGTATTTGGTTTATTCTAATCATCAGACCGACACGGTAAGTAGTAGTAGCCTTGTTAACCATTGGATGGTTAACGGCGTTGTATCACCCGCCGGGAGTAAGTAAGTGTTCCGCTGCGAGTAAGGTAAGTATGGGAGTGATTAGAGGATAATGGACGGATTAGCGGTTGGGGTGTTACAGAAAGTACAAATCACTCTCTAGGAGGATGAAGAAGACCTCAACACTTACTGAGTTCTACGAATCTTTCTGTAATGTGATTTCAGAATGGCGTGAAATTAAACAATATGATGATTGGAGGTGCTCTAACAGCAAGCCAGACATGGTAGCCCCAAATGTGAAACTTCTTTCAGTAGCAAGAGAGGTATACACACACGAAGCCTATAAAATCTTTCAAGAAGAGTTTTTGAAAAGTTTAGGATTGCAGTAAGAAGTATACAATGAAGATCAAGACAACGTGGTTTATACTGTATGGCAAACTGAGAGTGCAGAAATAAAGCATATGGTGACATTGAAGAAAGTGGATTCAAGTGTTTGCTGCACATGTAAGATGATTATTGAGGTGGGAATCCTTTGCTCACATTGCATGCGTGTACTACACTTGAGGTGTGTGCAGGAGCTGGGTGCACAATATGTGCTAGATAGATGGAAAAATAAAGCATCAAGAGAGAAGAATCAAACTGAAGGGGGATGTAATTCAAACTCAGAAGCAACATCAAATTGGAGAGTGATGATGCGCAGAAAATTTGAGTACATTCTTGCTGCTACCGAAGAGAACATGTAGACAAGAGGTTGTGTGAGAATGCAGTCAAAAAATTGCAAGAAGAAGTTGAAACAATGCTATCTACACAAAATGTTCAAAATGGTGATTCAAGCACCAATCAAGCAAGCACAATAGTTCTTGATCCGCAAGGTTCCAAAACAAAAGGAAGAAAAAGCAAAAGGCTGAAAAGCACAACAGAGAAGATTTACAGTAGAAGCAAAAGGAGAAATAAGAATGCAGTAAGAACATATCTACAAAACAAAAATTCTATTATATCGATGATGCATGTTGATGAAGAAGCACAATCTGTTGGAGTCTCCTTTGCACATCCGATAAATGAAGGAGGAACACTGACTAGAATAATTCCAGATTTAGAGAGTACAGAAATTTTTATGTAAACATTTCAGATTCATTTAGTTGATAACATGGTATTACACACAACACAGAAAAATGTTCATTTTTTTGTTGCAAAGGCTACACTTTTATAGAATAAAAGATTCACAGTAAGAATATTCAGTTATACAGAATGCTTTTTCTCAAATTTTTGATAGTTGATTCAGTGTCTGTTTGTTTAAATAACGACATAATGATGTTGATAAATATAGTATATGTTTTCTAGTACGAATTTAAGATTGATTCACTTAAGATGATTTGACGATTCATTTCCATTAATCAACTGATTCATTTGATGAAAACTAACAGTTCACCTACAAAAAGAAAAGGATTTGCTTTTTCAAAACAAGATTAAATTCATATAAAGTGTAGTACTGACGCCAAAAGGATAACCCTGCCCCCCAAAAAACCCTAAAAACACCCTAGGAATGCTAAAAACCACCCTAGGAATGTTTAAACCTTTGATTCACTTTTCTTGATCCTCTGATTCACTTTTTTTAACCCATTTGATTCATATATTGAATCTTCAATGAATTGACTTACTTATATGGTAGAAGGCTCAAATATAGCAGTAACTATATTTGATTCACTTTTCGTAAACCTTTGATTCACTTTTTTTTAATACTCTGATTCACTTTTCTAACCCATTTGATTCATATATTGAATCTTCAATGAATTGACTTACATATATGGGAGAAGGCTCAAATATAGCAGTAACTATATTTGATTCACTTTTCGTAAACCGTTGATTCAGCTGTTCTTAATACTATGATTCACTTTTCTTAATACTCTGATTCACTTTTATTAACCAATCTGATTCACTTAAATATTCTGTATTTACTACATTGACTTTAACCATTTGATTCACTATTTGGCAAGGTCTGATTCACTATATATTATCTTCTGATACACATTCCTCAAAGCTTCGATTGACAACAGTTAAACATACATTCTTCACAATATTTATTTTGTTTAAACCTCTGAAGTACTATTACAAACAGCTGATTCACTTTATGACACCAAAAGTTTCAATCTAGTTAAATCAAACATTCACTATCAGAACAACATGTTACACTTTGTAAACCTACCATATACATATCTCAATAGATTTATTTTAAGTTTGTTACAAAATAAAAGCATATAATCTAGAAACATATGGTTCACTTTTTGTCAATATATGATTCATTTTCAGAACCAAGTGATTCACTCTCAAATTCTAAAGATCAATATAATTTGTTGCAAATTGTAAATACAATATGTCATAACCAGATCAAGAACAACTGTACAGTTACATAACAGATTGTCAAAATACAACCTGACAAAATTCAATTTCAACAATGGTTCACTTTCAGAAACCACTGATACACAACAAAAAAGAAGCAGATTCATGAAGTTAAGACACAGGATCTACTTTTTCATACACTTCCGAAATTGTTTCATAACTGAATGACACAATTCTAGTCTCCAATATGCTAACCTCCAAAAGTTTGATAACAGTATCCAAGGCTCTTTCCATATCAGATTCTAACGTTGTAAAACATTACATAGCAGTTTGATAAGGTTCTAACATCCTACACTTCCATACACTTCTAAAAAAGATCTACTTTTTCATAATAGATTCTAAAACAGCATTCTTCTTGTTGTTTGTATGAAGAATCTGGACAGCATACTCCATCCTCAGCCGATCCAAAGGCTGTTTCTACAAAAAACAAAACAAAACAAATGATTAGAAACAAGGAAGAAAATTGAAACACATGGAACATCAGAAAAAGATGAAAAGAGAGAATAAAGGGCTGAATGCTCACAGAATTTTTGAGCAAGTTGGTACTAGAACTCTTCCGGTTGAAACATTGACCTTGATAAGTCTCCATGTGTCTCAGCATGTATATACCAGAGCATTTCTGAAATCGCAAACTCCTCCAGGACATCGGCAAGATGAAGTGGTCAAATTCAGCCAACAATAAATATCGCTGATCCAATAATAACTCCAACAGTGATGAAAAAGCAGAAATCTGAAACAATAAAACAGGAGTTAGCAAACAGTAAAACAAAAAAAAGTTTAGAAAATCAAGAGTTAATACACTTACCACAGACTCTAAAAAATCCCCATATCTTTCCTCAATGGTCGTCCTTGAATTATTGTTATCAATTATATCGATGCTTGAAGTAATAAAATTGAATACAACAAAAAAAATAATGACCATCAATACAATATGGTATGAAAAACAGTTTCACAGCAGCTAGTTTTTCTAAGTCTGTAACACCAATGTTGTGAAGTTCTCTGGACATTCTGTCAACGCACTGTCTATCTACCGAAATTGTACATCAGGAACCCCAACAGCCAAAGGTACATACTACAACATGAGCAGAAGCTAATCAGAAAACTGAACATACATTAAATAAATTGAACCACACATATGAAAAAAACAAATCTCAAAAGTAATAGAAATATAACTTTGCGTATAATGAAAAACTTACACAGCTATCCAAAGTAAAAAAAAAACCTCTCAGGACCAGCAGGGCTGTATCTTGCATTGTCGGAATTGAAAAGTAGAACATATTTGTCGATAACAGTTTGGTCAGGCTCCCCATCACCAACCAAAGTTAAGAAACTCAGGCGGGTGATAGAGTGGATGTCATCTTCAAACATAACATCACTGAAAAAACATATAAAAAGTTCAAAAAAAAACAGAAATAAAGAATAAAAAAATAGAAAAAAGAATAGTTAAAAAATACGCATACCTCTCGTCTGCACCCGATTGTATAAGGTTAATCACTTTCGGATGAAGAGGTGACACATGCACTTTTTATCTCCACCGGTCTAACTCCAAAAACAAAAGACGGGTTCATTGTTGTTTGGGCAGACTTTGAAGGACCTGGAATTGTTGCAAGTGGAATTGGACAGAGAATTTCTTTTACAGATTGGTCACGTGTTTGAGTAGCCTTTTGGTCCACAAATCCAACTTTTTTCAATGGCTTACTTAGTTTGGACCGCTTATTTTGCCGAGAGCTCTCAGCCAAATTTGTTTCAACATTAGAACCCCCTTTTTGAAGTCGTAAAGACCGTTTAGCAGGTAATCGTTCAAAATCAGAATCATCTTCAGCAGAAGGAATATCTTGTATAACAACTTCAGAAGATAGACGAACATGATCAGAATCATCCTTTTCATCAGAAGGAATATCTTCACATTTGAAAGATCAAAAAAGTGAATCAGTAATATATTGCAAATGAATCAATCAATTTATAAAAATGAACTATTATAAGTAGCTAAATTCTATAAACATAGTTGTGCATACCAGCTTTCTTTTGCTTTTGATCCACAAATACAACTTTTTTCAACGGCTTATGTGGTAGTTTGGACCCCTTCTTTGGCCGAGAGCTCTCAGTCAATTTTTCTTGAACATTAACTGCCCTTTTTTGAAGTCGTAAAGACCGTTTGGCAGGTAATGGTGCAACATTGATATCATCATCAGTGGCAGCTATACAGTACAATTTCAGTTTTTTTAATTAATTATACATTATATTGCAACAGAAAAAAGTGAATCAATGAGATGATAGAAATGAATCAAGTATGCTTTGAAACTAAATCATTATAAGAAATAGTATTCATAAATTAAAAAATTAAGCTCTATACCAAGTTTATCATGTACATCATCATTCACTTCTTTAACAACTTGAGAAGAATCATCAGTGGCAGCTACACAATACAATTTCAGTATATTAATTATACATTATAACGTAACGAAAAAAGTGAATCAATGATATGATAGAAATGAATCAAGAATGCTATGGAACTGAACCATTATAAGAAGTCAAAATCATAATAACTAAAAAATTAAAACTCACCAACTTCATCATGTGCAGCATTGTGCACTTCTTTAACAACTTCAGAAGAATCATCAGTGGCAGCTATACAGAACGATTTCAGTATATTAAATAATTATACATTATATTGAAACAGAAAAAAGTGAATCAATGATATGATAGAAATGAATCAAGAATGCATAGAAAATGAACCATTACAAGAAGTAAACATCATAATAATTTAAAAATTAAAACTCACCAACTTTATCATGTGCAGCATTGTGCACTTCTTTAGCAACTTCAGAAGATGTACCAACAGGATCAGAACCATTGTTTCCACACAGAAGGAATTTCTTTACATTTAAAGATTATCAAAACAAATTGAAAAAAAAAAAACAGTGCTTTTGATCAAAATGAATCAATCAAGTAAAAAAATGAACTCTTACCTTGATTCTCAACTCCATCAGCTCCATTATCATGTACCACATCATCAGTCTCAAAATCTTTATCAGCGGTTTATATTTTATTATAATAAAACAAATGTGAATCATTAGTGCAACATAAATGAATCAAACTAATAAAAAAACAGAACTAATGAGTGCAGAATAAGTTTTACCTTTTAAACTGTCATCGTCAGAATCAACATCTATAGTCTTTTCAAAAGACTCAAAACTACTCATCATAGTTGCAATAGCTAAACAAATATCATGGTTTTTCAATGGTGAACTCACAAAGCCTTCAGTTCTAGCTTTGACAATCAAGGATGAAAGTCTTGAAAGAGATGAAGAGATCGAGTCCCCACATTCACAAATTTGTCTCACAATGTACTTGACACATACAAACCAAAAAAAAGTTAAAAACATGTAACTTAAAATAACAAAGAAATAAATGAAACAAGAAAGAAATTAACAAAAATAAAAGATTACCGAAGAAGAAGAAGTGGAACCAGCTTCAAATTTTGAAGTTTCAGCTGATGCATAAGTTGCGCTGAACTTCGGGATATGGTCAAACTCATCAACAGACAAAGGGGATTCAATCTTACCCCGACCAAATCCACCAGCTAAAACCTCCAACTTTACTCTCTCATAAAACCTCTTTTGATCCCAACATAAAAGGGTAGGAAACTTCCTAACCCCGGGACTACACGCTAAAGAGGTACGATCCAGATAAATCAAATTCAAGAGCAACAACGAACCAGTGAAGTATTTCCCCTCAGATTCAGATTTAGACCAACTTCTCATCGACTCATTGAGTTTGCTCAGCACAAACTCACACCAGTTCATTTGAATGCAGTCAGTCAAATCCATCAAAGATAACAAAACTTTCCAATTGCAATGGCCAGTTTGTTGAGAGCTTATCAGGCAAGAAATAGCAAAACAGACAAAATTCCTCTTAAACTCAGCCCCTCTAAACGTATGCAAGATCTCAGCCATTTGTTTGATGGTTGGACCTTTCACCTTCACATTCCAAGTATCCCTCCAACCAGCAATAAATTGAAAAAAAGCATCAGACTCAAACTGACTCTTAGCCTCTACAACAGAGGAGCACACCCTTAGGCAGTCCCAAACAAGCATAAACAGAATCAGTGGTGATGTGGATCTTATCACCATCAGTCATCCACAAACAGCTTTGTGCCCAATCATAGTTATTAACAAGCCAAAAATTCAAGGAACCATTCAACCGAGAAAGTTTAAGGTGTAACAACGATCCAAAACCTAGCTCCTCAACACATCTCATTTGATCCTCATCTAGGTTTCGGATAACATAAATCATATTACGCAAGGCCATACGAGATGGCACCCGAGAAAACTCATTTTCATTTTCACATTCATCAACAAGTTCAATGAGTTCCTTTACTTGCCTCGGTTTTTTAGGTTTGTCAACCTTTAGAGAAGGGCCAACCTTCTCCTTTCCTTTTTCTGATTTTTGAACAACAACAGTTTTTGGCTTCTTTGATTTGGGCAGTTCAAGAGATGTTGTCACAGGAACTGAAGGGCCTTCCTCAACAGCTTTCTGTTTGCCTTTAGCAAAACTAGTAGCTCTGTATAAAAATTAAAAAAAATATTAGTATTGTGAACAAAAAACAGTAGCTAAACGAACCAAAAAACAAACAAAAACAGAAACAGCATCTAAAAAAACACTTAAACATACCTTGTTATAACAGCATCTAGTTCTTCAAAAGAAATATCATCATCATGAATGAGTTTACGCTTGTTACCCTTTGCCATATTTCAAGCTAATCCAAACAACAAACAAAATGACAGAATATATGAGCAGATATATACAACAAAAAAACATTGCAACCAGAAACAGATCGATTCACCACAAAAAAGGCTTAAGAATAAAAAAGCTAGATTCAACACAAAAACATAAGTAAAGAAGGTTTCAGTGAATCAACGACAGATTAATGGGTATAGAGCAGCAGAAGAGATTCTAGGACTTCCGATACAGTTTTTGAGGTTATCTTTATGCCCTAGTAGTTCAAAGTTAAACGAACACCACACAAGGACTACTAATACTAGTGAAGTTAGAAAAAGTACAAAAGTAAAACGAAGAGAAAACGCAAAAAAAGCGTCAACAACAGATTAATGGGTATAGAGCAACAAATGAGATTCAAGGGCTTCCGATACAGTTTTTGAGGTTATCTTTATGCCCTAGTAGTTCAAAGTTAAATGAACACCACACAAGAACTACTAAAACTAGTGAAGTTAGAAAGTGTACAAGAGCAAACGAAGAGAAAACACAAAAAATAGAGACTTACTATGGATTTCGGGTTGACGCACTGAAGTTAGGGTTAAGGGAAGGAGAAGATGAAGAGAAGGGATGAGCACGGCGACGATGATCGTTTGTTGGAGGAAGAATGGGACGCTCGAGAACGAAATCGCAGAAGCTCAGAAGGGAAGATGCATGAACACAGAATAGTCGAGAGTTGAGGGTTCCTTGCGTGCATGAATCCGGGAGCAGGAAAAGAGAGGGAGAAGAGAAGTTTCGGATATAGACATTTACAATTATAACCTTAAAGTAAATGACAGAACTGCCCATCGCCATATTAGAACCTATCCTAGCAAAAAAAAACCTATCCTAGCAGCCCTAATCGTCCATGGAATCCAACGATGATCTCATCGTCGGTCACAACTCCCACGCACATCAACTGGAAGCGGCACTGCACCAACAACCTTATCCTCCTACCCGACCATACAATTTTTTAACCATGCAAAGGTGTCAATGACACCCTACGAAGGTGTTGCACTCATGACCATGCATCATATTTACTCAGGGCATCAACAACAATGATTCTTGACGCGGTTATATATGGAAAGGCTAAAATAGAAAAAGATTAATAGGGATGAGGAAGAGAGAGTAAGACAGTTGCTAAGTTAAGAACTTCTAAGACATACTGGATACAGTTAAATTGTTGAAACATCTACCACACATATACGACTAACATGTGCCAACAAAATACAATGCCCCGTAGCAATGGGACCACTTATCCTTGACATTACAATCATCTTCACTAAATGGTGTCCAATGTAACTTAATACACAATTGTTATATATTCCCTCCTGTTCTAAATAGATGATTTTCTAGTTATGGGTACAAAAATTAAGGAGAAAAAAATAGACCATTTTTCCCACTTTTTGCACTGGGAATTGAATTGAATTGAAAAGTAGAGTTGTGGGATAGAAGTTGAGAGGTAGAATTGAAAATAGATGACAAAAAAGGCTAGAACATCTTATTTTGATATGAGTGAGAGGACTCTAAAATCATTTATCAAGAACAAGAGAGAGTATTATATATTTATAAGAATTCATTCATTAAATGACATTATTACTTATAATATAATAATAAAGTACAAACACAAGACCCTCACTTCTCACAGTTTTTATGACAAATTTGTATAGAAATGCGTAGGAATGAATAATGAATCCAAGGTAATAGGAATAGCTCAAAATATACTCAAGTTGACAAAACTATATGCAATAGAAGATTAAGGAGAAAAGAAAGATGTAATTTCTTGTTGTTGGGTGCTCTTAATAGCAAGAGCTTAGACAAGTTTAAAATGAGCAAGCTAGGCTTTAATACTCTAACATGTGCTAGCAAGAGCTTAGACAGGTTTAAAATGAGCAAGCTAGGCTTTAATACTCTAACATGTGCTTGCACACCAAAGAAGTTTTTTCAAGTAGCAAAATTTTGTTCTAGTCTGCAACAAAAAAAAGTTAAAAATAAAAGGCAACTCACAACGAGTTAACAAAGATATAATGTAAAAAATGAAACTTACCATTAGTCAGAGATGCCTAGTTTAGAAATAGAAAGCCCATGCACAATTGAATATTATCTGCATTAAACAAAAAGTATAAGGTAGTATAGCAAGCACACATAAAACTGATATAAAAGTATGCTTATATAGACCAATGAAGCTAAGTATCAAAATTTAGAGAAAAGAATGAATACTATCATAGCACATAAAGACCATTATTTTATTAAAACACGATAAAGTTACAAATAAACTTTATCCAAGTAGAGGTTATCAAATGCTATGGAGCAACAAATAAAATTAAGTGTACACTATAGATAACAATCAAACAAGTTCGACACATTAAATAGCTTTTAGATTTCAATAGTTTTAAATTAAGTCATAACATATTTGAATCTCATAAGTTACATTTGAATAATATTAATTCAAAACTACTTGTGATAGCTTTAAGAAAATATATATTGAAATACATGGTTCTCTAAGAAATTACTAAATTCTAAACATTTCAACCAACATTTGACTCGAACAATAAAGCAGAATCTCAAAGCATCTCATTATAGTTTGAGTTTGAATAATTTCAAAAATTCCGTAACAATTATATCACATGTTTTTCTTTAGAAGATAGTCCTTTTACTTTTCATTTATCTAGATCAGATATTAGAAGTCGTTAACAGCTATTATAAGATAAAATCATGTTCACATGCTATCAAATTGAAGCATTGAAATAAGCTCTATGGAAATCCAAACCCCAAATTTTTGTTTGTATTATATTTAAACAGCAAAGCAAACCGGCCTGAATAGTTAGAAACTTCATTAAATACGATAAGGTGTTAACACGTAGATACTAAAAATCTAGGATCACAAAGGATCGAAACTTTTAACAAATTCGCAACTCAGTTAGCTGTATGGGGGATGAGTCTCTAATTACCTTCCCAAATACATTAGGCTCTCCCCTTCCCTGATAAGCTGAAGGCAACTTAACAGCTCGGCGTCTTATGGGGTGAATTAAAATTATATCCATTTTACAACTTACCTGCAAGAATAGACCCAAAAGTTCATTTCTTCAGGGAAAAAGAGAAGAAAACAGAAACACACGCATAGGACCTCAATCTTGTTTTGAAGTGAACCTAAATATAGCAGAGAGACTTGAGATCCGACGGCGCTTCACTTCATATCAGATGGTAGACAATTTTTAGAAAAGCAAAGACTACGGGGGAAGAGAGATCGGCTTACCCAGACATGCTGTTGAAACCCTGAGATCGAAACCTGTTTGTGGGGGCAGAATCGAGATGGCCAATTGGTTTGATATTTGGTTGGGGTTTAACTGAATGGGGCGGATGGTAATGTATCTCCCAAGACTACGCAGCTGGAAGCTCAAGGCCGTAGGGATAGACAAAGAAGAAAGAAGGAATGATTCTGGCTGTAGCTAACCTAACAGCTTCTAATTTTAGAAACTTAAAAAGCAAAGTATACTACGGATAGGCTTACCCAGACATGCAGTGGAAACCTTGAGATCGATATTGGTTTGTGGGGGCAGATTCGAGTTGACCTTTAGCTTTGATAGTTGGTTGGGGTTTGATTAAATGGGGCGGATGGTTGTGCAGAACTGATGGCATACTACTGTGAAGATTGAAACAGAGACCAGTTCAATCTGCAGAGACGAGCCAGAAAGAAGAAGTGAACAAGAAATCGAGAATGGAAACGGCTCTCCATCGACTTCACATCTAAGCCCTAGCTGTGCAAGAAAAGAAACGACACCGTTTAGAAAATAAACTTAACCTTTCAAACAGAAACAGATTCAACAGATTATTGTCATATATCATTGGCGAAGATGTTTACGAAAAAAAAATGAACATCAACTTCAACTATCTAGGCTTTGTTCGACATGGTTTTTTGTGGTCGTTTTGCAGCTGTTTTGGTCTGGTTGTTTTGGCTAGTTGTTTTGTGGTATTTTGCTGGTTGTTTTGTGGTTGTTTTGAAAACTGTTGTTCGGCACTGTAGCGGTTTCGTCTGGCGTATTTGAGTAAGTTAGTTACGTGTAGTGCGTTTACGGATGTATGTGCCAATTATAAATTTTATATTACATTTTAAAACAATTTTTTTTAAAGATGTAAATAAAGAAGCTACCAACAAATATATAAATTAATATATACATAATTTATAATTAGAAAAACAACAAAGTTTTATTACAATAAATAATTATTAACATTTATATTTAGGTCTATTCAAATAACTTCACTATTATCAAACACAATTCTATCAATGGATAACAACAATTGTAACTATACATGGCTTTAACACACCAGACTACTTGTTCACATTTGAATAAAAGGAAATATAATAATTAATTAGTGAACTTTATTAATGTTTACATCATACAAAAAATAAACAATTTAGTTGTTAAAAAATATGACCTATATATTAATATATGTAGATATAATTAAATATTCAGGTATAGCAATATAGTCAAAAGTAAAACTGATTATTATGTCATTCTTAGTAATCATGTACCACTTCTATCCATAATACAAATATTTTTTTAGATTTTTATTACAGATTCTATAAATTTAAAAATATTAGAATTACTCAAAATAATTAGTATAAGTTTTTAGAAAAACGCTACTAGTTTAAAACTATTGTTCTATATTATTGTCATTAACTTATAATTTAGTATACCAATCTTTACAAAAAAATAAAAATAAAAAAGGGAAAACAAACTTTTTTATATTTTTTAATTTAAATTTAATTTTTCTGTCAAATTTAATATATAATATCATTTTTAAAATATAATTATAAATTGAAAATTCAAATTAATTTATTAAAATATATTTTTAAATATTAATTAATATTATTAAAATATTCTCACTCCATTAATTACAGTTTTTGGTTGCCTCTGTTTACGGTATTTATTCTCTTTGTAGTATAAACTACTGGTTGTTTTGTGGCTGTTTTGTACTGGTATATTTGTGGTTGTTTTGAAAATTGTTGTTCGGCAGTATGGTGGTTTGACATTTTTATCAAAAATACCAAACTCAAAAAATACCACATTTATACCACAAAAACACCAACACCGAACGGAGCCCTAATCCACGAAAAGACAGCCATTATTTCTCTATTATGAACGGAAATACGAAGTCATGGATTTTGCAGGAACGTATATCAGTATTGTGCATAGACTGACAATTTTATACAAATTGAAGAGGAATACAATCATCTACACAAATTTGATCAGGAATTCATAAGTTTCTACTTCAGTAATGGGTGAGAGGCAGAGATAGGTCTTCCAAGGGAAGGCTTTACTTTTATGTACACAAAATAAAGGGTAAATTTACATTTAATTGAACCCATTTGATTACATTATTAAAGAATGTTGGTAAAACATTAACAGCCCAACATTTGCAATAGTAAATTAAGATCAATGTTTCAATCCAATTAATTTTCCATCAACGGTTCAACAAAGAGAAATTAACCAACCAAAGACTCTTGTCCACAAGTATAGGAAAATATGACAGTTTTTAATATTTAGAATTGATCGCTCCTCTTAATTGTTTCCTTCCCATTCTTCCAACCTAGCAATTGTCCTCCTTTCCTCCTTATCCCAACCCCTTCAACATCTCTTATTAAATTGTATAATTATACATATTCAGGAGTTAGGAGCTAGAGATAGAGAGAAGGATAAGGTAGAAGCTAGACAGAAAGATGGACGGGGTAGATGTTGGACTGAAAGATGGACGGGGTAGGACGATTATGTAACACTCCTACTTCATAATCACGTCTTAATCCGACCATTAGTAAGGTTAACTAAACCATAGCAGCGGAAATGAACTTAAATAATTTACTACAAATCTTACATTGGGTGTTACCGTTATTACTCGCCCATGCGAGTAACCAAGCATCCGAATTCCAATACCATATACAATAACCACAGTGATGACCGAGAGATAGTTTAATCCACAATTTACAACCCTTTACCAAAATACATGTGAGTAATATAATCTTTACCATAACTGTACATCCCAATGTATAATCCTCAAATACAATCCAAAACATAACCCACAAGGGTAGTACGCAACTAGCTATCCAATCCCGCACTCTAACGTCGTCATCTGCTATGTACCTGTAATATGTTGGCCGTAAAAGGCTCAGCACAACCGATGGGTATGTCGCCATGCAACCGTCATGCAACCTCAGACCTTATTGAGTTATTTGGTCGGATTAACATGCGATTTCATTTTCATGCCATTCCAATTATATAACAAAACAGTAAACATAAAGTAAGCATAACTTAAACATAGCTTAAACATTCAAATATCTCATCCACTCATACGTATCATACAATCCACATAATTCATCCACACAATTAAATTCAGCCAATAAGTCACAAGTAATAACGTGCGAGAGTGTTTTTAAATTGTTCTCGTTATCTTGCCTTCAAGGCTCTTAGTTTGTTATTCAAGACTTTACGAGAGTTACTTGACATCTCGTATTAATGTTCAACTGATGGTTATTTCATTATTTATTCCACTCTTAATTCTTAACAAATCGCCATGTTAGAAGACGATATGTTTCCAATTACTTACCCTTATTATATGACGGGTCACCAATGGCAGTAGCCAGCACCAACGGTAGTGCCCCCGATTCCTCCTTATCCCTATTATATGGCGGGTCACCAACGGCCAAAGCCAGCACCAGCGTTAGTGCCTCCGTCCAACGAAAAACCTGGTCCATTAGAATGTAATATATCGAGTGGATTTGTTTTCAATCATCCTCTCTTGTGATCACAATGCGCAACCAGGCAATCCTAGATCCTGCATTTCTTTCCAAAATTCATTGACCCAGATTATATATATCTCGAGCCTAATATGGATATAGGTGATCCATCCGCACCATATTTTATAGATTCAATAATCGTATGAATATAGGTGATCCATCTTCACCGTATTTATAGATTAATAGTATGGATATATGTGATCCTTCCGCACCGTATTTAATAAAGTCAATCTTAGTATGGATATAGGTGATTCATCCACACCGTAGCCAATATTTCACGATATGATTAAGTTCTCTTAATCTCCTTGCCTAAGATCTACTCTTATGTTTTATAGTGAATAATTTCTTAATGTGTACATGCCTTTTAGGTCTTAATGTATGCCTAGAATTTATCTAAGATATTCTCATGTTCGAATATACTTGTACTAAGGATAATATAATTCATATCATTATCCTTTCATAAGTGATATTTTCTTATCACTACTTATATCTTAATTCAAGATATACATTTGGTATTTGCCTTAGTTTGAGTAATAATCACGAACAATTAATAATGCACGATATCTCAAGCAAGAATTCATAAGGCACCACAAAACATATTAAACATGCATCATTCATATCATCTTATCAATCAATTCACACATATCCGAACTCAAGGTAATCCTCGGGAATAATCGGGTCACACAACAACATACCGTTCACCATAGACACAGAGAGAGATGAACGTCCTTTCCCGCTAACACCCCTACTCTAAAATCCGGTTTAACTAGCGCGCCTAACATAATAATCAGTCGATTCGCAACGGCAATTAAAAGACGTACACAAAATAAACCGGGTGTTTACCCGCCGTTACCCCCCATGCGAGTAACGAAGCGTTCACCAACTATCCAATCTAAACTACCGCTGTGATGACCGAGATTTAATACAACTAAAATTACAAACCGAATAAATTCCGAAAGAGCAGTGAGCCATCTATCTATCCCAATACCGCAATGTTCGAAAACATAAACTAAGTAACCGTGTCGCATGTAGGCAGACTGTCGACTATCCCAAACTTCCGCGCGCTCGCGTTCGACCTTAATCCGCTCCAATCCTGAAAGTGGGGGCCGTATAGGCTCAGCCAACGCTGAGCACGAACTATATAACCTTCATGAACCCTAAGACTACTCAAGTTATTTAGCCCAATTGTTAACATGCTGTTCCAATTTCATGCTGTACCATTTTCATTTACAGTAACAATATAACAATAATCATCACACATTAAGTTCATACAATAAATTCATACAATCACCATAACATCCACAACATGCAATAAGCAAGTATATAAACATCAATTAACAGTGCGAGAGTTACAACTCTCTTGAACAATCCTGTTATGCGGCCTTGAGGCCTTCTGGTTTCGTTGTCCAGGGCTAAGAATATTTCCTTGAGTCATTTCATAACTTTTACTTACTTTGTTCAATTAAGGTGGGCGTCATGTTAGGACAACCCGTATAAACTTCCTCTTCAGGAGCAGTCGCTCTGATGCACTTTAACAGTGCGGTTTGTCAGGAGTCCGCAGAGGCCTGACGGCCGGAGCCATTGCACCAACAGCAGTGCCCTCTGACCAACGATCGTATCCGGCTCGTTGGAGTTTCCATGGCGAGAGAACCCTATCCGTCGTTCCCTCTCTTCGGTGATCACCCTGCGCAACCATGTAGTCCGTGACTACCCTGGATTTTCTTTCCTCATCTACTTGTTTACTTAATTCCACCATATAATTCGGTCTGTGACCTTTACCTAAGGTCTATCTTAGGTTATGTAGAGTGTTAGATTCCTCTATGTAGGACCTTTAAGGTCGTTAACTTTTCGCCTATACGTCGTCTAGGCTGCGTTCATCCCGCAGTTTATATAATAAGATCACAGTTATTTTATTTTTTTCATTCCCATATTATCCTCCATAATCCGATCCGAGTTTTCGTATACAATTTCCAATTGTAATCCGTCGCAACATAAGATCACGAACAATAAACATTTAATCCACAACCACCCACTAGCAACATATCACTCTTGTTCATGCACGCACATACCAGAACCCGAGAAGCCCTCAGAACCTCGGACCATAAGAACGTACCGTCCACACCGATTATGCAGCGTGCGGGCCATGCTCACCCTCTAATCCTTTGTTAATTCGACACTCCAACCCGGTCTACTGGAAATGTGTATATCATTAGTATTTACATCCCGAACCTACCTCACCGTGTCAAAATAAGTTCTAACCTCTATCCCCTAATAAATTCTTAGTCGGTTATTCGTTCGACTTGATTTTCCGTTACTCTTGGGATTTAGATATTATTGTACGTTACAGTTTGCGAGTACGCATTATTCGGTAATTCACAATGTTCTTCCTTGAGAATTAAATCCTTTAATAACTTACATATTACCGGGTCTTTACGTAGTATACCTTTTTCGTATACGTGTTTGCATGGTTTACTTCTCTATTACATTTATCGTTTTCGTTCCCGTTCTCACGTGGGTGTATAGTTGTTAATTACGTATGCATGAGTTTAGTATATAGTTTGTTGATATATTTATTTACTCGCGTTTCGGTTTTGTTTCTAACCGTATACATCGTACTTGAGTTGTCGGTCATATTATATGTTCCCTTTTTCTTTGAAATCATATTCTACAAATGTAACATTTCCCGTAATGAATATATTCGTCATTTATGTAAACGTTTATGAGGTATGCTTATGCTATAATAATTCCTTATGACATACCTCGTTATACCCTAACATAATGTCCTCATATCATTGTAAACCTTATTCTTATTTTCAGCCCATATTTATGAAATTCTCCACCAGCCCATATAGCTTTCGGAAATTACATTCTTGTGTCCATTCCTTCCTAATTATTTACAAAGCCAACCTAATTATAATCCTTGTCACACTTTTCTCTTTTATTTATTATAACCTATGTCTCCGACCTTATAATATTTATACGATATATATATATAGTGACGCACTTTCGATACCATATTTGTCATCTTTCGAAAATTACATTTCTTTTCCATCTCTTTTTATTTATTTACCAAACCAACCAAATATTTCTCTTGTCACATCTCTTCTTCTATTTAATCATAACCTAAGGTTTTCACTTTATTATATACAACACAGTTACGTTATACATATATATATGGTATGTATTTACCTCACGCATCGACACCCTTCATATGCATATATAATTTCGGATTTCACTCTACTAACCCATAGTTCCCTGTTTTATTTGTCACTTACCCATCCTATTTTGTAATCTTACAATTTAAACATTTTAAACTTAGATTATACAATCAATTAGCTAAATCTCAATTTCTACCTACCCAGATTCTTCCCAATTTTTCATACAGTCATACAGTTTCCGAAATTTACACTAATTCCCCAATAGTTTTTAAAATTTTCCATTTTTAACCCAATGTTCATTAAATCGTTAAATTAATTAAATTAAATTAAATTTCCTAAATTAATCAACCTCTATTATAGTCAAGATTGGCCATTGACTTTCCCTTTTTTCCACATTTATTATTATTTACGGAAAGACCCATTTAATCCCCTATTTTTTGCATTTAACCCCCTTTTCCTTTGTAACCTCATAATTTATGTTCTTAAGATTCCAATAAAATTTCCCCACACACTTTAATTTATTTGTACCCCAAATTATTTTAGTTGCGGTTTCTACCCATTAAAATTCCTTGTTCTTTTAAATGTTTATAGGTTCTATAACTTACTTAAATCTTGGTATAACTTAATGATTCTCACTAGTATTTTCCTTAAGATTTTCATAGGCGATTTTGTCTATTATGATTCTGTTTAACACTAGAAATCTACATAAATCTTTTTCTCCACCCCAAAATCAATAATTGCAATTTAAAGTTTCAAATAAATAATATCCCTGCCCTAAGAATTGGCCTTAAATATAGCTTACATTTAACTTCAATATTATCGAAATGTTCCTAAATTCACTAAAAATCCCTACGGTTGTTCCAGTTTATTCTCAGCTATTTTTTTTGTATCATCTTTTTTTTTTCCATATTTCATAGCACAATTTGATTACGGTGAGTTATAATTGTTTAGCTAACATTCCAGACAATTTCAATCCATGTTTTACGTTCAAAATCACACCAACAACAATACATATTACATCGGTAAAAATCTCCACTCATTTCAGTAATTCCAAGGATTAAGGTATGGTTTAGACATTGTTTTTTCTTTTTCATAGCTCTAATTAAATAACACTCTCTGCTCTCGGTAACAAAATTCTTTTGCATCAACTTTTCCTAAGATTTCCATATTCACGTTCAATCTCCCTAACTTACACCCCTGTTTCTCGTGAAAGGGTTTTCCCCTCAACTATCTCCTAAAATTATCACACCCATTATTCTATACAAGTTTACAATTTAGTATCCTCCATAGCATTTACAGTTTTTTTTTTCTTCGGCAGTAACTTCAAGTTCTACAACGTGTATATGATAGATTAAAGAGTAGATTAGGTGTTCATTTACCTGATTTTAAGCACCAGTAACTCCTCTCCAAGTCTTATCCTCCTCGATGCTGTATATGTTTTTATGATACGTTAGTTTCCAAGTTTCTATTTTATTTTAATTTTTGCTCCAAACTCACGTACTGCCATGGAGTATAAGGAAGTATGATTACCTCTATTCACCAGCTTTACTTCTCTTAAACTTCATCACCGTGGCAGTTTTAAGGGTGGGAACAGCAGGGTTTGATCACCATATATGCAGAAAAGAATAACACCCATTACTAATCTGCTCCCGGTAGTTAAGCGTGTAGTTGGCGTGAATTTTTTTGAAGTTAACAGAGAGAGTTTACCTTGTACATTATGTGGAAGTTCTCTTGGTGTTCCCAGCTACCTAGAAGGAAGGAGGGTTCATTTTCAGACCAAGACAATGGAGAAAGAGTTGGAAAAACATTGTTGACATTACCGGTTCTGTTCAGTTTGAGGGGAAACTCTTGGTGGCTTGCAGTAGCTTGTGCTCATCGAAAGAGCGGCTTGAACCTCCTTAAAAGTGTGTATAGCAGGTGCAAAGTAGAGTGTTAGTAGTGATTATTTTCGGACAGAAAAAAGAAGGGGAAGAAATGGTGTTTCAGCCTTTCTTCCTACCGTTTTTTTTTTCTTGATGTCTTGCTGCCTTCACTTAGTATAGCAGGTTGTTAAGGTGGGTTTTTGTCTGTCAAGGAACTGGGAAAGTCTCCTTTAGCTGATGCAAGAGGAGGCTTAGAATCAAATCTGGAGGTCATGTTGTTCTTGACAAAACAGAAATGAATATGCAGTTTTTTTTTTTTTTCTCATGCGGTTTTTTGCCTGTTTACCTTGCTATTGTTGGCTGGCTCATGGGTAATGCTGGCTGTTTTTCATGTCGTTCTCCGCTCTGGTTAGAACTGGAAGAAGGCTCCTTCATTACGTACAGCAGAATTTAAAGGATGTGAAAGTTGCAGTCTTTTTTTGTACAAAACAGAGAAGAGAGGGTAGTTTTTCACAACATTTACCTTCTCTTTTAACCTGCTGTCGCATGGCTCATGCTCAAGGTCTTATAGCTGGCTATGAGAGATGGATGGTGGGTGTTTAGGTCAGGTGCAAAAGATGACGTTAGATCATGAAAAATGAAAGAAAAATGGTGGAGAATTGTTTACGGTTGCTGTGTTTGCGGTGGAAGAAACAGATTGTAAATTGGATTTATTTGCAGTTGTTGTTCACGGTTGGAAGAAGGAGGTTGGTGCTGTTACTTTCTTGGCTGGGAACAGGATTCTGTCCAGGAAGAGAGACATGGGCAGAGAGGGAGAAGTGCTGCGTGTAGAAATTAATAGAAGATTGTCTTCCTTCCTTCTTTCCATCTTGACAATTCTGCATTGATTGGAAGGTTTGGTGCTTGTCAGCCGGCTACAGGAGGGAGTATGCTTCAGAGTGTACTTGAATATATTTCCTCTTGTCATCCTTGCAGTAATCAGAAGTGGTATGGGTTTGAGTTGCCAGCCGAGATGAAGCAAGGGAGGGAGCTAGGAAATGATGCCCTCTATGCTAGTTTTCTCTCCCTCCAAACTCTAGATTGTACTTGCCTTATGCTTGTCAAATCTAGTTTTTTTTTGTTTCTTGTTCCTTTCTGGTTGTAGTAACCGAGACAGAGTGGTGGAGGTGCTGAGAATTCAGCCGATTGCTAGAGGATGGTAGAAGAGAATAGGTGGCTAAAATTTACTTTAATTAGATAGGTTGTTTTCTAGCATTATTTTTTTTTTGTATTTCTTTTCTTCTTTGGCTGGAACCGAAAACATTTTGTGGAATTGAGGGTGTATACCAGCCGAGATTGGAGGAATGAGGAAGGAAATAGCTAGTTATTATTTCATTTAGGTAGGTGTACTTGTATTGTATTTTCTTTTGTTTTCAATCTTGCTTTTCTAGCTTTCTTTTCCCTCCTTTAATTTCATTAATTGGCTGCATCCAAAGGGGAGAGAGTTTTCTCTCTTTTTTTTTTAACTCCAATATTTAATGTTGGACATTAATGATATATATAATGAGCTTGTTAATGTGTTGGATGATAGTGTGTAATATCCCTTGTCTTGGTGTATATAAATGAGTGATTTTAGTCTTTGAAATCTTGGTTTGATTAAGTAAATCATTCCATAAAAATTTTATCACTTTATTTGTGACATTGATATATGTATTAGAATATTACATGTGATAATAGTTTTAGGAGTTGTTTTCTCCTTAATGATGTTCTCTCTTTGATTAGAGATTACATGGATAGTTTGGTGTTCATTTTGAACTATGTATTTATATACTTTTATTTATGATAAGTAGTGATCATTAGATGAATAATTGTTGATCATCTAGCTTCATTTGATTTAATTCCTTGTTAAGTAAGGTAATTAGTGTTTGGGGTATTTCAATCTACCCCCTTAAAAAGACTTCGTCCCGAAGTCTCACTTTAGATCAATTGTTCCTAGGAGAATCTAGTTCCATGACTAACTTCAATCCTCGGGATCAAGTCCTGTATCTCCATAACTCAAAGTGCAACAGGTGCATAAGCCAACTCATCCAAGTGCAATAATAATGTACGCATCTCATAGCTTAGTTGTATCATACAATTACACACATCCACACAAGGTGCAACACAAGTGCACAATACTAATACATAAATCCCCACATAGACATTGATAACCATCCAAGTATCACACCGGATACAATAAACATACCACCAAGTGCATACATGCACGACCCAACCAGATATACAACAGTATGCCTTGCATACGTTACAATCAAGACAACACCACCAACATAAGTTCATCCAAGTGCTTAAAGCACGTAAATTCCGTAACATATCAAGTATGCCCCGCATACGCACAACAAACAACACAAACAACCTAGAATCTTGGTTTACGCCAAGAGGCTCTACCCCCCTAAAAAGGGTTACGCCTCGTGACCCCCAAAGTATCAAACAACTGCTATAAGAAGAGCGCTGGATACTTGGTCTCCCTCCTTCTCGTATCGGGAATGAGGAGTGAAGTCGTCTCGTATCTGAGACGTGGGTCTAACTCTAGTCTTGTGGGCTTTAAAATATATGAATGGTGAGTCACGTACTTCTTCAGCTAAAAAGCATGGAGTACTTGTGCGCTTTTCCAAACGCGTTCTAATGGGCCCACTCGCTCGTAGTGAGGTGCAGACCCATGAACGTAGGGCTCAATTTGCCCTTTCGTTCTTATCAGTGTTTTATAGATTATTTTTAGTAGTGACTTATTGATTTTCCCATTTCAATGTGACTGTGTCATGCACGGTCTTTTATGCTTTAGGAACAAGGTATCTTTATTATATGAACGCTCGGTTGGATTTAGATCGCCTATCCCGGTATTCTGGATTACTAGCGCACATGTGCGTACTATGTTGTCAGGTGTTCTTTGAATTTATTCACCCGACTTTTAGTTGAGGTGGAAAGCGGCATTGATTTCATTGATACTTAGTGCTCTTGCACTTGTCTTAGCCATCTTGAGACATACTCGTCTATATATTCATGGAGATAATCCTTGTCATCCCGTGTCTCCAGATTATTTGTTCGGAGTAATATGTTAGGTGCAGTATTTATTAGGTATTTTGATGATGTATGTTGTATTTTTGTATATCGGCCTAATAACAATGTTTGTGTGGTTCGCCCTGCTCTTTGCTAGGGAAATTTATTGTTGTTCTCATATTTGTATTCTACTTCTTTCCGCATCCCGTGTGGGTATGCTCCCTGGCAGTTGAGGCGTTTTGCCTCCTGGTATGTTCTATATTCTTTCTACTTTCATGTTGTTCCATCCGGAGTGTAATTATATATTTGTGTGTTTCTCATCATTTAGTTCTAAGCGAGTTCTATTCGTCTGATCTTTGCCAACTTACTTATTCCCGATGGCTATTTATAATGGTCGCTTCTGTGCGTACCATATTCTGACCGATTGAGTTATTGGTTATTGTTACACTTGCCTTAAGGCTTAGGGCATCCGCTAGTATACTAGTTCTGCCTTTCTTTATTTCATAGTAATGTGTTTGTGTTTAGCCCGTTGTGAGTGGAACGTATCATTGCTCTTTATCCGGGCATGTGGTGGTTGTTATGTCGTAAAGTTTTGTTTGTGTCTTTAGTATGTAGAATGGTTCTCTTAATGCCACTCTTTCGGGTGGCAGTTATCATCTTTCGTCGGTATCCTCTAGGTGGTCTAATTTGCCAATGTTGGTAGGTCCTTTACTTATGAGTTTTCACATATTTGTTTGCTCGTTCAATAAGTTTTCATGTCTTGTTACTTGGCTGACTATCAGCTCTCTCGTCTTTGGGGGATTTCCCTTTATATAGTTGTGTTTTAATTACTCCCATGTGGATTTACGACCTGGTCGTATTATATTTGAGGTTTTGGTTTCTTTAGTCTCGTTGTTTTGACTAAGACTCTTCCTGTTAATTTATTCGTGGTAGTTATTTGTACTGGTTTGGGTTTGTGTTACTGTCTGTCACACGTTTATAATTTTGAAGTATTCTTTGTCAACCTCCTTCTCAAACGATATTGAGGTGTGTCCCGAGGAAATTGTTTGTTCTTCGGGTCCCTTGTTCAATGGGCATGATTACGTATTTTATGTTTTGTGAGTGTTTGGGATATTATGCCCTAGTGGAGAGGTTTATATTGAAATACTACGAGGTAGTTTCTCTCATGTCATTGTTTTCGTTATTGACATAATTCACTGAAGTTTTAAAGGGTTTTACGGTATTTGTATAGACAAGTATTTGTTGGCCTATTGTTTAATGAGTTATTTATATGGAGTGATTGTGTGTTGACTCCTCATCATCGTTATCTGGTTCTTATGTGCGCGGTTTAGTGCTTGTTCGTGTTCTACGCTCTCATATTTGTAGGTTATTTATGTTATTTATGGTACGTATTATGGATCTCACTTCCCAGTATTTTCTAGGTTACATCATTTGTTGTGTTTCTGTATCCCGTGGTGAAGGTTCACGTTTCCTCCTTTTATGGGGGTCCTCGTTGCTGTTTAACTTAGATCGGTTTTTTTATTATTCATCTCGTTTCAGGTGTTGCTGCCCCTTTGGGCATATGTTAGGAAGGTAGTGGAGGAGGTAATTTCGCTTTTATGGACTCGTGTTCTTCTAGTAGTACATTTAGATATCTTTATTTAGGCTCGTCTCTTGTATTATGAAATTGTTTAATTTACATACTTATTATCCCTCACAGTCGTCGCGTTAGTAGGCGACATACCTTCAACATGTACTCCTTTCTTGTCCCCTATTGTATGGTGTAATGCCGGCGGTAGTAGCCGCTCTCTTTATGTGGGAATCCTATCCAATGATCAGTGTGATCAAATGGAATAACAATTTTACCATCACAAGAGTATAAATGATAAAGTGTAGTATATAACCACTCTATTTACTCGTACTTGTTGTATAGAACTCTATGGTGGGAAGTTTTATGTTATGTATAGCAACATCATGTATATATAGAGTACAAAATCTCTAATGCCCTTGTTCTAGTTATGGGGATATTTATGGACGGAGGGAGGAAGTTAATGTTCCTTGTTTACTTTGTGTAAGAGGTTTGAACTCAGAGTGTGGTATGTATACTCCTATCTTGACATTTGTCCTCTCTTGTTGATTTTGGTACTCCTTTGTAAGGGTGGTGCTTTAGGTGTTAATTGTCGAAGTATTCAACACTGGTCCGCATCTACGGTACGATCGATTCGTGTAATAACTGTGTTGCGTTATAATACGTCTGATTTTGATCTTATTGAGAGTTAACATATTTTCCTTTTCCGGTATTCATTGTATGTTTACGTGTGCCACTGTGGGCATAATACCGGCCCTGATTACGACATGATCGTACCTCGTTTACAATTTCCTACATATCCAGAAATGAGTTGTTATATTATTATTATTTTATTATTATTTATTATTATTATTATTATTATTATTATTATTATTTATTATTATTTGTTCGAGTATTCGTATTCGGTATCCCATTCGTTGAATTAGATGTATTCTTGCTGTTTACAGCTGGTGTACTTTGGTTCTTTGGTTTTCCTACCATCGTTAAGGATAGTGATGTATTTAGGAGGTGTATAATAATTTCATATGGGGTCGTGGTCGTTCTAAGGACTCGACACCCGTCATTGATAGTGGTCGGCATTCAATGCCGGTACACGCCTATGGTATTTGGCTCTTAAGCCGATATTAATGGTTCGTTAATGTCTAACCGGTGTAATTGTTACGGGCTGTTGTATGCCATTTGTTATGATGGTCGGACTCTTTCGGTCGTCCTGAGGTTTGTAGGTCTCATGTTTGAGGGTTTTTGTGTTCCTACTCGTGTCAGGTTGCATTTATGGGATTGATACTAAAGTTGTACGAATGTGTTGGTAATTTCGGTAGTCATGGTATCATTCACTGTGGTCTTTACGGCCTTGTAAGGTTTAATTGTAGGTGCAGCACTTGCGGTGGCAAGTGCGCGAGGTAGGAAGAATTATTAGTATATTGGTTTTCATGGCGCTTGTTGTAGCAAGCGCGCCATGCAGGTTGAGTTATTGGTTTGGTAATGGTTGGTCTCGGGGACGCTTCGGTTGGTTGAGGGCGGCTTCGATAATTTATCTTGAAAAGGGAATTATTGTGGTTACTACAGTTCGTTAAGGTATGTCAAGTTCTCTAGGGTAGTCCTTTTCATGGGTACTCTAAGTTAAGCTTTTTCTACGTTTGTCTTTAGTTTCATCGTGGTAGAAGGAGAGCGTTTGATGTGTGCGCTCATGTAGTTAATTTATTAAGTTAAGGGTTCGTGGCTTCCTAGTTCGCGCTGAGTACTAGTACCAGCGCCTAGGGTTCTCACAAATTTTGGGGTATTTGCCCCTAGGTGACTCCTTCCCCTTCTAATTGTTTCTACCAACTGGGGTCTGCCCCACGTAGCTACCATATGGTGCTTCGGGTCCGGCAGATGGAGTACCCCGGTTGTCCAGGGTATGACATTCCTATCTTGGGGTTGCGTTTCAGCAATCTTGGTTAATTATGAGTCAGGGCTCTATGTTTAATTATGAGTCGACTTGATAGTCCTTATGGATTCATTGTATTGTAAACTTTCTCATCTGTTTTGGTATAGTAACATTCATGGCAGCCATGTCGGTTTTCCCGACCAGGAGGAATTCTCCGTCTCCTTGGCGTCATTTATTACTTTGCCTCCACGTCGACCTGTGAAGTGTGGGCAGCGGCGGGTGGGGTACTACAGCTGATTCCCGGGATGTTCTCCCATCGAGATAGTATGGCTCTATGTTATTCGGAATTGCAGGACCTCCTATACCCTCGTCTTGCCTCGTTCTGAGTGGTTTCCACTTCTTCTCGACGTCTATAACGCTGCATGCCGTGTCTTTACTCGGTAGTTCTCCGTACAGTAATCATAATATTAGACTTCCATTAAGGCTGATATTGTTACGCCTTCGCGTCATTAGGGCACTGGTTCGTTTAAGACCAGATGTCTCGTACCTCACAAGCGTTCCCCATATTCCTATAATCCTATGCTCACTGTTTTAACCCTAGTTATCTCGTCATCAGAGCGGTACTCCGCTCTGATACCACTTTTGTAACACCCCTACTCTAAAATCGGTTTAACTAGCGCGCCTAACATAATAATCAGTCGATTCGCAACGGCAATTAAAAGACGTACACAAAATAAACCGGGTGTTACCCGCCGTTACCCGCCCATGCGAGTAACGAAGCGTTCACCAACTATCCAATCTAAACTACCGCTGTGATGACCGAGATTTAATACAACTAAAATTACAAACCGAATAAATTCCGAAAGAGCAGTGAGCCATCTATCTATCCCAATACCGCAATGTTCGAAAACAATAAACGTAAGTAACCGTGTCGCATGTAGGCAGACTGTCGACTATCCCAAACTTCCGCGCTCGCGTTCGACCTTAATCCGCTCCAATCCTGAAAGTGGGGGCCGTATAGGCTCAGCCAACGCTGAGCACGAACTATATAACCTTCATGAACCCTAAGACTACTCAAGTTATTTAGCCCAATTGTTAACATGCTGTTCCAATTTCATGCTGTACCATTTTCATTTACAGTAACAATATAACAATAATCATCACACAATTAAGTTCATACAATAAATTCATACAATCACCATAACAATCCACAACATGCAATAAGCAAGTATATAAACAGCATCAATTAACAGTGCGAGAGTTACAACTCTCTTGAACAATCCTGTTATGCGGCCTTGAGGCCTTCTGGTTTCGTTGTCCAGGGCTAAGAATATTTCCTTGAGTCATTTCATAACTTTTACTTACTTTGTTCAATTAAGGTGGGCGTCATGTTAGGACAACCCGTATAAACTTCCTCTTCAGGAGCAGTCGCTCTGATGCACTTTAACAGTGCGGTTTGTCAGGAGTCCGCAGAGGCCTGACGGCCGGAGCCATTGCACCAACAGCAGTGCCCTCTGACCAACGATCGTATCCGGCTCGTTGGAGTTTCCATGGCGAGAGAACCCTATCCGGTCGTTCCCTCTCTTCGGTGATCACCCATGCGCAACCATGTAGTCCGTGACTACCCTGGATTTATTTCCTCATCTTAACTGTTTACTTAATTCCACCATATAATTCGGTCTGTGACCTTTACCTAAGGTCTATGCTTAGGTTATGTAGAGTGTATTCTCTATGTAAGGACCTTTAAGGTCGTTAACTTTCGCCTAGACGTCGTCTAGGCTGCGTTCATCCGCAGGAGGTTTATATAATAAGATCACAGTTATTATTATTATTTTCATTTCCATATTATCATCCATAATCCGATCCGAGTTTTCGTATACAATTTCCAGATTGTAATCCGTCGCATACAATAAAGATCACGAAACAATAAACATTTAAATCCACAACCACCACACATAGCAAACATATCACTCTTGCCATGCATACACACATACCAGAACCCGAGGAAGCCCTCAGGAACACTCGGACCATAGAACGTACCGTACACCGATGTAATGTACTAGCGTGCGGGGCCATGCTCACCCTCTAATCCTTTGTTAATTCGACACTCTCAACCCGGTCTACTGGAAATGTAGTATATCATTAGTATTTACATCCCGAACCTACCTCACCGTGTCAAAATAAGTTCTAACCTCTATCCCGTAATAAATTCTTAGTCGGTTATTCGTTCGACTTGATTTTCCGTTACTCTTGGGATTTAGATATTATTGTACGTTACAGTTTGCGAGTACGCATTATTCGGTAATTCGACAATGTTCTTCCATTGAGAATTAAATCCTTTAATAACTTACATATTACCGGGTCATTTACGAGTATGTATACATTTTTCGTATACGTGTTTGCATGGAGTTTACTTCTCTAATTACATTTATCGTTTTCGTTCCCGTTCTCACGTGGGTGTATAGTTGTTAATTACGTATGCATGAGTTTAGTATATAGTTGTTGATATATTTATTTTACTCGCGTTTCGGTTTTGTTTCTAACCGTATAACATCGTACTTGAGTCGGTCATCATATTATATGTTCCCTTTTCTTTGAAATCATATTCTACAAATTGTAACATTTCCCGTAATGAATATATTCGTCATTTATGTAAACGTTTATGAGGTATGCTTATGCTATAATAATTTCCTTATGACATACCTCGTTATACCCTAACATAATGTCACTCATATCATTGTAAACCTTATTCTTATTTTCAGCCCATATTTATGAAATTCTCCACCAGCCCATATAGCTTTCGGAAATTACATTCTTGTGTCCATTCCTTCCTAATTATTTACAAAAGCCAACCTAATTATAATCCTTGTCACACTTTCTCTTTTATTTAATTATAACCTATGTCTTCGACCTTATAATATTTATACGATATATATATATAAGTGACGCACTTTCGATACCATATTTGTACATCTTTCGAAAATTACATTTCTTTTCCATCTCTTTTTATTTATTTACCAAACCAACCAAATATTTCTCTTGTCACATCTCTTCTTCTATTTAATCATAACCTAAGGTTTTCAACTTTATTATATACAACACAGTTACGTATACATATATATATAGGTATGTATTACCTCACGCATCGACACCCTTCATATGCATATATAATTTCGGATTTCACTCTACTAACCCATAGTTCCCTTTTTATTTGTCACTTACCCATCCTTATTTTGTAATCTTACAATTTAACATTTTAAACTTAGATTATACATATCAATTAGCTAAATCTCAATTTCTACCCAGATTCTTCCCAATTTTCATACAGTCATACAGTTTCCGAAATTTACACTAATTCCCCAATAGTTTTAAAATTTTCCATTTTTAACCCAATGTTCATTAAATCGTTAAATTAATTAAATTAAATTAAATTTCCTAAATTAATCAAACCTCTATTATAGTCAAGATTGGCCATTGACTTTCCCTTTTTCCACATTTATTATTATTTACGGAAAGACCCATTTAATCCCCTATTTTTGCATTTAACCCCTTTTCCTTTGTAACCTCATAATTTATGTTCTTAAGATTCCAATAAAATTTCCCCACACCTTTAATTTATTTGTACCCCAATATTATTTTAGTTTGCGGTTTCTACCCATTAAAATTCCTTGTTCTTTTAAATGTTTATAGGTTCTATAACTTACTTAAATCTTGGTATAACTTAATGATTCTCACTAGTATTTTCCTTAAGATTTTCATAGGCGATTTTGTCTATTATGATTCTGTTTAACACTAGAAATCTACATAAATCTTTTTCTCACCCCAAAATCAATAATTGCAATTTAAAGTTTCAAATAAATAATATCCCATGCCCTAAGAATTGGCCTTAAATATAGCTTACATTTAACTTCAATATATTATCGAAATGTTCCTAAAATTCACTAAAAATCCCTACGGTTGTTCCAGTTTATTCTCAGCTATTTTTTTGTATCATCTTTTTTTTTCCATATTTCATAGCACAATTTGATTACGGTGAGTTATAATTGTTTAGCTAACATTCCAGACAATTTTCAATCCATGTTTTACGTTCAAAATCACACCAACATATACATATTACATACGGTAAAAATCTCCACTCATTTCAGTAATTCCAAGGATTAAGGTATGGTTTAGACATTGTGTTTTCTTTTCATAGCTCTAATTAAATAACACTCCTGCTCTCGGTAACAAAATTCTTTTGCATCAACATTTTCCTAAGATTTCCATATTTCACGTTCAATCTCCCTAACTTACACCCCTGTTTCTCGGTGAAAGGGTTTTCCCTCAACATATCTCCTAAAATTATCACACCCATTATTCTATACAAGTTTACAATTTAGTATCCTCCATAGCATTTACAGTTTTTTTTTTCTTCGGCAGTAACTTCAAGTTCTACAACGTGTATATGAGTATATTAAAGAGTAGATTAGGTGTTCATTTACCTGATTTTAAAGCACCAGTAACTCCTCTCCAAGTCTTATCCTCCTCGATGCTGTATATGTTTTATGATACGTTAGTTTCCAAGTTTCTATTTTATTTTATTTTTGCTCCAAACTCACGTACTGCCATGGAGTATAAGGAAGGTATGATTACCTCTATTCACCAGCTTTACTTCTCTTGTAAACTTCATCACCGTGGCAGTTTTAAGGGTGGGAACAGCAGGGTTTGATCACCATATATGCAGAAAAGAATAACACCCATTACTAATCTGCTCCCGGTAGTTAAGCGGTGTAGTTGGCGTGAATTTTTTTGAAGTTAACAGAGAGAGTTTACCTTGTACATTATGTGGAAGTTCTCTTGGTGTTCCCAGCTACCTAGAGGAGGAAGGAGGGTTCAGTTTTCAGGACCAAGACAATGGAGAAAAGAGTTGGAAAAACATTGTTGACATTACCGGTTCTGTTTCAGTTTGAGGGGAAACTCTTGGTGGCTTGCAGTAGAGCTTGTGCTCATCGAAAGAGCGGCTTGAACCTCCTTAAAAGTGTGTATAGCAGGGTGCAAAGTAGAGTGTTAGTAGTGATTATTTTCGGACAGAAAAAAAGAGAGGGGAAGAAATGGTGTTTCAGCCTTGCTTCCTACCGTTTTTTTTTTCTTGATGTCTTGCTGCCTTCACTTAGTATAGCAGGTTGTTAAGGTGGGTTTTTGTCTGTCCAAGGAAGCTGGGAAAGTCTCCTTTAGCTGATGCAAGAGGAGGCTTAGAATCAAATCTGGAGGTAGCATGTTGTTCTTGACAAAACAGAAATGAATATGCAGTTTTTTTTTCTTTTTCTCATGCGGTTTTCTTGCCTGTTTACCTTGCTATTTGTTGGCTGGCTCATGGGTAATGCTGGCTGTTTTTCATGTCGTTCTCCTGCTCTGGTTAGAACTGGAAGAAGGCTCCTTCATTAACGTACAGAGCAGAATTTAAAGGATGTGAAAGTTGCAGTCTTTTTTGTACAAAACAGAGAAGAGAAGGGAGTATTTTCACAACAGTTTACCTTCTCTTTTAACCTGCTGTCGCATGGCTCATGCTCAAGGTCTTATAGCTGGCTATGAAGAGAGGATGGTGGGTGTTTATCAGGTGCAGAAAGATGACGTTAGATCATGAAAATGAGGAAGAAAAATGGTGGAGAAGTTGTTTACGGTTGCTGTTTGCGGTGGAAGAAAACAGATTGTAAATTGGAGTTATTTGCAGTTGTTGTTCACGGTTGGAAGAAGGAGGTTGGTGCTGTTACTGGCTGAGGAAAGCAGGATTCTGTCCAGGAAGAGAGACATGGGCAGAGAGGGAGAAGTGCTGCGTGTAGAAATTAATAGAAGATTGTCTTCCTTCCTTCTTTCCATCTTGACAATTCTGCATTGATTGGAAGGTTTGGTGGCTTGTCAGCCGGCTACAGGAGGGAGTATGCTTCAGAGTGTACTTGAATATATTTCCTCTTGTCATCCTTGCAGTAATCAGAAGTGGTATGGGGTTTGAGTTGCCAGCCGAGATGAAGCAAGGGAGGGAGCTAGGAAATGATGCCCTCTATGCTAGTTTTCTCTCCCTCCAAACTCTAGATTGTACTTGCCTTATGCTTGTCAAATCTAGTTTTTTTTGTTTCTTGTTCCTTTCTGGTTGTAGTAACCGAGACAGAGTGGTGGAGGTGCTGAGAATTCAGCCGATTTGCTAGAGGATGGTAGAAGAGAATAGGTGGCTAAAATTTACTTAATTAGATAGGTTGTTTTCTAGCATTTTTTTTTTGTATTTCTTTTCTTCTTTGGCTGGAACCGAAAACATTTTGTGGAATTGAGGGTGTATACCAGCCGAGATTGGAGGGAAATGAGGAAGGAAAATAGCTAGTTATTATTTCATTTAGGTAGGTGTACTTGTATTGTATTTTCTTTTGTTTTCAATCTTGCTTTTCTAGCTTTCTTTCCCTCCTTTAATTTCATTAATTGGCTGCATCCAAAGGGGAGAGAGTTTTCTCTTCTTTTTTTTTAACTCCAATATTTTAATGTTGGACATTAATGATATATATAATGAGCTTGTTAATGTGTTGGATGATAGTGTGTAATATCCCTTGTCTTGGTGTATATAAATGAGTGATTTTAGTCTTTGAAATCTTGGTTTGATTAAGTAAATCATTCCATAAAAATTTTATCACTTTATTTGTGACATTGATATATGTATTAGAATATTACATGTGATAATAGTTTTAGGAGTTGTTTTCTCCTTAATGATGTTCTCTCTTTGATTAGAGATTACATGGATAGTTTGGTGTTCATTTTGAACTATGTATTTATATACTTTTATTTATGATAAGTAGTGATCATTAGATGAATAATTGTTGATCATCTAGCTTCATTTGATTTAATTCCTTGTTAAGTAAGGTAATTAGTGTTTGGGGTATTTCACACCCATCCTCTGATCACTTATCTTTGGAATATAACGTTAAGTATTAATCCTCTATAAATCATTAAACCATTTTGTTTTTCCTTATAACACTTATCCCATTGTAATTAACCCCAATGATTGTTATTCATAATTAGTCGGGTTATTTGCTTAAAGCATTCGAATCCCAGATTAGCTAGTTGATCCCCTCACGCTTGTTAGTAACTAATAGTGTTGTATAATGCTACAACCTTTAGGGCTAAATCGTTATCACATAGTAACCCTTTTTTAATCACGTGCATATATATATGTGAAATACCCCAAACATTAATTATCTTAAAATAATAAATTAATTAAATGGAAGAGCTTAATCAAGGATGGAGCTTAGCTAAGTTTCTACAAGCTTAAGGTATAAAAAAGTGCTTTAAGCTTCAAGTCTTCCTTTGACTTATATTAAGGCCAAAAATCCAAGTCTTTCTAACTCATTTTTCTCTACTCTTTACATACATAAACTTGGTCTTCATCAATGTTCATTAATAGCCAAAAATAGCAAGGGTCTAAGGTAAGCCTTCAAAAATTAGGGTTTTAAGTGTTTAAGCCATCTTCTATCCATAGATCTACAAAATAACTCACTTCCTACCTATCTTGTTTAGCTTGGTCAAAATTTGGAAGAGGAAAATATCCATTTGTGGGCTATAAGGTAAAGTCTTACTCTTAGTACTTATTTTAGTGCTTTAAGCCTTAGATCTTCCTTTGGCTATGTTAAGGAGTCTAAAGACCCTAACTTTGTTCTTCTTTCTCTTCTTGTAATCATGGCCGAAAAGAGACTCTAAAATCCCTTGGCCTAGAATCAAAGGACAACAAAGAGGAAAAAAATCTACCTTAAGAAGGGTAAGTCTTTAATCTAAGCCTTAGAGCTTGTTGACTATCATTTGAGCTTAAGATTAATACAAAAATCTAATCCTACCCTTATGTTAATATTGGGCCGAGAGGTTGAAGGAAAAACCTGTTCCGTTAAAATATACAACTATCATAATGATTACATATTAAAGTTAACTATTAAAAGAGTAGAGTTTGAAAGGGATGAAGTGGTCTCTTAAATAACCAATATAAAGGATTTTGGTGTTACATAACATATTGAGTCTTATACACTTTAATTGATTCTTTTACATGTATTTTGTGTATACACAATATGTATTGAAATACCCCAAACTAATAAAACATGGATTAAACATCTAATCACATTGATTAAGGCCTAAACATGCCTTAAAAGTCAACTGAGAACAACAGTGGTCAACACAAAGCAAGATGTTGCACCCTTTGACTGTTTAGGGTAAATAAATACCCAAATTAACTTCTTAGGACCTAAAAATTTGTCCTAAGCTTATTAACACATTACTAAACATATTATAATTGTTGGAAAACACTCCAACACAAAGAACAAGCATTTACATGCTTCAAGGTCAAGTAGGGCAAAAATGTGCTCTAAGGAAACCTTAAAGGTCTAATGACCTCTAAATGATATAAATTGGATTCCATGATCAAATATCATGTAAGGAACACAACAAGACTGTTCTAAAAGAAAACTGAGCTCAGAAACACCCTGCGACACAAAATGTGCACTAAAACACCTTAAAGCACGTTTTTGTGTATGAGCTCTAAGATAATGACTTTTTGTCATTTTAAAGACTGGAGTATATTCTTTAAATCATTAATGTGACATGATAGACTATATTTTAAAGTCTAAATCAAAGTTTGAAAATTAAAAATCAAAATGGGCAATTTAGTATGAATAGTAACCCAAATAGTGCATTTCTAAGCAAACTTGACTAAGTTTGGTCAATGGTCAATTAGTTGACCATCCTTGCATTATGAAGTCGGCAGCCAAGCAGCATGGAGGACAGCTCATTCAGCATTAACACTCAATATCTACCTAAATTGATGATTCATCATTTACTATTTCATTAATTAACATTAACTTAACTTATAAGGCAAAAATGACTTACCTTTCTCACTTGCCTTCTATCCCAGCCGACAGCAGCTTGCTGCATCCTCTCTTTGCTTCTCCAAACCGTGGGTAACTCACCATTTTCAGAGAAGAACACCTTGCTACCTAGGTAAGCTTATTAAGCCTAAATGTTCATTCTCTTCACAATTCTTTCATCTTTCCATGGAGCAAAGCATCAACCACTTCCATCAATGTTCTTAGGTTGTTTGGAGGTTAAATGGAGGGTGTATCTCGGCATTAACAAGGGAAGAAGGTGGAGAAAGCTAATCTTGTTCTTAAGGTATAAAAATGTGCTTTAAGCACATATCTTTTATTCCCTTCAAATTCGGATGTGAAACTTTGTTCCTAGCCTTATTATCTTCTTCTTAACATACTTATTCAGTTGGTATATCAATAGCTTCAAGGTATAGCCAGATCCAAGCCAAAAACACCATTTTAGGTATTTTAATCAAGGTAAAGATTAGCCATCTTCTAATCTGAGTTATACCAGTTTAAAGCTTGGTTTTAGTAGCTCTTTTGACACTCTTTGCCTACTGTAAAAACAGGCCGAAGACACTTGTGTTTGCCTTGGTGTTCTAAGGCAAAATTTACCTTGAAAATTGACATTAAACACTTCTTATGGTTAGATCTTGCTTGGAGACTAATCATGCCTTAATTGCTGTTTGAAAACATGTAAATAATGCTGTGGAAACATTATCTCCATACAGCCGTGGCCAAACAAGGCCTTACCTTGGCAAAAATAAGGTATTAATCACTTAAACGTACACTTGGTATATTAATATGTGTTTATACATATGTATATAAATGTGCCGTGAGTGAATGGTTATATTAAGGTCTTATTTTGACCTTAGGTGATTAAGGAATGGTTTAATAAATTTTATAACTAATTAATTAGCATAATTGTCAAATTTAAGACATTATGTGGAAAAATTGGTAAATAAAGAAAATATATGTGTAAGGGCCGAGAGTTTATAGTAATTTTGGGCATTTATTTGTAATTTATTTTATAAGCTAATGTTTGTAATAAGGCCATGTACTTTAGGCCATTTTATTTATGCATTTATAAGCTTTTATTTAAGTTTAGGTGCTAAAAGTAAAAGTACCGCAAGGAATTGGGGTTATAGTGTAAATAAATTAAATTTGGGGGCTAAACAAGGATATAGCCGAAAATTGGAGGTTTAAATGACCTTATAAAAAATTATAAGATTATATAAAGTTTTGGGGTTAAATGGTAATTTTTGGAAAGTGTGGGTATAAACCGTAATATATGGTTATTGATGGTCAAGGAAATATTAAGGTGGTCAACCTTGACCATATGGTAGGTTTTGACCAAATTAAATAAGTTAGATAACTTATTTAAGGTTTTATTACAAGATAAATATTTAATTGTAACAATTTTATAACATATGTGGTAAATATGTTATTACCGAAAGTTAAGGGTGTAAAATGGTATTATAAACACCCATGGCTATTAGGAATTTTTAGGAATTTATTGGGTTGGTTTGGAATTAAAATAAACTATATATGTATAATATATAGTTATTATGTCATTATGACACTTTGGAATAAAAAATGGGGTGGTAATGTAAATTACCGAAACTATATGTTTAGTAAGGGTAATTATAACCCTTTGGTGACAAATTTGGTGATTTTTAGAATTAATATAAGAGTGTATTATTAAGACTAGGTATAATATATAGTTTTTAATGAATTATTAAATTGTATGTTATAAACTTGGGGCCAATGGCAATTAAAAGAATATATTGAGGTCTGTTCGGAAATTTTACAAAATATAACCATAGGTTAACCATTTTATAAGTTACAAATGTTTATTATTTGATATATATAACATGTTATAAATAATGGGGTGATTTGTAAATAAAGGAAACTATGGTATATGAAAAAGAATAAGGTTTTGATATGGTGCCCATGAGGGCAATATATTAGTTTTGTATAAAAACTATAGGTTATAAGTTAAAGGAGGAATAAAAATATCATATTATAGATATTAGTAAATGGTATAACATTACATAATGTATGTGGTCAATATGGAATTTCATGAAATAAAGGGCTGTACCGAATTATAAAGAGTTGGAAAATGAATTTAGACTATGGTCTATAATGTTATAAATGTTATAACTATTATATGGTTTAGATGGAATTAATAACTAAGGATATTCACATTAAATAATGTGACAAACTATAAATAAATAAGATTTATAAACTAAGGTATTTATTGAATAAACCTTAGGAGTTGTAATTGTACAACATAAATTGTTACATAATATTAGGATAATAATCTTAATATAAGTTGTATGATATAATACAACTAATGGGAATAATCATCTAATATAAGATGATAAAATGTAACATGTAATATAAGAGTTTTATAACTCATGAAACTTACCTATGTGGTAAATATATACATACACAAGAATAATGTATATAAGGATGGATATATATTATGGTTGGAAACCATATAATATAATGGTGGTGGTTATTACAAAAATCGTTACAAACTACAAGTTATGAGTTTTTGAATGCAAATATAATTTGCTAAGATAATGGATTATATAATACAATGTATTATAATGGATGGTGGGAAAATAATACAATATAATATAGTTATGCAGGCATACATGCAACTATAGGTTATATACCTAAGTTTAATGGGGATAAGATAAAGGAAATGTATGAATTAAACTTAACAGTCGAAATATTTTGACATACGAGTTTTAGTAACGAAGCCGACTGGTTTAGAGAAACCCGTAACAAATAACTGTAGAAATCCGGGATGAACTGTCAGGGTTACTTGTTATTCGGAAATACCGGATGTAGTTAGTCTTGGAGACTGACTTATAGTTTTATTACCGTTTAGATCGTACTTCAGACGAGGACGCTTGACGAGCTAGTGGTCTACACTGCGCATCCTAGGTCTTGGTGAACGGTAAGTAAAGGGGTTGGTCCGAGTTGTCCTAAGGAAACTCCTTGGGCTCGGATTTGGTTGATATCACTTGTGTGTTAAGTGTTTTGGATACATGTATGTGATTGTGTGCTACTGCATTAATTATTTATGCACGAGCGTCCTACGGGGCTAACACTACGTCGACTATAGATCGACTTATATAAACATACATATACGTTATATGATGACAAGACGGTTACTTGATATAATACCATAGTATTAATATTAAGTATATGGCAACCTAATTAAAATACTTAGGACGAGTCACGACATTGTCGGTCTCTAGAGCATGGATCTCGAACATGAATATGACCTAAATTACTTCTAGGTATGCGTGAGACCCATTGGGCAGCTAATTAATAATTATTCTCCATAAGACTAAGAGCATATCTTAAACATTATGAGAGAGAGATGGTATGAGTTGAGGTGAGGAATCTCGATAGTTTACGAACTACTTGGTTGCGCATTTGTGATCACTGAGGGGTTCCCGATTGGGTTCCGCTCCAGGTTTATACCCAACGAGCCCTATTTGGATCGTGGCTCAGGTGGCTACGACATTTTGTATGGACGTCTTACAAGACATAAGAGAATAGTTAGGGGCCTCCGGACCTCTGGCGAAATGAGCACCTTTGTGTGTACGGGAGGACTACTGTCCATGGTGAGGTTATGAGGTTGTCTCAACATGACGCCCAACTGGTATTAATTAAACATGGTTGGATGGGGCCTTAAAGGCCAAGGTAAATTAACTGTGGAAACTGTACGCTACGGCGATTGTACATTGTACATATACTGCGATTATTTTGATATGGATGAGGCCTTGAAGGCAAATTAAATTAACAATGGATGGTGAACGCTACGGCGATTGTACTTACATTATACTGTGGTAATTTCGATACGTTCGATATACAATTGTAGTTTGTGATATTAAATGAATGTTTGGATTGGATGGATGGTTAAGTGTTTATGAATATTTGGATGGATGATTATGTATATTATACATGTATATTACATTGTTGATTATAACTGTAAAATGGTAAAGCATGAAACAATCTAATATTAAGATGGTAAAATGACTAAGTGACCATTAGGGTCCAGGCCCGACATACTCAGCGTCTATCGCTGATACTACACCATATGCAGGTTGTTGATTATCGCCGAAGCCGAAATGCGGGAACAGGGTAATTAGAGTCTATTTTAATTTCCGCACATGGAGTTGTATTATGGTACAGTTATGTATATTCAGGTTTGGGTAGACGCTCACTTGTCGATGTTTATGAGTATGAACTTAGTATGATGTATAAGAGTTTTCTCGTTATCACGGCGGTTAGCAGTTTGTTTATGTTGGTTGTTGATGTAGTTTGGCTTCGTTGCTCGCATGGGCGAGTAATGGCCAGTGACACCCGAGTGAGTATTGTTTTTATTATTTATTCTTCCGCTATAAGACGTTTTATTTATTGCTATGTGAGAGATTATTACGTGATTAAGAAGAGGGGGGTTACATGTATACAATTAGATAAGATACATGATACGTTAATAAATCATGTATATATGATACACGACATAAAATTAGTTTTGTATATAAATTAATATCTATACATGTTAATGTCGTGTCGTGTTCAGATAGTATATTTGTTTTATTCCTTTTTTGTCAGGCCTTGTCATGTTATATTTGCTCAAAGAAATGGATTTAGCACTCTTATAAGAATTTGAATATAGTAAATCTAACGACATGGATTACCACATGCTAAGTCGTTGAACCTTATACCCTTAAACCTGTTTAGATAATTGAAATGTTATAAGGGTATAAATATAATCACAAAAATATACCCTAAACCTCTCACCTACCCTAGTAATCTAAATAGTTAAAGTTTATTTTAGGGTTTGTGGTTTAGGGTATTCGTAGCCTAAATGGTTGTAGTGCACAGACTATAAAAAAAAAACACTTGTACGGATGGTCATACAAAGCTGTACAAATGAGCATTAAACCACATACATATTTACGTTAAAAACTATATGCATAAAGGATAAAAACTATGAAAAGTGAGAAGGATAACTTACATATGAATCACAAAAAGGTTCCCCAAACCCTACACATACCCTAGGAATTCTAAATCGTCAAAGTTAATTTTAGGGTTGGAAGTCAAACCTAAAAACTTGCCGAGATAACTGAATTGTTACAAAGGTATAAATATGAACCACAAAAAGAAACTATAATCCCAACACATACCATAGGAATGCTAAATTGTCAAATGTTTATTTTAGGGTTTGAGGTTTAGGATATAAGTAGCTAGGGGTGGTTGTAGTGCGTAAAGCATACAAGAAAACTTGTACAGATGGTCATATAAAGTTGTACAGATGAGCATAATAACATGTACTTAGTCACATTAAAATATGTACATATGATAGAGGATAGTAGAAAGCTTACTAAAATACCCCTAAGTTTTGTAAAATATAATTAAGGATTAAGATGGGAATTATGGAGGCTAATGAGCCCTAAAATCATTAAGGAATTATATAATATCCAAATGTATTTATATAAACAAATATATATAGTCCAAAAGGGTTATTAAACCTTACATAAAATACTGGACTAAAGTGGGGAGTAATTACAAGGAGAAACCAAATAATAAAGTTGGGTGTAACATGTAATATTCCTTACATGAATTAGGAGCACAAATATCATGAGAATCAAAGAACATAGTTTAACTAGTCACAATGAATATTAAAGTATACTAATCACTCAAAACACAAAGGAGTACACCTTAACTTAAGGGAATACAACTTAGAACAAGGTAAACCCAAGTTATAACCTAACACATGAAACAAGTCCAAATGTATAACATGTAACTCCTTAATATTATAAGTCACAAGATGACAAAACCAACCCCACAATATCTCACGTGGCCGGTTTTTAGAAGGGGAAGATTACTTCAAAAAGCAAGTGTACTATTAGTAAAGGAAGCTTCCTAAATCACAAAGTCATCCCTCCTTGGGAACTCCAACTCACAACTTTTTACACTCTCTCACCAACTCTTATTTTGCTCTCCATGCTGCTGTCGAGTCCTCGCTCCTCTCACATTGACCAAGCCATCTTGTTCTTCCTCTAGAGTCTTCCTCTTCTAGCACCATGGAAGGACAACAATTGTGAGCAATCTTACTACCTAGACACTTACCCTTTTTCCTTTAAATCTTCTCCCTTCTTCATCAAGAACACCACCTACTCAATCCCCTCATCTGTTAACGAAAACTGGTAGCTTTTAGGGCCAAAAATTTGAAGATAAACTATGGATAAGGATAGCCTAATTTCAACCAACTAAAGGTAAGGAATGTGCTCTAAAACCTTAAGTTCTTTCCTTTGCTTTTGGAGATTCGAAAATGTGACAAACCTAGCTCATTTTCTTCAAATATTTCCACATGAAGCTTGAGCTTCTCTCACCCTTCTTGGATGAAAATACAAGGAAAAACCAAGCTCAAAGCAAGGTAGAATTCAACCAAAGGTGAGTCTTGAAAACTAGTTCTTTTAATTTCATAACTACCTTCTACTCTTAAATCTATCAAGGATCTAACTCTTAACCTCATTCCCTAGCCTTGGCAGAAATCTTGGAAGGCAAAAATATCACTTTTAGACTACAAGGTAAAATCTCATTTCTTAGCACATTTTTATGCTTTAAGCCTTAATTAATTCCTTTGTTTATATTAGGAGTATAACGACCCTAACACTATTCTTTTCCTCCTGTTATAATGGTCGAAAATCAAAGAAAGATAAGAGGGAAAAATCAAGGAAATCTACATTCACAAGGGGTAAGTTTAGACCTTAAGCTTTGAGAGCTTAATCTATAACACCCCTAACATGTAATCTCATCTTAACCACGTACTTAGTACAATTGATTTAAACTTAACCAGAACATTGCAGCGGAAATAACATAAACAATCTACTAACACGGTTGTTACCGCTGTTACTCACTCATGTGAGTAACAGGCTTCCAATACGTACATAATCCAATAAACGTTGTAATGATCAAGAGATAGTTATCCATAGTTTACAACTTTTATACAAATCTCGTGAGTAGTCAAAGTCATAATAACATATTCCCCTAAATATAACCTATAACATATTCCAAAATACAATCCAAAAGGTAGTACATGCTCACTACCTAATCCCGCACTCCAAAGTCGCCTCCAATTTTGTACCTTAATATGTTGGCCATAAAAGGCTTAGCACAACTGCTGAGTATGTCATCATGCAACCGTCATGTGCCCTCAGACCCTTTGAGTTATTTGGACGAGTTAACATGCGATTCCATTTTCATGCTATTTCATTTTCATATACAAATAACAATAAACATACTTAATATTCCAATAATCACTTGTAACACCCCATCCAAACAACATACACACTTAACAACAAACTGCAGCGGAAAACAAACTTCAACACATTACTTAACTTCTTGGTGTTACACGCCGTTAACCACCCACGTGGCTAACAAGGCTAATACATATACATTGTACGGTCTGATGGGCTAAATTCCCGAGCGACTACACATTACTATCCCTTTCCATTAACACAACAAAACATACACCTTTCAACTGTACCGAGTATTCACAAACTGATGCCGATAACAGTTTCGGTCTTACTACGCCTACTGTATATATACACTTAAATGATTACCCATGTACAACGACTACCCGTCCTACTCTCAAACGGCTTCCAGCACTTCGTACCTGAAATAGAAAAGAAGAGAAAGGGTGGCCCCCAAGGGGCTCTGCACCTTTGCTGGTATGGTAATCCCGCAGCCCACATGCTACCGGGCCACGCACAACTAATTGTCGTCTTAGCATGCGGTTGATTATATTTAAATTGTGCACGCAACTGTAAAACACAACACACAAACATTTCGCCTCAATGGGCTCAATAAACGGATAATACATCCTTATTTGATAAGTCACTCATGGTATTCATTATCCCTAGAGTGTTTCTCCTCTAATAGAGCTACTTCCTTAATAGACGACACTTACCCGTTATTCGGGTTATCCTTAAACGTCTCTTATCACAAACTGGGATTCATATCCATGATCCACATACTCCACATTTTACAACATATAACATGCATCCCATAACAACACATAACAACACTTTCACGTTTCAACGTGCACATAATAACATCGCAATAGAAATTGCATTACAACAACATCACATAACATAACGGGAATGGTTCTCTTAGGAACCGACCCAAACATTGTTAATACACTGGTGAGCCTAGAGAATGTTGCCAGTCTCATGATAAGCTCGTTACATAACTCGTTACCATCTCGTTAAATGAGCGGATAACTTAACACAAGGTGTCTCGGATATAGTGATCCAAGCACACCGAACAAACATAACATAGTATGCCCCTGTGGCCCGACGTGAGTCAGTAATAGCCTTGGTTAAGCTAAAGGGAAGGTTGGGAACCAAATTGGAAAACAGCCATAACATACGGAGAGGATCGAACCTGATATGACAACGACCCCCATACTCACACGCGTGGCCGGAACAGACCGGACTCCTCACTCCCCCCGTTAGCACTTGTCAGAAGTTCATCATTGAACTTAGTTAAACAATCACAACATTGGGTTAAGTCTTGTTAGACACACACAAGGGAAGGGAGAGTCACACATTCACACACAAACATCACACACAAACATCACATAACTAACTCACGCATAGCCGTGGTTAGAACGTTCCTTAGGTCGGACGTTATCACCGGATACCGTTCTCTTACGTTTACCTAATAGTGGTGAACTAGCCCTTCAAGCGCATTCGAGGTTACCGGTATCGGCACGTAAACATACAATAACATTAACGACTGTAAACTCGTTTCATGATTTATCTTATAACGTGGCAAACACACAGAAAAACACATTGGCATACAAGCCGGTGTAATCCGGTAGGACACAGGTTGCAAGAAAACCATACCTGTCACCGGAGTCCACTTTACCACATCCACTTATGTTCCTCGAGCAATTCTCGAACAACTGATAACATTACATGTACTTTTATTAACATCGATGTAACATGATTGTTTAAAGTCTAATGCTTATCTTTCTAACCATCATCACTCCCTAATGTTGGACCACTAAGTCATTGTAATTTAAACTTAATCATATAAGTTAATCACTTCTCATTACACCTCATACTTGTTTACACCTCTTAAGGCCTTTACATGTCACCAAACAAGGCCTAAACATCATCTAAAACCATTACCATTCAATCCCCCATCATTAGGAGCCTTAAACAAATTTTTTTCTTCATTTCTGGTCTGGACCGCCCCTCTGGGGCGGTCCCAGGGGCGGTCCACAACAGATGCTACACGTATATATTTTTTTTCACTTCTCTGCACTGGACCTCCCACAGGGGCAGTCCGTAGGGGCGGTCCACTGCAGAACCCATTTTCTAATGTGCTTTTCTCCTCTTCTAAACTCCAAATTCATCCCAATTTTTTCCTATGCTTTACACATGTTCTCTCACATGTTTTAACATCTTTTGGGCACACTTAAACCCTCTCGAAACATCCCAAAAATTCCGTAAACTTTTACTCAACTTTTACTAAGTCCTTAACACTTAGAACATTTTTTTCTTACACTTGTAACTTGTATTCTTGCCTAAAACTTCACCTAACCAAAGTACTCCCTCACTACCTTTAAACACCCCCTTTTAAACATCATTTGCACTACACTCATCCCCTTTACACACACTCCTCAAGTCTTCCCACAAGTTCATAATTAAACCTTCACAAGGCGTTACACTTTCATTGTTCACCAAACTTTGCACAAGACTTTACGACACCTCCACCATCACCTTGGTGTATCAAGAAATCATCCATTAGTTCCCTAAATCTCCAAGACTATGCCTAAGGCATCTTAACACCTAAGAACACCTTAATTCACTTTCTTTCACCATCTTAACACTTAAAAATTCCTAGTACCTTCTAGGTCATAAAATCTCATTACAACACATAAACTCTTTTGTTTATCAACTAAATTTCGCCATAGCTTCCCTTGTATCACCTTACACCAAAACACATTGTTTTTCACCTTTAGACAATCAAGAACATTCAATCTCTTAATACACATTCTTATACACAAACATATGGTTTTTCATCCTTTAACCATCAAACACATTCACCTTCACAAGAGATGTTCTTTACACACAACTAAACCTTTAAACTACACTACATCACAATATAGTGCATAAACTTAAATTGCTTGGCACTTAGGCCCTTAAATAACATGGCTCTTAGGCCCTTAAATTGCATTAAACTTAAACACTGAATCTCCACATTTAAATGCCTTCAACCTGCGAATACACACAACAATGCTCCCATGTCTTTTTAGTCCACCTTGTGGATAGTTTTCTAGCTCATTTCCCATTGGCTCTTTAGGTTAATTATTAAGAAAATATAGCTCAATTTCCTAGTACATAAAACTACATTAAGAGAGATCATTTACCTCTTTGTTTTTAAAGCTTTCTCACTTGTTTTCTCTGTTCTTTCTTGGTTGAAAATCGGCAAGGAACTTTTATCACTTGTCAACCTTCTAACCAACACACATATAAAGTAATGAGCATTAAGTTTAATACCCAAACTCATAATTAAACCCTAGGTTTACATAAGTGTCTTGAAATACCAAAATTTGATGATTACCTTTGGAATTCGAAAGAGAGCTTGGTTAAGTAGCAAGATAGGACTCCTCCTAGTCCTTTGAAGTTTGAATTAAGCTATGAAGAGAGCAAGATAAAGCACCATTGTGAGGTGAATTTTCGGACACATACAAAAATGAGAGGAAACTTAGATTTTCTTTGGTTTTTGTTACCTTGAAACAAAGGAGAATGACAGTATGAAAGAAGATGAGCTTTTCCCCCTTCAATGGAGATTCTTCATGGCACCAAAATGGAGTTCTTGAAGATTTGAAAAGATAGGAATGAAGAGCTTACTCTAACTAAGACAACCGGTAGTCTCGGATTAAATTCGGAGCATGGAATCATAAGTTCCAAGTAAAGGAGATGGGATATGAATGGTGCTGTAGGAGAACGAGATTGAGAAGGGAGGATGAAGATATTGACGGTGGGAACCAAGGAAAAGAAGAGAATGAGGTGAGAGAGTGTACTTTGAAGATATTTATGTTTAAAAGCAAAGTAACCTTTTACTTACTTACTTTTCTTTATTTTTTAATTGGCTAGCCAAGTGTGATGACTCACACCCATAAAACCATGCCCCCCTTACACATTAGAGATATTTATGGTCTTTTGTTGACCAAATATTTGACTTATGTTGACTTATAACTTAAACTAGCACTATTTGAGTACTATTCACAAACTAAGGCACATATTTGTGAAATTTTTGATTTCCCATTGATATAGAATTCCAAATGTGATACTATATAGTACACATGTTAATTAAAGAGTAATGATGGACATTTAGCCATTCAAAACTCATTTACAAGACAATTTTTCAAAAATGTGCTTTAAGACTCCTTAAAGCACATTTTGTGTTTTAACTTGTTTTCAAGCTTGGTTTTCTTTGGTAATTGATTTAATATGTTCATTAACATATTTATAAGTATAGGTATGACCATTAGGTCTTATACAAATTTATCCCAAGTTTAGAGCACATTTTTGCTCTTATTGACTTTAAGGTATATTCTTGTGTTTTGTTTGGTTTAACTGTCTACCAAGTTTCCTAAGGACTTAATTAGCCTTATTAAATCATAATTGAATATTATTAAGTCTTGGTAGGCTCTTTGGGTCCTAACCAAGTTCACTCCAAGCTTAGAGCATGTTTTTGCTCAAACTATATCTTAGTGCTTTATTGCATTTTACTATGGTTTAAATTGTTCACCGATGTTTCTAAGGCACTTTTTAGCCTTTACATACCATAGTTTAATATTTAAACCACATATCAGGTTTGGGGTATTTCATCACTCAACATGCAAATCACACAATTCACATACATCTCATTCACATAGTCAATTCAACAAACATCTCAATATCAAACGTACGAAAGTTAATTAACGTTTCTCGTTGCTTGGTCATCAGGCCTATTGTTTGTTCTTCAAGCTGCTACGAAAGTATTTGTTCTCTCGTATTAAGTTCAGCTGATAGCTTACTACTCTACCTATTTATTTTTTAACTCTTAATGTAACATCCCTAACTCGTAACCTCGTCTTAACCACGTACTTAGCACAGTCGATTTAACTTAATCATAACAATGCAATGGAAGTAAACGTAAACACTTTACTAACACGGGTGTTACCGCCGTCACTCACCCATGTGAGTAACAAGGCTACCAATACCAATACATACATACACCTTCCACAAATGCTGTGATTACCAAGAGATAGTCCAGTTTAATATACAACCTTAAACAAAGATGTGAACAATCTAAATTGTATCACTTTAGATATACAACAACCATAATTCTACAGCATAATCCAAAGTACAACCAAACTGTAGTTTACAACTAACTACCCGATAACCCGCACTCCGTCTTCGGTCTTCGATCACAAACCTGTAATATTTTTGCCATAAAGGCTCAGCACAACCGCTGAATATGTTACTGTATAATCTTCATGAACCCTTAAACTCCTTAAGTTATCTTAATTTAGTCGAGTTATCATGCGGTCATTTACATGTTATTCCGTTTTACAGAATAATATATATAGTAAAAATTGTAAATGCAATAAATAAAATCGACAGTTCATCCAAATTCACACCACACACACACAGTCCCATAAATAATATTGCATATAACCAAATCAATGAATGAGCATATACGATACGGTACGATCGTTGTTTCCTTTGAACGGTTCTCGTTTTTTCGGCCTTCAAGGCCTTTAGCTCGTTATCCACTTTACGAGAGTTAGTTGGAGTCTCGTATTAATGTTTAGCTAATGTCTTATTGTTCCATTTGCTTAACTCTTAATTATAGACAGTGGTCGTGTTAGAAGACGACATGTCCTCAACTTATTACTTACCCCTATTAGATGGCGGGTCACCAAGGGCCGAAGCCATCCCCAATAGTAGGGCATCTGATTCCTCCTTATTCCCTATTAGATGACGGGTTACCAAGGGCCGAAGCCGTCCCCAACAACAGGGCCTCTGTCCAACATCAATCTGATCTATTGGAATATATATATATAACGAGGGACCTATAACAGTCATTCGCTCTATTGTGATCACAATGCGTAACCAGAATTCCCTAGAATTCCCATAATTACCAATCTTCACTATAAGATTGAGTTCTCCTAATCTCCTTGCTTAAGGTTCAACCCTAGGTGTTATAGTGAATAATTCTCAAAGGTATACAAGCCTTCTAGGTCTTAGTGTATTTCCTAGATTTTGTCTAGGATATTGTTGAGTTTAAATGTGCTTTTCTATGAGGATGGTATTACCGTGCTCTACCTAAGGTATCTCTTAGGTTACTAATAAGTGCGAAATACATCTATTTTATGGCTTTAATTCTTCCCATTTTCACAACAATTCATGTCATATTTTTCACTTATCATAGTTTTTCCTTATATTTATGTTTTTTAATGTGAACTGATGCATTTTATGTGTCTAATGTAGGAAAAAATCTTGGAAATGCAAAGATTATCTCATGAGGATTTCAATGCAACAAATGGGGAGTAAAACGGAGTCCGCACGAAGAATCTAGCCCCTGTTCAAGTTGTGTCGAGACGTGTGTCCATTTATATCACACATGATTGACTCATTATTATATAACGATTGACTCATTATTATATAGTTATCATCACAATCATTTATCATTGTCACTCATCACGTAATATTGATTACGACTAATATCATCATTATTGGCTACATATAAAAGCAATATGTTGATTGTTGAAGTCATCACTCTTGATTTTTACTTGGGCTCACACACCAAATGCATGTGCACATGACTCACGTCAGCGATTGACCATAGCAACAATTACTCTTTGCACTCACGGACTAGATTAACCAAGCACTTATTTATCAAAGAGAGAGATGGTTACCAAGGGGGATTAGTGAGCTTATTAAAAGATAGAATTTGATGGCTGCTTATATATAAGAAAGAAGATTAGGTTCGTGGAGAGACCACTCTCACGCCGCGCCTCTCATCCAGGAGGCTTCGGCCTCCTCCTCTCCCCACCCACACAAGTCCACCATTGTTAGCACTTTACTCTTCTGACAAAGAATTAATGCATAGATATGTGACGACAAAAAGTGGAGCGGGAATTTTCTTAACAGAGTTTCTTCTTCCCTTTTTATCTAATTTGTCACTGTGTACATCTTTGTTGTTTTCTTATTTTAAAGTTATGTTTGAGTAGTTAGTTTATGAAATACCCCAAACTAATAAAAGATGGATTAAATATATAATCACATTTATTAAGGCCTAAACATGCCTTAAAAGCCAACTGAGAACAACAGTGGTCAACACAAAGCAGATGTTGCACCTTTTGACTGTTTATGGTAAATAGATACCCAAATGAACTTCTTAGGACCTAATATTTTGTCCTAAGATTATTAACACATTACTAAACATGTTATAATTGTTGGACAACACTCCAACACAAAGAACAGGCATTTACATGCTTCAAGTTCAAGTAGGGCAAAAATGTGCTATAAGAATACCTTAAAGGTCTAATGACCTCTAAATGATATAAAATTGGATACCATGATCAAATATCATGTAAGGAACACACACAAAACTATTCTCAAAGAAAACAGAGCTCAGAACACACCCTGCGACTCAAAATGTGCACTAAAATTCCTTAAAGCACGTTTTTTGTGTATGAGCTCTAAGATAATGACTTTTTGTCACTGTAAAGACTATATTAAGTTCTTAATAACATTAATGTGACATAATAGACTATATTGTAAAGTCTAAATCAAAGTTTGAAAATAAAATCAAAATGGGCAATTTAGTATGAATAGTACCCAAAAAACATTTGGTTACTTAATATTAACTATGGTCAAACATCACCCATTGCCTTGACCATATGCTGCCGCCCCATGTGAGCTGTCACCCCACCCATTATCAATCTCCAATCAATTATTCAGTCAATTTAGTGACTCACCTATTACTATTCCAAAAAGGTAACAATAATGTCATTAAAGCATATTTGCTTACCTTCTCCATTTGTCTTGCTTCCAGCCGACACCAGCTGCTCTATCCTCTCCAATTGCTTCTCCAAAACCGTGGCTAACTCACCAAGAACAGAGAAGAACACCCCTTGCTACCTAGGTAAGCTTATTTAGCCTTTAAATGTTCATTTTCTTCACCATTTCTTCCTCTTTCCATGGAGCAAAGCATCAACCATTTCCATCAATGTTCTTAGGTTGTTTTGGAGGTTAAATGGAGGTTGTATCTCGGCATTAACAAGGGAAGAAGGTGGAGAAAGCTAATCTTGTTCTTAAGGTAAAAAATGTGCTTTAAGCACATATCTTTTGATTCCCTTCAAATTCGGCTGTGAAACTTTGTTTCTAAGCTTATAATCTCCATCTTAACATACTTATTCATTGGTACATCAAGAGCTTCGAGGTATAGCCAGATCCAAGCCAAAAACACCATTTTAGGCATTTTAAACAAGGTAAAGATTAGCCATCTTCTAACCTGAGTTATACCAGTTTAAAGCTTGGTTTTAGTAGCTCTTTTGATGATCTTTACCTACTGTAAATATAGGCCGAAGATACATCATGGTTTCCTTGGTATTCTAAGGTAAATTTACCTTGAAAATTAACATTAAACACTTCTTATGGTTAGACCTTGCTTGGAGACTAATCATGCATTATTGCTGTTTGAAAACATGTAAACTAAGCTGTGGAAAAATTATCTCCATACAGCCGTGGCCAAACAAGGCCTATACTTGGCAAAACTAAGGTATAAATCACTTAAACCTTCACTTGGTATATTAATATGTGTTTATACATATGTATACATAATGTGCCGTGAGTGAACAAGGTTATAGGTCTTATTTGACCTTAGGTGATTAAGGAATGGTTTAGTAAATTTTATAACTAATTAATTAGCATAATTGTCAAATTTAAGACATTATGTGGAAAATTGGTAAATAAGGAAAATATGTGGTAAGGGCCGAGAGTTTAAAGTACTTTTGGGCATTTATGTGTAATTTATTTTATAAGCTAATGTTTGTAATAAGGCCATGTACTTTAGGCCATTTTATTTATGCATTTATAAGCTCTAATTAAGTTTAGGTGCTAAAAAATAAATTACCGCAAGGAATTGGGGATTATAGTGTAATTAAATTAAATTGGGGCTATTATTAAGTGGCAAAAAATTGGAAGTTTTAAATGAATTTATATAAAATTATAAGATGATTTATAAAGTTTTGTGGTGAAATTGCAAATATTGGAAAGTTTGGGGTAATCTATGTAATACCGAGAAAGTGGGGTCAAAATGATGTTTGGAAGTCAAACATTGACCAAGCAAAAGACTTGACCAGATTTGATGATTATTAATTTATTATCAAATATACTAAGTTAAGTATTAAATTGTAAAAATTACATACATATGGGATATATATGAGATTACCCGAAAATTTAAGGTATTAAAATGGTATTTTATACACCTATGGGTTATAGGAATTTTTAGGAATTATTTGGTTAAATTTGGAGTTAATATGGATTTTATAAGTATGTATATGATATTTTGTATCATTGTTCATATAGATAAACATATATGTTGGAAACCGTAAATATTGAAAATATGAGATTAGGAATGTATTTATAACCTTTTGGTATAGTTTGGTAATTTTGGAGTTATATATAAGGTTTTATAAAGATCTATGTATAATATATAGTTTAAAGATATAAGGAAACTATCTTATTATAAATTGGGGAGATTTGGTATTATACAAAGTTAGGTGGAAGGAATTAATTAAACAGACCCTAGGGTCTGTTCGGTAATTTAAACCCTTTTAAAACAAAAGGTTAAAATTATATTAGGTTAAGGATTATCAAATAAGGTATATTATAAGTTGCCAAGAATATAATTGGGATTGATGTGTAAAATCTGAGAGTCTGGTGGATTTAATAAAACGAAAACATACTGGTCCATTTGATTAATACACAAATTATAACTATAGGTTATAATTGTTTTAATGACATAAATTTCATAATATATGTTATATAACTATAATATAACATAATATAATGAAATTATGTGGTGGATTTTGTAAAGTTTAGAGACCAAGAGTGCCTGTTCGGAAAATGAAATACCCCAAACTTAAATATAGTGATTAAGATAATTCTAATCCTTATTTAAGAGCCTAATAATGCGTAAGTAATATTGGTAAGGAAAAATAATCCAAAAGAAATAAAGAAACGCTTAAAAAGCGGAAAAACGCTAAGTAAGCGTTAAATAACCATAAGAGGTGCGAGACCTCGGTTAGAGTATTATATGGATCCCCAAGGTTTAATAAGACCTAAATAATATATGGGAACAACTCCGAAGAAAACGGATCCAATAATGTATTAAAACGCTAATAGAGCTTTAACGCACGTTTTTCGAGAAGACCCGAAAACGTGATTTTAAGTGGTCAAACGAACCCGTAAAAATTATAAGTCATTAAATAAATATTATTAAGCAGTTATGGAAGCTTAATGACCAATAAAAATAAAGAAACGAGAAAATTGGAAAACGGGCCCGGTTAGTGAACAGTACCTAAACCGGGTAAAATAACGAGCGTTTTCTGTAAAAGACGAAAAACGCTCCAACTAGTATACTGTATGGGGGCCGGTTTTTACTAGGTAAATAACTCCCTCACACACACTCACACAACTAGCAAATTAAATGAGAGGTCAAAAGCAAAAAGAGAAAAGTGGGTACATTACCTTTTCTCTCACCTCTCCCTTCCTCATTTCTTTATTCTCTCACCTCCTCCTTCCCTCCCAGCCGATTTCTCTCACCTTCTCCCCCTACATCTGCGATTTTGAGAGCTCCAACAACAACAATGGCAACTCCACCTTCTTCTCCATGCTCTATCTCCATTTGAGCTCCAATCACAAAAATAATTACATATTTGTAATCCCCTCATCATCCTCTACATTCCTCTCTTTTCAAAATTCGAAAAGGATGAATTTCATCTCCATGGGTTTTCCCCATTTGAAGAGAAAAGCACACCACTATGGAGCTTGGAGTCTCCTCTTTCAACAAGGTAAAAATCTACATGAAAAACTCATGTTTTCACCATCTCCTTTCATAACCGATTTTACCTCCTTGTAACACTCCATTTTCTCTCTCTCTTTTGAGCATAATATCAACCTAGCAATGGTGGTGGATTCACCTTCTTGAACCAAGGGCTAAAACCCCTCCTAAAAGCTTCAAAAGGTAAACCCTAGAAATTTGTTTAAAACATCTCAATGAGTTAGTATAAATCTGAGGGTTAGTATATTAATTATACTTGTTTTGTATGCTTTGGGTGATGGGAATGGAGTTTGGCAACTCCATTCCCAATGTGGCCGATTTGGGCAAGGAAGAAAGGAAGAAGAGAATTGAAAAGGGAATGAAGGAATTATAAGCTCAAGGTAAGAGCTCTTTACTAATGTTAATTTAATGCATTAGACTATGGGAATGGGCAACTAACTAAAGAACCCAAAATCTTGTATTGGTATTGTAGTATTGGAAGTTGGGTATTTGTGAGGAGGATTGAGTATTTGAGAATTAGTATGTGGATAGTAGGCCTTGGAGCCAAATGATTGTGTATGAGTATTAGTATTGGTATTTGAAGAAGTATGGGTGAATGTATGTTGTATTGATTGCTGGTAGGACCCTTGTATGGGTGTGCTAGAGTAGGAATGAATTGGATGAAGGAGTATGTTTGTGGAGAAGTTAGAATTGTAGGTAGACTATGGCGAAATTTTGGTAGGAATTGAGCATTAAGGAATGACTTGGTGAATGGGAGAACCAAGGTATGTATTGGGGCTAGTAGAGATGTTCAATGACCATGGATTGGTAATTGGAGAATGAGGATGAAGCATGTAAAAATCTGTAGCAAGAGGTATTGGATTTCATTGGAGGAATTAGCAAGAATGAGAGTACAAGGTTTAGTAAAATGAATGTTGGACTTGGGCATAGATGTTGTAATTGCTTGGAAATGTATTTGGGATGCTAGTAATGGTATTGGTAGTAGAAGTATTGGATGGGAGAATTGAGTTTTAAAATCCGTAGCATAGGTGTAACAAAAACTGTTACATGTGTTGTAGAAGCAGTAAGAAAATTGTGTAAGTTGTTTGACGAATTTAGTAATGGACTTGGAGGATGAATTAAGGTATTTTAGAAAGCCTAATTAGTGCTAAAACATGTTAGGATGTATGTAGGAAAATTGGGGAAGGAATGGGTAAGAAAGGAATTGAAAAACAAAGCCTGTAGCAGTGTTCTGCTACCGTCCGACCCAGAGCCTGGATCGGACAGTGGGTCGGACAAGGCTTAAGCAACGAGAATAAAACTTTCTGGAATGGTCCGACCCAGGGCCGTGAGTCGGACATGGGTCGGACAGGCAAAAAAAAACTGTTGTCGAAGTTCCTGACTCCGTCCGACCCAGAGGATGAGTCGGACGTGGGTCGGACGCCACTTGGGCAACAGGATTGAACTTTCTGGAATGGTCCGACCCAGAGGAGTATGGGTCGGACGGAATAGTGCTGGGTCGGACGGGAAGAGATTTCAGAGGACGAAAATCTACTGGAATGGTCCGACCCAGGGCTTGGGTCGGACGGTGGGTCGGACGACCCATAACTTACAAAAAAAATGTTTTATTATATGACTATAGTAATCATATGTATGTATATATATATGCCTATACACATGTAAGCATATATACGTAATAATGCACCAATAATGAAGGTAATGATGGTAAGAAAGTAAAGGCGTGAGTAAGGAAACAAGTTTAAGAAGTAATAAGGAAAAATGGTTTCATAACCAAGTAAGAAAGTAATAAAGTAGTAAGTATACATTGAGAGTATCAAAGAAGGAGTAAGTTAGATCAATAATGGATCATTGATCATACTACTTCATGTATGTATAGGAATCAAAAAGTTGATCCTCGAAGGAACCCGGTAGTACGTATACGACGGTGAACGGTATGATTTCTTCATGCCCTGTATCCTAACTTGGTTACCCCGATTTGTGTGCTTATGTGATCACCAATAAGATAAATGCACGAATCGGACTTATATTGCACTTAACTGTGTTTGAACTATTTTGTTCTTGTTGTATCTTCTTGAACAATTAGTTTGTATAATTCATGAAATGAATGAATGGAAATGAGAAGTATGTGTAAGTATTGTGTACTTGTGTATTGTATGTATGTATGGAAGTGAAGTACTGACTTCTACTAATTCCTAACAACCCAACTCCTAACTTGAGTAATGAGTAAATTGGAATGAGTAGAAGTCCGATATAGTTTCGGCCACGCGTGAGGATAAGGAAACACAAGAGGTTGGATCCGAATCCTGGCTATAATCTCTCCATGGACCAAATCCCTTGAATGGGTAGCATCCTGGATTAGTGGGCCACCCTAAAGCCCGGTGGTGGGATGTAGTAATCCCTGCCCGGAGGTCGTACCGACTTAACTGGAAGTAAAGTATGTAAGAAGTAAGTATTGCATGTGTATTGGTCTTGACTATTGTAAGTCATTGACCTGGAGCAAAAAGTATTGAACACCCGATTAACCCGGGTGTGTAATGAAGCTAACTGGACCTTTGTATGTATTGGAGAATTGTATCTCCGTATTGCGTATTGAGTATGAATAGTATGTATTGTGTATGTGTATGTGTATTCTGGAAGATGGTAAGTAAGCATTGGTTGACTTGTATTGTCTTCCAAGCATGTATTGTACTGTGCGTATGTATGTATACCTTGTGTAGTATTGCAGTATCGTGAATGAAAGCATGTAAGTATGTATGTATGTATGTATGCATGTATTGCAAAATGAATTGCATGTATTCGACCAAATGGTCGGCGTACCCTCGCTAGTACGCGGGGTATGCGGTTATCATATTCAGCGTAAGCTGACCCCCTAGGGGGAACGTTTTTAGTGTGCAGGTACCCGAAGCAGACCTAGTCACAGAAGAGACCGGTGGACATGCCTAGATTACTAGGAATGAAGTTAGATTGTAGTAAATGGTATAAGGCTTGTAGCCTTGCCTGTAGAAGTGTACCAAGGGGTACACTATTACGTAAGTTGCAAGTATGTAGTTGTGAGGAACGGGTAGTGGATAGACTCTTAATGAGTATGCGTGGAATTGAAGAGGTATCGTATTTGTATTTGGAACTCACAACTAGTAAACTCGGTAGGTGTAGTATTATCTTGTAATGAAGTATGGAGTTTTGTATGAATGGACTGTATTGTAGTACTCAGTAAGTGATGGGTAAGTATGTATTGTATTTGAGTAGTACTCGGATATTCCGGTCCATCAGACCGATGCTGTATGTATTAGTAGCCTGTAGTCACGGGGTGGCTAACGACATTGTACCACCCGCCGTTGAGTATGAATGTATCCGCTGCGTGAGTACGAATGTATAAGGAGATTGGACGGTAATGACGGTATTAGCGGTAGGGGTGTTACAAAAAGTGGTATCAGAGCGAAGTATCGCTCTGATGACTGGAAATACCGAGCTTAGGAATACCGAGTTAGGAATTAGAAGCTTAGGGCTAAGGGCTGAGTGTTAGCATTAGAGATATGCTAGTTAGGAACTACCGGTGAGTACCGGAAACCTACAATACCAGACCCGCCCTCCACATGCCCCACTGTATAACTTGGGAAAGGACGCCAGAGAGAGGAAAAGCCTCTCATACTCGGGAAAAACCCGATCTGGCAGTTGTGAAGCAATCACACGGTAGACAAGAACTGACAAATAGTAGATACCAAGAAATGGAAGACCCGGAGATGGATCCGGTTGAACCACAATACCCGCACTTAATAGCGGTGGAATAAGCACTCCAACCACCAGGAGGCTACAACTTACAACAGCATGGGGCGACATGCTCAGCAGTCGCAGAACCTAACTAAACAACCAGCAGCAGGAAAAGAAGCACTAACCGTGCAACGAAATGGAAACAGGAGCAGTAATGAAACCGAGACACAAGTCTGCGGGACAACAGTAATAGCCAAGCAACACCACCAACGGTAAGCTAGCTGGCTAAGGACATAGTCGGGAGTGACTGACTCCAAAACTACAACGCCAAAAAGGTTACAAACCTGGCCAACATAGCTCAGACAGCTACAAGAATATTCACAAGATATAATCTGATGTAACTACAACCGTAGTGCCTAAACCAAATCAGGCTCAGTAACCACAACAAACGTGTGGGAACAAGCAACAAGGAACAACACAACCAGGTCAAAGGGGAAGCTCCAAGGATTGGAGAAGTACCCTGATCAATGACAGCCATGTCAAACTCACTGAGAAGTTACTCAGAAGAGTAATTAACCTAAGTAAATGACCAACAAGATCAAAGGAAGAGTAAGCAAGACTACCAATTATGAGTGTGGAAACCATACCGTGACCGTATCGGGTTACCAAAAAACCACCAGTACCGCGCACTTGCCACAGCAAGTGCAGTGAGAACAGGAACATGCAGGGGAGCACTAACACACCACAAGTACATAGTAGTGTACTGTGGCCGTAATGGAACAACTACAGGAATAAACACCCTAAAACTAGGGGAATGAAACCATGGAAAGGCCTGACGGCCTGACCACTACATTTAGAAACACACCAGTCAGCGGGAAGCTGGACTTGGTCAAGTTTGCGTACATGGCTATGCCACGAAGAATTCCTTTTAAACACCGTACCATGATTTCAAACCAAATTCTTCTTTCAAAACCACAAACTCTATTTTAAACCTTGGATTCTAAAACCAAACCCACATGATTACGGTGAGTATCATACCATGATACAAGAGGAGTTGACGACAGAATACTTCACCTAGGCGTGTGACGAACACTACGAGTATACCCAATTACGGGATGTGGGACAACCGCACTCCGAAGGAGCTTGCGGGCCTGACATATAGTTGGGTAAGTGGTAACGTATCAACAAGGTACCCCACGTATGTATACATGTAGTGTGCGACACACGGGAAGTGGTCAACTCCGTCCTACGGACCATGAGTGAGTTCAAATCAGAACAGCTGGACACCTCAGACGATTAAGTATAAAGGAACTCAGAGAATCCATCTGAAGATGAGGAATAAGAACTAGGGAGTGCAGAGAGCCCATACTAGTAAGTATAGACATTGGATGTGTCTCAGGACATCAAGAAAATACATGGCAGCTGGAAAGTATACCCAGCCTAAACACAGTAAGGCAATCGCCTGACGTGGACACCAGAATGCTCAACGAACGGGACAGAGTTCCCAAGAGCAATTACAAGATTACCACAAATATAATCCATCATCAAAGAGGATATTTAAACCTAGTCTCAAGCACTAGGAGCAAGTATAGACGGCCTACCCAACAACGGGAGACGTTATAACCCAGAGGAAATAGCTTAAATATAATACCACAAGGTGGTATAGGGATAACGTATCATAAACGCTAGCCGGATGTAACGGCATAACCTAACAACACCCAGGAGCAACCCTCGAAGGGTGTCTGAGTTAACACAATCGAACAAGTGTCATGAAGAGAGCACGACAACCAGAACGGATATTCGGTTAGAATACCGAAGGGATTTCACTTAATAGGAAATACCCTAAATTACAAAAGGCACTGATTAGCATCAACTTGCCTCAAGGGCCTCCTATGAACGGAAGCGTGATGTCACGACTTACCATGGAGCCCAGTAAATACCTCCAACCTATGGGGTACACAAAGAATGGAAACGTGTATAAGCAGCTTGCAAAGAGCATAGCTTGCAGCAATAAGGCTTAAAAGCCACCAACCAACTACGTTGTGTGAACTCAAACGGTGGCAAAACCCACACCATTACTAATAGGACTTGCAAGAGATATTGTCCCATATGACAAGAAATCAACAACTGGACCATCAATTCAAATCCAACCTCCTGAGCGGCTTGGAGTAATGGTCAACTCAGTGTCACTGTCACTAGAGCATCAGTCTAGTATACAGTTGACAAGCTTTTAATTACCTACATGCCTTCTGTAGCAATGGCAGCACAGAGGCATAAGAATCGTAATAACGCCAACAATGGCCTAGTCCACACTTGGACACTGCGAGAAACCAGAGGAAAGACACCTCTTGTTGACCAAAGATCATCAATGCTGTAACGATGTGAACCCTCAAAAAAGGCTTTCATCTACCATAACCACAAACTTGTGCATGTAGTTATTGCCAAGAGACAATCGAACAAGAATACGAGATTTCTGAACCACTACGCCTACAAGAGGCTTTGGACTGTAAAGGCGAGACGCTTAAAGAGCATAGAGACTCGAAGGAGTAAGTATACTCCATATGCACCCAAGCATGTGGTGAACCATTGTATAAAGACTAACATGGTAACCTTGTCATGAGACTTATGAGTGGTAACTAACCTCTCGACAAGAACCTTCACCTACCAGTGATGAAATACCCTCCAATTGGGGAACGGGACCAGAAAACCATTAAAGTTCTTGGGATGTCCCGGTAATGTACATGCAAAAGTAAAACTGCATAGCTAGAGCCTATAACCAATGCTCAGCACTGAGGAGACAGTAATTATCAAAACAATTAATGTGAGTGCACATTGGGCACCACGAATGACCAACGCTCAAGAGAGCCGATGACCCGATGAATCACTTCATCCACAGTCAACCAAGACACTTGGTAAATTGCATTATCGATTATGAAATAATGTGAGGTAAGCCAACCCACACATGAAACCTGAATGGAAATGAAACATTCCCACATTGGGAATATAGTAACATTGCGGTACGCTACGACAACCGCCATACATATGAACTAGGACCTCCTAGTGTATTTACACCATAAGGAAATGGTACAAAGAGTAAGAATACGGTGCGCAACAAGCGACCGCTATGAGGAAGTAGTAGACAATGACATGAAGAATAAGTATGGAAGACAGTCAGAAATATTCCTTCCTATCACATAAGTGACTTACTGTCAAGCGTTCACGCCTCTGCACTCTGTATGACTGAGTGTTTTGGTATTGCACTTGTACAGCTAATGATCTAATGGGATGGCTGCGGATATGGAGAATGTAAACAGTAGTAAATCTTTCTTTTCACCACAAACATGGCATAAGCCAGTCAAGCATTCTTAGCAACAGATCGCACGAAGAGTGTAAAACACACTATCAATCACAAGATGTGAATTTCATTGGAATAAAAAGGTGAAAGGAGATGTAAGAAAGTCACTTGGACCGACGCATTGAGAATGCAAGGTCATACAAGCAAAGAACACTTGTACTGAACCAGAAGAACTGGTATAATTCAGAAGCTAGTGACAACAGAGGGAGCACTACAACTTGGTAGTGACTTAACCTCGCCCGACAACAAGTCGGAGGAACTTAGTGAATAATCGTGGGAGTACGAATAGTACGTGTAATAGATTACCAGAGAGCTGGTCATTGAGTTCAAACAGCGGTAAAAGAATACCACACTGTTAGTAAACCTTATTTCCACAATAGAGGGATAAAAAGGTGATGTATAGCACATTAAGGATAACATGAAGGGTGAGTAACCCAAGTTATCTGGGTCGCGCAGCAGAAGCTAGTGGGCCCTAACTAAGAAATGTAATACACCTAGTAAGTACGAAAGAATGGCTATTAATGCCTTGAAGCCTAATAGGCTAGAACTGAATTAATTATGAGTTAAATAAACTCATATAGGAATCCTCGGTGCAAAGACTAAACCATTGGTATGGTTAAGACCCCTTTGACCAGAGCATATTGTATAGTATATAGTAGTGAAGCTAAATGCTTCAGATTGCCCGAATCGAGTAAACCAATGTTTAATAGTAACATATGGTAGATTACGTGGGCGTAATCCCTTTTAAGGGGGGTAGAGCGAAAACCGCTTAATGTAAGTTTCATGAATAAACACACAGAAACTATAATGTGCATAGCACAAATGGGAATTGATTTAAGGAGTGGTACTTATATTAAATAAACATACGTATTCATTCATATTGTAACTGTGGTAACTAGGCACGAGAGATGCGAATACCATAGGATGAATACACCCACCTTGTAACCCCAGTGCAAAAGTAGTAGTAAAGAGGAGTAGAGCAACTCTTTGGGAAATGATAATCCCTGTAGTGTGTGCCTATCTGAAGTTAGACATGGCATTACGATGCATGAGTCGTATAAAACCGATGTATAACCTAGAGGAAATTGAGTTCCCTAGGTGATTGTCTTGAGACAATTGAGAATGAGTAGTGGACGGAGCTCCACAAGTATTGTATTCTTAAAGAAGTAGTACGAATTGACTATGAGTAGTAGAGGAATGTAACCCACGAGTGGTGTATTCGTAAGTACGTTATTGGAAGTAAATTGAGGACAGCTGAATTTCATGAGTACGGTATTCCCTAGTCCGAATAGTAGAGATAATAGAGGGTAATGGAAGAAAGTGGAGAAGGTTAATGAAATGAGCACTTAGGCATCGAATTATGAGGAGAGTATTTGGGAAGTAGATTGAGAATGGTTGATGGACTGGATTCCATCCTTTGGAGTTGTATGAAATTGTAATTATGACTAGGAAGGGTAAAAAGGTAGAAAATGAAAATGATTGAATTATCTGTTGTTTGAAACGGATGTGGGAAGTCGAACTTGATCCTGATCAGATCAAGGGAAGCCGAACACAAATTGGGGTGGAAAGATAGTTCAACACTGATGCTGATCACATCAGGGTCGTCGAATGATTCTTGAAGCTCCCCTCAAGTGGTCACAAGAATCACGCATAGGGTAGAAGCAATAAATACAAAACCGGAATTGGAGTTGTATGCTTTGGAAGATTTCTAAGTAGTAGTTGCGGAAGAATCTTCTTAGCCTGAAGATGAAGGATTTGCTAGAAGCGTATGCCTGAGAAGGTAGTAGAGTATCGTATTGTATTATTCCAAGGGCAGCGGGACATAGAGGAGTCCTGTGTCTAGATGACCTGAGTGCCTGCGGGATTGTAATGTGTATTGCATTGCTTTGGGGATAGCTTTGCACTGTATGTATGTATAAATTTTGTAATAAGGAACCGGATGGTTGGTAATAATGCGGATTGGAGTAATTATTGTACATTGGTAAGGTATGGAAAGTAGAAATCTTGAGTAATGGATTGAGGAGTTGTAAGGAGGAAGAATGTACGACGTCCGGCATAGACAAGTATGAATGAGCAAGCATTGCAACCCTATAACCTTGAGCAACTTTGAGGACAAAGTTCTTAAGGGGGTAGATTGAAATACCCCAAACTTAAATATAGTGATTAAGATAATTCTAATCCTTATTTAAGAGCCTAATAATGCGTAAGTAATATTGGTAAGGAAAAATAAATCCAAAAGAAATAAAGAAACGCTTAAAAAGCGAAAAACGCTAAGTAAGCGTTAAATAACCATAAGAGGTGCGAGACCTCGGTTAGAGTATTATATGGATCCCAAAGGTTTAATAAGACCTAAATAATATATGGGAACAACTCCCGAAGAAAACGGATCCAAATAATGTATTAAAACGCTAATAGAGCTTTAACGCACGTTTTTCGAGAAGACCCGAAAACGTGATTTTAAGTGGTCAAACGAACCCGTAAAAATTATAAGTCATTAAATAAATATTATTAAGCAGTTATGGAAGCTTAATGACCAATAAAAATAAAGAAACGAGAAAATTCCGGAAAACGGGCCCGGTTAGTGAACAGTACCTAAACCGGGTAAAATAACGAGCGTTTTCTGTAAAAGACGAAAAACGCTCCAACTAGTATACTGTATGGGGGCCGGTTTTTACTAGGTAAATAACTCCCTCACACACACTCACACAACTAGCAAATTAAATGAGAGGTCAAAAGCAAAAAGAGAAAAGTGGGTACATTACCTTTTCTCTCACCTCTCCCTTCCTCATTTCTTTATTCTCTCACCTCCCTCCTTCCCTCCCAGCCGATTTCTCTCACCTTCTCCCCCTACATCTGCGATTTTGACAAGCTCCAAAACAACAATGGCAACTCCACTTCTTCTCCATGCTCTATCTCCATTTGAGCTCCAATCACAAAAATAATTACATATTTGTAATCCCCTCATCATCCTCTACATTCCTCTCTTTTCAAAATTTGAAAAGGATGAATTTCATCTCCATGGGTTTTCCCCATTTGAAGAGAAAAGCACACCATTATGGAGCTTGGAGTCTCCTCTTTCCAAAAGGTAAAAATGTACATGAAAAACTCATGTTTTCACCATCCTTTCATAACCGATTTTACCTCCTTGTAACACTCCATTTTCTCTCTCTCTTTTGAGCATAATATCAACCTAGCAATGGTGGTGGATTCACCTTCTTGAACCAAGGACTAAAACCCCTCCTAAAAGCTTCAAAAGGTAAACCTAGAAATTTGTTTAAAACATCTCATTGAGTTAGTATAAATCTGAGGGTTAGTATATTAATTATACTTGTTTTGTATGCTTTGGGTGATGGGAATGGAGTTTGGCAACTCCATTCCCAATGTGGCCGATTTGGGCAAGGAAGAAAGGAAGAAGAGAATTGAAAAGGGAATGAAGGAATTATAAGCTCAAGGTAAGAGCTCTTTACTAATGTTAATTTAATGCATTAGACTATGGGAATGGGCAACTAACCAAAGAACCCAAAATCTTGTATTGGTATTGTAGTATTGGAAGTTGGGTATTTGTGAGGAGGATTGAGTATTTGAGAATTAGTATGTGGATAGTAGGCCTTGGAGCCAAATGATTGTGTATGAGTATTAGTATTGGTATTTGAAGAAGTATGGGTGAATGTATGTTGTATTGATTGCTGGTAGGACCCTTGTATGGGTGTGGCTAGAGTAGGAATGAATTGGATGAAGGAGTATGTTTGTGGAGAAGTTAGAATTGTAGGTAGACTATGGCGAAATTTTGGTAGGAATTGAGCATTAAGGAATGACTTGGTGAATGGGAGAACCAAGGTATGTATTGGGGCTAGTAGAGATGTCAATGACCATGGATTGGTAATTAGAGAATGAGGATGAAGCATGTAAAAATCTGTAGCAAGAGGTATTGGATTTCATTGGAGGAATTAGCAAGAATGAGAGTACAAGGTTTAGTAAAATGAATGTTGGACTTGGGCATAGATGTTGTAATTGCTTGGAAATGTATTTGGGATGCTAGTAATGGTATTGGTAGTAGAAGTATTGGATGGGAGAATTGAGTTTTAAAATCCGTAGCATAGGTGTAACAAAAACTGTTACATGTGTTGTAGAAGCAGTAAGAAAATTGTGTAAGTTGTTTGACGAATTAGTAATGGACTTGGAGGATGAATTAAGGTATTTTAGAAAGTCTAATTAGTGCTAAAACATGTTAGGATGTATGTAGGAAAATTGGGGAAGAATGGGTAAGGAAGGAATTGAAAAATAAAGCCTGTAGCAGTGTTCTGCTACCGTCCGACCCAGAGCCTGGATCGGACAGTGGGTCGGACAAGGCTTAAGCAACGAGAATAAAACTTTCTGGAATGGTCCGACCCAAGGCCGTGAGTCGGACATGGGTCGGACAGGCAAAAAAAACTGTTGTCGAAGTTCCTGACTCCGTCCGACCCAGAGGATGAGTCGGACGTGGGTCGGACGCCACTTGGGCAACAGGATTGAACTTTCTGGAATGGTCTGACCCAGAGAGTATGGGTCGGACGGAATAGTGCTGAGTCGGACGGGAAGAATTTCAGAGGACGAAAATCTACTGGAATGGTCCGACCCAGGGCTTGGGTCGGATGGTGGGTCGGACGACCATAACTTACAAAAAAAATGTTTTATTATATGACTATAGTAATCATATGTATGTATATATATATGCCTATACACATGTAAGCATATATACGTAATAATGCCACAATAATGAAGGTAATGATGGTAAGAAAGTAAAGGCGTGAGTAAGGAAACAAGTTTAAGAAGTAATAAGGAAAAATGGTTTCATAACCAAGTAAGAAAGTAATAAAGTAGTAAGTAGTAGTATACATTGAGAGTATCAAAGAAGGAGTAAGTTAGATCAATAATGGATCATTGATCATACTACTTCATGTATGTATAGGAATCAAAAAGTTGATCCTCGAAGGAACCCGGTAGTACGTATACGACGGTGAACGGTATGATTTCTTCATGCCCTGTATCCTAACTTGGTTACCCCGATTTGTGTGCTTATGTGATCACCAATAAGATAAATGCACGAATCGGACTTATATTGCACTTAACTGTGTTTGAACTATTTTGTTCTTGTTGTATCTTCTTGAACAATTAGTTTGTATAATTCATGAAATGAATGAATGGAAATGAGAAGTATGTGTAAGTATTGTGTACTTGTGTATTGTATGTATGTATGGAAGTGAAGTACTGACTTCTACTAATTCCTAACAACCCAACTCCTAACTTGAGTAATGAGTAAATTGGAATGAGTAGAAGTCGATATATAGTTTCGGCCACGCGTGAGGATAAGGAAACACAAGAGGTTGGATCCGAATCCTGGCTATAATCTCTTCCATGGACCAAATCCCTTGAATGGGTAGCATCCTGGATTAGTGGGCCACCCTAAAGCCCGGTGGTGGGATGTAGTAATCCCTACCCGGAGGTCGTACCGACTTAACTGGAAGTAAAGTATGTAAGAAGTAAGTATTGCATGTGTATTGGTCTTGACTATTGTAAGTCATTGACCTGGAGCAAAAAGTATTGAACACCCGATTAACCCGGGTGTGTAATGAAGCTAATTGGACCTTTGCATGTATTGGAGAATTGTATCTCCATATTGCGTATTGAGTATGTAATGAGTATGTATTGTGTATGTGTATTCTGGAAGATGGTAAGTAAGCATTGGTTGACTTGTATTGTCTTCCAAGCATGTATTGTACTGTGCGTATGTATGTATACCTGTGTAGTATTGCAGTATCGTGAATGAAAGCATGTAAGTATGTATGTATGTATGTATGCATGTATTGCAAAATGAATTGCATGTATTCGACCAAATGGTCGGCGTACCCTCGCTAGTACGCGGGGTATGCGGTTATCATATTCAGCGTAAGCTGACCCCCTAGGGGGAACGTTTTTAGTGTGCAGGTACCCGAAGCAGACCTAGTCATAGAAGAGACCGGTGGACATGCCTAGATTACTAGGAATGAAGTTAGATTGTAGTAAATGGTATAAGGCTTGTAGCCTTGCCTGTAGAAGTGTACCAAGGGGTACACTATTACGTAAGTTGCAAGTATGTAGTTGTGAGGAACAGGTAGTGGATAGACTCATAATGAGTATGCGTGGAATTGAAGAGGTATCGTATTTGTATTTGGAACTCAGTAAACTCGGTATGTGTAGTGTATTATCTTGTACTGAAGTATGGAGTTTTGTATTGAATGGAGTATTGTATTGAATGGAGTATTGTAGTACTCAGTAAGTGATGGGAGTATGTATTGTATTTGAGTAGTACTCGGATATTCTGGTCCATCAGACCGATGCTGTATGTATTAGTAGCCTTGTTAGTCACGTGGGTGGCTAACGACATTGTACCACCCGCCGTTGAGTATGAATGTATCCGCTGCGTGAGTACGAATGTATAAGGAGATTGGACAGTAATGACGGTATTAGCGGTAGGGGTGTTACAGGAAATAAATGGGAATTTTAGAACAAAAATTTATAATATGGTTTTCAATGTTATAAAGGTTATAACATTATAATATAAGGAATATTCATTAAAAGAGAATGAATATATTATAAAGATTTACCATATAATAAATGGTCTCATAATACATGTATATAAATAAATATATGTTATGGTATGGAAAAATATAATATGGTTCAATAACCATATATTATCATAATTAAAATGATATAAGATAAGGAGAGAAGAATTACAAACATTAGATATGGAAATTCTAATGTTAGGAGTATACATGGAAAATGAGGATTTATATAATTCAAAGTATTTTTACATATGAATTATACCACATTAAACTTGGAAAAACAAACCTTAGGAAAATAAATACTAAGGTGAGATGTATAATAAACGATTAAGATTATACATGCAATATAGTGACAAGCTATATAATATACAAATGTGTTTAAATTACATGCAATAATAAACGTTTAAAGTTAAGTATATTAATATACTCGACGTAACCACGCATGAAATATGACGTCTTTCCTAATCCCGAGTTAAACCGAAAACCCGACAAACGTTATCAGTTAGCAACGGGGAATAAACCGGGATGGATTAGTAACGGTACGGGGTGCCGTAGTGTATTGTTAGTATGAGATGCTGATGCATAGCGTGATGTATATTAATTGATTGATAGAGGCGTCTCGAGGATCGCCAGAGAATTTAGCTGGTTCATACTCCACGGTCTTATAATCCCGGTGCACGGTATGTTATTTATGTGGCTTGATTGTCTCTGAGGATTTCCTCAGTTCAGATGTTGTGTGAAAATCTGTGATAAGATTGAATGTCTGCTTGTGTGAATAAATATGCTTGAGTTGCGTATTAATGCAACTTTATTATTACTGTTGCACGATAACATACCGTTCGTATATATGAACATATTATAAAACGAACTAGCGGCAATGATGCTATCTTATATGTGTAATATAAGGAACGTAAGTAAAAACGTTGTAGCATTAGGATAATAAGATATATACATATATATTATCCGAGACTTATATACGGAGCATTGGCCTCTTTAACGTCGCTCTCGTATCTAACACTGGATCCCGAGTCGACATACTCAGGATTGGACTAACGACATTAGTTAGCTGTGTTAGGAAATTAGAAACGTGTATAGGATTGGGATAATTAGAATGCTCACTGAGAATGTATTTTATATTGGTTTGGGAAGGTTAGATCTATCTCTTGTTGTCACTGTGGGAAATTGTTTCGTATATATGAATATATCAGTAAGCACGTTATTACTCGTATGGACGAGTGAGAACGGTGACACCAGAAGTTCAAGTATTGAGATTACCGCTGCGATTACAATGTAAGTAAAATGATTAGGAGCCGATTAGAGTAAGGGTGTTACAAAAGTGGTATCAGAGCGGAGTACCGCTCTGATGACAAGAGATAGTAGGATTTACACAGTGAGCATAGGTTTTGGGAATACGGGAAAGGTTGTGAGGATACGTGACCTTGCGGGGTTGATGCAATGCTTAAAGCTTGCACACCATAGCCGTAGAGGCACTTCAATATTAAACGACTGAGACTATGGTTTAGACCGAGTAAAGGTCTAACCCGTCCTCTTGACTTATGTCAGGGAGAGGTCTGGGTAACAGTACTAAGGAAGAACGCGGAGCAGCGGAAGGTGGTGAAGGTCCAGCAACCCCAAGTAACGCGAAGACGGTATGAACCGCTCGCACATAATGGGAGGGCATCCCGGGGAATTTGCAATGGTACCCCACCCGCCGCAGCCCATACCTCGAGTACTATCTAGTGACACAAGAAATGAGAAGTACCACGGGGATAACTCTCCTGATCGGGAAGACCCTATGTGGATGCTATGAGAATTACGTTAAATGTAGAAACTAAGACTTTGTGTTTTGATGTAATGTTTAGGACCGGGGGTTCTGGTAATGACGTAATGTCTACCATACGAGTATGAGATGAGTATTAAACCAAGGTTGAGGAGATAATTCCCGTAGGACTAATGGGGCTTGCTTGCTATAAGCAAAGCAACCCTGTCCTACATCCAGGAAAGCACTGATTAGTGCGCTTGGGGGGAAGAAAGTGGAAATGACGAGTAATGATTAGTTTATGATATATGTAACTTATGGAATGGATGACCTTATAGAAGTCTCACCCGAAGCGAGTAACTCTAACCCATGCAATAATGAAGGTTCAAAATGGCCTGATGTGTATGAGGAGAGATTATGAGAGCTGTAGAAACAAGAACTCGCTAAGTTGCTATCACGCAACGCCTCGAGAGGGGGGGTAAGACCTTACTACCACGGTAAACTTGTGGGAACGAGTGCGGGAGTGGGACTGTATTAATTTGAATAAGAACTTTTGACTGAAACAGGAACCCGATTAGGGAATAGCACTACACTGACATACCGTACCAGTGGCTCAGTCAGCATGGCGCACTTGCCACTGCAAGTGCCACTTTAACCAAAGTATTAAAGCTCAACCTGCCTTGCGCACTTGCTACAGCAAGTGCAGCGACGGTAAACTAACCCTAAAGGGCGTAGTGGTCCAAGCATTATCAATAAACACTAAACTTTTATGTGAGTCCGTAATGCAACGAAGCAGGACATGGCCTTTTTAAAGGCAGGGGTACGGAACCCTTGGGTTTGAGGTCGATAAATCTCGGGAAGACCTAGCCGGTCTGACCATTAAACCTAAAAAAAAAAATTACCACTTAGTAGTAGGAGGAGGGGAGTATAATGAGATTAACGGTAATTAGTGCCTACAAGCCTAACCCCAGTGCCGGTATGGACATTAAACGTCAATCATTACCGGTGGGAGGGTAGTCTTCAGGACCATCATAACTATTTAGGAGAGTGCGCGACACTTGGGTTAAACCACTAACCGTTGTGACATTGCAGAGGGCACGAAGTGAGCTATACGAGCCAAGACTTTATATAATGAAAACTATTTGACTGAGTGGATGAAATAATAGACAAGTTTATGGCAAACTATTTTGGTGGTTGTTAAAAAAAAGGTTAATAGACAAATGTGCACGTGCAATAAAAGGGCCGATGTTATGCCCGCACCACACACACCGGGGGAGTTGTTAATCCATTATGCTGCTAAACTCCCGTACGGAGGGTAGTGGATATTAAACTAAACAGTGAAATTTGCCTGATGACGGAAGATACCGTTACCTCGAAGAGGATGGAGGAAATATGAGTTGAATAAGAGTAAGGACTACACAATGAAGAGAAATGATTAGCGAAAACCACTAAGTTGTGGGTATCCAATTGTAACCTCAGGAGAAAGTATTAGAACCAACTAGGAATAAGTTAAATAACAAGACCAACAATCACTTAGCTATCAGAATAAGTACTGAGTCTGAATATCGTATGGCATAGGCCTACAGAAGGATACCTTAGTACCACCAAAATGACCCAAAACTAGAAGAACAAAGGTGATGAATCACAAGTACTGATTAGTATCGGACTAACGGGACTGCCATAAGACAGGGGAAACACGAGGTGTCAACCTTTAGCATGGAGTCCGGACTACATCATAGGGTGTAACCCAATGGATTGGATGGAGTTCGAAAACTGAAAACTCATATCTGAAGGCGTTAACAGCCTAGGAGTGAACGGGAGAGATAACACGTGGTTACTGATCCCCACTCACAGATACCAGATGACGAGCATGTGGAAACCAGAATTAGGGCGATAAGTCGCAAACACCTATCTTAGAGAAGGTAAAGGAAATACACATTAATAAAGGAAACCATGGAACCTAATATTAGGGCCATTCTGACATTAACGGTTACGAATTGGCAGCATAGCTACTTAAGCATAAATTACGGGACTAAGAGTACTATAATCACCGGGTACGAACGCTATGAGTGCACTAAACGAGACATGGGACGACCGCACTCCTAGAAGCTTGTGGGCCAGACAAAACTTACACTAAGTTAGTTGGGTAGGTAGTAATGTATCAGTATGGTACCCCATGTATGTAAACGAGTAGTGTAAGGACCCAGGAGGTAATCAACTCTGTGTCTAAGTCAGTGAATGGAACCCTGACTAGGTAAACCATGTATTGACGAGAGAGATCTCAGTCAAACTAACAAGGTTAGGAAAAAAAATCAAGGATAGCTTGATAATAAATGACATAAGGTCTCAACTCCACAGTGGATGAGTTAGAACACAAGTTTTGGGGATTTTAGTAAACGAGGAAGCCAAGGCCAATTTAATGGTAATGGCAAGTCGAAACCATGAATGAGAAGAGGAACTGTGGTATCTAAGGAAGTTATATTAGAGAAACCTTTGTGATGTTAGATGCTACCCAAAAAGGGGGCACAGAGAGAGTTATCCATGCGCTGAGGGCGCTGCGATGATGTCGCATTAAATAATAATAACCACATGCTCAAGCCATAAAACGTTAGTATGTTAGTACCAATTAGGGTTGAACAGAAAATGAATGCCAAGCTAAAACCCACAGTCGTATTGTATGTTTACAACAGACGAAGGGAAAAAGCGAGCATTACAAGAGATACTCTAAGCTGGAGATTAGATACTCCATGCAAACCGCAATGGCGGATAACCGTCCAATCGACTGGTACATGGTGCGCAACAAAGCGACCATTATAATAACTGTTAACCGAATTATGCTGGTGAGAATCAGAAGGTGGAAGATCAGATAAACCAATGGATTCCCCTAATGGAGTACAGGGATGAACCATATGTGTAGATAATAAAAACCAACACACGAGGGATACTGAAATACCCCAAACCTTCTTACCCCAACCTAATAAGTTGTTAACATTAAATAATATAATTATAGACAAAAGAGTCTCATGAACCTAGTAAACAAATTTAATTAATAGTAAATACAATTAATTGGCCTAAAGGCAATAAGGACAAAGTATGCTCAAGCTTGGGGATAATCTTGGTTAAGGCTGATGAACTTACCAAGACCTTACTTATATATTAATGAGCCTATTAAATCAATTACCAAAGAAAACCAAGCTTGAAACAAGTTAAAACACAAAATGTGCTTTAAGGAGTCTTAAAGCACGTTTTGAAAATTGTCTGGTAAATGAGTTTGAATGGCTAAATGTCCATCATACTCTTTAATTAAAGTGTACTACTTAGTATCACATTTGGAAGTTTAAATTAATGGGAAAGCAAAAATTGCGTTTCTATGTGTCTTGTTTTAGTGAATAGTAACTAAAATAAGCTAGTTTGTAACATATGTCAATATAAGTAATTTAATTGATCAAAATGACTAGGTAACCCCTTATTTAAATGGGGGCCGGTGTTTGCATGTGGTGAGTCGTCACCCTTGCTAACTGATTGAACAAATAAATGAGTAAATAAAGAGAGAGCACTATTTGCTTTATGTAAACAAATAATATCTTCAAAAGCATTTGCAATCAGTGATTCTCTCATTCCTTCATTTCTCCTTGCTGTCTCACGTACCCATCTTCCTTCCTGCTCTCTTTCACGATGAACAGACCACCACCAACACCATCTTCAAATCCTTGTAACTTCTAGCTCACTTGTCCAAATCAAAAACTAAGACCACCGATCTCTTAGTCTCGTCAAGCTCTTCAACTTAGTTCTTTCAAATCTTCAAGAGCTCCATTTTGGTGCCAAGAGGAATCTCCATGGAAGGAGCTTGAGTTCATTTTCATATATTATTGTTCTCCTTTGCTTCAAGGTAAGGAAACTCAAAGAAAAATGATGTTTCCTCCATGTTTTATGTTAACCAAAATAGCTTGAAATTCCTTTGGAAAATGAACTTACGTTGTCTATTGAAACTACCTAAAGAGCCAATGGTAAATGACTTAGAAAAATGTTCTCAAAGAGACTAGTAAAGGACATACGTATTGTTGTGTGTATTTGCAGGTCAAAGGCAAATATATTGTGGGAAATTCAGTGTTTAAGAATTATGCATTTTAAGAGCCTAAGTGCTATGCAATTTAAATGTGCACTATGTTGTTATGTGGTGTATATTTGGTGAAGTTTTGAGTATAAGAGTGTACTGGGAAGTTTATACATATGATGGGCGTAAAGAGCTTAAGCAGCAGGACTGAAAAAAAATGCAGTACGTCGATTCTGTAGGTTGGGTCCGGGACCTAAGTCATGGGTCATGTCCCGGACCAGAGGTGCAAATAAGGCCGAGAGTTCTACATAGATATAGGTCCGGGACTTGGGTCTTGTACAAGGACCCGGACCCACCCCTTAAATCACCCGAGAGTTTTGTTGCCTAGACTGGTCCGGGACTTAGGACCTGTATGAAGTCCCGGACCACCCTGTTAAATGTAGCCGAGAGTACAAGACTGTCTTGGTCCGGGACTTAGGGTGAGTACAAGGTCCCGGACCACCCTATCAAAACATACCGTGAGTTTGTGTAAGTGTTGATCCGGGACTTAAGGTAAGGACCAAGTCCCGGACCACTCTAAAGATGTTGTTTAAGGTATAAAAATGATGTGTAAAGATGAGGATTGATAAGTAATGATGTTGTAAGGATGTTAAGGACATGTTAGATGTGATATAAAGACAACCAAGTGGGTGGAAAGTTGTAATAAAATGTGAAAGTAAAACAAGTTAAAAATGTCAAGTTGTTTAACTAGTTAACGAGGGTAAGTTATGAGCATTAGACTTTAAACAAACATGTTACCCCGATGTTAATAAAAGTACATGTGATGTTGTCAGTTGTTCGAGAATTGCTCGAGGAACGTAAATGGACATGATAAAGTGGACTCCGGTGACAGGTATGGTTTTCTTGCAACCTGTGTCCTACCGGATTACACCGGCTTGTATGCCAATGTGTTTTCTGTATGTTTGCCACGTTATAAGATAAATCATGAAACGAGTTTACAGTCGTTATTGTTGTTGTATGTTTACGTGCCGATACCGGTAACCTCGAATGCGCTTGAAGGGCTAGTTAACCACTATTAGGTAAACGTAGGAGAACGGTATCTGGTAACAACGTTTCTGACCTAAGGAACGTTCTAACCACGGCTATGCGTGAGTTAGCTTGTGATGTTTGTGTGTGAGTGTATGACTCTCCCTTCCCTGTGTGTGTCTAACAAGACTTAACCCAATGTTGTGATTGTTTAATTAAGTTCAATGTTGTGCTTCTAACAAGTGCTAACGGGGAAGTGAGGAGTCCGGTAGTTCCGGCCACGCGTGTGCGTGTGAGTGTGGGGGCGTTGTCATACCGGTTCGATCCTCTCTGTATGTTATGGTTGTTTTCCAACTTGGTTCCCAACCTTCCCTTTAGCTTAACCAAGGCTATTACTGACTCACGTCGGGCCACAGGGGCATACTATGTTATGTTTGTTCGGTGTGCTTGGTCACTATATCCGAGACGCCTTGTGTTAAGTTATCCGTTCATTTAACGAGACGGTAATGAGTTATGTAACGAGCTATCATGAGACTGGCAACATTCTCTAGGCTCACCAGTGTATTAACAATGTTTGGGTCGGTTCCTAAGAGAACCATTCCGTTATGTATGTATTTTGTTGTGATGCAATATCTATTTCGATGTTATGATGTACACGTTGAAACGTGCAAAGTGTTGTTTGTTGTGTTATGTGAGGAGCGTTATATGTCGTATAAGATATGTAGGTGTGGATCATGGTATGAATCCAGTTTGTGATAAGAGGCGTTTAAGGATAACCCGAATAAAGGGTAAGTGTCGTCTATTAAGGTAATAGCTCCGTTAGAGGAGAAATACTATAGGGATAAGAACTCAAAGGAGATTGGTTAAGTATAATGAGTTGTATTTGTTAGCCCATTGGGGTGAAATGTATGTGTTGTGTTTATGTTCACATGCTTGATTTAAATGTAATCAACTGCATGCTAAGACGACAATTAGTTGTGCGTGGCCCGGTAGCATGTGGGCTGCGGGATTACCATACCAGCAAAGGTGCTGAGCCCCTTGGGGGCCACCCTTTCTTTCTTTTCTATTTCAGGTACAAGGAGCTGGAGCGTTCGAGAGTAGGACGGGGTAGTTGTTGCGTACGGGTAATTGATGTAATTACTTGTAACCTGTAGGTGTAGTAAGACCGAAATTGTTCTCGGCATTAGTTGTAAATACTCGGTACAGTTGGAAGGTATTTGTATAATGAATGTTGGTGTGATAAAGGGGACAGTAATGTGTAGTTGCTCGGGGATCTAGTCCATCAGACCGATACAGTTGTGTAAATGTTAGCCTTGTTAGCCACGTGGGTGGTTAACGGCGTGTAACACCGATGAGTTAAGTTATGTGATGATGTGTATTTTCCGCTGCAGTTTAATGTTAAGTATGTTGTTGTATGTTGGGGTGTTACAAAAAGTGGTATCAGAGCGAAGTATCGCTCTGATGACTGAATTACCGAGCTTAGGAAGTACCGAGTTAGGATTTCAGTATATGTGGGTTAAGGGACGAGTGATAGCGTGAGAGATACGCTAGTTAGGAGGACCAGTGAATATTGGAAACCTACCATATACATCCCACCCTCCACAATCCCTGAATAACTTGGGAAAGAACGCCAGAGAGATGGAAGTCCCCTCTTACTCGGGAATACCCGACCTGGCTGCACTTAAATGTCCTTATAAGTACGGAGAGCTGTCATACGGTAGATTCCGAAAGGTGTGAATCCCGAAGACGGTTCCCATTTTAACAATGTCTGCCGCATAAGATAGCGAAAAGTGAAGAATCATGCGCATAAGAGAATAGAATTTCCAGCAACCTGGATCGACATGCCGAGCAGTCGAGAAAAAAAACCAGCTTGCAACGCACCAAGCGTGCAACAGGCAAGAAGTGAGGTAATGAGACCCGAGACAAGTGTCCACGGGACTACAATGTTAACTAATACACAATGGTATACCGACCGAATAAGGAACTACAACGTAGTATGAGGAGGATGTAATACTAAGTAAAAGGGGTCTCCCAGAAGGGGAAACACCCTAGTTAATGGTCACCATGTGAAAATAGTGAGAAAAAAAAACCCAGAGGATTTATTGTTAAGACTGTGAGATCAAGTAAGGGCCAGCAAGGCCACTAATGTCAGAGTAAGCGGAAACAATACCGCAACCAATGTTTATTGGACCAGTAGCCAGTTAGCATGGCGCACTTGCCATGGCAAGTGCCGCTATAACAAGGCGGTACGGAAAATTAAAACAACTACAGGTACTTAGAAAAGTACCGAGAAGTTAAGTGAGATCAGCATAGTTGGGAGGGCTTAGCAGCCTGACCTCTGCAATTGGAAGTACACCAGTCAGCAGGAAGCTAGACTTGGTTAAAGCAAGGAAATGTTGTGAAGCCACGAGAATTAATCTTTTAGACTTAAATTCATCTTCAAAACCTTTTTCAAACCAAATTTTCTTTCAAACCCATTATTTCCAACCTTCCTTGAAACCAGACCAGGAGACCTACACCGGCCTCAGTGCCACATGGTAGGTAAGTTATACCCAGTGACTTTTAAATAACCGGATGGAAACCGGTAAACCCAAGGGTAGCAACCCGAGGGAATGGATGGAAACCATAAAAACAAATACAATAGTGGATAAACCTTCCCTTGATTAAGATCGGGAAGCACGGAATGCATATTATCACAGGATAATATAAGGGAGTTGACAACAGAATACTTCACCTAGGTGTGTGACGGACACTAGAGTGTACCAACTGAATTGTGGGACGACCGCACTCCGATAGGAGCTTGTGGGCCTGGCAGACCTTCTTATAGGTTAACCGGGTAAGTAGCAATGTATCAACAGGATACCCCACATATGTATACGAGTGGAGTCTGAAACACGGGAAGTAGTCGACTCCATACTACGGACCGAAGTAAAAGTCAGACAAAGTAAAAAATTACCAAGAATGGTAGAAGTAAAGAAACCAGTAAGGTCAATAAGACTACAAGAATCAGTGAATTTATTTTAAGGAAATGTCTAAAGGTGAACAAGTGCGAAGTGCACTAGTTGGTAAATAAGGACATGGAATATGTCTTAAAAATCCTGAGGAATGAATGTGCAATGACCGGGATGAGACTCCCGAGATGATCACTAGAGATATCAATCTCCTAAAGAGAATATTTAACCCAGTCAAGAATGCAAGGAAAAGCAGTTAATTAAATGTACTCATAATGGAAAGCCAGATGTAATGGCATAACCTAGTAACACCCAGGAGCTATCCTGAAAGGGGGTTTGGATCAACAGTGGTTGAACGGAATAACGTGACAGAAACGCAAGGGTTGAAACTAACACCCAGTTTAATCTTAAGGCGTCAGGAGGAACTCTGACATCCTTGAAGGGACATCCCATGAAAGGAATAACGACCTTGTCATGGAGCCCAGTACAACCTGCAAACCGTGTAAATTGTTCGGAAGAAGTAAATGAATGTGAACAGCCTATAATGAGCAGAGCTCGAGGCAATAGGGCTTATAAGCCACAAGTAAAATGTCATAAGTGAATTTTGTTGACTACGAAAGTTATATGTTATATAAGTAATAAAAGCGGATAACGAACCACTACTTAAAGAGTGGGGACACCTCTTATGTGTGAAACCGCCAGAACGGTAGTAATGAGTAGGAATATGTCTAGAGAATATGTTAAGGGTTGACCATATCGTTATTACCCAGGAATGATGTGAGTAGGAAAAGTACGAAAAGGAGTGTTCGTACCAGTTGTGGAGACGGAGAGTAATAAGTCTAATAGCAACCACCAGAGGTGTGTGATGCTAAATGTGTAATGAGCAACGCTCAAGGAGCATAAAGACCCGAAGAATGAAGAATAGAGTACCCAGTAATCAGCCAAATAAATGGCGAAACACAGTGTAATGGCGGAAGCTAATATAATAACTGATGCAGTGTGAATTGATGTTATACAATGAGTAACCGCACGATGCGCAGTAAGCGACCGTTGCATGGGTATTGTTAAATAATAAAATGGCCAACAAGCACAGTTATGAGTTAGACACAGTGAACACGTAAGATAAGTGATGACATACAGACTGGGCAACAAGCCAGTACTTGATACTATGTGATAAGGAATACAGTGTGAATCCCTTGCATCGCATAAGAGATTTACTGTCAAGAGTTTACGCCTCTGCACTCTGTATGACTGAGCGTTTTGGTATTGCTCTTGTGCAGTAATGATCGAGTGGGATAGCTAGAAATTCGGGAGATGTCAATTGTGGTAGAAGTATAAAGAGTATTATAACACGATAAGGACCGAAGCATAGGAAATGCAAGGTCGTATCAATGAAAGGATACTTGATTCACAATAAGTGACTATAGTTACACAGTGTGTTAAATATTGGTATGGAATATACCACAATGTTGAAAATGACTGAGCGAATACTACATGTAAGTAGTGGCTCAAATTCAACCGACAGTAAGTCGGAAGAAATCAAGTAAATCAGGGTGAGTACAGTAAGTTATCATGGAAGTGCATAGAAAGTTGAAACTCACCGAGTTCGCTCGTGGTAAGAAATACCACGCGTCGGTTGAGAAACCGTTATTACCTAGATAAGGGTGATAATCAGGAATGTACAATACAGTAGGAATAATGTATGAACAACTAAGTTCTAAATTATCAGGAATCGCATAGCAGAAACTAGTGAGCCAGCGATCCAAGTGTTGGATGTGTTGTGAATATGAGTGAATGGCTAATTAGTAACGCCTAGAAGTTTCACAGGCCAGAATCGAAACTGGTTATGAATTAAATAAACTCTAAAGAGAACTCTTGGTTAGGGACTAACCGCCAATATGGCTAAGATCCTCAAACCAGAACACATTGTATAATAAACCGTGTGGAGATTAAACACTTCACGACGGTGGAATGTTATAGCACAGTGAGTAAGTGATTGATTACGTGGGCGTAATCCCTTTTAAGGGGGGGGTAGAGCGCAAAGCCACTTAGTGTCTATTACCGTAAGTGTACGTGAACTATGGTGTGCATAGCACAAAATAATTTGTTTTGATGAGTGGTGTGTGTGTTACATAAACATACGCATACATTCATGGTTTAATTGTGGTAATTACGCACAGAAGATGCGAATACCATTGTGATGAATGTGTACCATTGTGATGAATGTGTTCATTTTGGCAACAGTTGTGTGTGAGAGAGTACAAGTGTGGGAGTAAAGAAACTCCCGGGGAACTAAAACCCCGACAGTATATGTTCATATGATACTAAATGTTAAACTGTGTGTTGTATTTGATAAAATATGTATATGTACAATATAGTGATCTATGAAAGGGTATGAAACCGACAGAGAACCTAGTGAGAATAGGATTCCCTAGGTAACTGGATTAAAGTGAATGGAGATGACTGATAGACAGAGTTCTATCCTTGGAGATGTATGTTTATGACTAGAAGGATTAAAGATAGAAAATGATACATGTTTGAATTAGTTGCTGTTTGAAAATGAAGTGGGAGGTGGAACTTGATTTGCATGCGATCAAGGGAAGCCGAACACAAATTGGGGTGGAAGGATAGTTCAACATTGATGCTGATCACATCAGGGTTGGATGATTCTTGAAGCTCCCTACAAGTGGTCACAAATAACCACGCTGGAAAAAAAAGGGAATAAAGAGCATAAGTTGGACTTGGAGTTGTATGTGTTTTCAAAAGAGTTTTGAACCGGTATTTATAAAATGTCGATAGATACCTTACATAATAAGTTCTCTTACTTAATCTCATAAGAAATTTTAAATTTAAGTGATTGTTTTGATCTCCCAAAGGAACGGGGGCAATATGTGTCCATCGCGACCGGGTTCTGCGGGAGCACAGTGTATGTAAAAGAAATTTTTAGCTGCTATACGTGCTAAAACGTGTTGTGTGGAATGTGTAAGGAAAAAAAATTAATTGGACCTTGAGTCCTAACGTGGTTAAGTCCGAAGTGTTATGTTATCAAGACCTATGAGTCTAAATGATGTTGGTTACCTAGACCTATGTGTCTAAAGGATGTTATGTTATCAGGACCTATGGGTCTAAATGTTGTTATGTTGCCCAGACAAGAGAGTCTAAGGGTTGTTATGTATGTGCAAATGTTGTTAAGGTACCCGGACCAGCAAGTCCGAGGTTACTATGTAAGTATGTTATGTGATGTATGGATGTGGATATGTTACTCGGACCGTCAAGTCCGGGACTGTGATGTAAAGTATGTTTGGTTATGGAAGTGTTTTATTATACAAGTAATTCCCGTATTCTAACCCAATGATATGTGGAAAGTGTGAACTTCGGGGACGAAGTTCTTTTAAGGGGGGTAGATTGAAATACCCCAAACCTTAATAAGTTGTTTAAACATTAAATAATAAATTATTAAGACTAAAAAGAGTCTCAGAAACACTAGTAAACAATTTATAAATAGTAAATACAATTAATTGCCTAAAAGGCAATAAGGACAAAGTATGCTCTAAGCTTGGGATAATCTTGGTTAAGGCTTGATGAACTTACCAAGACCTTACTTATATATTAATGAGCCTATTAAATCAATTACCAAAGAAAACCGAGCTTGAAAACAAGTTAAAACACAAAATGTGCTTAAGGAGTCTTAAAGCACATTTTTGAAAAATTGTCTTGTAAATGAGTTTTGAATGGCTAAATGTCCATCATTACTCTTTAATTAATATGTGTACTACTTAGTATCACATTTGGAAGTTTAAATAATGGGAAAGTAAAATTGCGTTTCTAGTGTTTGTTTTGTGAATAGTAACTAAAATAAGCTAGTTTGTAACATATGTCAACATAAGTAATTTAATTGATCAATAAGACTAGGTAACCCCTTAATTTAAATGGGGGCCGGTTTTGCATGTGGTGAGTCACCACCCTTGCTAACTGATTGAACAAATAAATGAGTAAATAGAGAGAGCACTATTTGCTTTATGTAAACAAAAATATCTTCAAAAGCATTTGCAATCAGTGAATTCTCTTCATTCCTTCATTTCCTCCTTGCTGTCTCACGTAGCCATCTTCCTTCCTGCTCTCTTTCACGATCGAACCAGCACCACTACCAAACAACTTCAAATCCTTGTAACTTCTAGCTCACTTGTCCAAATTAAAAACTAAGACCACCGATCTCTTAGTCTCGTCAAGCTCTTTCGACCTAGTCCTTTCAAATCTTCAAGAGCTCCATTTTGGTGCCAAGAGGAATCTCCATGGAAGGAGCTTGAGTTCATCTTCCCGTATTATTGTTCTCCTTTGCTTCAAGGTAAGGAAACTCAAAGAAAAATGATGTTTCCTCCATGTTTTATGTTAACCGAAAAAATAGCTTGAAATTCCTTTGGAAAAGAACTTACGTTGTCTATTGAAACTACCTAAAGAGCCAATGGTAAATGACTTAGAAAAATGTTCTCAAAGAGACTAGTAAAGGACATACGTATTGTTGTGTGTATTTGCAGGTCAAAGGCAAATATATGTGGAAATTCAGTGTTTAAGAATTATGCATTTTAAGAGCCTAAGTGCTATGCAATTTTAAATTGTGCACTATGTTGTTATGTGGTGTATATTTGGTGAAGTTTTGAGTATAAGAGTGTACTGGGAAGTTTATACATATGATGGGTGTAAAGAGCTTAAGCAGCAGGACTGAAAAAAAAAAAGTAGTACGTCGATTCTGTAGGTTGGGTCCGGGACCTAAGTCATGGGTCATGTCCCGGACCAGAGGTGCAAATAAGGCGAGAGTTATACAGGTTATAGGTCCGGGACTTGGGTCTTGTACAAGGACCCGGACCAACCCCTTAAATCACCCGAGAGTTTTTTGCCTAGACTGGTCCGGGACTTAGGACCTGTATGAAGTCCCGGACCACCCTGTTAAATGTGGCCGAGAGTGCAAGACTGTCTTGGTCCGGGACTTAGGGTGAGTACAAGGTCCCGGACCACCCTATCAAAACATACCGTGAGTGTTGTGTTGTGTGTAAGGTTGATCCGGGACTTAAGGTAAGGACCAAGTCCCGGACCACTCTAAAGATGTTGTTTAAGGTATAAAAATGATGTGTAAAGATGAGGATTGATAAGTAATGATGTTGTAAGGATGTTAAGGACATGTTAGATGTGATATAAAGACAACCAAGTGGGTGGAAAGTTGTAATAAAATGTGAAAGTAAAACAAGTTAAAAATGTCAAGTTGTTTAACTAGTTAACGAGGGTAAGTTATGAGCATTAGACTTTAAACAAACATGTTACCCCGATGTTAATAAAAGTACATGTGATGTTGTCAGTTGTTCGAGAATTGCTCGAGGAAATAAATGGACATGATAAAGTGGACTCCGGTGACAGGTATGGTTTTCTTGCAACCTGTGTCCTACCGGATTACACCGGCTTGTATGCCAATGTGTTTTCTGTATGTTTGCCACGTTATAAGATAAATCATGAAACGAGTTTACAGTCGTTATTGTTGTTGTATGTTTACGTGCCGATACCGGTAACCTCGAATGCGCTTGAAGGGCTAGTTAACCACTATTAGGTAAACGTAGGAGAACGGTATCTCGGTAACAACGTTTCTGACATAAGGAACGTTCTAACCACGGCTATGCGTGAGTTAGCTATGTGATGTTTGTGGTGATGTTTGTGTGTGAATGTATGACTCTCCTTCCCTGTGTGTGTCTAACAAGAGTTACCCAATGTGTGATTGTTTAATAAGTTCAATGTTGTGCTTCTAACAAGTGCTAACGGGGAAGTGAGGAGTCCGGTAGTTCCGGCACGCGTGTGAGTATGGGGGTCGTTGTCATACAGGTTCGATCCTCTCTGTATGTTATGGTTGTTTTCCACTTGGTTCCCAACCTCCCTTTAGCTTAACCAAGCTATTACTGACTCACGTCGGCCACAGGGGCATACTATGTTGTGTTTGTTCGGTGTGCTTGGGTCACTATATCCGAGACACCTTGTGTTAAGTTATCCGTTCATTTACGAGACGGTAATGAGTTATGTAACGAGCTTATCATGAGACTGGCAACATTCTCTAGGCTCACCAGTGTATTAACAATGTTTGGGTCGGTTCCTAAGAGAACCATTCCCGTTATGTATGTATTTGTTGGTGATGCAATATCTATTCGATGTTATGATGTACACGTTGAAACGTGAAAGTGTGTTATGTTTGTTATGTGAGGAGCGTTATATGTGTAAATATGTAGTGGGATCATGGATATGAATCCCAGTGTGATAAGAGGACGTTGTGTAAGGATAACCCGAATAAGGGTAAGTGTCGTCTATTAAGGTAATAGCTCCGTTAGAGGAGAAATACTATAGGGTTGAAGAACTCAAAGAGTGATTGGTTAGTATATCGGTTACGTAATAAATGAGTTATATTTGTTAGGCCCATTGGGGTGAAATGTATCGTGTTGTGAGTTTATGTTCACATGCTTGATTTAAATGTAATCAACTGCATGCTAAGACGACAATTAGTTGTGCGTGGCCCGGTAGCATGTGGGCTGCGGGATTACCATACCAGCAAAGGTGCTGAGCCCCTTGGGGGCCACCCCTTTCTTTCATTTCTATTTCAGGTACAAGGAGCTGGAGCCGTTCGAGAGTAGGACGGGGTAGTTGTGTTGCGTACGGGTAATTGATGTAATTACTTGTAACCTGTAGGTGTAGTAAGACCGAAATTTTCTCGGCATTAGTTGTAAATACTCGGTACAGTGGAAGGTATTGTAAAATGAACGTTGGTGTTGATGAAGGGGACAGTAATGTGTAGTTGCTCGGGGATCTAGTCCATCAGACCGATACAGTTGTGTAAATGTTAGCCTTGTTAGCCACGTGGGTGGTTAACGGCGTGTAACACCGATGAGTTAAGTTATGTGATGATGTGTATTTTCCGCTGCAGTTTATGTTAAGTATGTTGTTGTATGTTGGGGTGTTACAAAAAGTGGTATCAGAGCGAAGTATCGCTCTGATGACTGAATTACCGAGCTTAGGAAGTACCGAGTTAGGATTTCAGTATATGTGGGTTAAGGGACGAGTGATAGCGTGAGAGATACGCTAGTTAGGAGGACCAGTGAATATTGGAAAACCTACCATATACATCCCACCCTCCACAATCCCTGATTATAATTGGGAAAGAACGCCGCAGAGAGATGGAAGCCCCCTCTTACTCGGGAATACCCGACCTGGCTGCACTTGAATGTCCTTGTAAGTACGGAGAGCCTGTCATACGGTAGATTCCGAAAGGTGTGAATTTCGAAGACGGTTCCCATTTTAAACACCCGTTTACCGCATAGGTAGCGAAAAGTGAAGAATCATGCGCATAAGAGAATAGAATTTCCAGCAACCTGGTTCGACATGCCAAGCAGTCGAGAAAAAAAAACCAGCTCGCAACGCACCAAGCGTGCAACAGGCAAGAAGTGAGGTAATGAGACCCGAGACAAGTGTCCACGGGACTACAATGTTAACTAATACACCAATGGTATACCGACCGAATAGGAACTACAACGTAGTATGAGGAGGATGTAATACTAAGTAAAAGGGGTCTCCCAGAAGGGGAAACACCCTAGTTAATTGTCACCATGTGAAAATAGTGAGAAAAAAAAAGGGGCCCAGAGGATTTATTGTTAAGACTGTGAGATCAAGTAAGGGCCAGCAAGGCCACTAATGTCAGAGTAGTAGGAAACAATACCGCAACCAATGTTTATTGGACCAGTAGCCAGTTAGCATGGCGCACTTGCCATGGCAAGTGCCGCTAACGAGGCTGTACGGAAAACTTAAAACAACTACAGGTACTTAGAAAAGTACCGAGAAGTTAAGTGAGATCAGCATAGTTGTGGAAGGGCTTAGCAGCCTGACCTCTGCAATTGGAAGTACAGCAGTCAGCAGGAAGCTAGACTTGGTTAAAGCAAGGAAATGTTGTGAAGCCACGAGAATAAATCTTTTAGACTTAATTCATCTTCAAAACCTTTTTCAAACCAAATTTTCTTTCAACCCAATTATTTCCAACCTTTCTTGAGACCAGACCAAGAGACCTACACCGGCCTCAGTGCCACATGGTAGGTAAGTTATACCCAGTGACTTTTAAATAACCGGATGGAAACCGGTAAACCCAAGGGTAGCAACCCGAGGGAATGGAGGGGAAACCATAAAAACAAATACAATAGTGGATAAACCTTCCCTTGATTAGATCGGGAAGCACGGAATGCATATTATCACAGGATAATATAGGGGAGTTGACAACAGAATACTTCACCTAGGCGTGTGACGGACACTATGAGTGTACCAACTGAATTGTGGGACGACCGCACTCCGATAGGAGCTTGTGGGCCTGGCAGACCTTCTTATAGGTTAACGGGTAAGTAGCAATGTATCAACAGGATACCCCACATATGTATACGAGTGGAGTCTGAAACACGGGAAGTAGTCGACTCCATACTACGGACCGAAGTAAAGTCAGACCTAAGTAAAAAAAAAAATACCAAGAATTAGAAAAAAGAAACCAGTAAGGTCGATAAAGACTACAAGAATCGTGAATTTATTTTTAAGGAAATGTCTAAGGTGAACAAGTGCGAAGTGCACTAGTGTGGTAAATAAGACATGAATATGTCTTAAAAAATCCTGAGGAATGAGGTGCAATGACCGGGATGAGACTCCCGAGATGATCACTAGATATCAATCTCCCTAAAGAGAATATATATACCCAGTCAAAACGCAAGGAAAGCGGTTAATTAAATATACTCATAATGGAAAGCCAGATGTAATGGCATAACCTAGTAACACCTAGGAGCTATCCTGAAAGGGGTTTTGGATCCACAGTGGTTGAACGGAATAACGTGACAGAAACGCAAGGGTTGAAACTAACACCCAGTTTAATCTTAAGGCGTCAGGAGACCCTGACATCCTTGAAGGGACATCCCATGAGAGGCATAACGACCTTGTCATGGAGCCCAGTACAACCTGCAAAACCGTGTATATTTGTTCCGAGAAGTATGAATGTGAACAGCCTACAATGAGTAGAGTCGAGGCAATAGGGCTTATAAGCCACAAGTAAAATGTCATAAGTGAATTTTGTTGACTATGAAAGTTATATGTTATATAGGTAATAAAAGCGGACAACGAACCCTACTTAAAGAGTGGGGACACCTCTTAGTTTGTGAAACGCCAGAACGGTAGTAATGAGTATGAATATGTCTAGAGAATATGTTAAGGGTTGACCATATCCGTTATACCCATACAGGAATGTTGAGTAGAAAAGTACAAAAAGGAGTGTTCGTACCAGTTGTGGAGACGGAGGATACTAAGTCTAATAGCAACCACCAGAGGTGTGTGATGCTAAATGTTTGAAGCAACGCCTCAAGGTAAAAACTAAAGACCCAAGAATAGAGTAACCCAATAATCAGCCACAAAGGCGAAACACAGTGTAATGCGAAACTAATATATAACTGATGCAGTGTGAATGATGTTATACAATGAGTAACCGCACGATGCGCAGTAAGCGACCGTTGCATGGGTATGGTTAAATAATAAAATGGCCACAAGCACAGTTATGAGTTGACACAGTGAACACGTAAGATAAGTGATGGCATACAGACTGGGCAAAAGCCAGTACTTCATACTATGTGATAAGGAATACAGTGTAAACCTTGCAATCGCATAAGAGATTTACTGCCAAGATTTACGCCTCTGCCTCTGATGAAGAGCGTTTTGGTATACTCCTCTGTGCAGTAGTGATCGAGTGGATAGCTAGAAATTCAGGAGATGTCAATTGTGGTAGAAGTATAAAGAGTATTATAACACGATAAGGACCAGGCATAGTAAATGCAAGGTCGTATCAATGAAAGGATACTTGATTCACAATAAGTGACTATAGTTACCCAGTGTGTTAAATATTGGTATGGAATATACACAATTGTTGAAATGACCGAGCGAATACTACATGTTAAGTAGTGGCTCAAATTCAACCGACAGTAATCGGAAGAAATCAAGTAATCAGGGTGAGTACAGGAAGTCATCAGGAAGTGCATAAAAGTTGAAACTCACCGATTCGCTTCGTGGTAAGAAACACGCGTAGGTTAGAAACGTTATTACCTAGATAAGGGTGATAATCAGGAATGTACAATACAGGAAATGTATGAACAACTAAGTTCTAAATTATCAGGAATCGCATAGCAGAAACTAGTGAGCCAGCGATCCAAGTGTTGGATGTGTGTTGTGAATATGAGTGAATGGCTAATTAGTACGCCTAGAAGTTTCACAGGCCAGAATCGAAACTATGTTATGAATTAAATGAACTCTAAAGAGAACTCATGGTTAGGGACTAAACCGCCAATATGGCTAAGATCCTCAAACCAGAACACATTGTATAATAAACCGTGTGGAGATAAACACTTCACGACGGTGGATGTTATAGTAAGCACAGCGAGTAAGTGACTGATTACGTGGGCGTAATCCCTTTTAAGGGGGGTAGAGCGCAAAGCCACTTAGTGTCTATTACCGTACAAGTGTACGTGAACTATGGTGTGCATAGCACAAAATAATTTGTTTTGATGAGTGTGGTGTGTTACATAAAACATACGCATACATTCATGGTTTAATTGTGGTAATTACGCACAGAAGATGCGAATACCATTGTGATGAATGTACCATTGTGATGAATGTGTTCATTTTGGCAACATTGTTGTGTAAGTACAAGTGTGGGAGTAAAGAAACTCCGGGGGAACTAAAACCCGACAGTATATGTTCATATGATACTAAATGTTAAACTGTGTGTGGTATTTGATAAAATATGTGTATATGTACAATAAGTGACCTATGAAAGGTATGAAACCGACAGAGAACCTAGTGAGAATAGGATTCCCTAGGTAACTGGATTAAAGTGAATGGAGATGACTGATAGACAGAGTTCTATTCCTTGGAGATGTATTTTATGACTAAAGGATTAAAGATAGAAAATGATACATGTTTGGATTAGTTGCTGTTTGAATGATTGGGAGGTGGAACTTGATTTGCATGCGATCAAGGGAAGCCGAACACAAATTGGGGTGAAGGATAGTTCAACATTGATGCTGATCACATCAGGGTTGGATGATTCTTGAAGCTCCCTACAAGTGGTCACAAATAACCACGCTGGAAAAAAAAAGGAATAAAGAGCATAAGTTGGACTTGGAGTTGTATGTGTTTTCAAAAGAGTTTTGAATCGGTATTTATAAAATGTCGATAGATACCTTACATAGCTAAGTTCACTTACTTAACCTCATAAGAAATTTTAAATTTAAGTGATTGTTTTGATCTCCCAAAGGAACGGGGGCAATATGTGTCCATCGCGACCGGGTTCTGCGGGAGCACAGTGTATGTAAAAGAAATTTTAGCTGCTATACGTGCTAAAACGTGTTGTGTGGAATGTGTAAGGAAAAAAAATTAATTGACCTTGAGTCCTAACGTGGTTAAGTCCGAAGTGTTATGTTATCAAGACCTGTGAGTCTAAATGATGTTTGTGTTACCTAGACCTATGTGTCTAAAGGATGTTATTTATCAGGACCTATGGGTCTAAATGTTGTTATGTTGCCCAGACAAGAGAGTCTAAGGGTTGTTATGTATGTGCAAATGTTGTTAAGGTACCCGGACCAACAAGTCCGAGGTTACTATGTAAGTAGTTATGTGATTATGGTTGTGGATATGTTACTCGGACCGTCAAGTCCGGGACTGTGATGTAAAGTATGTTTGGTTATGGAAGTGTTTTTTATACAAGTATTCCCGTATTCTAACCCAATGATATGTGGAAAGTGTGAACTTCGGGACGAAGTTCTTTTAAGGGGGAGATTGAAATACCCCAAACCTTTAATTGTTTAAACATTAAATAATAAATTATTAAGACTAAAAAGATCTCAGAAACACTAGTAAACAATTTAATAAATAGTAAATACAATTAATTGCCTAAAAGGCAATAAGGACAAAGTATGCTCTAAGCTTGGGATAATCTTGGTTAAGGCTTGATGAACTTACCAAGACCTTACTTATATATTAATGAGCCTATTAAATCAATTACCAAAGAAACCCGAGCTTGAAAACAAGTTAAAACACAAAATGTGCTTAAAAGAGTCTTAAAGCCATTTTTGAAAAATTGTCTTGAAAATGAGTTTTGAATGGCTAGATGTCCATCATTACTCTTTAATTAACATGTGTACTACTTAGTATCACATTTGGAAGTTTAAATTAATGGGAAAGTAAAAATTGCGTTTCTACGTGTCTTGTTTTAGTGAATAGTAACTAAAATAAGCTAGTTTGTAACTTATGTCAATATAAGTAATTTAATTGATCAATAATGACTAGGTAACCCCTTATATTTAAATGGGGGCCGGTTTTGCATGTGGTGAGTCGTCACCCTTGCTAGCTGATTGAACAAATAAATGAGTAAATAAGAGAGAGCACTATTTGCTTTATGTAAACAAATAATATCTTCAAAAGCATTTGCAATCAGTGAATTCTCTTCATTCCTTCATTTCCTCCTTGCTGTCTCACGTACCCATCTTCCTTCCTGCTCTCTTTCCACGATCGAACCAGACCACTACCAACACCAACTTCAAATCCTTGTAACTTCTAGCTCACTTGTCCAAATCAAAAACTAACCACCAATCTCTTAGTCTCGTCAAGCTCTTCAACTTGGTTCTTTCAAATATTCAAGAGCTCCATTTTGGTGCCAAGAGGAATCTCCATGGAGGAGCTTGAGTTCATCTTTCCACGTATTATTGTTCTCCTTTGCTTCAAGGTAAGGAAACTCAAAGAAAATGATGTTTCCTCCATTTTTTATGTTAACCGAAAATAGCTTGAAATTCCTTTGGAAAATGAACTTACGTTGTCTATTGAACTACCTAAAGAGCCAATGGTAAATGACTTAGAAAAATGTTCTCAAAGAGACTAGTAAAGGACATACGTATTGTTGTGTGTATTTGCAGGTCAAAGGCAAATTATTGTGGAAATTCAGTGTTTAAGATTATGCATTTTAAGAGCCTAAGTGCTATGCAATTTAAATTGTGCACTATGTTGTTATGTGGTGTATATTTGGTGAAGTTTTGAGTATAAGAGTGTACTGGGAAGTTTATACATATGCTGGGCGTAAAGAGCTTAAGCAGCAGACTGAAAAAAAATGCTGTACGTCGATTTCTGTAGGTTGGGTCCGGGACTTAAGTCATGGGTCATGTCCCGGACCAGAGTGCAAATAAAAGCCGAGAGTTCTACAAGTTATAGGTCCCGGACTTGGGTCTTGTACAAGGACCCGGACCACCCCTTAAATCACCGAGAGTTTTGTTGCCTAACTGGTCCGGGACTTAGGACCTGTATGAACCCGGACCACCCTGTAAATGTGCCGAGAGTGCAAGACTGTCTTGGTCCGGGACTTAGTGAGTAAAGGTCCCGGACCACCCTATCAAAACATACGTGAGTTTGTGTAAGTGTTGATCCGGGACTTAAGGTAGGACCAAGTCCCGGACCACTCTAAAGATGTTGTTTAAGTATAAAATGATGTGTAAAGATGAGGATTGATAAGTAATGATGTTGTAAGGATGTTAAGGACATGTTAGGTGTGATATAAAGACAACCAAGTGGGTGGAAAGTTGTAATAAAATGTGAAAGTAAAACAGTTTAAAAATGTCAAGTTGTATACTAGTTAACGAGGGTAAGTTATGAGCATTAGACTTTAAACAAACATGTTACCCCGATGTTAATAAAAGTACATGTGATGTTGTCGTTGTTCGAGAGTTGCTCGAGGAACGTAAATGGACATGATAAAGTGGACTCCTGACAGGTATGGTTTTCTTGCAACCTGTGTCCTACCGGATTACACCGGCTTGTGTGCCAATGTGTTTTCTGTATGTTTGCCACGTTATAAGATAAATCATGAAACGAGTTTACAGTCGTTATTGTTGTTGTATGTTTACGTGCCGATACCGGTAACCTCGAATGCGCTTGAAGGGCTAGTTAACCACTATTAGGTAAACGTAGGAGAACGGTATCTGGTACAACGTTTCTGACCTAAGGAACGTTCTAACCACGATGCGTGAGTTAGCTATGTGATGTTTGTGTGTGATGTTTGTGTGTGAGTGTATGACTCTCCCTTCCCTTGTGTGGTCTAACAAGACTTAACCCCATGTTGTGATTGTTTAATTAAGTTCAATGTTGTGCTTCTAACAAGTGCTAACGGGGAAGTGAGGAGTCCGGTAGTTCCGGCCACGCGTGTGAGTATGGGGGTCGTTGTCATAGCAGTTCGATCCTCTCTGTATGTTATGGTTGTTTTCCAATTTGGTTCCCCCTTCCCTTTAGCTTAACCAGGCTATTACTGACTCACGTCGGGCCACAGGGGCATACTATGTTGTGTTGTTCGGTGTGCTTGGATCACTATATCCGAGACGCCTTGTGTTAAGTTATCCGTTCATTTAACGAGACGGTAACGAGTTATGTACGAGCTTATCATGAGACTGGCAACATTCTCTAGGCTCACCAGTGTATTAACAATGTTTGGGTCGGTTCCTAAGAGAACCATTCCGTTATGTATGTATTTTGTTGGTGATGCAATATCTATTTCGATGTTATGATGTACACGTTGAAACGTGCAAAGTGTTGTTATGTTTTGTTATGTGAGGAGCGTTATATGTCGTAAGATATGTAGTGTGTGGATCATGGTAATGAATCCCAGTTTGTGATAAGAGTGTTTAAGGATAACCGAATAAAGGGTAAGTGTCGTCTATTAAGGTAATAGCTCCGTTAGAGAGAAATACTATAGGTTGAAGAACTCAAAGGATGATTGGTTACGTATAATGAGTTGTATATGTTAGGCCCATTGGGGTGAAATGTATCGTGTTGTGAGTTTATGTTTCACATGCTTGATTTAAATGTAATCAACTGCATGCTAAGACGACAATTAGTTGTGCGTGGCCCGGTAGCATGTGGGCTGCGGGATTACCATACCAGCAAAGGTGCTGAGCCCCTTGGGGGCCACCCTTTCTTTCATTTTCTATTTCAGTACAAGGAGCTGGAGCCGTTCGAGAGTAGGACGGGGTAGTTGTTGCGTACGGGTAATTGATGTAATTACTTGTAACCTGTAGGTGTAGTAAGACCGAAATTGTTCTCGGCATTAGTTGTAAATACTCGGTACAGTTGGAAGGTATTTGTAAAATGAACGTTGGTGTTGATGAAGGGACAGTAATGTGTAGTTGCTCGGGGATCTAGTCCATCAGACCGATACAGTTGTGTAAATGTTAGCCTTGTTAGCCACGTGGGTGGTTAACGGCGTGTAACACCGATGAGTTAAGTTATGTGATGATGTGTATTTTCCGCTGCAGTTTTAATGTTAAGTATGTTGTTGCATGTTGGGGTGTTACAGATACGAGTTCACACCAGCAAAGGAGGACTACAAGGTACCTAAGGAACGAACTCATCCCAGAAGGAAATAACTTGGAGTCATGAGGCGCCAGTTAGTTGCGCATATCAGACTCGTTTTGACATTTTGGGGAAATTACTGCAAGCACTAGGTGCTAGACCATAGCTCGGCAACCCTTACACCGAGGGTTAGTTTGGTATGGAAGCATGAACTTCTGAAAATATACCATGAGCATGTATAGAATTCAAAAAAAAGCTGAATAAAAGAGCTAGTCAAAATATTAGCGTGTATAATGATGATACCACGCAGCGATATAGTTTCCTCCATGACCATAATTATGGAAGACCGTGTAGAAAACACCGTCACGTGGACTAGAAACCGGCATGAAGCTGCTACTTAAAAGGGTAACTTAACCCTAAAGTAGTTGGGCATACTGCTTGCAGAGCGAGTGGGCCCATATCGCATAGGTTAGACATACCTAACAGTTTGGGAAAACCAATGATGTGTTTACATCTCCCGATCAAACCGTATATGAATATACATACACCTAACTGAGATAGGCAGTATAGCCTGAGGGGCTAAAGCCCGACCCTATAGAAAAGGGTAATGAAATATGTAGCACATTAGTGCACGAATAATTCCACTGGAATGGAACATCTTGAACTTCTTACTTTACGATGATATATTTGTAGATTACGTGGGCGTAATCATTTTCAAGGGGGGTAGAGCGTTTTGCACGCTTAAAATATACCGTACGTAGGAGTACGTAGCGCATGGTACACATACTGCAAACTATTATTGTACGTAGAGTACAAGTATTATGACTGTGTTATATTACTTGAAGTAATATTGTGATTATTATGTGTATGAATAATATATATATATTTTAGTTCGCGTTGTTGTGACGAATAGGAAAGGGAGAACAAATAGAGTGTTCTTATCCTATTTCCGATTATTTATGCAAACGTTGCGAACATTAAACACATAAATGCCTAACTTGTTATCTCCGGTTGAGAGTTCAAGTAGGTCTATCTGGTAGCTCCAATGGGAGATTCCAAATAGAAGGAGTAGAAAGCTCCATACTATATGATTCATGACTCGGTATGAAACCGATTATTGGAATGCGATGAGTGAATCGGCATGAGACCGATGTGTAAACTAGTGGAGGTAAAACCTCTAGGAGTTGTATGAATAATTATAAGTCGAAAGAACTTGGTACATGGTTAGGATACATGATCCTATATGCCGGTGATTAGATTAATTACACTAGTTGACTTGTGTATCTATAGAACACAAGGTGGCAAATATCAAGAGGAAACAAGATAGAAGTGAATAAACAATTGATTGATTGAAATTGACGTGGGAAGTTGAACTTGATCCTGGTCCGATCAAGGGAAACCAAACACAAATTGAGGTGAGAGATAGTTCAACACTGACGCTGACCACGTCGGGGTTGAATGACTCTCGAAACTTCCTACAAGTGGACACAGATATGAATAGAAATTGGAATTTTAGGGCGTCACTCGAAGAGCCGTGGACCGTGGAGTCCTTCGTCATTAGACCGGTGTGTCTGCGAGTGACATCACCCAAAGAGCCGTGGACCGCAGAGCCCTTTGTCATTAGACCGTGTGTGTGCGGGTGATTAAGGAAATAAGGTGATACTGTCCGAGGAGCCGTGGACCGCAGTGTCCTTCGTTATTAAACCGGTGTGTCCACGGGTAGTAGACGTTGGTTAGCATGGGGTTGGGGATCGTCAAGTCCTGGTCTTTAGACTGGTTCCCTGTGATTTGTCATCGTTAAATATATGTACACACATACATGTGGAATGATGTGTGAGTATCCTCACGAGATACTAACATGTAGATAGGGATGTGTGGAGTATCCCTTGCAAACACCTTTGAGTACTTTATTGAGTTTTGCACCTTGTCTAGTGCTGTGTACCATGAGCTTTGCACCTTGTCTAGTGCTGTGTACTATGAATTTTGCACCTTGTTTAGTGCTGTTTATGAATGAATGTGTCATGATTATTGACTATATGGAATGAGATTGATGCTGTATCAAATGTGATACATAAACTAGGTCTGAACGTAGTGGAATGTACTCCCTAGTGATGATCTGTCTGTGATTACTTAGTGGAACTTGATTCCTTAGGTGAACTGTAGATGGGTAAGGACTTCGGGACGAAGTCTTTTTAAGGGGGGTAGACTGAAATACCCCAAACTAATAAAATATGGATTACATATTTAATCACATTGATTAAGGCCTAAACTGCCTTAAAAGCCAACTGAGAACAACAGTGGTCAACACAAAGCAAGATGTTGCACCCTTTGACTGTTTAGGGTAAATAGATACCCAAATGAACTTCTTAGGACCTAAGATTTTTTCCAAAGCTTATTAACACATTACTAAACATGTTACAATTGTTGGACAACACTCCAACACAAAGAACAGGCATTTACATGCTTCAAGGTCAAGTAGGGCAAAAATGTGCTATAAGAATACCTAAAGGTCTAATGACCTCTAAATGATATAAAATTGGATACCATCAAATATCATGTAAGGAACACAACAAACCATTGTCAAAGAAAACCAAGCTCAGAAACACCTTGCGACACAAAATGTGCACTAAAATTCCTTAAGCACGTTTTTTGTGTATGAGCTCTAAGATAATGACTTTTTGTCACTGTAAAGACTATATTAAGTTCTTTATAACATTAATGTGACATAATAGACTATATTGTAAAGTCTAAATCAAAGTTTGAAAATAAAATCAAAATTGGCAATTTAGTATGAATAGTACCCAAAAATAACATTTGGTTACTTAATTTAACTATGGTCAAACATCACCCATTTCCAATCAATTATTCAGTCAATTTAGTGACTCACCTATTACTATTCCAAAAAGGTAACAATAATGTCATTAAAAGCATATTTGCTTACCTTCTCCATTTGTCTTGCTTCCCAGCTGACACCAGCTGCTCTATCCTCTCCATTTGCTTCTCCAAAACCGTGGCTAACTCACCAAGAGAGAAGAACACCTTGCTACCTAGGTAAGCTTATTTAGCCTTTAAATGTTCATTTTCTTCACCATTTCTTCCTCTTTCCATGGAGCAAAGCATCAACCATTTCCATCAACGTTCTTAGGTTGTTTTGGAGGTTAAATGGAGGTTGTATCTCGGCATTAACAAGGAAGAAGGTGGAGAAAGCTAATCTTGTTCTTAAGGTATAAAAATGTGCTTTAAGCACATATCTTTTGATTCCCTTCAAATTCGGCTGTGAAACTTTGTTTCTAAGCTTATAATCTCCATCTTAACATACTTATTCAGTTGGTACATCAAGAGCTTCGAGGTATAGCCAGATCCAAGCCAAAAACACCATTTTAGGCATTTTAAACAAGGTAAAGATTAGCCATCTTCTAACCTGAGTTTATACCAGTTTAAAGCTTGGTTTTAGTAGCTCTTTTGATGATCTTACCTACTGTAAATATAGGAAAGATACATCATGGTTGCCTTGGTATTCTAAGGTAATTTACCTTGAAAATTGACATTAAACACTTCTTATGGTTAGACCTTGCTTGGAGACTAATCATGCCTTAATTGCTGTTTGAAAACATGTAAACTAAGCTGTGGAAAAATTATCTCCATACAGCCGTGGCCAAACAAGGCCTATACTTGGCAAAAATAAGGTATAAATCACTTAAACCTTCACTTGTATAATAATATGTGTTTATACATATGTATACATATTGTGCCGTGAGTGAACAAGGTTTATAGGTCTTATTTTGACCTTAGGTGATTAAGGAATGGTTTAGTAAATTTTATAACTAATTAATTAGCATAATTGTCAAATTTATGACATTTTGTGGAAAATTGGTAAATAAGGAAATATGTGGTAAGGGCCGAGAGATTAAAGTACTTTTGGGCATTTATGTGTAATTTTATTTTATAAGCTAATGTTTGTAATAAGGCCATGTACTTTAGGCCATTTTATTTATGCATTTATAAGCTTTTAATTAATTTTTAGGTGCTAAAAATAAATTACCGCAAGAAATTGGGGATTATAGTGTAATTAAAATAAATTTGGGGGCTATATATTAATATGGCCAAAAATTTGAAGTTTAAATGAATTTATATAAAAATTATAAGATTATATAAAATTTTTGTGGTGAAATTGCAAATATTGGAAAGTTTGGGGTAATCTATGTAATTACTGAGAAAGTGGGGTCAAAATGATGTTGGAAGTCAAACATTGACCAAGCAAAAGACTTTGACCAGATTTGATGATTTATTAATTTAATTATCAAATTATACTAAGTTAAGTATAAATTGTAAAAATTACATAACATATGGGTATATATGAGATTTCCGAAAATTTAAGGTATAAAGGTATTTTATACACTTATGGGTTATTAGGAATTTTTAGGAATTTATTTGGTTAAATTTGGAGTTAATATGGATTTTATATGTATGGTTATGATATTTTGTATCATTGTTACATATAGATATATGAAACCGTAATATGAATATGAGATTGGAATGATATTTATAACCTTTTGGTATATTTGGTAATTTTGGAGTTAATATAGTTTTATAAGATCTATGTATAATTGTTGAATGATCTTATAGGACGTGACTTCAATATTTAGTATTTTTAAGATTTTGAGATTATACATGATAACTATATGTTATGGATTTATAAAATTATATCTATATGTTATTTGAAGTAATATAAAGCAAGTTATAGTAAAGATATAAGAAACTATATATATAAATTTGGGAGATTTGGTAATTACAAAGTTAGGTGGAAGGAATTTAATTAAAACAACCCTAGGGTCTGTTCGGTAATTATAAACCTTTTAAACAATAGGTTAAAATTATATTAAGGTTTAAGGATTATAATAAGGTATATATTATAAGTGTGACAATGGAATAATTTGGGATTGATTTGTAAAATCTGAAAGTATGGTGGATTTTAATAAAACCGAAAATACTTGGTCCATTTGGTATTTTATAACAAATTATAACTATAGGTTATAATTGTTTTAATGACATAAATGTCATAATATATGTTATATAACTATAATATAACATTATATAAATTATGTGGTGGATTTTGTAAATGTTTAAGAGAACAAAAGTGCTGTTCGGAAATAAATGGGAATTTTAGAACAAAAATTTATAATATGGTTTTCAATGTTATAAAGGTTATAACATTTATAATATAAGGAATATTCATTAAAAGAGAATGAATATATTATAAAGATTTACCATATAATAAATGGTCTCATAATACATGTATATAAATATATATTTATGGTGTGGAAAAATATAATATGGTTCAATAACCATATATTATCATAATTAAAATGATATAAGATAAGAGAAAGAATTACAAACATTAGATATGGAAATTCTAATGTTAGGAGTATACATAATGGAAAATGAGGATTTATAATATTCAAAGTATTTTTACATATGAATTATACCACATTAAACTTGGAAAAACAAACCTTAGGAAAATAAATACTAAGGTGAGATGTATAATAAACGATTAAGATTATACATGCAATATAGTGACAAGCTATATAATATACAAATGTGTATCAAATTACATTGATAATAAACGTTTAAAGTTAAGTATATTAATATACTCGACGTAACCACGCATGAATATGACGTCTTTCCTAATCCCAGTTAAACTGAAAACCCGACAAACGTTATCATTTAGCAACGGGGAATAAACCGGGATGGATTAGTAACGGTACGGGTGCCGTAGTGTATTGTTAGTATGAGATGCTGATGCATAGCGTGATGTATATTTATAGATTGATGAGGCGTCTCGAGGATCGCCAGAGAATTTAGCTGGTTCATACTCCACGGTCTTATAATCCCGGTGCACGATGTTATTTATGTGGCTTGATTGTCTCTGAGGATTTCCTCAGTTCAGACGTTGTGTGAAAATCTGTGATAAGATTGAATGTCTGCTTGTGTGAATTAATATGCTTGAGTTGCGTATTAATGCTGCTTTATTATTACTGTTGCACGATAACAGTACCGTTCGTATATATGAACATATTATAAAATGAACTAGCGGCAATGATGCTATCTTATATGTGTAATATAAGGAATGTAAGTAAAAACGTTGTAGCATTAGGATAATAAGATATATACATATATATTATCCGAGACTTATATACGGAGCATTGGCCTCTTCGCCGCTCTCGTATCTAACACTGGATCCCGAGTCGACATACTCAGGATTGGACTAACGACCTTAGTCAGCTGTGTTAGGAAAAATAGTAAAACGATGCGATGGTATAGATAAGTTTATCAAGAGGATGTGACTCTTGCTGTGAACTGTGATCAATTAACGATACTAGGATACCGTGTGGGTATCCGTAAGTATCAGGATAAATTTCCAACGAACTACAGATGGTTCGTAGGTCGGAGACTCTACCGCTGGAGTGGCTATTGCCGTGGGTGACCCGCCATAAGAGATGGGTAACTTAAAGACACGTCGTTCTATGAGACGTTGTCATTAGGCATGACTGAACAATTACGAACGACTATATTAGCTCGTACATTAGGCGAACATTATTTGGGCTTGCATGCCAAGGACGAGAATTTATACTTGTTTATAATTCTCGTTGTCTCGCCTTGTTGTTCATTGGTTATGCTTTGTGATTATATGTTGTTTATCGGTGGATTTGTTGAAACGAGTCGTTGTACTCATTGTGTATTGTGGTTTGGATTAATTAAGAGTCGTGTGTACTTATACCTGTGTGATGTGAACTGGTTGAGTCGAGTCGCTGTACTCATGTGTGGGTTATGGTGGATTGTATGGTCGAGTGAGTCGCTGTACTCAATTATGAGTTATCGAGTGTTTGTTTGGAATGGAGTCTTTGTACTCGTATAAGCGTTGTAACGCTTTCAGTGGTTTATTACGATGCGATATGTGAAGCCCGGGGCTTGTTTGCTATTTGAGTTTACTGCATATATACCGTTGCTTTACAGTTTTAACATTAAACTACTTGCATGAAAATGAATTGCATGCTCTCGACCAATTAACTGAGGGTCCGAGGGGGCATGACAGTCATGTAGTAACATACTCAGCAGGGGCTGATTCCATACCACAAACAACCATTTTGCAGGTATGCAGCTTCCGGTGTCAACAAAGAGAGGGACGCGCTGGGTAGTTCAATTACAGTTGTTTTAATATGCACTGTTGCATTTGATATGAACTTAGAAACATGTATAGGATTGGATAATTAGAATGCTCACTGAGAATGTATTTTATATTGGTTTGGGAAGGTTAGATCTATCTCTTGTTGTCACTGTGGGAAATTGTTTCGTATATATGAATATATCAGTAAGCACGTTATTACTCGTATGGACGAGTGAGAACGGTGACACCAGTAGTTCAAGTATTGAGATTACCGCTGCGATTACAATGTAAGTAAAATGATTAGGAGCCGATTAGAGTAGGGGTGTTACAAAAGTGGTATCAGAGCGGAGTACCGCTCTGATGACAAGAGATAGTAGAATTTACACAGTGAGCATAGGTTTTGGGAATACGGGAAACGTTGTGAGGATACATGACCTTGCGGGGTTGATGCAATGCTTAAAGCTTGCACACCATAGCCGTAGAGGCACTTCAATATTAAACGACCGAGACTACGGTATTAGACCGAGTAAAGGTCTACCCGTCCTCTTGACTTATGTCAGGGAGAGGTCTGGGTAACAGTACTAAGGAAGAACGCGGAGCAGCGGAAGGTGGTGAAGGTCCAGCAACCCCAAGTAACGCGAAGACGGTATGAACCGCTCACACATAATGGGAGGGCATCCCGGGAATTTGCAATGGTACCCCACCCGCCGCAGCCCGTACCTCGAGTACTATCTAGTGGCACAAGAAATGAGAAGCGCCCCGGGGATAACTCTCCTGATCGGAAGACCCGATGTGGATGCTATGAGAATTACGTTAAATGTAGAAACTAAGACTTTGTGTTTTGATGTAATGTTTAGGACCGGGGGTTCTGGTAATGACGTAATGTCTACCATACGAGTATGAGATGAGTATTAAACCAATGTTGAGGAGATAATTCCCGTAGGACTAATGGGGCTTGCTTGCTATAAGCAAAGCAACCCTGTCCTACATCCAGGAAAGCACTGATTAGTGCGCTTGGGGGAAGAAAGTGGAAATGACGAGTAATGATTAGTTTATGATATATGTAACTTATGGAATGGATGACCTTATAGAAGTCTCACCCGAAGCGAGTAACTCAACCCATGCAATACTGAAGGTTCAAAATGGCCTAATGTGTATGAGGAGAGATTATGAGAGCTGTAGAAACAAGAACTCGCTAAGTTGCTATCACGCAACGCCTCGAGAGGGGGGGGGGGGGGGGTAAGACCTTACTACCACATAAACTTGTGGGAACGAGTGCGGGAGTGGGACTGTATTAATTTGAATAAGAACTTTTGACTGAAACAGGAACCCGATTAGGGAATAGCACTACACTGACATACCGTACCAGTGGCTTAGTCAGCATGGCGCACTTGCCACTGCAAGTACCACTTTAACCAAAGTATTAAATTCATCAACCTGCCTTGCGCACTTGCTACAGCAAGTGCAACGACGGTAAACTAACCCTAAAGGGCGTAGTGGTCCAAGCATTATCAATAAACACTAAACTTTTATGTGAGTCCGTAATGCAACGAAGCAGGACATGGCCTTTTTAAAGGCAGGGTACGGAACCCTTGGGTTTGAGGTCGATAAATCACGGGAAGACCTAGCCGGTCTGACCATTAAACCTAAAAAAAAATATACCACTTAGTAGAGTATGGAGGAGGGGAGTAAATGAGATTAACGGTAATTAGTGCCTACAAGCCTAACCCCAGTGCCGGTATGGACATTAAACGTCAATCATTACCGGTGGGAAGTGTCGAGTCTTCAGGACCAGCATAACTATATTTAGGGAGTGCGCGACACTTGTGGTTAAACCACTACCGTTGAACATTGCCAGAGGGCACGAAGTGAGCTATACGAGCCAAGACTTTAAATGAAACCTATCTGACTGAGTGGATAGAAATAATAGACAAGTGTCGTTATGGCAAACTATTTTGGTGGTTGTTAAAAAAAAAGTTAATAGACAAATGTGCACGTGCAATAAAAGGGCCGATGTTATGCCCGCACCACACACCCGGGGTTGTTAATCCATTATGCTGCTAAACTCCTGTACGGAGGGCAGTGGATATTAAACTAAACAGTGAAATTTGCCTGATGACGGAAGATACCGTTACCTCGAAGAGGATGGAGGAAATATGAGTTGAATAAGAGTAAGGACTACACAATGAAGAGAAATGATTAGCGGAAACCACTAAGTTGTGGGTATCCAATTGTAACCTCAGAAGAAAGTATTAGAACCAACTAGGAATAAGTTAAATAACAAGACCAACAATCACTTAGCTTAGCTAGAATAAGTACCGAGTCTGAATATCGTATGGCATAGGACTACGGAAGGATACCTTAGTACCACCAGAATGACCCAAAACTAGGAGAACAAAGGTGATGAATCACAAGTACTGATTAGTATCAGACTAACGGGACTGCCATAAGACAGGGGAAACACGAGGTGTCAACCTTTAGCATGGAGTCCGACACTACACCATAGGGTGTAACCCAATGGATTGGATGGAGTTCGAAAACTGAAAACTCATATCTGAAGGCGTTAACAGCCTAGGAGTGAACGGGAGAGATAACAAGTGGTTACTGATCCCCACTCACAGATACCAGATGACGAGCATGTGGAAACCAGAATTAGGGCGATAAGTCGCAAACACCTATCTTAGAGAAGGTAAAGGAATACACATCAATAAAGGAAACCATAGAACCTAATATTAGGGCCATTCTGACATTAACGGTTAAGAATTGGCAGCATAGCTACTTAAACATAAACTACCTACCGGACTAAGAGTACGATAATCACCGGGTACGAACGCTACGAGTGCACTAAACGAGACATGGGATGACCGCACTCCTAGGAGCTTGTGGCCTGACAAAACTTACACTAAGTTAGTTGGGTAGGTAGTAATGTATCAGTATGGTACCCCATGTATGTAAACGAGTAGTGTAAGGACCCAGGAGGTAATCAACTCTGTGTCTAAGTCAGTGAATGGAACCCTGACTAGGTAAACCATGTATTGACGAGAGAGATCTCAGTCAAACTAACAAGGTTAGGAAAAAAATCAAGGATAGCTTGATAATTAAATGACATAAGGTCTCAACTCCACAGTGGATGAGTTAGAACACAAGTTTTGGGGATTTTAGTATACGAGGAAGCCAAGGCCAATTTATGGTAATGGCAAGTCAAAACCATGAATGAGAAGAGGAACTGTGGTATCTAAGGAAGTTATATTAAAGAAACCTTTTTGATGTTAGATGCTACCCAAAAAGGGGGCACATAGAGAGTTATCCATGCGCTGAGGGCGCTGCGATGATGTCACATTAAATAATAATAACCACATGCTCAAGCCATAAAACGTTAGTATGTTAGTACCAATTAGGGTTGAACAGAAAATGAATGCCAAGCTAAAACCCACAGTCGTATTGTATGTTTACAACAGACGAAGGGCAAAAAGAGCATTATAAGAGATACTCTAAGCTGGAGATTAGATACTCCATGCAAACCGCAATGACGGATAACCGTCCAATCGACTGGTACATGGTGCGCAACAAAGTGACCAATATAATAACTGTTAACCGAATTATGCTGGTGAGAATCAGAAGGTGGAAGATCAGATAAACCAATGGATTCCCCTAATGGAGTACAGGGATGAACCGTATGTGTAGACAATAATACCAACACACGAGGGATACGAGTTCACACCAGCAAAGGAGGACCTACAAGGTACCTAAGGAACGAACTCATCCCAGAAGGAAATAACTTGGAGTCATGAGGCGCCAGTTAGTTGCGCATATCAGACTCGTTTTGACATTTTGGGGAAATTACTGCAAGCACTAGGTGCTAGACCATTGCTCGACAACCCTTACACCGAAGGTTAGTTTGGTATGGAAGCATGAACTTCTGGAAATATACCATGAGCATGTATAGAATTCAAAAAAAAGCTGAATAAAAGAGCTAGTCAAAATAATTAGCGTGTATAATGATGATACCACGCAGCGATATAGTTCCTCCATGACCATAATTATGGAAGACCGTGTAGAAAACACCGTCACGTGGACTAGAAACCGGCATGAAGCTGCTACTTAAAAGGGTAACTTAACCCTAAAGTAGTTGGGCATACTGCTTGCAGAGCGAGTGGGCCCATATCGCATAGGTTAGACATACCTAACAGGTTTGGGGAAAACCAATGATGTGTTTACATCTCCCGATCAAACCGTATATGAATATACATACACCTAACGAGATAGGCAGTATAGCCTGAGGGGCTAAAGCCCGACCCTATAGAAAAGGGTAATGAAATATGTAGCACATTAGTGCACGAATAATTCCACTGGAATGGAACATCTTGAACTTCTTACTTTACGATGATATATTTGTAGATTACGTGGGCGTAATCATTTTTAAGGGGGGTAGAGCGATTTCGCACGCTTAAAATATACCGTACGTAGGAGTACGTAGCGCATGGTACACATGCTGCAAACTATTATTGTACGTAGAGTACAAGTATTATGACTGTGTTATATTACTTGAAGTAATATTGTGATGTATTATGTGTATGAATATATATATATATATTTTAGTTCGTGTTGTTGTGGCGAATATGAAAGGGAGAACAAATAGAGTGTTCTTATCCTATTATTCTGATTATTTATGCAAACGTTGCGGACATTAAACCAGATGCATAACTTGTTTATCTCCGGTTGAGAGTTCAAGTAGGTCTATCTGGAGCTCCGATGGGAGATTCCAAATAGAAGGAGTAGAAAGCTCCATACTATATGATTCATGACTCGGTATGAAACCAATTATTGGAATGCGATGAGTGAATCGGCATGGACCGATGTGAAACCTAGTGGAGGTAAAACCTCTAGGAGTTGTATGAATAGTTATAAGTCGAAAGAACTTGGTACATGGTTAGGATACATGATCCTATATGCCGGTGATTAGATTAATTACACTAGTTGACTTGTGTATCTATAGAATACAAGGTGGCAAATATCAAGAGGAAACAAGATTAGAAGTGAATAAACAATGATTGATTGAAATTGACGTGGGAAGTTGAACTTGATCCTGGTCCGATCAAGGGAAACCGAACACAAATTGAGGTGAGAGATTGTTCAACACTGACGCTGACCACGTCGGGGTTGAATGACTCTCGAAACTTCCTACAAGTGGACACAGATATGAATAGAAATTGGAATTTAGGGCGTCACTCGAAGAGTCGTGGACCGTGGAGTCCTTTGTCATTAAACCGGTGTGTCTGCGAGTGACATCACCCAAAGAGCCGTGGACCGCAGAGCCCTTTGTCATTAGACCGTGTGGTCTGCGGGTGATTAAGGAAATAAGATGATACTGTCCGAGGAGCCGTGGACCGCAGTGTCCTTCGTTATTAAACCGGTGTGTCCACGGGTTGTAGTCGTTGGTTAGCATGGGGTTCGGGATCATCAAGTCCTGGTCTTTAAGACTGCTTCCCTATGATTTGTCATCGTTAAATATATGTACACACATACATGTGGAATGATGTGTGAGTATCCTTGCGAGATACTAACATGTAGATAGGGATGCGTGGAGTATCCCTTGCAAACACCTTTGAGTACTTTATTGAGTTTTGCACCTTGTCTAGTGCTGTGTACCATGAGCTTTGCACCTTGTCTAGTGTTGTGTACTATGAATTTTGCACCTTGTTTAGTGCTGTTTATGAATGAATGTGTCATGATTATTGACTATATGGAATGAGATTGATGCTGTATCAAATGTGATACATAAAGACTAGGTCTGAACGTAGTGGAATGTACTCCCTAGTGATGATCTGTCTGTGATTACTTAGTGGAACTTGATTCCATAGGTGAACTGTAGATGGGTAAGGACTTCAGGACGAAGTCTTTTAAGGGGGGTAGACTGAAAACCCCAAACTAATAAAATATGGATTAAATATTAATCACATTGATTAAGGCCTAAACATGCCTTAAAAGCCAACTGAGAACAACAGTGGTCAACACAAAGCAAGATGTTGCACCCTTTGACTGTTTAGGGTAAATAGATACCCAAATGAACTTCTTAGGACCTAAGATTTTGTCCTAAGCTTATTAACACATTACTAAACATGTTACAATTGTTGGACAACACTCCAACACAAAGAACAGGCATTTACATGCTTCAAGGTCAAGTAGGGCAAAAATGTGCTATAAGAATACCTTAAAGGTCTAATGACCTATAAATGATATAAAATGGATACCATGATCAAATATCATGTAAGGAACACAAAAAAACTGTTCTCAAAGAAAACAGAGCTCAGAAACACCCTGCGACTCAAAATGTGCACTAAAATTCCTTAAAGCACGTTTTTTGTGTATGAGCTCTAAGATAATGACTTTTGTCACTGTAAAGACTATATTAAGTTATTTATAACATTAATGTGACATAATAGACTATTGTAAAGTCTTAATCAAAGTTTGAAATAAAATCAAAATGGGCAATTTAGTATGAATAGTACCCAAAAATAACATTTGGTTACTTAATATTAACTATGGTCAAAACATCACCCATTGCCTTGACCATATGCTGCCGCCCCATGTGAGCTGTCACCCCCCCCATTATCAATCTCCAATCAATTATTCAGTCATTTAGTGACTCACCTATTACTATTCCAAAAAGGTAACAATAATGTCATTAAAAGCATATTTGCTTACCTTCTCCATTTGTCTTGCTTCCCAGCCGACACCAGCTGCTCTATCCTCTCCAATTGATTCTCCAAAACCGTTGCTAACTCACCAAGAACAGAGAAGAACACCTTCCTACCTAGGTAAGCTTATTAGTCTTAAATGTTCATTTTCTTCACCATTTCTTCCTCTTTCCATGGAGCAAATAATCAACCATTTCCATCAATGTTCTTAGGTTGTTTTGGAGGTTAAATTGAGTTTGTATCTCGGCATTAACAAGGGAAGATGGTGGAGAAAGCTAATCTTGTTCTTAAGGTATAAAAATGTGCTTTAAGCACATATCTTTTGATTCCCTTCCAATTCGGCTGTGAAACTTTGTTTCTAAGCTTATAATATCCATCTTAACATACTTATTCAGTTGGTACATCAAGAGCTTCGAGGTATAGCCAGATCCAAGCCAAAAACACCATTTTAGGCATTTTAAACAAGGTAAAGATTAGCCATCTTCTTACCTGAGTTATACCAGTTTAAAGCTTGGTTTTAGTATCTCTTTTGATGATATTTACCTACTGTAAATATAGGCAGAAGATACATCATGGTTGCCTTGGTATTCTAAGGGTTAGTATGTTAACTACACTTATTTTGTGTTCTATGGGTGATGGGAATGGAGTTTGGCAACTCCATTCCCCAATGAGACCGATTTGTGCAAGAAAGAGAAGAAAGATGAGAATTGGAAAAGAAAGAAGGAAATATGAGCTTAAGGTAAGGGCTCCTTCCTAATGTTAAATTTTAATGCATTATAGTAATGGGAATGGGTAAACTAATTTAAGAACCCAAATCTTGTATTAGTATTGTAGTTTGTGGAAGTTTGAGAATTTGGGGAGCAAGTATGTGGATTATAGGCCTTAGAGCCAAATAATGTGTGTATGAGTATTGAGATTGTTGATTGATGGAGTATTGATGTATTAAGTTGGTTTTGAGTGCTGGTAGGACCCTTGTATGGGTGTGTCTAGAATAGGAATGATTTGGATAAGAAAGGATATGTGTGGATAAGTAAGGAAAGTAGGTGAACTATGGCGAAATTTTAGTAGGAATTGTGCATTAAGAATGACTTGGTGAATGGGAGAACCAAGGTGTGTATTGGAGTTAGTAGAGATGTTTAGTAACCTTGGAATGGTAGTTGTAGGATGGGAATAAATGGGTGTAAAATCTGTAGCAAGAGGTATTAGATTTCATTGGAGGAACTAGGAAGAAATTGGTGTGCAGGATTTTGTAAAATGAGTGTTGGAACTTGGGTGTAGGAAGTGTAATGGCTTGGAAATGAATTGGCATGGTAAGGAGAGGTATTTAGAATGCAAGGAATGGCATTGGTTGAGGAAGTATTGGATGAGAGAATTGAATTGTAAAATCTGTAGCATAGGTGTAACAAAAACTGTTACATGTGTTGTAGAAGAAGAGAAAATTGTGTAAGTTGTTTGATGAATTTAGCAATGGATTTGGTGGATGAATTAAGGTGATTTAGAGGGCTTAATTAGTGCTAAATCATGTGGGGTTACATGTAGGAAGATTGGGGAAAAATGGGTAAAGAAAGAAGTGGAAAACAAAACTTGTAGGCATGTTCTGGACCGGTCCGACCCAGAGGTTGGGTCGGACGGTGGGTCGGACAGACACAGACCACGGAACCAAAACCTACTGGAACGGTCCGACCCAGAGGTGTATGGGTTGGACAGAACAGTTCTGGGTCGGACGGGACAATTTCAGAAGACGGGAAACTTACTGGAATGGTCCGACCCATAGGTTGGGTCGGACGGTGGGTCGGACGGCCCTAACTTATATAAAAAAAAAAGAAACAGTAGTAACATAGTAATCATATGTATGTATGTATGTAGGTAAGTACATAAATAAAGGACCTTAGTATATACCATTAAAGTGACAACAATGGTAAGGAAGTAAGTATGGGAGTAGGAAAACAAGTATGAAAAGTAATTAAGTAGGTTGAGAGTATGAGAACATTAAGTATACCGGGATAACGGGGTAAGTACGGGAATAGTAATTATTTGTGTATCGTAAGAGTATAGTATTAATAATATTGTTGGAACATTATCAGTGGAACAAGTGTGAACCAAGGAACGAGGGAACACATGGTAGAGCTAACTCCGTGAAAGGTATGATTTTCTCATGCCCCGTATGCTAACCGAGTTACGTGAGTTGTGTGCTGTATGCTGGCTAATCAAGACTAAAGCATGAAAATGGTTTATTGCCTTCATTGTATGTCTTGATGTATGTTGTGTGAGCTAACCCTTCTTGATTGATTGTGTGGCTTCATTTAGTGCGTAGTACGACTCATAGATGAGTCTTGTTGTGTAGTGACTTGTAGCAAGAGTCATGTTGTGAATTAATGGAACCGTAACAACGCACTAAACTAACGAATCCATAAACGATAACGCAAACCAATGAACTCACTAGAATGTGAGAGAGTGTACGGGAGTAAAACCTTCCGGTAACGGTAGGAGAACCTAAATGAATAATCCACAAATAACAAGTAGTGGAAGTATATTAGTAACCTCTATTAGAGGAATTAATCTTGGTACCAAACATGAACCATGGGAGTAGTAAAGAATGATGAGGGATCTCCAAACCCCTTAGTAATTAGTCGACCCATTATGAGAGGACCCGACTGATGTAAGTATGCCCTGAACGAGAGAGTATTCGATATGTTGGGGAAACCCTTAAATCTGAGGATACTAGACGGTGGTAATTCCCTAAGCTAGCAGAGGTTATCGAGAGAGATACTTCTAGGCTAATCCATGAGATTGTAATATACTCTGAGAGAAGAGTGTTGGGAATTTGAGTAGTCCGGTAGAAACGGACATAAGAGTATTTGAGGAACTAAGCGTATAGCCCTCGTATTGTAGGTCCGGTGGCGAGTCTTGTGTACGACTCCGCCCAGAGACCATAGTAATGAGTAATGAGTATTCCGTATGTATGAGTAAGTAATGAGTACTGAGTAAGAAGTGAGTATGAGTATGTAATGAGTACCGAGTATTGAGTAAGTATGAGTAAGCACTAAGTATTGAGTATGTGTGAGTAAGTATGGAGTGTTGAGTAGCAAGTATACACAAGTATAGTAACGAGTACAGAGTACGGATCATGTACGAGTAAGGTACTGAACATGGAGTGATGAGTATGCAAGAGTAAGGAGTGAGTATGAGTAGAGTAGCGAGTATCGAATATAGTACGAACATAGTAATGAGTAACGCAATGAAAGAGTATTGAATAAATAATTAGTACGAACGGTTGACTATAGAATTGTCTTCCTTGGCAAGTATTGAACCTTGTATGTGTATGTAAGTATTGATGAATGTATTGTGTAGTAATAGTATGTATGTATGCATGTAAAATGAACTCCATGTATATCCGACCTAAAGTAGTCGCGTACGTACCGCGGTTAGCACACGGTATATGCGAATTTCATACGCAGCGTAAGCTGACCCCTTAGGGGGACCGTTTTAGTGTGCAGGTATTCGAAGCTGACCACCGTTCGAGAGAGTAGGACGGGGACTGCTACATAAGCATGGGTAGTTGTATAAAAGGGAGTACTTGTAATGTATTGGGAAATTGGAAGTCCAAGCTGTATCGGTAATTTAAGGATTGTAGTATACTCGGTATAGTAATGTATTGAAGTTGTAATTGAATTATGGGTAAGTAAGCAATGGGAAGTATGTTGTAGTGTGTATAGTACTCGGTATGTTCAAATCAGACCGATAGTATGTAGTATTGTAACTCGCCTTGTTAGTCACGTGGGTGACTAACGGCATTGTACACCCGCCGTTGAGTAAGTAATATCCGCTGCGAAGGTAAGTATGGTACGGTAATGACGGTATTAGCGGTAGGGGTGTTACAAAAGTGGTATCAGAGCGAAGTATCGCTCTGATGGATGAAATACCGAGTTTGGAAAATACCGAGTTAGGAATTAGAGACTTAGGGCTAAGGGCTGAGTGTTAGCGTGTGAGGTACGCTAGTTAGGGACTTCCGCGTGAACCGGAAACCTACAACAACCATACCCCGCCCTCCGCAACCCACGGTATTAAGTTGGAAGAATAACGCCAGAGGGATGGAAAGACCTCTCACACTCGGGTAACACCTGATCTGGCAGTTGCCAAAACGAACCTTATAGAAAAGAACCTCCCTGTCATACGGTAGAGTCCAAGAACTGGAAGTCCCGAAGATGGTTCCGTTGATGACGATGACCGCACTTAATGGCGGAGAAGTGAAGGTCCATACACAAGGATAAATGGAATTTATGGCACCATGGGGCGACATGCTTCGCAGTCGCGAGACCATGGGTAGCCAGCAAAAGAGAAGCACAATCGCGCAATGAAGCGAATAAGATGGAGTAAACAGCCGAGACAAGAGAGTCTACGGACTGTAATCCTTGACGATACCAACAACGGTATACAAACCGACTAGGAATTAGTCGAGGTTGGATAATGCCAAACCTACATGCCAAGAGGCTGCGATAACCGAACAACATAGTTCAGATAACTATGAAAGAATCATAACACAACACCTATAGGACCACAACATGGTCCCTAAGGATAAGTCAAGCCTCGATAACCACAGTGAAGGTGTGAGACACCAGAATTGACGACAATCATGTCAAGTATACTGAGAAGCGACTCAGGAGATCGATCACCAAGATCAAAAGATCAAAGAAGATCTAATAAGACCACCAAAGAGGGGTGAAAACGATACCGTAACCGGTATACGTTAACTGAAAAAACAACCTACCCGCGCACTTGCCCAGGGCAAGTGCAGCAATTACAAGACGGTGGAAGACTTTTAACCACCCGCGAATATTTGCTAAAGTACCGTTATGACAAATGAAGCAAATATAGGATTACAATCCTAAGGATTAAATAATGAAACTCGGAAAGGCCTAACGGCCCGACCATTGTATTAAGAGTATACCGGTCAGCAAGAAGCTGAACTTGGTCAAGACCTGAATCATGGCAACGCCATGAAGAATTTCTTTAACACCGAACCGTTATTTCAAAACCCAAAACTTTTCTTTCAAAACTACAAACCTTCTTTTAAACTTGGATTTTTTTTAAACCAAACCAACGGAATTACGGTGAGTATCATAGAGTGATACAAGAGGAGTTGACAATAGAATACTTCACCTAGGCGTGTGACGAACACTACGAGTGTACCCAAATACGGGATGTGGGACGACTGCAATCCGAAGGTTGCGGGCCTGACATATAGTTAGGTAAGTGGTAACGTGCCAAGACGGTACCCCACGTATGTATACATGTAGTGTACGAAACACGGGAAGTAGTTAGCTCCATTCTACGGACCATAAGTAGATTCAAACAGAACAGTTGGATACCTCAACCGAGCAAAGGAAACTTAGATAAGCTTACAAGCTAAGAGTCAAGAACCTACTACAGGAGGATAATTAAGAGTTAAGAGTGCGAGAAGCACTAACAATTGAATAAAGACATTGTATATGTCTTGAATATATTAAAGTAAAGCATGATCACTGAAGGAATACCCGGTCTAAACACAGTAAGGCAAATGCCCAACATGAACACATCAGTGTTCAACGAACGAGATGGAATTCCCAGAACAACTACCACAAACACACAGGGTGATGTTATAAGGTACCAGAAATACCATTCATCACCGGAAGGGATATCAAATCCGTTATAACACAAGGAAAAACACCAATGGTCTACCTTAAGAACGGGAGACGTTACAACCCTCAACGGATAACTCAGATCCAGAACCGCAAGGAAGGACAACAAACTGAACAAACTCATAAATGCCAGCCAGATGCTGCCATATAACTAGTACTACCCAGGAGCAATCCATTAAGGGTATCAAGTCAACACAGTTGAACGAAATATAGTGGTAAGAACACCACAATTGGAACGAACATACGGTTAGAACACCGAAGGGATCCCACTTGACAGGGGATACCCCAATCAATAAATGGTATCGATCAATACCAGGATACAAAAAGGGTCTCCAACGAACGGAAGCGTGATGCGACGATCTTATCATGGAGCCCAGTATCACCTCCAAACCCAGCAATGTCTTGTGAGAGAAGTAACCACTTAGGAACAACCTATGATGAGCAGAGCTCTAGGCAACATGGCTAGTAGGCCATGAAACTGTTACCACACAACCAACGGTTGCAAAACCAATGTGAACTATATGGAAAGTGGTCAAGGATGACACCGATAAAAGAGTAACAACCAATAATGGAGGTTCCCCTCATAAATGTGAGACCGCAAGAGCGGTGAACACATGGATCCCAAGAGGGGATATCACCAGTAACTGTCGGGAAATATATTCCTTTCAGAACTACTAATGTAGTCAAGCTTGAGCATACAATCATTGTCAAGCAATGTGAAATAAGCTTCAACAGCAATTGTTCACAACCAAGGAATAACCGGTTATAAAACCAATGATGCTCAGAGAGCTCAGAAAAATAAAGTAATACCATATTCTGTATTTGCCAAATACATGGGGAATCATTGTATAAATGATAGAGATGCATGAGCTGAAGCTAGCAACAGTGGATGCCATGTAAACCAATACTGTGGAATCAGTAGGAACATGGTACGCAGCAGGCGACCAGTGCATGTGAATAATCACCCAATACTATGGAGATGTTAATACAGGATGGTAGACAGACCGGGCAACAAGCCAGAAGTCTACACCAAATGATGAAGCACCACCTGAAAGAGTAACGATCAGTCCATTGCGATCTCATAAGAGAGTTACTGCCAAGGTTCACGCCTCTGCACTCTGTAGGACTGAGTGTTTTGGTATTGCACTTGTGCAGTTAATGATCGAGTGGGATAGCTAGGAGTATGAGGAAATGTAAATTATGGTAAATTCTTCCTTTCACCAGTGAAACATGGCATAAGCCAGCTAAGCAAAAGCTCAGAAACAAACCGTGCGGCCTAAGGCCAAAAAAGCACGAAGAGGGTGAAACACACCAATAATCACAAGATGTGAATCCATTGGAATAAAAGTGAAAGGAGACTTAAGAAAGTCACAAGGACCGACACATTGGAAATGCAAGGTCATACAAGTAAAGAACACTTGTAATGAACCAGAGAAACTGGTATAATTCAGAAGCTACTAATAGTAGAGGAAGCACTACAACTAAGTAGTGACTTAACCTCAACCGACAATAAGTCGGAGAAACCAAGTGAATGATCACTACAACACAACAGTATGTATATAGATTGCCAGAGAGTGGTTATGAATCTAAAACTCATCGAGTTCGAGCACGGTAAGAGAACACCACACTTGGTCAATAAACCTTATTTCCACTAAAAGGGATAAAAGGGTAATGTGTAACACATTAAGATAACAAAAAGGGCGAATAACCCAAGCTATCAGGGTCGCGCAGCAGAAGCTAGTGGGCCCAGAATTCCACGTGAATAAAAGGTTAGTCATCAATGCCTTGAAGCCATTTAGGCTAGAACCGAACCCGGTTCAGAGGTAAAAAACTCCGATGAAAATTCTTGATGCAGGGACTAACCGATAGTACGGTTAAGACCCGTTGATCAAGGAACATTGTATAATAGACCATGGAAATGAACCACTCCATGACGGCTGAATGCCTTTGACCAATGTCCAAGGTTGACACATGGTAGATTACGTGGGCGTAATCCCTTTTAAGGGGGGTAGAGCGAAACCGCGAAATGTATGTTTTACGTGATAGGGCGTAAACTACAATGCGCATAGCGCAAAAGAATTCGTTTTGATGGTTGATACTTATGTTACATAAACATTTGTATTCACTCATCGTGTAATTGTAGTTATTGAGAAACAAGAATAGAAAGGAGTAGAGAAACTCCAAGGGAATGAGGACCCCGATTGGTAATAGTATGAGGAATGAGTATGTATGGGAGACTTGAGGAGTATAAATCGGTATGGAACCGATGTATGTAATGAGTATAAATCGGGTACAACCGATGTATTTTATGAGTATAAATTTGGTATAGCAATTAATGGGATATTGTACCCACGAATTTCCTAAGTATAGTAGTTGGAGAGGATGTAGTAATGATTGATGAGATGATTAGTAAGTAAGTAAGCGAATCATATGAATTGGAAATGTATGTGTATGATTATGAGTAGCAAGATTAAAAAGATAGAAAAAGAAATGATGTTTGACGAGCTGTCTGTTTGTATCGAGGTGGGAAGTGGAACTTGATTTGCTAGCGATCAAGGGAAGCCGAACACAAATTGGAGTGGAAGGATAATTCAACACCAATGCTGATCACATTGGGGTTGAAGGACTCTGGAAGCTCCCTTAAGTGGCCACAATAATAACACTAGTAATAGGAATAATCATCATAAATTGAAATTGGGAGATGTATGCAAGTTTTCAAAATGAATTTCCAAAACTAATTTGGTACAACGTTTTCTTCAAACTTGAGAATGAGGATCGGTTTTAAAACCGCTCCCACGGCGCTAGTAGCGGATCTTCCATGCCTAGGCACGGGTATCCGGTCGAAACCATAGGAGGTGAAGCTAGTTTTGAGTCTGTGGAAGTGTAGAGTAGTTTGAAACCACTACACCGTTCGTGCGGTGACAGTGTGTGTTTTGTATTTTTCCAAAGGCACTGGGGCGGCGTAGTCCCGAGTAAGTATGAGTAAAGTATGAGTAAGTAAGTATGAGTAAGTGCCTGAGGATCTCTATATGTGCAAATGAATTTGATCAGAACCAAAGGACCGTAGAGCCAGAAAGCATAAGTGCTCGAGTCATGACGGCCATGAACCAGAAAGCGTAAGTGTTCAAACGTGACCGGTACCTGAGGGATCACTCGCCATTGGGGGAGGATTGTACCTAATTGTCTGCGGATGGACCCCCTTGGAGAGAAGTAAAACGGATATTTTTGATTGCTATGCATGCAGTGACATGCTGTTTGGATGCGTAGTATGCATCATGTCAGACATTTGGAGTTTGACAAGTTATATGTAGAGGTCATAACCTTAGCATAGCGTATATGTACGAGTAACAGTATTAGATTCACCAACTTTGAGGGCAAAGTTCTTTAAGGGGGGTAGATTGAAATACCCCGAACTTAATATGGTGATTAGAATATTTTAATATAGTATTTAAGGGCCTAATAGTGCCTAAGTAATTTTTGGTAAAGAAAAAATCCAAAAGAAATGAGAAACGCTTAGAAAGCGGAAAACGCTAAAGTAAGCGTTAAATAACCATAGGAGGTACGAGACCTCGGTTAGAGTATTATAAGGATTCCAAAGGCTTATTAATGCCTAATTAGTATATGGGAATGATTCCCGAAGAAAACGGATCCGAAAAATGTATTAAAACGCTAATAGAGCTTTAGCGCATGTTTTTCGAGGAAACCCGAAAACGTGATTTTAAGTGGTCAAACGAACCCGTAAAAATTATAGTTCATTAAATAACTATAAATAACATTAATGGAAGCTTAATGTCCATTAAAATTAAAGAAACGAGAAATTTCGGAAAACGGGCCCGGTTAGTGAATAGTAACTAAACCGGGTAAAATAACGAGCGTTTTCTGTAAAAGACGAAAAACGCTCCAACTAGTATAACTGTGGGGGCCGGTTTTTACTGGTGTAAACAGCCCTCTCTCTCTCACACACACAAGTAACAAATAAGTAAATCAAAAAGCAAAAAGTAACTAAGGTAAAAAAGCACTCACACACTCTCTTTCCTCCCATCCCCTCTCTCTCTCTCCTCCCCTCTCCTTCCCCACCGATTTCTCTTCATTCTCCCTTGCTGGCGATTTTGAGAAGCTTCAACACCTCCCATGGCTTCTCTTTCTTTCTCCTCATGCTCTAGCTCCATTTGAGCTAAAATGTAAAATAAAATACATATTTGAACTCCCCTCCTCAAGCTCTACCTTTCTCTTTTCAAAATCCAAAAATGATGAACTTCATCTCCATGGGTTTTGCCCATTTGAGAGAAAATGGTACCAAATCGAAGCTTGGAGTCTCCTCTTTCATTCAAGGTAAAAATCTCCAAGAAAAACTCACTCTTCCTCCATTTCTCTTTGTATCCGATTTTCCCCCATTGTAATGCTCTGTTTTTCTCTCTCCTTTGAGCATCATTCCAACATTGCAATGGAGGTGGGATCACCTTCTTGAACCAATGGCTAAAACCCCTCTTAAAAGCTTAAAAGGTAAACCCTAGAAATTTTGTTTTAAGCATTTCAATGAATTAGTATTAATCTAAGGGTTAGTATGTTAACTACACTTATTTTGTGTTCTTGGGTGTGATGGGAATGGAGTTTGGCAACTCCATTCCCCAATGAGACCGATTTGTGCAAGAAAGAGAGAAAGATGAGAATTGAAAAAAAAGAAGGAAATATGAGCTTAAGGTAAGAGCTCCTTTCTAATGTTAAATTTTAATGCATTATAGTAATGGGAATGGGTAAACTAATTTAAAGAACCCAAATCTTGTATTAGTATTGTAGTTTGTGGAAGTTTGAGAATTTGGGAGCAAGTATGTGGATTGTAGGCCTTAGAGCCAAATAATGTGTGTTTGAGTATTGGGATTGTTGATTGATGGAGTATTGATGTATTGAGTTGGTTTTGAGTGCTGGTAGGACCCTTGTATGGGTGTGGCTAGAATAGGAATGATTTGGATAAGAAAGGATATGTGTGGATAAGTAAGGAAAGTAGGTGAACTATGGCGAAATTTTAGTAGGAATTGTGCATTAAGAATGACTTGGTGAATGGGAGAACCAAGGTGTGTATTGGAGTTAGTAGAGATGTTTAGTAACCTTGGAATGGTAGTTGTAGGATGGGAATAAATGGGTGTAAAATCTGTAGCAAGAGGTATTAGATTTCATTAGAGGAACTAGGAAGAAATTGGTGTGCAGGATTTGTAAAATGAGTGTTGGAACTTGGGTGTTGGAAGTGTAATGGCTTGGAAATGAATTGGCATGGTAAGGAGAGGTATTTAGAATGCAAGGAATGGCATTGGTTGAGGAAGTATTGGATGAGAGAATTGAATTGTAAAATCTGTAGCATAGGTGTAACAAAAACGTTACATGTGTTGTAGAAGAAGTAAGAAAATTGTGTAAGTTGTTTGATGAATTTAGCAATGGATTTGGTGGATGAATTTAGGTGATTTAGAGGGCTTAATTAGTGCTAAATCATGTGGGGTTACATGTAGGAAGATTGGGGAAGAAATGGGTAAGAAAGAAGTGGAAAACAAAACTTGTAGGCATGTTCTGGACCGGTCCGACCTAGAGGTTGGGTCGGACGGTGGGTCGGACAGGCACAGACCACGGAACCAAACCCTACTGGAACGGTCCGACCCAGAGGTGTATGGGTCGGACAGAACAGTTCTGGGTCGGACGGGACAATTTCAGAAGACGGAAACTTACTGGAATGGTCCGACCCATAGGTTGGGTCGGACGGTGGGTCGGACGGCCCTAACTTATAAAAAAAAAGAAACAGTAGTAACATAGTAATCATATGTATGTATGTATGTAGGTAAGTACATAAATATAGGACCTTAGTAATATACCATTAAAGTGACAACAATGGTAAGGAAGTAAGTATGGGAGTAGGAAAACAAGTATGAAAGTAATTAAGTAGGTTGAGAGTATGAGAACATTAAGAAGTATACCGGGATAACGGGGTAAGTACGGGAATAGTAATTATTTGTGTATCGTAAGAGTATAGTATTAATAATATTGTTGGAACATTATCAGTGGAACAAGTGTGAACCAAGGAACGAGGGAACACATGGTAGAGCTAACTCCGGTGAAAGGTATGATTTTCTCATGCCCCGTATGCTAACCGAGTTACGTTGAGTTGTGTGCTGTATGCCGGCTAATCAAGACTAAAGTATGAAAATGGTTTATTGCCTTCATTGTATGTCTTGATGTATGTTGTGTGAGCTAACCCTTCTTGATTGATTGTGTGGCTTCATTTAGTGCGTAGTACGACTCATAGATGAGTCTTGTTGTGTAGTGACTCGTAGTAGCATGAGTCATGTTGTGAATTAATGGAACCGTAACAACACACTAAACTAACGAATCCATAAACGATAACGTAAACCAATGAACTCACTAGAATGTGAGAGAGTGTACGGGAGTAAAAACCTTCCGGTAACGGTAGGAGAACCGAAATGAATAATCCACAAATAACAAGTAGTGGAAGTATATAAGTAACCTCTATTAGAGGAATTAATCTTGGTGCAAAACATGAACCATGAGAGTAGTAAAGAATGATGAGGGATCTCCAAACCCCTTAGTAATTGTTGACCCATTATGAGAGGACCCGACTGATGTAAGTATGCCCCGAACGAGAGAGTATTCGATATGTTGGGGAAACCCTTAAATATGAGGATACTAGACGGTGGTAATTCCCTAAGCTAGCAGAGGTTATCGAGAGAGATACTTCTAGGCTAATCCATGAGATTGTAATATACTCTGAGAGAAGAGTGTTGGGAATTTGAGTAGTCCGGTAGAAACGGACATAAGAGTATTTGAGGAACTAAGCGTATAGCCCTCGTATTGTAGGTCCGGTGGCGAGTCTTGTGTATGACTCCGCCCAGAAACCATAGTAATGAGTATGAGTATTCCGTATGTATGAGTAAGTAATGAGTACCGAGTAAGAAGTGAGTATGAGTATGTAATGAGTACCGACTATTGAGTAAGTATGAGTAAGCGGTAACACCCCTACAACGCCCCTATCAACTACTGAAATCGCAGCGGAAAAACCAACCAACAATAATTTAAACGCTTTGGTGTTACAACGCCGTTAACCACCCACGTGGTTAACTAGGCAGAATAAATACAAGTGTATCGGTCTGATGATCAGACTCCCGAGCATAGATCCTAACATCCACATATATATATAACCAACCATACCGAGTATTTAATTTACATCACAACTACCAACCGTAAACATCCACCACTGTTTAACAAACGGTACCAAAATGTAATGCCTCGGGAGCACAGGCGCATCCCGGGCTCAACAACCAAAACAACCAAAAGTACATCATCGACCTAGGATCTAGAGCCACTCCGCTTCTTCGATCCTCATCCTGCAGTAAAATATGGAGCCCCCGAGGGGGTCAGCAACCTTTGCTGGTATGGTTAACGCGCAGCCCATCGGCTACCGGGATACGCGCAACCAATTGTCATGATAACATGGCATTCATTTTAAACATCCAACATATATATACCATAGCATAGCAAGGGAAATTGCATAGCACAACAACAATACATAACACCATAAAATCGGTTCTCACAAGGAACCTTCCACCATAGTTAGTATACATAGTGAGCCTAGAGATTATTGCCAATCTCATGTGCTAAGCTCGTTACCAACCTCGTTACCGTCCAGTTATATCGAACGGTTAACTTATACCCAAGGTGTGTCGGATATAGTAATCCCAAGCACACCGAAATAACATTCGTATGCCCCTGTGGCCCGACGTGAGTCAGTAACTAGCTTTGGATAAGCTAAGGGAAGGTAGAAACCAAATTGGAATACAACCTATACATACACCAAGAGAGCCGAACCGGATATGATATCGACTCCCGTCCTCACACGCGTGGCCGGAACATGACCGGACTCCTCACTCCCCCGGTTAGCACTTGTTAGTGATCACACAATATTTGTTAAGTCACACACAAGCAAGTGTTTAGGTCTTGTTAGACACACCAAGGGAAGGAGTCACAATAATACAACATCATAATATATAACAACTGTAAACTCTTTTCATGCCTTAATCTTATAAGGTCGTAACACACAGAAAGCAAACAACACCCAAGCCGGTGTAAACCGGTAGACAACAGACTGCAAGAAAACCATACCTTGGTCCTTGCCTCGATTGTTTCCTCCGTAGGTCACTCCTATACATAATTAATAACGTCGGTTAATTATTTATTCAATTCAAACTTGCTAAGTATTTAACATGATTGTATGACATGTTTTAATGTCTATCTTACCCTAGGTTACCTTCATTATACACCCTAGGGTTTACTACATAAGTCACATTCTTTTCTGTTTTTTTTTACAAGTTTGGTATGTCCGACCCACCGTCCGACCCACAACTGGGTCGGACCCTTCCAGTGGTTTTCGGGTCTGAAGAACCTTACCTTGTCCGACCCATGTCCGACCCAACCTTGGGTCGGACCATTCCAGAGAACTTCATCGACCTCAGAACATACATGTCCGACCCCATGTCCGACCCACCCTTCTGGGTCGGACCATTACAGAACATTTTACCGCCTTACAAACAGCCCGTCCGACCCACGTCCGACTCACTCGACTGGGTCGGACCATTCCAGAACATTTTCCCTCCTTTGAAACATGACCGTCCGACCCATGTCCGACCCACCCTCTGGGTCGGACCATTCCAGAACAATTTCCTGACGTCTAACAGAGGCTGTCCGACCCAACTTGGGTCGGACCCCTGGGTCGGACGTCCTCTAAACTTACCCAAACTTTGTCAAATCTTCACCAAACTTCTCCTAAAGCCTCTTAATGTCTCCTAACAACATTTGGTACCCTTATATCCACATACAACATCCATGAAACTCATTTTCTAATTCCTTAAGCCTTTACTTAATTCCTTGTAAAATTTCTTAACACTTACAACATTTTATACTAGGTTTCTAAATGGTGTTTCTCACCTATGATAACTACTATCCCAAAATGCTTTCTCCTCATCTTAACATCATCTCTTAAGCATTATTCTCACAACTAACTCCTTATGTCATTCTTGAAATTCTTTTCCAAGTTTACACTTTCTCCTTATTTTACCAAAGTTTGCCTAAGTCTTTACCTAAGTCCAAAATGACTTTGGTACATACTAAAACCTCAAGCTCATGCCTAAGTCCTTGTTACACTCTAGAACACTTAAGACATTATATCTTCTCTTGTAAAACACCTAGTCATTTCCTAACACCTCTAATTCACCAAACCTTATGTAAACACTTAGAACTTCTTGCTTCTTACCTAAATTTTGACATGGATTCCCCTAGAACATTACTAAGCCTAAACACTTTGTTTTCTCCATTAAACACACAAGAACACCTAGAATCACCAAGAACACTCTCATACACAACTTCACCAAATTCACACTACATCACAATATAGTGCATAATTTAAATTGCATGGCACTTAGGCCCTTAAAATGCATGGCTCTTAGGCCCTTAAAATGCATAACTCTTAAACACTGAATTTCCACAATATATATGCCTTTGACCTGCAAATACACTCAACACACATATGCCTTTTACTAGTCTCTTGAGAACACTTTACTAAGTCATTCACCATTTGCTCTTTAGGTAGTTTTAATAAGCATTATAAGCTCATTTCTCCTAAGGCATTAAACAACATTAGGTTAGTAGATTTACCTCTTTTCCAAACCACTTCTTTCTTGTTTCCTTATAAAAACCGGTAAGGTATTTGATTCCTTGTCAAGTTCTAAACAATATACAAACATTATAATGAGTATTCAAGCTATAAGCTTCATCTCATTGTAAACCCTAATTTTACATTGTTTCAAAAACATTAATGTAGTTGTTTTACCTTGGTCTTTGAAGAGAGTTTGGATATCTATGAAGAGAGGACTCCACCTAGTCCTTGAAAGGTTGGAATGAAGCTAAAACAAAGCCACATAAAGAGCACCTTCAATGGGTATTTTCGGTCACCACAAAAACATGAAGGAAATGTAGTTTTTATTTGAGATTCCTTACCTAGAAGCAAAGGAGAGTAATAATATGTCAAAATACAAGCTCAAGCTCCTTCAATGGTGGAACTCCTTGGCACCGAAATGGGGCTCTTGAAGTTTTGAGAAGATAGGAATGAAGAGCTTGATGAGAGGAAGAGATTGGTGGTGTTTGTTTTTGATTTGGACAAGTGAGCTAGATTTTACAAGAGGTCAAAGATGGAGATGGTGGTGTGTACTATTGCAAACCGTGAGAGAATGAAGAAGAGAGGTTGAAGAAGGTTTGGAACCGTGGGAAATGAAGAGAAATGAGAGAATGAAGATAGAACTTACTTTTAGGAGATATTTATGCTTTATAAAGTAAAAAGGTAACTTAATTAGTTTTCTTTATTTACTTATCATATTAACTAGAGAGTGGTGAGTCACCACACTTAGAAAACCGGCCCCCTATAATATAATGAGGGTATTTTGTCTTTGTTTGTCAATTTAATTACTTATGACAACATATGTTACAAACTAGCTTATAAAAATCACTATTCACCAAAACAAGGCACTTAGAAGTGAAATTTTTGATTTCCCATTAATATAGCCACCCAAATGTGATACTATATAGTACACATATATATTTAAGAGTAATGATGGACATTTAGCCACTCAAAACTCATTTACAAGACAATTTTTCAAAAATGTGCTTTAAGACTTCTTAAAGCACATTTTGTGTTTTAACTTGTTTTCAAGCTTGGTTTTCTTTGGTAATTGATTTAATATGTTCATTAAATATAAATAAGGTCTTGGTAAGTTCATTAGGTCTTACCCAAGCTTATTCCAAGCTTAGAGCACACATTTTAGCTCTTATTGACTTTAAAGCACATTTTGTGTTTTCTTTTGTTTAAATTTGTTTACTAATGTTTCTAAGACTCTTTTTAGTCTTAATAAATCATGTTTAATGTTTAACCAACATACCAAGTTTGGGGTATTTCAATCTACCCCCCTTAAAAGAACTTTGTCCCCAAAGTTCACACTTCCCACATATCTTAATATTAGAACACGGGGAAAATCTTATAACACAACACTTCCAAAACATCATTACCAACACTACCATCATACTTACACCACAACGGACTCAAGGTCCAAACCACATAATACCATTCAGACACAACGGTCTGTAACATAACATAGACAATGTATACATATACATGTCGTACACAACCATAACCGAAACGGCTCTACCCCCCTTAAAGGGGTACGCCCCGTACCCTATACATATAAACACTAAGAAGCAAACAATGACGGGTGCTTCGCCTTCATCTTATCTTCCAGCTCCCAAGTGGCCTCCTCAACGTCCTGGTTAGACCAGAGGACCTTCACCAGTCTCACGGACTTATGGCGAGTGTCTCGAGTCTTAGTATCCAGAATCCGTACGGGAGTCTCCACTGATCGCATGGTCGGCTCTAAGGTTAGCCTTTCAGGCTGAAGCACATGAGACGGATGAGACATATACTTCTTCAACTGGGACACATGAAATACATCATGTACCTTGCCCAGCTCGGCGGGTAAATCAAGTCTATAAGCTACCGGGCCGATCCGCTCCGTCACAACATAAGGACCCACATATTTCGGGCTCAACTTGCCCTTCTGGCCAAAACGAAATACTCCCTTCATGGGGGATACTCTCAAAATACCTGATCGCCCACGGCGAACTCCAGGTCACGTCTGCGCACATCTGCGTACGACTTCTGTCTATCCTGAGCTGCTCTCATGTTAGCCCGGATCTGGCGAACTTCTGCCTGAACCTGTTCCAGATACTCTGGTCCTATAATGACCGTCTCACTCGACTCATCCCAGCATAAAGGCGTGCGGCATGGTCTACCGTACAATGCCTGGAAGGGAGACATCTTGATCGAAGCATGGTAACTGTTGTGTAACTAAACTCGATCAGATGTAACTTATCAATCCAGCTGGTCTGAAAGTCAAGTGCACATGCACGTAACATATCCTCAAGTGTCTGGATGGTGCGCTCACTCTGACCATCTGTCTGTGGGTGAAACGCTGTGCTCAATTTCAGTTCAGTACCCAGTGCCTCTCGTGTAGACTTCCAATATCTGGATAGGAATCTGGTATCTCTGTCAGATACAATCGTTTTCGGAACCCCATGATGTCTTACAATCTCTCTGTCGAAGAGCTCTGCAAGCTTAGCCACTTTCCAGGTGTCCTTCATCGGTATGAATCGAGCCACCTTGGTCAGTCGGTCTACCACAACCCAAATCATATTCAGACCTCCCCTTGTAGGCGGAAGCCCTACCACGAAGTCCATAGATATGTCATGGAACTTCCACTCCGGCACTGGCATTGGCTGTACCATACCACCAGGCCGTCGGTGCTCAAACTTGACCTTCTGACAAGTGAGACACCTCAACACATAATCATTCACATCCTTTTTCATTCCAGCCCACCAGAAATAACGTTTCATACCCTTATACATCTTTGAAGCTCCGGGGTGAATCGATGTCGTAGAACAATGGGATTCACTCAGTATGCGCTCCTTCAGCTCAGCGCTACTCCTCGGTATACACAACCGGCCATTAAGCCTAATCAGGTCATCATCGTGGAGTCTGAAGTCGTACTTCTGACCCTCGAATGTGCCATCAATAAGCTTCTGTCTAATCTCCACCATATACTGATCCGTCATCTGAGCACTCCGCACCTCTTCAACCAAGCCAGTATGAGAGACTAGCGAATGGAGAGAGTGTGCTCGGCGACTCAATGCGTCAGCTACCACATTTGCCTTACCCTCCTTATACTGTAAATTGATGTCATAATCATTTAGAACTCGACCCACCTTCTTTGCCTCATGTTCAACTCTTTCTGAGTGAACAAGTATTTCAAACTCTTGTGGTCGGAATAGATTGTCACGCTTACCCCATACAAATGATGTCGCCATATCTTCAATGCGAAGACAATGGCACCCAATTCTAAATCGTGGGTAGGGTAGTTCTCCTCATGCTTCTTCAGCTGTCGGGAGGCGTAAGCCACGACCTTCCCGTGTTGCATCAACACACAACCCATACCCCTGCCTGATGCGTCGCAATAGACCTCAAAACCATCTGGACCGTCTGGTAATGTCAGAACCGGTGCAGATGTCAGAGCATCCTTGAGACTCGTGAAAGAACTCTCACAGTCGACTGTCCACTCGAATGGTGCATCCTTTTTCATCAAGGAAGTCATCGGCTTCGAGACACTGGAGAAGTCCTTCACAAACCTCCTATAGTAACCTGCCAGACCGAGGAAGCTCCTGATATCGGTAACTGTCTTCGGCCTAGGCCAGGTGCGCACTGCATCTATCTTTGCCGGATCAACAGCGATCCCGGCCTCAGAAATCACATGTCCAAGAATGATACTTGGTTCAACCAAAATTCACACTTAGAAAATTAGCATACAGCTGATTTTCCTCAATGTTTGCAATACATCTCTCAGGTGGCTTTCATGCTCACCTCTCGATTTCGAATACACAAGTATGTCATCGATGAAGACTACCACTGATTTGTCCAACTGATCTTGGAACAAACGGTTCATTAAGTCCATGAACTTTGCTGGTGCATTTGACAAGCCAAACGGCATAACTGTGAACTCATAATGCCCATACCTAGTTCTGAATGCTGTCTTTTCGATATCACTGTCACGGATGGCAATCTGGTGGTATCCGGAACGTAGGTCTATCTTGGAGAATACTGATGCTCCCCTCAGCTGATCAAATAGATCGTCGATGCGTGGTAAAGGGTAACGGTTCTTCACCGTAACAGCATTCAGCTCCCGATAATCAATACACAGGCGGAGGCTACCGTCCTTCTTCTTCACGAAGAGGACCGGCGCTCCCCATGGTGAAACACTAGGGCGGATAAAGCCCTTGTCGAGTAGGTCTCTCAGCTGCTCCTTGAGCTCTGTCATCTCTGCTGGAGCCATACGATAAGGTGCTTTCGCAATGGGTCCGGTGCCCGGAACTGAACTAGATCAATCTCAAACTCAACCTCTCGTGCTGGCGGCATGCCCGGCAGTTCCTTAGGAAATACATCAGGAAACTCCGACACTACCGGCACATCTGGGCTAAACTCAGGGTCTCTCTCTATGTCCTGGACATAGCAGAGGTATACATCATTTCCTCGTCGCAACTCACGATACATGGCCATGGCGGTGATGATGTGTCGAAGGCTCCCTGGGCCTCTGGCGGTATGATATAGTAACCCCAGATGGACTCCGAAGAAGCAGTCGATGCTCGGCACATAGGATTCTACCCTTGTACCGCTCCAACCAGTTCATCCCGACAATCACATCAAAACCTAGTCCGTCGAACTCTATCAAGTCGATCGGAAACTCCTCATCCATGATTCGAACAACAGCATCTCGGTAGTAGCGGGTACACCTGATCCGCTCTTTCGACGGGAGAGTGACCACGAAGTCTGGCATCTCTTCACCGTCTAACCCCAGCCTCTTCGCAAATGATAGCGAAATGAATGTGTGTGAGGCTCCAGAGTCGAACAAGATCGATGCATCCACGCCATTCACTGGAAAGGTACCGGTGAGGATTGTGCCGCTCTTGCCGGCTTCTGCCTTATTGCAGACACTCAGTATACCTCCCGTTCCGAGTGCACAGCCTAATTCATTGGCAAACTCATAAGTATACGGTAGTAACACGTTGATACACTCCAAAACAACATCCCTTTATTCATTAACACAGTCTTTACACCATAAGTTGGTTACATTGTAGACATGGCTAGATATAGCTCCCTTATCAAACAACTGGCTTAATACATTACATGATTACACAAGGCTCAAAACTGCCTGAAAGTCAAATTCAAACGTCCAGGTTTCAGATGTGTGGCATTTACCACTGTCGATGGTGCGGTATTCAATTTAATCTTCTTGATACCGTGGTATAACATCCTTGATTGTCCTCCCATGATTAATACATCACCTGACTTCAACACTAGCTTCTTTGCGAGATCACCACGCTTCTGCTCGCCTACATAAACACTGCGGTATCACCAATGGACCAAGACACCACGGGTACTCCCTTACTTAGAGACTCGGGTGACTCGTCCTTATCTTGGTGTAACCCTAACCGTCCACCTTTCTGGTAGAAGTTCACAATGCATAAGTCTGCTTCCACGTTCGGAATCGGTTCCGATTCAAGTTGCTGAGCAATTCCCACGGTGTGGTTAACGACCGCAAGGAACTCCTCAGGTATGCCTGGTACAGTTGCTCCGTCTTCAGCTCGTACATCCTGATATGACTTGGTGTAGGGATTCCAGTCCTTACCCATGCACATCATCTTCAGCTTCATCTTCGAACCGCTCGGGTATTCGGGTGTGTAGAAACCTCCTGGTGCTGCTCCAAGTTCGTTGCAACGTCTGATGATGTGGATTTGTGCTTCCGGTGTCAGGTATCCATTTAAGAGTATCATACCTGGTTGGATAACCTGACATTGCTCCAGTGGAATTCGGTGATGCTGATGGTGGTCTCTTCAGGGTTTGGTGTGGGCGGGATTGGATAACAGATATTGAAGGTTCCTAAGTTTTCCACATTGTCTAATTTAGGTGTCTCTCACATCATTATTTACTCATTACTTAGGTGGTTGTACATTAGACTCACTAATACAACACTCATGCATGAAATGCGGTAAGCAATCACTTTTTCATTTAACAGTTTAGGCGGTACCTGGTCTCGAAGAGGATCCTGGTGCCTCAGACCGGTCCACCACATTCAGGGCGGCCTTGCCGGACCCCGTACCCTTCCCCTTCTGGGATTCAGTGTACTTCTTGTCAGAAGTCTGCTGAATGATCGCCTTCGGGCTTTCAGTGGTCGTGGTAGTCTTACCCTTCCACTGCCCCTTTGGCTTATAGTTCCTGCCACTAGGGTTCTGCCAGCACTCAAACTCACGGTGCCCCATCTTCTGGCAGTAATGACACTTCACGTCATTCCCCTTGCAGTCTTTGCCGGGGTGGTCTCCGTTACACCACTTACAGTAAAAGTGGCGCTCCGGTCCAGAACCCGCGCTAGCTGCTACAACAACACACAATCAATACTCACTTCCATCTTAACAACATACACCTCAACTAGATACACATGATTAAGTAATTACCCTTAGGCGGGTAGGAGCGTAGAGGCTTCGCCGCATACGCATACGTGAGCTTCAGTGGCTCATCAGCTGTAGTGGTCTGGGCTTGGCCCTTGTCACCCTGGTACTGACTCTTCTGGGGCTGAGGGTAGGGTTTCTTTTTCTTTCCTCCCCCATACCCTTGCTGACTCTGGCCCTCGTTCGTGGCCTTGCGCTTGTGCGCATTCTCCTCGTCCCTCAGACGGACGGTAATTTCAACCTTAGCAGCGGCATGATAGCACTCCTGAATTTTAGGATGTCAGTCATGCCCCGCAAAAACAACTTACCAACTCACATTAACATTCACTCATGGTATAAATTGATTCACAACAAGGTACTCTAATTACCTGCAAGGTAGTATACTCAGCTGGCCCCATCCCATAGCGGAGACGGTGGCTAAGACCATTGTAGAACCGGTTCACCAACACTCGGTTCGAATACCCAAGGTCTGGTAACAGGTGGATAAGGCCGGTGAATGCGGTGGTGTAGTAGTCATCAACCGACATCTTATCCCCCTGCCTCAGACTATCCAGCTCGAGGCGCTTGGCCTCCTGCACATGAACAGGGTAATACTTGGCTCGCAGTAGAGCCGTGTACTCCCCCAACCAAACTCAGGATCAGCTATCCTGTCCTCTTTCACCAACTTCCACCAACTCTGTGCCGTACCCTTCAAGTAGTAAGCGGCAAGACGGACCTTAGCTTCAGCAGGTACTGCCAAGGTCTCGTAGGCGGTCTCCAGTTCGGAGATGTACGCCTCCAGCTTTCGAGGGTCGGTCTCCCCATTGAATGATGGCGGTCTCAGATCAGCCAACGCCTTGACCCAATTGGTCTCTCGTGGCGGTGGTGGTGGTGGCTGAACTCCGGGCTGTTGCCCTTGCTGTAATGCAGCAACCATCTGGGGTACCATCTGGGCTACGGCGGCTGCTACTGCCTCAGCCATGGTCTGTGCCGTAGTATCATCGCCCTGGTCACCCATACCTCCAGTACCGCGCCCGCGGCCTCTACCTCGTGGTCTACCTGCCATCTGAATTCATATGAACATTTCATTAGCTATGCTTGCACACTTATCGGTCCAACGGTTGTAACGCTTCCCGATAAAAGGTATTTCCACACTTAGTTAGTGGTTAACCTTTCCAAATCTGTTCACTTAGGTAACTATGGTTAGGTTTCCTAACTCGGTATATTTCTAGCTCGGTATTCTAGTCATCAGAGCGATACTTCGCTCTGATACCACTTTTTGTAACACCCCTACAACGCCCCTATCAACTACTGAAATCGCAGCGGAAAAACCAACCAACAATAATTAAACGCTTTGGTGTTACAACGCCGTTAACCACCCACGTGGTTAACTAGGCAGAATAAATACAAGTGTATCGGTCTGATGATCAGACTCCCGAGCATAGATCCTAACATCCACATATATATATATAACAAACATACCGAGTATTTAATTTACATCACACTACCAACCGTAAACATCCACCACTGTTTAACAAACGGTACCAAAATGTAATGCCTCGGGAGCACAGGCGCATCCCGGGCTCAACAACCAAAAAACCAAAAGTACATCATCGACCTAGGATCTAGAGCCACTCCGCTCTTCGATCCTCATCCTGCAGTAAAATATGGAGCCCCCGAGGGGGTCAGCAACCTTTGCTGGTATGGTTAACGCGCAGCCCATCGGCTACCGGGATACGCGCAACCAATTGTCATGATAACATGGCATTCATTTAAAACATCCAACATATATATACCATAGCATAGCAAGGGAAATTGCATAGCACAACAACAATACATAACACCATAAAATCGGTTCTCACAAGGAACCTTCCACCATAGTTAGTATACATATGTGAGCCTAGAGATTATTGCCAATCTCATGCTAAGCTCGTTACCAACCTCGTTACCGTCCAGTTATATCGAACGGTTAACTTATACCCAAGGTGTGTCGGATATAGTAATCCCAAGCACACCGAAATAACATTCGTATGCCCCTGTGGCCCGACGTGAGTCAGTAACTAGCTTTGGATAAGCTAAGGGAAGGTAGAAACCAAATTGGAATACAACCTATACATACACCAAGAGAGCCGAACCGGATATGATATCGACTCCCGTCCTCACACGCGTGGCCGGAACATGACCGGACTCTCACTCCCCCGGTTAGCACTTGTTAGTGATCACACAATATTTTGTTAAGTCACACACAAGCAAGTGTTTAGGTCTTGTTAGACACACCAAGGGAAGGAGTCACAATAATACAACATCATAATATATAACAACTGTAAACTCTTTTCATGCCTTAATCTTTATAAGGTCGTAACACACAGAAAAGCAAACAACACCCAAGCCGGTGTAAACCGGTAGACAACAGACTGCAAGAAAACCATACCTGGTCCTTGCCTCGATTGGTTCCTCCGTAGGTCACTCCTATACATAATTAATAACGTCGGTTAATTATTTATTCAATTCAAACTTGCTAAGTATTTAACATGATTGTATGACATGTTTTAATGTCTATCTTACCCTAGGTTACCTTCATTATACACCCTAGGGTTTACTACATAAGTCACATTCTTTTCTGTTTTTTTTAAGTTTTGGTATGTCCGACCCACCGTCCGACCCACAACTGGGTCGGACCCTTCCAGTGGTTTTCGGGTCTGAAGAACCTTACCTTGTCCGACCCATGTCCGACCCAACCTTCTGGGTCGGACCATTCCAGAGAACTTCATCGACCTCAGAACATACATGTCCGACCCTTGTCCGACCCACCCTTCTGGGTCGGACCATTACAGAACATTTTACGCCTTACAAAACATGCCGTCCGACCCCGTCGACTCACTCCGACTGGGTCGGACCATTCCAGAACATTTTCCTCCTTTTAATTGACCGTCCGACCCCTGTCCGACCCACCCTTTCTGGTCGGACCATTCCAGAACAATTTCCTGACGTCTAACGAGTGCTGTCCGACCCAAACTTGAGTCGGACCCCTGGGTCGGACGTCCTCTAAACTTACCCAAACTTTGTCGAATCTTCACCAAACTTCTCCTAAAGCCTCTTAATGTCTCCTAACAACATTTGGTACCCTATATCCACATTCAACATCCATGAAACTCATTTTCTAATTCCTTAAGCCTTTACTTAATTCCTTGTAAAATTCCTTAACACTTACAACATTTTATACTAGTTTCTAAATGGTGTTTCTCACCTATGATAACTACTATCCCAAAATGCTTTCTCCTCCTCTAAACACATCATCTCTTAAGCATTATTTCTCACAACTAACTCCTTATGTCATTCTTGGAATTCTTTTCCAAGTTTACACTTTCTCCTTATTTTACCAAAGTTTGCCTAAGTCTCTACCTAAGTCCAAAATGACTTTGGTACATACTAAAACTCAAGCTCATGCCTAAATCCTTGTTACACTCTAGAACACTTAAGACTTATATCTTCTCTTGTAAAACACCTAGTCATTTCCTAACACCTCTAATTCACCAAACCTATGTAAACACTTAGAACTTCTTGCTTCTTCCCTAAATTTTGACATGGATTCCCCTAGAACATTACTAAGCCTAAACACTTTGTTTTCTCCATTAACCACACAAGAACACCTAGAATCACCAAGAACACTCTCATACACGACTTCACCAAATTCACACTACATCACAATATAGTGCATAATTTAAATTGCATGGCACTTAGGCCCTTAAAATGCATGGCTCTTAGGCCCTTAAAATGCATAACTCTTAAACACTGAATTTCCACAATATATATGCCTTTGACCTGCAAATACACTCAACACACACATATGCCTTTTACTAGTCTCTTGAGAACACTTTACTAAGTCATTCACCATTTGCTCTTTAGGTAGTTTTAATAAGCATCATAAGCTCATTACTCTAAGGCATTAAACAACATTAGGTTAGTAGATTTACCTCTTTTCCAAACCACTTCTTCTTGTTTCCTTATAAAACCGGTAAGGTATTTGATTCCTTGTCAAGTTCTAAACAATATACAAACATTATAATGAGTATTCAAGCTATAAGCTTCATCTCATTGTAAACCCTAATTTTACATTGTTTCAAAAACATTAATGTAGTTGTTTTATACCTTGGTCTTTGAAGGGAGTTTGGATATCTATGAAGAGAGGACTCCACCTAGTCCTTGAAAGGTTGGAATGAAGCTAAAACAAAGCCACATAAAGAGCACCTTCAATGGGTATTTTCGGTCACCACAAAAACATGAAGGAAATGTAGTTTTATTTGAGATTCCTTACCTAGAAGCAAAGGAGAGTAATAATATGTCAAAATACAAGCTCAAGCTCCTTCAATGGTGGAACTCCTTGGCACCGAAATGGGGCTCTTGAAGTTTGAGAAGATAGGAATGAAGAGCTTGATGAAAGGAAGAGATTGGTGGTGTTGTTTTTGATTTGGACAAGTGAGCTAGATTTTACAAGAGGTCAAAGATGGAGATGGTGGTGTGTACTATTGCAACCCGTGAGAGAATGAAGAAGAGAGGTTGAAGAAGGTGTTTGAAACCGTGGGAAATGAAGGAGAATGAGAGAATGAAGATAGAACTTACTTTTAGGAGATATTTATGCTTTATAAAGTAAAAAGGTAACTTAATTAGTTTTCTTTATTTACTTATCATATATTAACTAGAGAGTGGTGAGTCACCAAACTTAGAAAACCGGCCCCCTATAATATAATGAGGGTATTTTTGTCTTTGTTTGTCAATTTAATTACTTATGACAACATATGTTACAAACTAGCTTATAAAATCACTATTCACCAAAACAAGGCACTTAGAAGTGAAATTTTTGATTTCCCATTAATATAGCCACCCAAATGTGATACTATATAGTACACATATATATTTAAGAGTAATGATGGACATTTAGCCACTCAAAACTCTCATTTACAAGGCAATTTTTCAAAAATGTGCTTTAAGACTTCTTAAAGCACATTTTGTGTTTTAACTTGTTTCAAGCTTGGTTTTCTTTGGTAATTGATTTAATATGTTCATTAATATATAAATAAGGTCTTGGTAAGTTCATTAGGTCTTACCCAAGCTTATTCCAAGCTTAGAGCACATTTTAGCTCTTATTGACTTTAAAGCACATTTTGTGTTTTCTTTTGTTTAAATTTGTTTACTAATGTTTCTAAGACTCTTTTTAGTCTTAATAAATCATGTTTTAATGTTTAACCAACATACCAAGGTTTGGGGTATTTCAAGTAAGCACTGAGTATTGAGTATGTGTGAGTAAGTATGGAGTATTGAGTAGCAAGTATACACAAGTATAGTAACGAGTACAGAGTACGGATCGTGTACGAGTAAGGTACTGAACATGGAGTGATGAGTATGCAAGAGTAAGGAGTGAGTATGAGTAGAGTAGCGAGTATCGAATACAGTACGAACAGAGTAATGAGTAACGCAATGAAAGAGTATTGAATAAATAATTAGTACGAACGGTTGACTATAGAATTGTCTTCCTTGGCAAGTATTGAACCTTGTATGTGTATGTAAGTATTGATGAATGTATTGTGTAGTAATAGTATGTATGTATACATGTAAAATGAACTCCATGTATATCCGACCTAAAGTCGGCGTACCGCGGTTAGCACGCGGTATATGCGAATTTCATACGCAGCGTAAGCTGACCCCCTAGGGGGACCGTTTTTAGTGTGCAGTATTCGAAGCTGACCACCGTTCGAGAGAGTAGGACGGGGACTGCTACATAAGCATGGGTAGTTGTATAAAAGGGAGTGTACTTGTAATGTATTGGGAAATTGGAAGTCCAAGCTGTATCGGTAATTTAAGGATTGTAGTATACTCGGTATAGTAATGTATTGAAGTTGTAATTGAATTATGGGTAAGTAAGCAATGGGAAGTATTGTATTGTGTATAGTACTCGTATGTTCAATTCATCAGACCGATAGTATGTAGTATTGTAACTCGCCTTGTTAGTCACGTGGGTGACTAACGGCATTGTACACCCGCCGTTGAGTAAGTAATATCCGCTGCGAAGGTAAGTATGGTACGGTAATGACGGTATTAGCGGTAGGGGTGTTACAAGCCGTGGTCAAACAAGGCCTATACTTGGCAAAAATAAGGTAAATCACTTAAACCTTCACTTGGTATATTAATAGTGTTTATACATATGTATACATATTGTGCCGTGAGTGAACAAGGTTTGTAGGTCTTATTTTGACCTTAAGTGATTAAGGAATGGTTTAGTAAATTTTATAACTAATTAATTAGCATATTTGTCAAATTTAAGACATTATGTGGAAAATTGGTAAATAAGGAAAATATGTGGTAAGGGCCGAGAGTTTAAGTACTTTTGGGCATTTATGTGTAATTTATTTTTTAAGCTAATGTTTGTAATAAGGCCATGTACTTTAGGCCATTTTATTTATGCATTTATAAGCTTTTAATTAAGTTTAGGTGCTAAAAATAAATTACCGCAAGGAATTGGGGATTATAGTGTAATTAAATTAATTTGGGGGCTATATATTAATATGGCCAAAAATTGGATTTAAATGAATTTATATAAAAATTATAAGATTATATAAAGTTTTGTGGTGAAATTGCATATATGGAAAGTTTGGGGTAATCTATGTAATTACCGAGAAAGTGGGATCAAAATGATGTTTGGAAGTCAAACATTGACCAAGCAAAAGACTTTGACCAGATTTGATGATTTATTAATTTAATTATCAAATTATACTAAGTTAAGTATTAAATTGTAAAAATTACATAACATATGGGTATATATGAGATTACCGAAAATTAAGGTATAAAATGGTATTTTATACACCTATGGTTATTAGGAATTTTTAGGAATTTATTTGGTTAAATTGGGAGTTAATATGGATTTTATAAGTATGGTATATGATATTTTGTATCATTGTTTCATATAGATAACATATATGTTGGAAACCGTAACTATTGAAAATATGAGATTAGGAATGATATTTATAACCTTTTGGTATAGTTTGGTAATTTTGGAGTTATATATAAGGTTTTATAAAGATCTATGTATAATATATAGTTTTAAAGATATAAGGAAACTATATATTATAAATTGGGGAGATTTGGTAATTATACAAAGTTAGGTGGAAGGAATTTAATTAAAACAGACCCTAGGGTCTGTTCGGTAATTATAAACCTTTTAAACAATAGGTTAAAATTATATTAAGGTTTAAGGATTATAATATAAGGTATATATTATAAGTGTGACAATGGAATATAATTGGGATTGATTTGAAAAATCTGAAAGTATGGTGGATTTTAAAAAACCGAAAATACTGTGGTCCATTTGGTATTTTATAACAAATTATAACTATAGGTTATAATTGTTTTAATGACATAAATGTCATAATATATGTTATATAACTATAATATAACATTATATAATTATGTGGTGGATTTTGTAAATGTTTTAAGAGAACAAGAGTGCTGTTCGGAAATAAATGGGAATTTTAGAACAAAAATTATAATATGGTTTTCACAATGTATAAGGTTATAACATTTATAATATAAGGAATATTCATTAAAAGAGAATGAATATATTATAAAGATTTACCATATAATAAATGGTCTCATAATACATGTATATAAATAAATATATGTTATGGTGTGGAAAAATATAATATGGTTCAATAACCATATATTATCATAATTAAAATGATATAAGATAAGGAGAGAAGAATTACAAACATTAGATATGGAAATTCTAATGTTAGGAGTATACATGGAAAATGAGGATTTATATAATTCAAAGTATTTTTACATATGAATTATACCACATTAAACTTGGAAAAACAAACCTTAGGAAAATAAATACTAAGGTGAGATGTATAATAAACGATTAGATTATACATGCAATATAGTGACAAGCTATATAATATACAAATGTGTATCAAATTACATGCAATAATAAACGTTTAAAGTTAAGTATATTAATATACTCGACGTAACCACGCATGAAATATGACGTCTTTCCTAATCCCGAGTTAAACCGAAAACCCGACAAACGTTATCATTTAGCAACGGGGAATAAACCGGGATGGATTAGTAACGGTACGGGGTGCCGTAGTGTATTGTTAGTATGAGATGCTGATGCATAGCGTGATGTATATTAATAGATTGATAGAGGTGTCGCGAGGATCGCCAGAGAATTTAGCTGGTTCATACTCCACGGTCTTATAATCCCGGTGCACGGTATGTTATTTATGTGGCTTGATTGTCTCTGAGGATTTCCTCAGTTCAGACGTTGTGTGAAAATCTGTGATAAGATTGAATGTCTGCTTGTGTGAATTAATATGCTTGAGTTGCGTATTAATGCTACTTTATTATTACTGTTGCACGATAACAGTACCGTTCGTATATATGAACATATTATAAAACGAACTAGCGGCAATGATGCTATCTTATATATGTAATATAAGGAACGTAAGTAAAAACGTTGTAGCATTAGGATAATAAGATATATACATATATATTATCCGAGACTTATATACGGAGCATTGGCCTCTTTAACGCCGCTCTCGTATCTAACACTGGATCCCGAGTCGACATACTCAGGATTGGACTAACGACCTTAGTCAGCCGTGTTAGGAAAAATAGTAAAACGATGCGATGGTATAGATAAGTTTATCAAGAGGATGTGACTCTTGCTGTGAACTGTGATCAATTAACGATACTAGGATACCGTGTGGGTATCCGTAAGTATCAGGATAAATTTCCAACAAACTACAGATGGTTTGTAGGTTGGAGACTCTACCGCTGGAGTGGCTATTGCCGTGGGTGACCTGCCATAGGAGATGGGTAACTTAGTGACACGTCGTTCTAACGAGACGTTGTCATTAGGCATGACTGAACAATTACGAACGACTATATTAGCTCATACATTAGGCGAACATTATTTGGGCTTGCATGCCAAGGACGAGAATTTATACTTGTTTATAATTCTCGTTGTCTCGCCTTGTTGTTCATTGGTTATGCTTTGTGATTATATGTTGTTTATCGGTGGATTTGTTGAAACGAGTCGTTGTACTCATTGTGTATTGTGGTTTGGATTAATTAAGTCGTTGTACTTATACCTATGATGTGAACTGGTTGAGTCGAGTCGCTGTACTCATGTGTGGGTTGTGGTGGATTGTTTGGTCGAGTGAGTCGCTGTACTCAATTATGAGCTATCGAGTGTTTTGTTTGGAATGGAGTCTTTGTACTCGTATAAGCGTTGTAACGCTTTCAGTGGTTTATTACGATGCGATATGTGAAGCCGGGGGCTTGATTGCTATTTGAGTTTACTGTAATATATACTGTTGCTTTACAGTTTTAACATTAAACTACTTGCATTAAAATGAATTGCATGCTCTCGACCAATTAACTGAGGGTCCGAGGGGCATGACAGTCATGTAGTAACATACTCAGCAGGGGCTGATTCCATACCACAAACAACCATTTTGCAGGTATGCAGCTTCCGGTGTCAACAAAGAGAGGGACGCGCTGGGTAGTTCAGTTACAGTTGTTTTAATATGCACTGTTGCATTTTGATATGAACTTAGAAACATGTATAGGATTGGGATAATTAGAATGCTCACTGAAATGTATTTTATATTGGTTTGGGAAGGTTAGATCTATCTCTTGTTGTCACTGTGGGAAATTGTTTCGTATATATGAATATATCAGTAAGCACGTTATTACTCGTATGGATGAGTGAGAACGGTGACACCAGTAGTTCAAGTATTGAGATTACCGCTGCGATTACAATGTAAGTAAAATGATTAGGAGCCGATTAGAGTAGGGGTGTTACAGTTTAGCTCCCCGGATTGGGGTAGCAAACCGGATCTTTATATTTATTTTGTAATCTTTTTACTAATTCATTAATGCAATAGTTTAATTCCTGTTCTTCATGTGCTTTAATCTTCTGATCAATTATTAAAACAATCTTTGTAGTTTTCTAATCAAAATACGACGTTGAGATTAGTTAACAATACGTAGGAAGTTAAACCGGACTAACGACTAGAAGCATGGTTTACCTATAGGTTAATCTGTCTTGAATAGGAATTGGTTATAAAACGATTGGTTATAATTAATTTGGGCATGGTTTGCGGCTTGTTATTTCTGCCAGTTAGGATTCATTGTACAGGGACCGGTCAACAGATTAATTAAGATTCCTGAGTTTTTATAGAATTAGGGAAGAGTTTATTAATAGATTAATAAAGTAAAGGTTTGCAAAACAATCTGGGGTGCTTCCTTATATTTTAAGACTTCAGTCTTTATTTCTTTATTTAGTTTATTTTTACTATTTCTTTTTTCATAATTTTATGTTAGTTTGTCAAGTCATTCTTTTAATTAAATTAAGTAAACCTGAAAAAAGTGACGTTTCCTGTTTTCTTAGTTTAGTTTCTCAATTAGTTAATAAATTATCAATTAATTGAACGAGGTCCCTGAGATCGACAACCCCCACTTTTCACTATTCCGCAAAACGATAGGTACACCGCCTAGGTAGAGATAGTAACATAATTCTGCTACAGTTACTTAGGATAATTTAGTGTATGCTATTATCCTACCATAGGTGATAGTATCCTTTCACACTTTATAACTTAATTCAAGTGATATTTGATATTTGCCTCGTTTGAATAATAATGCGTACAATTAATTATGCAAGTCATTCAGCCAAATAAATCATATAAACATAGCAACAATAAAGCACACATATGGCTCTTATCAAGCATCACACATACATGTTCAAACCCAAGGTATTCCTCAGGAGCAATCGAACCACACAATAACATACCGTTCACCGGGTAGAAGAGTAGACGTCCTAGCAAGCGTCGTCCTTTAATGCACTCAGCTCTGGAAGATACTGCTAAGTGTTAATACACTATGATTCAATATTATCCAGTATTCAGAGTAATCACTAATCCCCCGGTACTTAACCCCGTGATTAATCAATCGTCGGTTCTCGGGTTACCTAACAAGTTCGGTATTAGTCATTTAATCCTTCAATTACGTTAGTAACTAACATGTTGTATTACACTAAAACTTAGGATTCAATTCTCACATGTAATCTCTTTAATCCATTGGTATATATAGTTATATATACATACACATTCTTATAGCTTTTGTTACTATATGATATTCAATATTATTAACCTTTAAGTGTTAATGGCCTAGCCATTTAAATTACCACTTAAATTGTGAGTTGGTCAACTTGACCCTCTGGGTTAATATGGTTGACTTGGTCAACATAAACAAGTCAACACTACTATTTAATCAATATATAATTCCTTGAATTATATAATCCCATTATTTTATGTAACTCTCTATACATTGACATTAAGTCTTTATGTTGTAATGTTACATAATGAAATTCTCCATCTTACAGTAACTCCACCATACTTTATCTAATTCCTCATTCATGTTATATGTATATATAACACTCCAAATGTTTTTTTAATAAATGTGTATATATATAAATCGAGCAAAGGATATGGTAGCGTTAGATACATAGAAGCCCTATATATCTTACAACTAATTGGGGGCAAACTCTCCTAGGGTGGTGGTGGTGGATATACAAAAGCCCACCCTAGTGATGAACAAACAGCATCGAGCTAGTATACGAACAACCCCATTCTAGTGAACAAAAAGCAGCGTGAAGCTGACCATAATAGCATAGAGGTAGCACAAAACAACCTCAAATAGAGAACAAAAGCAGCATGAAGCTGACCTACAAAGCATGCACACTCGATAACAAGACCTGTCGCTACTAGGAGCAGAGCACCCTATCTAGCCAGTCGAAATCTGCACTGGATCGTCTCATCTTTGACCAAATAATGGCTTTCATTGCAGCTTTAATGTCCGCAACAACAAAAGTGGGATCTCTGGATTGGTTGGCCATAGCTCGTTTGCACCTTTCTATCCAGATATAGTAGACAACATTTGCAACCACCGCTCTTTTCACTAAGTTAATCGGTCGATGCCTCTTGCAGTAGTGAAGGATCCAGGATGCACAGCTGCGTAGACTTCTTCGATTGGTAGGAATTCCCAGCCAGTCATAGATGGTCCACCAAACCCTACAAGCGTACCTGCAATGGAAAAAAAGATGGTTGCTTGTCTCTTGAGCACGCTCACAGAGCCAGCATCTGTTAGCAAGACATATGCCCCATGACTAGAGCTTATCACAGGTTTTAAGTCTACCTTTTAGAGTAACCCACAAAATAAATTTGGCTTTAGGAATAGACCAATTTTTCCAGAAGATATCGTACCATTGGAAGATCAGGGGAGGGGTGGAGATGTCCTTGTAGAACGATCTCACTCTAGGGGTGGGAAGGGTAGGAGCTGAAGAGAGAAATGACATCATTGGATGAGCCACATTTCCTCATCCACCAGTCCCTGGCATGAAGGATAGCTTTCCAAGTCCATGGATCATTGCCTTTAGCAGTAGTTGTCCAGATGCTGCTAGGGCTGGGTAAGAGAGCTTGTGGATCCATTGGATCCAAAGGCGCTCCGAGTCATGAGAGATGGCTGAGATGGTTTTGAGCATAAAGCACATGTTCCATTTGTGGATGTCCTTAAGGCCCAGACCACCATTTCTCTTGATGTTTGTGATAGCGTTCCAGGCCACGGAAGGGGTGGCATTATTGTCAGCCTCCCCTGACCAAAGGAACGATCGGAGGCACTTATTGACTCTTTTGATGACGTTCATAGGCATAGTGATGCAAGAGGCCCAGAACCCAACAACACCAAAGAGAGTGCTCTGGATGAGGGAGAGTGCGCCCGTAAAAGAGAGGGATTTACTCCCCTAAGAAGTGATTGCTTTACGAATACTATCGATTAGGGGGTTAAAATAAGCGGCTCTAGGCTTCCTAGCAGTGATTGGGATGCCGAGATAGCGGAATGGAAAAGAACCCAAATTAAACCCCGTTAGTTGAACTAGCGAATCTGCAAGGGTGGGGTTAACCCCTCTTAGGAAAATGTCAGATTTAGTGAAATACCCCAAACCTAAGTATGCTAAGTAAACATAAATTTATGATGTAGTACGGCTAAAATATGCCTTAGAAATATTGGTAGGCAATTTAAACCATGGAAAACACAGATTAATGCCTTAAGGGCAATTTGGGAAAACGTGCTCTAAGCTTGGAGTGACTTTGATTAGCACCCAAATACCATTATAAGACTTTAGTAATATGCTAATGGACATTTTAAATCAATTAGCAAAGAAAACCAAGCTCAAAAACAAGCTTAAACACAAAATGTGCTTTAAGACTCCTTAAAGCACCTTTTTGAGAAATTGTCTTAGAATTGAGTTTTGAGTGGCTAAATGCCTATGATTACATCTTAATCAACATGTGTGCTAATTAGCATCACATTAGGAAGTCTAAATCAATGGGAAATCAAAAGTTCAGAAATATGTGCACTAATTTGTGAATAGTAACCAAATAGTGCTAGTTTAGCATTAAGTCAATATAAGCTAGTTAATTGGTCAACCAAGACCATAAATTTCTTGATTATTAAGGAGGGTGGCCGGTTTTTTAGGTGGTGAGTCACCACATGAGTCATTCAACTTAAGAAGAGAAAAGAGAAATAAGAGAAATTTACTATTTCCTTTTAAAAAGTAAATATCTTACCTTTAGCTTACCTTCTCTCCTCCTATTCATTCATTCTCTTCTTCCACGGTTTCTTCTTCTCCTCTCCTGCTCCAAAACCGAGAGGGCTGCCTCCATGGATGCTCCATCTTCAGATGCTCACCAAACCTTCATTTAAGCTCCAAATCCAAAAATGAGCATAGATTATTCTTAGTTAAGTCAAGGCCCTCCTTTCTATCTTTTCAAATCATTCAAAGCTCCATTTCGGTGCCAAGAGAAAACTCCATTGATGGAGGAAAATCAAGTTTGAAGAGTTTATTAGCTTCTCCACTCTCTTAAGGTAAGGAAAATGTAAGAAAAATCATGTTTCCATCACTTCCTCACCATGACCGAAAATTACCTTCTCATGGAGCCTTGTTTTATCCATTGTCCTAGCTTGATCCTATTATCCAAGGGCTAGAGGAGGTCCTACTTGATTCATATCCAAGCTTGTTTTGAGAATCCAAGGTAAAGCATTCAATTTAATACCTTAAAACACATTTTCAACCTAGGGTTTACTCCTTAAGGTTAGTGTATTATTTAGCACTCATGAGAGTCATTGTGTATTGATTAGAACATTGGCAAGGGAAGTTAAGATGGTGGCCGAGATTCCCAAGGGAAAAGGTCTAAGGAGGAAGTTAAGATAAGCTTGAGAAAACAAGGTAAAATGCTTACCTAATGGTGGTTTAAGTTTTAAGGGATGAGTTTAGGAGGGTACCAATGTAGCTTAGAGCTTGCATTGTGTATTGGGTTATATAACCTAAGAAAAAAAGAACTTAAACAAGCTTATGAACTTGTGACTAAGGAGCCAATGGGAATGAGTTAGTAAGATAAGTTTAAGATGGATTTTAAGAGCATTATAATTACTATGAGATTGATGGGTGTATTTGCAGGTTGAAAGCTTTTATATGTGGGAAATTCAGTGTTTAAGTTTAAGTTATTTAAGGGCCTAAGAGCCATGTCATTTAAGAGCCTTGGTGCTATGCAATTTAAGATTATTGCATCATATTGAGTTTGTTGTGAATGAGTTGATTTGGGTGAGAAAATAAGATGAGAAGGGACTTGATGTGTGTGAGATGGTTGAATGAGGAAAGCAATGCATTTGGGCATGATAATGTACTAGAGAAGCTATGGCGAAATTTGAGTAGAAAACAAAGTGTTTAAGTGGCAGTGGTGAGTTAAGATGCCCTAGGATTCACTTGGGATCATTAAAAGGAATTTGAGTGGAAATGAGTTAACTAAGAAGTTCTTGAGGATGAGAATGACCTAGAGATGTCTAGGAGGAATTAGAGGATTGGTGAGTGTATTAAACACACCAAAATCATGGTATGAGGAATGTAAGACTTGTGCAAAAATCTGGAGGAAATAATGTATAATGCTTTGAGATGGTTTAGGTATGAACTAAAGAGTAAACAATGAGAGTTTCGGGAAGTTTGTGTAAGAGGTGGTGATGTTAGTGGTGGACTAGTAAGGTTTAGTTTAAATGGTAATGTGTGGACTTGGGCGATGGAAGTGAAAATTGTAGGAGAAGGTTGTAAGTCGTCAAGGAAAATGACTAGAAACGTATAAGAGGGTATGATCATGAGAATGGTGAGTAAGTTGCATAAAAGAAGTGGAAATGTCTAAGGAGGGTGTTGCATGGTTAAGGTAAATGAAGAACAATGTCAAGGTGTTAAGGTAATGGAAGAAATGTATAAGTAAGCTCTCAAGAGTTTAGGAGTGATGAGTAACAAATGAAAAGAAGAGAATTGTGCATGGACATGCAAGATGACCTTGGAAGGTTTAACAAAGCAAAGATGGAATGTAATGATGTTAAGGAGGAGTTATATGGGTTGAAAAGAAACACTTTGGTTAGTGGAAGTTTTAGACAAAATGTACATGTTGGAAATATAAGGAATTAATTAACTAGTGTTAGGAATTTCTTGCAAGAATTGAGTAAAAGTTTGGAATGATCTTTGGAGGTTATTTTAATGAGTTTGGAGGATGATTTAAGGTAGGTTTAAGGGTCTAAATGATGTTAGAACACATTAGGAGGCTTGGGGAAAAATTTGGAATTGAAAGAACAACTTAAGAGTAAAGTCTGTAGTGGTCCGACCCAGGGTCCGACCCAGTTCTGGGTCGGACGGACCTCTGTTAAGCCACCGTAAATGTTTCTGCAATGGTCCGACCCAGGGGACTTGGGTCGGACATGGGTCGGACGGGAGAGTTTTAAAAGACGGGAAAATTTCTGGAATGGTCCGACCCAGTTGGTTGGGTCGGACGGTGGGTCGGATGACCCTTAAGTTTTTTTTTAAAAAAAAAACCTAAGAGAGTTTAGTGGTATTGATGGTACCCCATTCAGAGGGCAATGATGATTAGAGGTATAAAGACCTAAGGGATTAAGTTAAGTATAAACTTAAATGTTTAAGGTTAAGTTTGTAAGATTAAGTTGTAAAACTTAAGAGGTGTTAGGTGGGGATCATTAAGGGTTTAGTAAGTTAAGTAAGTTGAATTGAGATAAGTTATTAACAACCTAAACTAAATGAATGTTTTAGGACTTGGAATTTGGACTCCGGAAGAGAGTAAGCAACCGAACGACCAACGGTGAACGGTACAGTTCTTCTTGTGACCTGCTTGCTAACGAGGTGTCCCTCGGCTTGTGTGCTATTTGTTTCTGTGTGCTCACTAAACAAGATAAAGCATGCAACCGGAACATTATGTTTATTGTATTGTTGTGTGATGTTTGAAAACTAACACAACATACCGTGAGAACTTACTAACCAACGTTTAGTAAGGAATTGAGTGAGACTAAGGAACGCTCCCTAATATAAGTTTGTTATAAACCGAAAGAGGTTAACCAACAAACATTGTCTTGAGACTTCTACTAACTGGAACTTAAGGGGGGAGTGAGGAACCCGGGACTGACTCCAGTCATGCATGCTAAGGAAAGGGGGTCGGTATCTATAGCAGAACCGACTTCCGCTTAAGGACTTGTCTACGGACTTGTTGCCTAGGGTCGGTTGCCGGCTCAGCTACATTGGGCATACAGTCCAAGGTAGGTGGCATTAAGATGGTGCGGTAGGATCACCTAAATCCTAAATTATAAGATAAGTTGTTTATTCAACCAATGGAGTTAATAGCTCATTGGCTAGGGTTGCTTTTGACCCGACAAAAATAAACATTGAGATAAGATACAACCATTTCTATTCAAAGAGTGGTTTGTATTCTAAGATTAAGATAAGGTTGAGATAAGTTGCAACCATTCCTTTTTAAAAGGATGGTTTGTATTATAAGAATGAGATAAGCTACATCCATTCCTTTTTAAAGGATGGTTGTTTTCTAAGATTAAGATAAGACTGAGATTGAGGTAAGATAAGGATGGACTAAGGTTAAGAGGAAGTGTAACTTAAGGAGTTAAATAATTAACTCTCTAATTAAGGGAACGCATCTAAGTCGTTCAAATGTTTGAACTTTGATTGTTCAAAATTGGATTGTTGTTTACAGCATTTACTATTATGTTGTGCATCTAATCAACCTCCATGCTATCGACAATTAGTCGTCGTAGCCACGTTAGCTTGGGGGCCATGAAAGGATCGTACCAGCATTCGTGCTGACCCCCTTTGGGGGCTGTTTTTACTACACAGGTGAACGTCAGGAGGCGGCCGTCACGAGAGTAAGATGGGGTACAAGTGTTACGGATTAAGTGTGGCCTACGAGTTGTGCATGTACACTCGTATGGCAATTTGAGTTAGTAAGATGTATAGGATGTGAGGGGATTGTAAGAAGGATATGTATTTGGTCAAGGTTGGTTTGTATTAATGTTCGGTATATTCTGTCAATCAGACCGTGGCAAGGTCCTGGAGTGTATTGAATTCCGCTATGACATTTATATATATGTTATTAAGTTGCGAAACCACATTTGGATTGAGATGGGGTGTTACATTTCGTAGGGTTAAGCATAAGACCAGAGGCTTCAGAGAAGAGATTGGCTTTGTGGAGCATGGTTATTATGGAGCTTTGGTCACCTCTCAGGATATAAAGGGCATCATCAGCAAAGAGAGGTGCGAGATACTAAGAGATTTACATGATGGGTGAAAGTGGAAGCCTGGGGTGATAATGAGCTGGTTGAGTAGCTGAGAAAGCATGTCCATAACAAGCGCAAAGAGGTAGGGGGAGAGAGGGTCGCCTTGACGAAGCCCTCGTTCCCCTTTGAAAGATGCCGAGGGAGAGCCATTTATGTTGATCGAGAAAGAGGTGGAGGTGACACATTGCTTAATCCATTATTTTATGTGAGTTACAAACTCCCTTTAGTTTGTATTATTTTCACATACTAACATTTAGATCCTATATCTAATGTTAATTAATATGGTTCCCAACCATATACCAATTAATTTTAACTCATCACTTTCTCCACCTTGGCATATAATTTTATACCTTATATATATTCATATATTTCCATATGAATTATAAAGTTCCTATAATTAATACTAACTCCATAAAATGACATTATGATCATAGTCTTAATGCCATGTCATGAAATCTTCAACCTTATATTATACGTCAATCCTAACTCCTTATATTCACGCCATAGCCCCTTTATTTTCTTATTATTACACCTTTACCCACAATTGTATTCTAACATTACAATTTTATTATAAATCAATATCTTATAAATATAACTCCTTATTTATTTCATTCCAAAGTTCCAATCCAACTTATTAAATTTTCCGAACAGACCCAAATGACATACCTCCATGTTTCCCCTATTTTTCTTAAATTACAAGGTGGCCACATATTTTATAAATCTTACAACTTAATTCTAAACTTATATTTTTATAATCTTTCAATTTAATATTCAAATTTCACCCAAATTTTCCAAAAATTCCAAACAGGCCCCATATTGGTCTATTATGACTTTTACACCAATCTTTCTGAAATTACATTTTAACCCCATAAGTTTTCCTAAACTTACAAATAACTACTTAAACTTTCCTTAAATCATATTTCCATTATTTCTTTATCTACTTTGGTCAACACTCTAAATTTTCCCAACTTTGACCATCACACACTGCCTTGACCCAAAATTTCCAGTAATTACACTTTGACCCCCAAATCTTCCAAACTTTACAATTAACTCCCAAATTCTTCCTAAATTCCAAATTTTGACCTTTTTTTTTTAATTTTGTCAAGGCCCCCCTAAGTCTCCCCATGCTTGACCCAATATATGCCTTGGCATATTTTTCCAGAAATTATGAAATGGCCCCAAGTATTTCCTAGGGTTTTCATTTAACCCCTAAATTTTACTAAAACTTGCATTTTGTCTTTCTAATCCAAACAAAGTCTAGCCTTCGAATTAATCACCATTTGACACTCCAAATATTGTTTATTTATACTTGACCACCCATATTTTACCCATTAACTCACTAGGACCCCCTTCAAGTTTCTAATCACTCTTAAAACCAACTTTTGGCACTTAACTCCAACCAAACACTACCTAACTCGTAGGTATTTTTATCCCAACCTTTATAGGTGGTTTTACTCCTCCAAATAACCTCTTAATATCAGGTTTCTTCACCAAACTTAATACCATACCAATACTTAACTTTTAAAGCATTAAAAACACTAAAATACTCATAAACTTGGCCTAAACACTTGGCCTTATTACAACCCACAAACTTAACTTTTAAATAAACATGAAATATCCATAATAACTTATTTATTTTCATCCACGTCAACACCCCTACTGCCCAAGGTTCATTTTCCACATAAAACTCCTTAAACTTAAGTAAATGTGACATTTAAGTCCTTTAACCTTGATAAACTTTATCATATGTGTTAGCATGGTTTTATGTAATCACTTAGGTCATTTTAAACCATATTTAACCCAAGTTTTTGGCCATAATCAGTTCCCCATACCAAAACACTTAAAACTAGAAAATAATCCTTAAGGTTAGGTACCCTTAAGTTCCAAGCTTAGTTTTTGAACCTCCAAAGTTTGTTTTCCTCCAAGATGTTCACCCCCTTTAGGTACATGGGGAATGGTTAGTTTTTTGGTATTAAAAATAAACATTAAAGAGTGGATTAAACTCTTAAGCCTTAAGATTTAACTTACTCTTGTAAAGGTACTTTTTCTTGATTTTTCTTCCTTTGATTTTTGGCCAAGCTAGAGGTTGATGAAGGTCAAGTTTCTCATGTAGATAGGTTAAGGAAAATGATCTAGACAAGTAGACATTTCCAGCCATAATTTATACTTAGGAAGATATGGAAGTTTAAGGTACATTTTTACCTTTACTCACTTGAACTTTGTCTAGCCTTTCTCCATGCCTTCACTTCATATTTTGGGGCAGAAGAACCACTGATTTTCGGACCTAACAAGAGGGGGGAGTGGTGATGTTCTTGCTTTGTTTAATGAAGGAATAAAGGAGATTAAGACACCTTTCTTACCTTAACTTGGTTGAACTGTAGCTAGTTCTTCCCCATGATTTATCTATAGATTTTTGCCCTTCAAAATAGTATATTTTCGGAATTAAATGTAGAAGAAGAGTTGTTGGTGTTCTTGGGGAAGAAAATGAAGTTTTAAGGGAAAAAGGAGCAAGAATGAGCGAGTTCACCATTGTTGTCACCCTTGGAGCTTGAGGAGGAAGAAGATGAAAAAGGAGGAGGTGAATTTGGATGGGAGGAGAAGTTGGATACGACAGTAGCAGCATGGGAGAGTATGAGGGAAAGTGAGGGTTGGTGAGAGAGTGTAAGAGACATTGAGTAGGTGTTTCCTAGGTTAAGACTTTTATTACTTGGAACCTTCTCTCCTCAATTGTACTATTGCTTTTGTTTTTTTTTTTTCTTTACCCCCTCAAAAGCGGCCGCCCAAATGAAGATATTGGTGGGGTTTTTTGTAATTTTTGAAACTTATAATATTAAAGTGTTACACATTGTTCATTTGGACTTGTTTCATGTGTTGGGTTGTGACACATGTTGTTACTTTGTCCTAAGGTGTATTTTAAAGTAATTGTTGCACTTATAAATTATTTTGACTATATAGAATATATTACATAGTCTTATCCCATTGTTTGTAATCTTAGTTCATGTATTAATGTGTTACATGTTACATTAATCTTAGGAGTTGGTTTCTCCTCGTTATGTTCCCTCTTTAGTCCATTATTTTATGTAAGGTATGTGTTCTAACTAATGGTGGCCACGATTCTGGTTCCACCGGTTCTGGTTCCGAAAAATATGTATTCGGATTTGGAATCGGTCCTGGGCGGTTCCGGGGCGGTTCCGGTTCCGGAACTCTGTATTCGCTTCAGATTCGCTCAAATCAACGGTTCCGACCGGTTCCGGAGTGGTTCTGGTTCCGGTTCCGATCGGTTCCGACCGGTTCCGGGGCGGTTCTGACCGGTTCCGGAAAGATTCGATCGGTACCAGTTTCTTCGTTTAAACTCCGATTTTAGATCCGTTTGCGCGCACACGTTGCTCTTTTCGTCCACTTTACTCCTAGCTAGGTTATTCCTCGAGTTTATAATCTTAAATGTGTAAGAACCAAAGACTTAATTTTTTTTATTGAATTTGCAAAAATTAAAGAGCAAATCAGATTTTATTATATGATTCACTGCCTCGTTAAAACCTTATTAGGTAAAAACCCATTGGGAAAACCCTAATTGGGAAAAGAGTACGGATACTAATAGGTTACATGATTTCAATTTGGAAGTCTTAAAAGATTACATGGAAAGAAAGTAATACTAATACATTCTAAAAGATTACAATACAAAATAGAAGTCCTAAGTGGTGTTGTCCCCACCGGTTCCGGGGCAGTTCCGGATCCGGTTCCACGGTTCCGAATCCGACGTGAATCCAGGCGGTTCCGGGCGGTTCCGGTCCCGGTTCGGTCCCGAATCTCAAAACTTGTATTCGGATTCGATTCGTAAGGGGGCGGTTCCGGTTCCGAATCGCTTCCGTCCGGTTCCGGTTCCAATCGGTTCCGGGTAGATTCGGATTCGGTGGCCACCATTAGTTCTAACTTATGTCATAGCTTGTGCATCTGATAAGTGGTGAAATAGTACTATTTCAAGGTCTTTATTCACCTTCATTTTATTTGGTGCATAACTTATTTCACCACTTTATGGAGTACTTTTGTGATTATTAGTGAGCTTATACTTTTGACATATTTGAATAGGTAAATACTCACGTGAGTACATTTTGATAGCTTAATTTGAGGATGCATCAATGATTCGAACACTTTGGGGAGAATGCCAAGCCAACGGGAAGCATCGGGAGAATTCCGGCACAAAGAAGAGCTTTCTGGACTCGATCGACCCTAGGACCAACCCTGGGAGGGTGTAACACCCCTAATCCTAAACCTGTAATAACGTCGCATGTCGTAGAATAATAAATAACAATTCGCAGCGGAAAATAAAACTATCTACCTTGGTGTTACACGCCGTTACTCACCCTTGTGAGTAACAAGGCATCCTTACTCCTTCCAACAATACAACTCCTCGCGCTGTGATGAACAGATACTGAGCACTCTAATTATTACAAACCAAATCCGACTAAATGAGCAACTAACTGAATACAACAACCTCCTTAATACAATACAAAATAAAACCAAAGGTGTTTGTTGAAAAACATAACTACTACCCCCGTGTCCCGCACTCCAGCTTGAGTCTTCTTAAATAACTTGGAATGTTTGGCTCATTGAAGGGCTCAGCAATCGAAATGCTGGTATGCTAAATGTAGTCTTAAATCATCAAGATTCCTTAAGTCGTTTTAGCCATCTTGATATTAGATTCTTTACATGAAATACCGGTTTACAATAACAACGGTGATAACTGTATACATTAATCAATCACATAACAACTCACCTATAAACATCAATGTACAACAGTACACAACACCAATAACCACACATCAATGATCCATAGTAATAACCAATAATCTCACATCAATAACAATAACCAATAATCACACATCAGTAATTCAAACAAGATACGCGTATTAACTGTACTTGTTAGTTGGCCACCTGGCCCTTATCCTTTAAACCAATCACTTAACCTTTTCCAATTATTTTCCACCTCAGGCGTCATGTCAAGACAACCCTAATTACTTATTAATGGACGATAGTCCCCTGGGTTCCAATGGAACCGTTACCAGCTGACCTTATGGCCCTGGATAATTAAATGACCGATCCGGTCGAACCTGTGCACCAACGGCAGTGCCCTCCGCCATCCCCAAATGTGGCTAATGGATTCCCTTGAGTGACTCCCCATTGAAGTCTCTCGTAGTGATCATGATGCGCAACCAGAAAGTCAAAACGATTTAGATTCCTCTCTTTATAAGTTATCCTTTTAGTCAGTGATATAATAATCAATCCTTGAGTTAAGACCTTAACAGTTGACCATCAGTTAGGTTCAATAATACCTAAAGGTCAGTTAGTCTTGTTCCAGTTTAGATGTATAAACTTCCAGTCATAAGACGTTCGCGTACAAATACAATGCAACAATGTTGAGCAATACAGTATACAATATTATATACATAAAATCACAGATATCGCTCTTAAACAATTAACACACAATGTCTGGACCTTAGGATAATCCTTAGGACATTCAGACCACACAATTAACATACCGTTCACCAAGTAACTGCTAGCTTGACAAATTCCTGTCCAGTAGTTCCTTCCCGTACGCTGTTATATCAACATACAATACCGGGTAATATTAATATAACTATTCACTAAATATTACAGTACTGTTACTGTAGAGCTTATACTCGTAGTATACTAACTCTGTATGTTCTTTATTTCCCCCTGTTTATTTAACAGTGGCTCTAGATAGTTCACTAATTCATTATTTTATGTAGCATCCACATGTGATAATGAATTCCCATATTACGATATTTCTTCATCTCTTTAATTATATATCCATAATTATTTCCTCTTATTCCATATACCAATATAATTTGGTTATCTTTATTATAACCACATTTATTTCATAAACTCTATATTATATTCTTTTGGTTATTTTTATCATAACCAATTTATTTTATAAACCTTATATTATTCCCCATAATATATCACATTACGTAACCTTAATTCCTTTCTTTATTAAATTATAAAACCAACCTTATTAATTTCTGTAATTATAAGTTGGACACAATAACTTTTATAAGTTACCAAATAACCTTATAAATTCGGTATTTACCTTTGGACACATTAACTTTTGTAATTTTCCAAATAACCACATATATCTTTTCGGTAATTACAATTCAAATATTCCAACTTTTATAAATTACTAAATAACCATATAACCTTTATAATTTAATAATTATCCATATTAACTTTCAGTAATTATAAAATGAACATTCTAATTTTATAACTTACCAAATGACCACGTTTAATTTTCGGTCTTGACATACACTTTTCTTATATTTACATTTTAATCCCAAAACCTTATATAAGTTACTTATTAACTTATAACCTATAGTTTTAATATTTAATTTCTTAAAATAACCAAGTGACCCATATATTTTCGTAAATCACACTTTCGCCCCAAATCAATTTCGGTTTTAATATATACATTTCCTTTATTTACAAATTAACCCTAAAACTTTATATAAGTTACATATTAATTTATAAACTATTGTTTTAATATTTAATTTTCTTAAATAACCGAAATGGCCCATATACTTTTATAAATTACATTTCCACCCCTTGTCCAATTCGGTTTTACTTAATAATTCCTATAAATTACAAATTCACTCCATAACTTTTATAAACTTAATATTTTATGTCATAAATCATTTTAACCCAAAGTTTTTGGTCAACACTTTGACCAAGACTTAATTTTATAATTAATACTTTAATATATCCATAAATTCACAAGTAATTCGGTTTCACCTCTTATCTTTTCCAACAATTACAAAATAGTCCCAAAACTTATAAATTGTTATTTTAACACTTAAACACTTATTTAAATTCACCAAAATTCTTAATATTAATTCCTACCTTATATTATACCATAATTATACCAAACAACTCCTTAAACTCTCGGTTTTCATATTTTGTACACCAAACTTCTCAAAATTTATATTTTTTCCACATAACTTATTTAACTAGCCATTTAAATACTTGTAGCTATTTTTAATGTTCCCAAAATTTATAATATAAGCTAATATACTTATATGCTTTCAAAAATCATCAATTAACACATTTCATTCTCGGCCATAATAATGCTTTACTATATAGTTTTTAAAACTTGATTTAAACCTTATAATATATACTTATAAATGTATATAAGTCATATAACACTTCTAAAAATTATGCTAATGACTTAGAAAGATTATAAACTCAAAATAGAACATTTTATCCTTAGATAAATCAGTTTGAACATATATGTATCATATTTAATTTTTGTGACACATATTTATACCTTGAGGTAATAATCTTACCTTATATGTTATAATTTATTTTCTTGACCATATAACCCAAGGTATTTTCGGCCTTAATTTATTTAGAGGTTAGACATAACTTTTATACCAAAGTTTGAAGCTTAAATCAAGCTTAAACTTAATAAACCTTAATTATATATACTTACTCCTTAAATCAAGACAATTCTTGTACTTGATTTCTCCTTGAATTCCAAGCTCTCCAAATGCTATTTTGATGTAGAGAATTCGGCCTCCTTGAATATATTTAGGAGATCCATTTGTTAGACTTCTAACAAAGATTTATAAATAAGATTGGAGTAGTTTTACAAGAGTTTACCTTAGGAATTTTTCAAGGAATTTTTGGTAGACCTTGAGATGATTGTAGATCTAAATTTCCTTCATGAAATAATGAAGAAAACTTTAGCTTAGAAGTTCATAATTTTCGGTAATAATTTTAGGGTATTTTACCAAGATTTTAAATATGAAAATATACCTTAACTTGATCTTGGTGTTCATTGTGTTGTTGTTGAATCTAGGAACCTCCTTGGAGCATCTAACCTTGGTGAAAATTATAAGAGTTGCTAGGATGATTCTTGCTTCAAGACTTAGTAGATTTAGCTAGGAATTTACATAAAAATGGTGTTAGAACTTAGATCACCATTAATGGAGCTTTGAAGCTCTAAGGAATTACTTAGCAAATGAAGAAGAAAAGAGAGAAGAAGAGAGGCTTACCATTCGGCCAAGGAGTTGGCAAAGGGAGAATGAAGCCTACACTCACGTATGAATAAGGTAAGGAAAGAGAACTCAAAATTTGATTGGCTTTGTTTATTGTTTATTTGATTAGGCATTCTTTTCCTTAGTTTATTGCTTTCATTATTGGCTCAATAAATTGCCCATTATTGTACACACTTTTGGCTGATTGGCATGGGAAAGAGAGGTCCTTGTTTGATAATTGAAAGAAGAAGACAAGAGTAGATATAGGTAGGTGTTCTCTTTTGAATTTTCTACATTAATTGTCTTTGTTCTTCTTGTATCTTACGTATTATATGTGCATATAGGAGACTGATTTCTTTGATAATTGAAGACAATATATCATGGCTTGGTAGGTAGGTATTCTATATTGAATTTTATAAGGCAATTTAAGCCTTATTTCTTGCATAGAAATCGGCCACAATTGTTGTATAAGACAATTGATTTTGTTTGTATTTGACTTAGACTTATGCATTGTTAGGTAGCTGTCTCCCTTGACCAACTTGACAGCAATAATTCCTTGCTTTTCCCCTCTTGAAATCGGCAGCACATGCTTGTAGGAGGCAACTTGTTTTCTTTGTTTGTAGTATTGTAAAAGGTAAGTTTAGCTTGTATTTTATTTCATTACTTTAGTTTAGACTAATCTCTTTTGATTCCTTGCTGGTCATACGATGGAGGAGCCTCATTTGACTGTATTTACATGTTACATTATGATATAATACATGGTAGGATGAGTCACCATCCAATAGACAATTTTCTAGCTAAAATCCTAGTCCTAGACACCCAAAATGGCGCATGCAATGGAGGTCAATTGAGACTGATTGTTGCTTTAATTCCTGTCACATTATATTGTACTAAGACCATACTAATATGTGTAATAGGTTTCAGCATTTATTTGGTACATTTATATGATGGTAAAAGATGAAAGTTTTAAGGTAAAAATGCTGATTTTAGGTACCGTTTTGACCCAAAAATCGCCCCCATTTGTACTATGAATTTAGTACTGGAATTAATTGATTTAGATGGTCAATTTATCCCCTTTTAAGATTATCAACTCTTGGCTCCTCAAAAACTTCAAGGCAATTACGTAAAACGCATTTTTGTAACACCCGAAGGTGCGTTTTTGTGCTTTAAGGATTTTCTGAGAAATAATTAGTCGCTATGAGTTCCAAGTGTTTATTGGAATTTTTTATAGTCAATAATAATATGTTAAGGTGTTACATTGAGTTATATGGGGTTATATCAACCCAAAACACAATTCCCGGGCTAACCGGGCAAAAAGGAGCGTTAAGAAATTCGTCCTAGCACATTGTTTATTTTTGAGGAAGTAGATCGTGCATTCTCTTTAGAATGTTGAATAATGATGTTAGGAACTCTAAGAATGGATTTTATAGGAGTTCGTGCCACCTCGGCACTCCTCCTGGGCATTCCCGGGGGTTTATGGGACCCCCATAAGGCATCTCCTAGCACTTTGTGTTTAACTGAGAATTTAGTGTGAGTACTTCATCTTAAATGTTTAGGTGTTATGGTACATTTGGAATGAAGTGTAATACTTTACTTCATCCTATAATGTATTTCCGGGACTTTCGGACCTTAAGGGCCTTTAAGGGAACTCCCAAGCCTTTTGTATTTTTACTCAGTTTTAGATGAGGTCCTGTATTCTAAGGGTCATATAATGATCCTTGATTAACTTCATGTGAATTTTATAGCTTATATACCTTGTTTAGCTTAAGGTCGGGCTTTAGCGCACGTTTTGACCTTAAGGAGTTTAGGTGCGTTTAACGCCTAAGTGTTTATATCCTTCCTTTAGAGTATAATAATCCCATAAATAATACTTATTCATCATTATTTAATTATTTATATGTTAGGGGTATTTCAGAGGGTCTGTCCAATCTTGTCCATCCCTTCTGTAACTCACTGGAATCGACCGACCCTGGGACTTCGTCCCGAAGTCATAACTTATACTTATTCATCCTATGGAATCAGGTTCCTCATATCTATTCCCTGTATACTTATCATTCCTGGGTGTCAATACTATACTGACACCCCTATATTCCATCTGTAATCCAAGTGTATGCAATTCGTAATACACGTAACCTTACTCATGATGACCAATGTAATTATAGCATAAGTACTTGATAAATACTGTAAAGCAAATAAGTGTCCCAACTTCCTAGCTATCCCACTTGGTCATCACTGCACAAGTGCAATACCAAAACACTCAGTCCTACAGAGTGCAGAGGCGTAAACCCATGGCAGTAAATCTCTTGTGTGATTGTAGGAATGGACATACTGCAAAGTAATTAAGTGTACTTGTATCCATCATCTAAGTGTTACATAGAACATAACCATAACCATTCAAGTGTCACATAGGACACAACAATAACCATCCAGTGTCACATAGGACATATCAATAATAACCAACCATTGTCACATAGGACACATCATCAATAACCAACCAGTGTCACATAGGAAACATCAATAACCATAACCATCCAACCAATTGCACACATGCACAACAATCAAATACAAATAACCATACACAAAACCAATATAGACTGCAGATATGCAAGTCGCATGTGGTGCTCTACCCCCCTTAAAAAGGGGTTACGCCCACGTACCCCCACAAGTATACGTAAAACTTAAGAGAAAAGTACTGGATACTTGTCTCGCATGGAGTCTTCTAACTCCCATGTCGCCTTCTCAGTGTCGTGGTTGACCACAGAACCTTGACCATTCTAATGGTCTTGTTCCTGGGCTCCCTAGTCTTGGAGTCTAAATTGCGAACTGGGGTTTCCTTATATCTAAGTGTAGGATCTGACTCGAGTGTCTCGGGCTCTAAGATATATGACGGGTGAGGCACATACTGCTTTAGCTGAGAAATGTGAAACACATTGTGCACTCTCCCAAGCTCAATAGGTAAATCTAACCTGTAATCTAATGGGCCCACTCGCTCCGTAATAAGGTACGGTCCTACATACTTCGGGTTAAGCTTGCCTTCTACCCAAATCTAAAAATTCCCTTCATAGGTGAAACTCTAAGGAAGACTCGATCGCCTACTGCGAGCTCGAGGTCTCTCCTACGGACATCAGTATATGACTTCTGTCTGTTTACGGGGTATAGCCCCCAAGAATGTATGCATTCTATGATATGTTCCATATTACATTAGTATGCTTTTATATTTGAATCCCGTGTGTATGGGTGAAGGTAATCTACCATCTTGTACGTTGCCAATATTATTTTTGGCTTATTTAAACTATTTCTTGTAAGACACTTCCATTTATCACCTCTTGTAGTTGTAATCGTTGGCGTTCGGGTTTGTATTAATATTGGGGCATACTTTAAATCCCTCTCTTTGATCTTTGGGTCATTATCTTGTGATTCTGGTATTTGAGTTTACTGTCCCCATATTTGGTTTTCACTTTCAATGTAAAGTATGAGCTATGGTCGAGCCATGCATCTTATGTATATTATAGAAATGTTTCCTGATATTATTGATTCACCAATTGACGGTAGTACTTTCACGATTTCTATCGTCTGTTCATCAGTTATACCACAGTAAGGTTCCTGCTAAGGTTTCTAACAAGGTACAGTTTTCTCTCAATTGAACATGTTCTTGCGGTTGTGAATCAACTTATGTGAGTATTAGTATAATGTTTCTACTCTCTATATTCTACCATGTTTATAGGTAGGTTCCCTTTTAATATACTGGGTTTGAATTCATAAAGAAAGACATGGAAGTCGATCTTTCCTTCCAGATGGCAATTTGGCCATAACCTAGAAGGTGGCTTGAGGATACTTTTATTATAGGTAATTGTCTCTTGATCTCATATTTAATTTATTAACATGGTTCGTGGAATAATAAAAGTTAGTATTTCCCTCAATTGGCCATTTTTCCGACATACGCGGAGTTGTTTTAGCTGTTTAATCTCTTCAGGGTAGCCTGGACAACTTAACTCTTAATTTGCACCTTCTACATCTCATATTCTTATTAGTCAAATTTTTATATTAGATTTAAGAATAAATACTTACGTATCACTGAAATATTTGTGACCACTTGTAAGGAGTCTTAGGAATCATCCAACCCTGACGGGGTCAGCATCAGTGTTGAACTATCCTTCCACACCATTTTGTGTTTGGTTTTCCCTTGATCTGACCAGGATCAAGTTTGACCTCCCACGTCAAATATCAAACAATCACATAGTTGTCATTTTCCAGATTTTATCTTATCGAACTTTGTGACGTGGTGATTACTACATTTTCTCTTGACCACAATACAACTAATCCTATATCTGCTATAACCTATACTTGAATCTAGTGTATTCCTTATTCCCCGGAACTAAGTTCCTTTGATCAAATCGTCAAGCGGGGAAGCCAGTTTTTCCTCTTGGCATAAAAGGTAAATTCTTATTAAAACATCTAGGCACATACTGTCTAATAATTATATTCATCAATCATTTTAACTCTTAAATCCATCATCCAAGTAATACATTCAGTTATGGACTTGGATACCTTTGAATACTCTCTTCTCTTAAAAGGCTCATCTAATATTTAACTCACCATGGCTTGATTATTGCCTATACTTTGGTTATCATTACATGGAACAAGGATAGTCACAGTTAGGCTTCCAAGAAAAGTTTTTATAACTCGATCCACAATTACAGCTCCATAAAGTATTATTTCCTCCTCCTTAAAGCTTGGCTTTTTCTTATTCCATCTAAACTCCATAAATCAGGTGAACCATACATTCAGCCTAGGTTAGGTGTCTCTTAATTCTAGTACCATCTCAAACTAAGGGTTTCCAGTTTGGATCCTACGGTTTGGTGATAAGACAATCAAAGCTTATTGTTTGTTTCTTCCTTTTAGGGATGTGGTTAATCTATAAACTCATTGGCTCCCAAAAATAGGTCGATTAGGCGTATCAAATAGAGGATTTAAAATCACAGGGATTAGTATATAACTTTAGGAACGTTTACGTGTAAAATATTTGTTACAAGCCAAGGGGTATGTTTTCCTACTTTTAAATTTAACTTCCACTCACTTTTAGTGTATATTTTAACCCAAACTCTTAATATAACTTATACCACCTTCATTGTAAGCGTCAAGGAGAGTTATTCCTTATCATGTTTATATTAAAATTTATATTACATAGGGGGGTTAATCTAAGTGTATTTCTTGTGCTTTTTATTCGCATTCATAAATTGAGCTATCATAGAAGACATATGCTCATATAGAACCATAAGGATAGTGTAGGACATGAGCCTCAAAATAGGGCAGGTATATTTTAGTGATACTTAGCCCTCTGAAATGTATTAACACTCCTCAATGTTTTAGGTTTACAACCTCCAAATTATGTGTATATATAGCATTTGGTATTGCTATTTAGGTAGTTCTCCTGACTTCAGAAAATATAGATTCAAGGTTTGTTTCTCCCCTTTATTAATTAAGAGTCCAGCACTGTCGCCATATTGATACTAGCTGAGACTCTTGGTATTTGCTCAGGTATTTAAAACCCGTGCTTATCCGTGATGGATGTTTAGTTATATATTTTGAGATTCTGTTTCTCTATTGTCATATTTCAAGGTTTCGCATTATCTTCTCGCGAAGTTAATAAGAGATTGTAAGATTTTCCAATCCCGCACTGGGCGGTAAGCTTAGTGCCTGGGTATCCCATGAAATTCAATGTTTGTTCTTTACGTGCAGGTCTTCAACAAACCCTTTTTGACAATTCATGTAGTCTTAAGTATTTTATATTAGTTAATGTATTCCTTTTCATGACAGCTGCTCGTCATTTAGGCAGGTCATAATTTGTAGTTACTGTAAGTTTGGACAGTGGATAACGCCCTTCGGCGGTCCAAGCAAAAACCAACTTATTATTCCTCACTGGACTATCTCACACCCTTTTATCCCAAGGCTATTCTCGGTTTGTATTCGGTTTAATACTCTTAATCCCATGGTACACTAATCTGGATTCTCCACCAAATATCAACACGTCTCCTGACTTTAAAACAATCTTGTTTGCCTCATTATCCTCTTTGATCCCCTTATAAAAATTCAGCATCATCTCCTATGGAGAATGATACAACTGGTATCCCAATCTTTACCCATACATATCATATATAATTTAAGTTTTGATCCACTCCTATATCCTGGAATATAAAATCCTCCAAAGCCTATTCCCACGTTCTACATTTATTTACAATAATTATTTGTTCATTTATAGTTTAGTATTTATTGAGTACAATCATGTCGGGTCAAAGTCCTTGGCATTATGCCTCTGGATATTCCAGATCTTCGCTCCTAGGCTCAGGTGACCTCGGTCTCATAGGTAAGGAAACAAATGTCGAAGTATCTTATTAGGTGAGAGGTTACCTAAGTTAGGTCTCTCTATATTTTGATACTTACTAACACATACAAGTCTCATTGACTGATAATTATAAACACACATTTAAGCATCATGCATTTGGTTTAAGTTCTTGGCTTACCGGTTTCGCGCTGAGCGCTAGCCTCAGCGCCTGAAGTTCCCACTGTGTACTAGGTGTTTCTTCCTGGAACTATCTCCTTTCCCTTCCGACTCCCGGATGAGGATGGCTGTCCTGCCGGTCCTCTAGTATAGGTATTAGTCTGCAGCGCTTGACCTCCTCTGGGTCCGCCCGCTTCCATAGCTGGTGTTCTCTGTGAACCTTTAGCTCCCTTGTAAACTCGGCTTCCTGGATTGGAAAAGCATTCATACTCCCTGTGACCTTCTTTCTTGCAATATCGGCACTCCACCTTCCTGCCTGCGCAGTCTACGCCTGGGTGATCCTTTCCACAACGCTTACAGTAGTAGTGGCGCCGGGTTAGCTTATTGCTCCTAGGTGGTGCTGATCTCCGTGGCTGTGCATCAATGGCTGAGCCGGTCAGACGAGGAACCTGCTCCTTCGTCTTCTGACCATGGAAGTCCTTCCGCCCCTTCCTCTTATCAAAGAATTTCTTCCCCTTCTTGTAGTAACCGACAGAGGTTGCTCCACTATCATCTCCTTCAGTACTCTTTCTCTTCTTTCTTCCTACGCCTTTTTCCCCAAACTTTTGAATCCTCACAGTGTCAGAGTGGTTGAATTTAGGTATGTAGTCCAACAAACTGGTGAACCGCGCGTAGTACTGGTCAACTGTTTGACTCCCTTGGATTAAGGTCTCGATCTCCTGCCTTTTTCTCTGCTTTAGGTGTTCGGGGTAGAACTTCTCCCGCAACACCTCTACAAACGCTGTCCATCCAAAGTCCGGTGTAGCTCTACGGTGGCCCTCCACAGACCGCCACCAAATGTCAGCAGCGTCCTTCAGGTTGTACGGCGATGTCAACTTTATGGTCTTCTGGAATTCTGACAGCCTTGAACGCCTTCTGGTGCTCTACAATGAACTTCTCCAGTGTGGCGGGGTCCGGTTCCCCTGAATAAGTCGGTACTCTTGCGTCTGCAACACTCTTCAACCAGTTGGTTTCCCTGGGCTGCGGCGGGTGGGGTATGGCTCCCGTAAGTTGAGCTCCTAGTTGCTGCGCGAAGGCCGTCATGGCTGCTGCTAGGCCTGGTACTTCTGGAACATCCGCCGGTGTCTCGCCACTGCGTCCGCTGTTGCCTTCACGTGGTCTTCCTCTTGTCGACATCTATAGTATATTATTATAACTACTCGGTTGCTACACCGTATCACATACACAATCACAAACACGTAAAAGAGTTAACTAACAGTAGTAAAAATATCCCTAGGGTTTTTCTTTCTAAGTAACGAATCCTCACGAACGTTTCCCCATATTCCCAAATATCCTATGCTCATATTCTTGACTCAATATCCTTCATCAGAGCGGTACTCCACTCTGATACCACTTTTTGTAACACCCCTAATCCTAAACCTGTAATAATGTTGCATGTCGTAGCATAATAAATAACAATTCGCAGCGGAAAATAAAACTATCTACCTTGGTGTTACACGTCGTTACTCACCCTTGTGAGTAACAAGACATCCTTACTCCTTCCAACAATACAACTCCTCACGCTGTGATGAACAGATAGCACTCTAATTATTACAAACCAAATCCGACTAAATGAGCAACTAACTGAATACAACAACCTCCTTAATACAATACAAAATAAAACCAAAGGTGTTTGTTGAAAAACACAACTGCTACTCCCGTGTCCCGCACTCCGGCTTGAGTCTTCTTCAATAACCTGGAATGTTTGGCCCATTGAAGGGCTCAGCAATCGAAATGCTGGTATGCTAAATGTAGTCTTAAATCATCAAGATTCCTTAAGTCGTTTTAGCCATCTTGATATTAGATTCTTTACATGAAATACCGGTTTACAATAACAACGGTGATAACTGTATACATTAATCAATCACATAACAACTCACCTATAAACATCAATGTACAATAGTACACAACACCAATAACCACACATCAATGATCCATACACTACAAAAAAAGTATCATTTACTAACACACGGTTTTACTAACACATAGTTTAGTGTCTCTATAGGTATAATTTACTGACACATTATATGTGTCGGTAAAAACTAAATCATCTTTACTAACTCATTTATTAAAGTGTTAGTACACACTTAATTTTTACTGACTCATTTATTAAAATGTCAGTACACACCTAATCTTTACTAACATAAATCTTTGTTTTACTAACTTATAAAATTTTAAGTCAGTATAGTACCTAAGTTATCTGTATTGATAAGTTATAATCAATCACTAAAACCTACTAAAACAAAAAAACTGGCAACGACACACCAACTCCAAAACTAAGTTAGCGCTACTTCCCCTTCTCATCGACGACAATATTCTCCTTTCAGACGCTTCCACACCTTGAGCGACCAAGAGATTGAAGAAATTGAATTGCTGGATTGAATCCCAGAAAGAATAGCGTGGATGAAACTGGTAATATTTCTCTACATTTCCCCCAATTTTGAGATTAGGGTTTATGTTCTTCACCAATTTTCTATGTCGATTGCGCAGTCTTTCTCTGCATCTTATAATCCTGCGCCAGAAAAATTCATCTTTGCAGCTCCTCTTATTTTCACAATGAGTTGTCTAGAAAAGTACTAGTTTATGGTGTGTACAGTCGCCCGCAAAGTATTGGTGCTAAAATCACTTCTCATTGACGATAGCAGGAGCACGCACAGAAGCTTCTGCACCTCGATCGAGCAACAGCACGAGTGAATCCTGAAGGGAATAGGCGTGGATTACCACTGGTAATAATTCGCTACTTTCCCCCAAATTTCTAGATTAGGGTTTATGTTCTTCTCCCTGTTTATTGTTTCGTTTAGTTAGTCTCCTCTGCATCTGTATATTGTTGTCTTGACAGAATGATCCTAGAGAATCAGATTACATTCGTTCATAAAAAACGATTCGGCTTCTGCTTCCTCGTTTTGAGGCTTGTTATTTATTGTGTTGGTGTTCAGTTAGTGAAGCGATGACAGTTTTTGGTCAAAGAATTAGCATATGTTTTGTGCTAGCTAGTAGATTGGTTATATATTAAGTATTGTTGGTTTGTTGCATCTGTTTGGATCAATAAGTCTATTTATCTTTTGTATACATTATCATTCCACAACTGTTTAAGAAAACAGACAACACACATGGTTGGACTGATTTGATATGTAAATAGCATCAGAGTCTTAAGATGATAAGAGTCTAGACGTGGTTAGAGATCACTAAACAAACGACTGGATGAATGCATTTTCATTTTGTACATGACCGTCCAAAAGTTGTTACCCTGGTCATTGTACATCTTTGTTTTTGGATGAATTAGTGTTTATTATAATTGATTGAGTTTTGTCAAAGAATTAGCATATGTTTTGCGCTGGTAGATTGGTTATTATTTTGTGCTTATGATCTGCAACAGCAAGGGTATGTTTCTATCTGTCAAGTCCTACAATGTGTGGACGAAAATCCATCAATTGTTTATTGTGATTTAGACATTTGAAAAACTATTTCTGATTCTGAACCCAACAAGTGTTAGACAATGGTTTTGCACTTCTTTTTTTTTGTCATTGTGAGTTTCCATTCTTAATATTCTTTATCACAAACAAGGGTATAATTTTTTGATCTAGCAGAATTTGTTGAACTATTTCAGTGTGGCTGGATTGGGACTTAGCAAATGATTTCCTTAGCTGTGAACATAACGATCTCTTGAGCGGGTATTTTACTTATGTTTAGCATTTTGTTATTGTATAATAAAGGGGATGAACCTTTTTGATAGGTAGATTTTGGATAGTTATTTGTCTTGTGCACTGAACCTAAATTTATCAACCCACATACTCATTATAAACAGGCCGATATTCGAACAAACCCACGACATTAATCATGCTCTCCAGATTCTTAACGGCACCATAGGCCAGAAATACCAGCAAAAATGAAGCGCTCAAGATGTGAATTTCTCTGGCGTAATTCTTTGTCATACTATGCGTTTGACTGGATTTGACTAGTGGAGTCTCCTCTTCTTCGCCTGACCTTGATTTTCCATACGTGCTGAAGATTTTGAAAAGAGTCGTGCAAAATTACAGTATCGTGGACTGATAACAGTCATTGTGTAGAGAAAATTCAGGTCCTAGAATCATATAACCAGCAGAAGTAACTCATAATACTGTTATAATTCAGAATATGTTGATGTGAATAAAGTGCCGACGATTGCAATTTATGTTGTGCTTTATGGAAAGTATGGCTGATGGTAGCGGTTTTAATGTGTAACTCGTATAAGCTATTATAAGTAAATTCTGTTGTGAGTAAATATGGTTGAATATTACATTTTCTACTTCTTATTGTTTGTCTGTGTCACTATCTTACTTTATGATGTGATGTGTGAATTATGACTGATGATACCAGCAATACCTCTGCAGCATTAGGTGTTATCAAATTTAAGAGCTTATGACATTTTTTATATGTTTCAGGTTCCAAGTGATATCTCTAGAGGTACGAATCGCTCGGTTGGTGAAAATCAACTTTTGTTGAGTAAAATAAATGTTAATGGTACTTCTTCTAGCTAATGAATACTTTTAGCATATTTTTGATAACCATTATTTATTTATGTTCTGTCTTTGTGATGATATAATCTTTTTGGGTGCAGGTGCTGAGTAAAAGAAATTAGATGAAGTCAAGATTTTATTTTAGAAGTAGGAGAAGTATGAAGTAAGAGAGTGTTATGTTTCACTCCTAAACTCGTTCAAGAACAATATTGTATTTTTGGCTTAAATGCAACTTATCTTGATGTTAGCTACAATACTTTTGGAGGATAATGATGAATATTAGTGTTCAAGTTGTGTAATTGTAAATTCTTGACATTTTCAATGCCATTGGAGCTTATAAATTACTACATTTGTTGTTTGAGAATTCACATGTCTGTATATATTAGCAGGAAGATGTGCTGCATTGTGGAAATAATGAGCTGAATTGAATTATTTTTTGTGTTAGTAAAAGTTATACTAACATAAAATTATGAGTTAGTATAGCTGTACAGGATGGTAGATTTTGTTTGTATAGACGGTTTTTACTAACACAAATTATGTGTTAGTATATAGATATACTAACACTTAGTTTTGTGTTAGTATAAATGCACAGCCTATTCTGTCAGTTAAGCTAAGTGTTGGTATAAATCTTCTATCGACTATAAAAATAAGTGTTAGTAAAAGCTCAGAACCCTTTACCGACACACACTTTAAGTGTCTGTATAGACCTATAGTATCTGAGGTTATACCGACACTTTTTTTGTGTGTCGGTAAATGTCAACTGAGTCTATACTGACACTTTTTGTGGCTATACTGACACAAAAATGTGTCTCTAAATGACGTTTTTTTTGTAGTGCAATAATCTCACATTAATAACAATAACCAATAATCACACATCAGTAATTCAAACAAGATACGCGTATTAACTGTACTTGTAGTTGGCCACAAGGCCCTTATCCTTTAAACCAATCACTTAACCTTTTCCAATTATTTTCCACCTCAGGCGTCATGTCAAGACAACCCTTAATAACTTATTAATGGACGATAGTCCCCTGGGTTCCAATGGAACCGTTACCAGCTGACCTTATGGCCCTGGATAATTAAATGACCGTTTCGGTCGAACCTGTGCACCAACGGCAGTGCCCTCCGCCATCCCCGAATGTGGCTGATGGATTCCCTTGAGTGACTCCCCATTGAAGTCTCTCGTAGTGATCACGATGCACAACCAGAAAGTCGAAACAATCTGGATTCCTCTCTTTATAAGTTAGCCTTTTAGTCAGTGATATAATAATCAATCTTTGAGTTAAGACCTTAACAGCTGACCATCAGTTAGGTTCAATAATACCTAAAGGTTAGTTAGTCTTGTTCCAGTTTAGATGTATAAACTTCCAGTCATAAGACGTTCGCGTACAAATACAACGCAACAATGTTGAGCAATACAGTATACAATATTATATACGTAAAATCACAGATATCGCTCTTAAACAATTAACACACAATGTCTGGACCTTAGGATAATCCTTAGGACATTCAGACCACACAATTAACATACCGTTCACCAAGTAACTGCTAGCTTGACAAATTCCTGTCCAGTAGTTCCTTCCCGTACGCTGTTATATCAACATGCAATACCGGGTAATATTAATATAACTATTCACTAAATATTACAGTACTGTTACTATAGAGCTTATACTCGTAGTATACTAACTCTGTATGTTCTTTATTTCCCCCTGTTTATTTAACAGTGGCTCTAGATAGTTCACTAATTCATTATTTTATGTAGCATCCACATGTGATAATGAATTCCCATATTACGATATTTCTTCATCTCTTTAATTATATATCCATAATTATTTCCTCTTATTCCATATACAAATATAATTTGGTCATCTTTATTATAACCACATTTATTTCATAAACTCTATATTATATTCTTTTGGTTATTTTTATCATAACCACAATTTATTTTATAAACCTTATATTATTCCCCATAATATATCACATTACGTAACCTTAATTCCTTTCTTTATTAAATTATAAAACCAACCTTATTAATTTCTGTAATTATAAGTTGGACACAATAACTTTTATAAGTTACCAAATAACCTTATAAATTTGGTATTTACCTTTGGACACATTAACTTTTGTAATTTTCCAAATAACCACATATATCTTTTCGGTAATTACAATTCAAATATTCCAACTTTTATAAATTACTAAATAACCATATAACCTTTATAATTTAATAATTATCCATATTAACTTTCAGTAATTATAAAATGAACATTCTAATTTTATAACTTACCAAATGACCACATTTAATTTTCGGTCTTGACATACACTTTTCTTATATTTACATTTTAATCCCAAAACCTTATATAAGTTACTTATTAACTTATAACCTATAGTTTTAATATTTAATTTCGTAAAATAACCAAGTGACCCATATATTTTCGTAAATCACACTTTCGCCCCAAATCAATTTCGGTTTTAATATATACATTTCCTTTATTTACAAATTAACCCTAAAACTTTATATAAGTTACATATTAACTTATAAACTATAGTTTTAATATTTAATTTTCTTAAATAACCGAAATGGCCCATATACTTTTATAAATTACATTTCCACCCCTTGTCCAATTCGGTTTTACTTAATAATTCCTATAAATTACAAATTCACTCCATAACTTTTATAAACTTAATATTTTATGTCATAAATCATTTTAACCCAAAGTTTTTGGTCAACACTTTGACCAAGACTTAATTTCATAATTAATACTTTAATATATCCATAAATTCACAAGTAATTCGGTTTCACCTCTTATATTTTCCAATAATTACAAAATAGTCCCAAAACTTATAAATTGTTATTTTAACACTTAAACACTTATTTAAATTCACCAAAATTCTTAATATTAATTCCTACCTTATATTATACCATAATTATACCAAACAACTCCTTAAACTCTCGGTTTTCATATTTTGTACACCAAACTTCTCAAAATTTATATTTTTGCCACATAACTTATTTAACTAGCCATTTAAATACTTGTAGCTATTTTTAATGTTCCCAAAATTTATAATATAAGCTAATATACTTATATGCTTTCAAAAATCATCAATTAACACATTTCATTCTCGGCCATAATAATGCTTTACTATATAGTTTTTAAAACTTGATTTAAACCTTATAATATATACTTATAAATGTATATAAGTCATATAACACTTCTAAAAATTATGCTAATGACTTAGAAAGATTATAAACTCAAAATAGAACATTTTATCCTTATATAAATCGGTTTGAACATATATGTATCATATTTAATTTTTGTGACACATATTTATACCTTGAGGTAATAATCTTACCTTATATGTTATAATTTATTTTCTTGACCATATAACCCAAGGTATTTTCGGCCTTAATTTATTTAGAGGTTAGACATAACTTTTATACCAAAGTTTGAAGCTTAAATCAAGCTTAAACTTAATAAACCTTAATTATATATACTTACTCCTTAAATCAAGACAATTCTTGTACTTGATTTCTCCTTGAATTCCAAGCTCTCCAAATGCTATTTTGATGTAGAGAATTCGGCCTCCTTGAATATATTTAGGAGATCCATTTGTTAGACTTCTAACAAAGATTTATAAATAAGATTGGAGTAGTTTTACAAGAGTTTACCTTAGGAATTTTTCAAGGAATTTTTGGTAGACCTTGAGATGATTGTAGATCTAAATTTCCTTCATGAAATAATGACGAAAACTTTAGCTTAGAAGTTCATAATTTTTGGTAATAATTTTAGGGTATTTTACCAAGATTTTCAACATGAAAATATACCTAAACTTGATCTTGTTGTTCCTTGTGTTGTTTTTGAATCTAGGAACCTCCTTGGAGCATCTAACCTTGGCGAAAATTATAAGAGTTGCTAGGATGATTCTTGCTTCAAGACTTAGTAGATTTAGCTAGGAATTTACATAGAAATGGTGTTAGAACTTAGATCACCATTAATGGAGCTTTGAAGATCTAAGGAATTACTTAGTAAATGAAGAAGAAAAGAGAGAAGAAGAGAGGCTTACCATTCGGCCAAGGAGTTGGCACAGGGAGAATGAAGCCTACACTCACGTATGAATAAGGTAAGGAAAGAGAACTCAAAATTTGATTGGCTTTGTTTATTGTTTATTTGATTAGGCATTCTTTTCCTTAGTTTATTGCTTTCATTATTGGCTCAATAAATTGCCCATTATTGTACACACTTTCGGCTGATTGGCATGGGAAAGAGAGGTCCTTGTTTGATAATTGAAAGAAGAAGACAAGAGTAGATATAGGTAGGTGTTCTCTTTTGAATTTTCTACATTAATTGTCTTTGTTCTTCTTGTATCTTACGTATTATATGTGCATATAGGAGACTGATTTCTTTGATAATTGAAGACAATATATCATGGCTAGGTAGGTAGGTATTCTATATTGAATTTTATAAGACAATTTAAGCCTTGTTTCTTGCATAGAAATCGGCCACAATTATTGTGTAAGACAATTGATTTTGTTTGTATTTGACTTAGGCTTATGCATTGTTAGGTAGCTGTCTCCCTTGACCAACTTGACAGCAATAATTACTTGCTTTTCCCCTCTTGAAATCGGCAGCACATGCTTGTAGGAGGCAACTTGTTTTATTTGTTTGTAGTCTTGTAAAAGGTAAGTCTAGCTTGTATTTTATTTCATTACATTAGTTTAGACTAATCTCTTTTGATTCCTTGCAGGTCATACGATGGAGGAGCCTCATTTGACTGTATTTACTTGTTACATTATCATATAATACATGGTAGGATGAGTCACCATCCAATAGACAATTTTCTAGCTAAAATCCTAGTCATAGACACCCAAAATGGCGCATGCAATGGAGGTCAATTGAGACTGATCTTTGCTTAAAATTCCTGTCACATTATATTGTACTAAGACCATACTAATATGTGTAATAGGTTCCAGCATTTATTTGGTACATTTATATGATGGTAAAAGATGAAAGTTTTAAGGTAAAAATGCTGATTTTAGGTACCTTTTTGACCCAAAAATCGCCCCCATTTGTACTATGAATTTAGTACTGGAATTAATTTATTTAGATGTTCAATTTATCCCCTTTTAAGATTATCAACTCGTGGCTCCTCAAAAACTTCAAGGCAATTGTGTAAAACGCATTTTTGTGACACCCGAAGGTGCATTTTTGTGCTTTAAGGATTTTCTGAGAAATAATTAGTCTCTATGAGTTCCAAGTGTTTATTGGCATTTTTTATAGTCAATAATAATATGATAAGGTGTTACATTGAGTTATATGGGGTTATATCAACCCAAAACACAATTCCCGGGCTAACCGGGCAAAAAGGAGCGTTAAGAAATTCGTCCGAGCACTTTGTTTATTTTTGAGGAAGTAGCTCGTGCATTCTCTTTAGAATGTTTAATAATGATGTTAGGAACTCTAAGAATGGATTTTATAGGAGTTTGTGCCACCTCGGCACTCCTCCTAGGCATTCCCAGGGGTTTATGGGACCCCCATAAGGCATCTCCTAGCACTTTGCGTTTAACTGAGAATTTAGTGTGAGTAATTCATCTTAAATGTTTATTAAGGTCTTATGGTGCATTTGGAATGAAGTGTAATACTTTACTTCATCCTATAATGTATTTCCGGGACTTTCGGGCCTTGAGGGCCTTTAGGGTAACTCCCGAGCCTTTTGTATTTTTACTCAGTTTTAGATGAGGTCCTGTATTCTAAGGGTCATATAATGATCCTTGATTAACTTCATGTGAAGTTGATAGCTTATATAACTTGTTTAGCTTAAGGTCGGGCTTTAGCGCACGTTTTGACCTTAAGGAGTTTAGGTGCGTTTTAACGTCTAAGTGTTTATATCCTTCCTTTAGAGTTTAATAGTCCCCTAAATAATACTTATTCATCATTATTTAATTATTTAGATGTTAGGGGTATTTCAGAGGGTCTATCCGATCTTGTCCATCCCTTCTGTAACTCACTGGAATCGACCGACCCTGGGACCGACCTTAGGAAGGGTCGGTCGAGCTTAAAATGTCACGTGCTTCCTTCATCAGAGGGTCCGACCGACCCACGAGACCGACCCTAGGAGGGTCGGTCGGGCGAAAAATTTGCCCAGATTGGTTTTTTTAAAAGCTAGATTTTGGGGCATTCTCCCCCATTCTTAAACACCCACGATACCAGCTAGAAAGAGAAGAGTGAGTGGTGAAAACAAGGGAGAAAAGAAGAGGAGAAAAGAAGAAAAGAAAATGAGGAAGAAAAGATTGAAGATTCAACCTTTATTGAAGCTCTAGAACTCCTATAATGGCTGTTTCTTCCTCTTTCATTCTCTTTATTTTATTAATGGTTGAGTAGTCTTATTTGTATCCTAGGATGGGGTTTGACCCTAGTTTTGCACATTGAATGATTGTGACCTAACTCATTGAATGCTCTTGTTTTTATCTCCTTCAATATCAATTAATGCTTTAAATTGATCTCTTATTGCATTTATGGTGGTTCCAACCAACATTTGAGTTTGAGTTTGGAATTTCACTAAAAGGGAGGTAAACCCTAACTTTTGCTCTCTTGATTTTGGGGGTAAAATCTTAGGGCTATTATTTAAGAGTGTTTGCTTAATGCTATTTAGTGACTTAAACCTCATTTAATTAAGGGGTTTGACTAATTAGGTAAGAATTGGGTTTCCCATGATTTGGGGATTCATGAATTGAGCTCTAATAGGTATTGAGATAATGAGTTATGGTTATGAGATTCTTGTGTGATTTAGGTGATTCCCCACTATCCTAGGGTACTCTTCCATCCATTACATCAAACAATAATTTACTGTTTTTTGTTTTTCCATTGAAAAACAACTAAGCTTGCCTCCGGCTAAACCCCCGTTTAATGTTTTTATTTGCACTTTACTAAAGTACCGAAGCTTGGGATTTAGAAACCAATTTCCTTGTGGATACGACACTTGTTATATTGCAACGAATTGGGTGCACTTGCCCATTTTAGCTAGGTCTTTACTATTACGTTAGTAATTTTCCTAACAAGTTTATGGCGCCGTTGCCAGGGAAATTGATAGTTTCTATCATTTCCCCAGTTTCGATATTTTAGTTTTGTGTATTTAGTGCTTTTATCTTGTTTATTTTCTTTTTGTTATTTGTGTGTTTAGTTGTTTGTCTATATTCTTACATTTTCTACTACTTAAGAGCATTTGGTGTTGGTGTGGTTTAGGTACCTTCTGTTTTCTTGGTGTATGCCAAACACTCGAGCCAAGGGATCTTCACTTGTTAGTCCGAGACCTGAGCTTGAGCGTTCATTGTTGAGAGCCATCCGAACTTTGAAAAATCCAATCATGGCTGATCAAGAACAACCGGGGATAGAAGATAACGGGAACCCACAACAAATGGCTCTCAAAGACTATAACCAGCCAGACACTGAAGGGAGACCTTCAGCCATAGTCCTTCCGGAGTTGACGCTTCAAGAGGCCGGACAATGGGTATTCAAGACCCACTACATCACTGCTGTCCGAGACTTAGGAAAATTCAGCGGAGAAAATCCTGATGAAGCTCCCAGTCACCTAAGTCTCTTCCTCGACTTTTGTAACTCATTTGGTAAAGCTGGTAGAGTCAACGAGAGGATACGCTTGCAGCTCTTCCCGTACTCACTGTCAGATGCTGCATCAAAATGGTATAAGAGTTTGCCTTCAAAGTCAATCCACACTTGGACACAAATGGCTCAAAAAATTCTTGTCAAGTATTACCCCACAAATAGAAATAGGCAATTGATTGGAGAGATCAATACCTTTTGCCAAGAACCGGGGGAGACACTATACGACGATTAGGATTTTTTTAAAGACATACTGATGAATTGCTCCCACCACGGCTTGGATGACCAATCCTTAAGTTTATCATTCTTCAATGGTCTTGACGATGCAAATAGACTCCTTGTGAACTCCTCAGCTGGAGGGAGCTTTATGACTAAGTCACCTCAAGAAGGGATGGAACTCCTAGAGGTGATGACTAGTAACACAAGGCAATGGTCTAAGCCAAAGGGAAGAACTCCAAGAGCAGCGGGTCTCCTTCACGTTGAGCCCACCGACCATCTGTCTGCTCAATTATCTTCACTCACAAAAATGGTGGAGAAGCTAGTTATAGCTCAAAAAGAAACAACAAAATCTATAGCTTCTTCATCATCTGCTTTAGCTTCAACTTCAAAGGGGTGTGCGATTTGTGAGGGTCCTCACGAGACCCACTTTTGTGAAGGCAAAGCTTACGCCGACCCACATGAGGATGCAAACTTTGTAGGCAACCTCCCGGGATACAACTACAACCAACAGAACGCCCCATGGAGGAACCACCCAAACTTCTCATGAAGAAGTAATGACAAAACCCAGGGGGATCAAGCAATGCTTCCAACAATCCCACGGGATACCGGTCACAAGGGTCGACTCAAATGTCCAACCCACAAATGGGTTACCGACCACAAGGAGCACCTCCGGGCTTTCAACAACAACATCAACAACCTCCTCCTCCCTCCACGGATGCCAACGCTGAGCTAAGAGACATGATGAAAACTCTTGTCTCGGTTGTGGCGGCTGATTTCGATGCTTTTAAAGCAAGTCAAATAGCTACCAACAAAAGGGTTGAAGCATAACTTGAAAGTATCTCCCAACAACTTGCTCAAAGACCGCCGGGTGTTCTTCCAAGTCAAGCCAAGCCCAACCCAAGAGAGCAAGCAAAGGCGGTGACATTAAGGAGTGGGAGATTACTTGATCTGTCATGTTCGCAAGAGGACATAGAATCCCAAGAAGATGGATCACAAGAAGAAGAGCAAGAGATTGTTAAGGAGCCCCCATCTCCACCTAAGGAAGATTCCAAGGAGAAGGAGTCTCCTGAACCATTTACTTCTTCTACTCTTGCAAAACATCTTCCCCCTCTTCCTTTTCCCAATATACTCAAAAAGAAAAATTTGGGTGAACAATTTGGGAAGTTTCTAAGCATTTTCAAGAAATTAATGATTAATATTCCTTTCTCTGATGCTTTGAAACAGATGCCGATATATACCAAATTCATGAAGGACGTCATTTCAAATATGAGATTGCTGGAGGAAGCGGATACCGTTCACCTCACTAAGTCTCAATGGTTCTCCAAAGCTTGGAGATCCCGGTTTGCCTATAGTTCCTTGCTTTATTGGTGAAATTGATTGTGGTAGTGGACTATGTGACTTAGGTGCTAGTATAAATCTTATGCCACTCACTCTCAACTTTTAATAAGCTTGAAATTGGTAAATGCACTCCCATGCAATTGCAATTAGCGGATATATCTTTGGTTATCCCTAAGGGAAAGGTAGAGGACTTAGTAATAACTGTTGGAACATTTGTCTTTCCAACTGATTTCATTGTGATAGACATAGAAGAAGACAAGAGAGTACCACCGATTCTGGGTAGACCTTTCATGAGATCTGCTAGGGCCCTTATAGATGTGGAGAAAGGCAAAATAATCCTGTGCCTTCACAATGAAAAACTAGAATTTGGCATGTCTAAAGTAGTGAAAAGACCCTCACAGACTAAGGTTGTTTTTTCTATTGATGTTGTAGATTCAATTGTGCAAGATCATTCTCTCTCTCTTGTCAAACATGATGGTCTTGGATTAGCTCTGTTTAAGGCTTGTGTTGAAGAGGAATTTCACCTAGAACTGACAGAAGTGGTGGCTGAGTTGAACAGCAGATTTGTTTGCCATAGAACATGCTATCCACCACCCGAACCATTGGAACGCGCTGCTCAGAAGCCGTTACCCTCGGCTGAGAAGCCTCCCACTGTGGAGAGGAAACCTCTACCCTGTCATCTCAAATATGCTTATTTGACTGACTCGTGTGTTCTACCTGTTATTATTTCTTCTTCTTTGACTGTTGCACAAGAGGAAAGTCTGATGAGGGTGCTTTGAAGCCATAAACGGGCTATTGGGTGGACTATAGCCGACATCAAGGGAATCAACCCTCATTTCTGCACCCACCGGATATTTATGGAAGATGACTACAAGCCGTTGGTCCAACCTCAAAGAAGATTAAATCCGAGCATGATGGAGGTGGTCAAGAAAGAGGTTCTCAAACTCTTGGATGTGGGGATTATCTATGCCATCTCTAACAGTAAGTGGGTGAGTGTCGTGCAAGTGGTCCCAAAGAAAGGAGGCGTTATTGTCGTCCCCAATAAAAAGGGTGAGCTGGTGTCTTAGAGGACTACCAATGGCTGGAGAGTCTGCATCGACTACCGGAAGCTGAACACCGCCACTAGAAAGGACCACTTCCCTCTCCCATTCATTGACCAGATGCTCGAGAGGTTGGCGGGGGCAAGACTACTACTACTTCCTAGACGGATATTCCGGATACCTCCAGATCCCCATAGCTCCTGAAGACCAAGAGAAGATGACATTCACCTGCCCTTACGGAACATTTGCTTACACCCGGATGCCATTCAGGCTATGCAATGCTCCGGCCACATTTCAGAGATGCATGATGTCGATCTTCTCCGACTTCCTAGAGAATAGCATTGAGGTCTTTATGGACGACTACTCTGTCTTCGACCCCTCCTTCGACACTTTCATGGACAACCTAGGTGCTTCGTAATTTCAAGGTTCAAAAGCTTTTGGTTGTGTGGTGCTGTACCTAGGTTCTTCGTCATTCCTGATAGTTGTGTATCTGTTCTTTGTTACTTTTCACAGGTCCAAGCGTAAATTTACAAAGTATCTCCTTCGGTCGGAGTTATACCGTTTACCTTACCTTTGAATGTGGTCTCACCGGAGTCGTGTAAAAATGACACACTCGTTCACTCATGGTTTTTCCGCTCAAGACACTCTCGTGAATTTTTCACTCAGAGACTTGTTCATAAGCTTAAACGAAAGATTAAAGATGACAAATCTAAACTCAGATTGCCCCCGGTATTGATTTGGGGTTTATGACAACAGTTTTGACAAGTGTGCACTTAGAACCGCTTTGTGAATTGCTTGGATGTTTTGGGATAGGTTGTGGTGTTTGGCAAGGCATGTTCAACCTTTTATAAACGAAAGACAAGTCGTTATGTTCCGTTGTCACAAAATGATTATTTCGTAATCCTTTTTTAAAGAAGTGAATGCTCATCATTTTTTTTTGTTTTTTGAATTAATGAATAATGTCGTGCAAAGAAATTGTAAAGATGGAACTATGTTTTATTCAATGAATGAAAAGATAATGTGGAAAATTATAACCTTAGGGAAACTACCTAAAATGATAAATAAAACTAGCTAATATAAAAGTTGGAAGAACGACTGAGAAAAGAAAACTACTGAATCGAGAAAACTCCTAAAAAAGCAATTTCTAATGATGCTGAACTGTCTGATGCCAACTACCGAAGACTCGAGCTCTCGACTGTCGGGATGCCATTGAGATGACTGTGATCTTATTCCTTCTAAACCTGGAGTAGGCTTCGTGAAACGTCTGAACTAGGAATGCCTATGGGTTATGTATGAGGTACCTGGGCCTAAATCTTTTCTAAACTAAGAGTGAGGTGCATGGACTAGAGTGAGTCCTAGACTATAACGAATGTGTGGGCTTGAATACCCTTGATCTGGAAGTGAAGCAAATAGACTGAAGGAAGCTAAATGGACTGTGAATGGGCCACTAGGCCGAGAGAGCAGCTTTGAAGTTTAAGTTTCGTTTGATGTTCTTGTTGGGCCTTGAGGCCAGAAACTAGAATGAATGAGTTACACAAACTATCTTGAATTTGAACGGGCCTAAACCTAAACAAACAATTTTGATTGGGCCTAAAAGATGATACCTAGATCTAGAACTTTGGACCGGAGCACGAACAAAAAGTTTATCTAGACTAGAATGAACCTTTGGGCTGACATGTTTAAGAATTTGGCACTTGGGCCAGAATGTGTTTGGGCTACAAGTAAATCACATGGGCTAGAGTGGTCCCTAAATCACAAATGGGCCTAAATTTTTTTAGGTCAGAAAAGATGGCTGCTGAATCGAAAAAGGATTTCAAGAGTAAGACCTTATTTCAAACGATTGATTTTCAGGACTTGTGAGTTATTTCAAGTTCAGGTGGATTTATTTTTGTGGGCCTAGAACTAAATGGATAATCGAATTGGGCCAAAAGAGAAATCGCCTAGATCTAAGGTTTTGGGCTAAAGCTCAAACAAATGACTCACATATTCAAACCAAGCAGGGCCTTTGGGCCGCAAACAATAAAGCCATAAATTCAGGTTGGGCTGAGTTGGTGTAGGATAAAGTTCCTATCACTTTCTAGGCTTGGTAGTGGGCCAATCACACAAGAAAACAAGGTTTCACACAAGTTCAACATGTCCTCACTAGACGATTTTGATTAATGGGTATGGATCGATCCGGAGAGGTGCTTGGGGCGTGGGCTCAGGTCACCACAAAGGAATATGGCTTGTGAAACTTGTAAGCGCTCCTGATGCGTCCCCGACCTGTCGTGGACGTATCGTGGACTCTAATAAACCTTGATAGTTTGGGAAGGGACGAGAGATAAACTTAAACTGGAAAACACATTTCGATTGAGAATTTACACACACGAAATTCACTCAACCTCCCTTGCCCCATTCACGGACTCCCGGTACAGGTTCAACTTTACGCCTAAAGTCGTAAACCCTCTCCTGACTATCGGCTTACGGTTCACCGACCGTTCCCCGATCTATCGTCCTATCAATTACCCAATGTATTGATACTCTAACCCAGTCCTCTCTAGCTCACCAACTCTCTAGCACTTACACACACTCCTAAGTCTGATCCACACTTGCCCAGATTATCTCTATCTTTTCTCTCGTACAGGCTTTCTTACATATGGAATAAATGCAAGTATATATACACGGTTTGTTAGGATGTAACTACCGTCCTGTTGATCCCTAGACTTCTAGGAGTTGACTACTATTTCGATTATTCACATAACAACCATACTAGACTTGTAGAGAGTCTTCAACTTGATCTGGAGGCTTGAGCTACGTGTCACCTCATGGTTGGTCAAGTTGGCGGCAACCCTCTTGATAGGTCGATCACCACTTGTGTGCCCCACTTGCCTGATTCTGTCTGGCTCATTAAATGCTCATTAATGCCCTCTTCTGAATTCATTACGGCTATGCAATGATGTTCTTTTATAGCTTTGTTATCTTGTGCATTAATGAACTTCTTCTTTTGTCGCGAGCTTGTCTTGAACAAGTTGCTTATGTGGATGTATGTGTCTTAACTGAATGTGTCGATCCTTTGCAGTCTTCTGTCTTTGATCTTCATCTTTAAGCATAAGAGATATCTTTATGCGGTGTCTGACTGGTTGTCTGTGCTAGAAGTTCTTTGGAGCTCTCGCCGATAGGTGCCCGACTGGTAGGGCACATGTTGTGGATTGAGCGCGCTTGCAACCTTGCGTGCTAAGCCACTCATGACTTAAGTGCGCTTTCAACCTTGCATGCTAAGCCACTTATTCACCTGTCTATCTGAATCATGAATCTTGACAAACATTAGATAGACAATACAAGGTTTGCTATCATCAAAACTAAAGGATCTTGTCTTAACAATTTCCCCCTTTTGATGATGACAACCTATACACTTATATGTACTCGGCAATTCAAAAATTGAGGGATTCCCCCTAAGAAGGATTCCCCCTGAGTTTGTTAAGGGTCTTTAAAATTTTTTAACGAATGATAGCCATAAGTGACAGCTTTTATGCACAAATAAGTGACAGCTTTTATGTTATACTACAACCAAAGTAGATAAAGTTTTCATTCAGATTCATTCAGATGATACATAGTACAAGGACGATAGACATAGTCTCACAAGTACATATACTTTTTCTTTCCCCCTTTGCCATACAATAAAAATAGGGAGCAACTACACGACGTAAGATGTTGTAAAGGCCATGACATTCCATAGATTACAAACTACAAAACATGATCAAGATATTCTAGATGGAGTGACGGGTTTGGGTATCCCATTCATAATCTTCTGGGCCAAAAGGTTCATCCTCCGAAAAAGCGGCTTTGATCCAAGAGGGTTTGGCTGTGGTAGGTTTGATCAAAGGTGATTCAGCTGTGGTAGAAAGGTCGGACTCATCAGATTCTATGGTGAACTTCATGCAGTGTGGAGAACGTGTATGTGATAGAGTGACGCTTGAGGTGATAGACCAAGCTGTAAGTGAATTGGAGTCTGGTTGAACATAGCTTTGGGCGACGTATTTCTTTGGATGTTTTGTGGCCATGAACTTACGAATGGTGGAGTGAATGGTTTGCTCATTTGAGCTAGATGAACTTTGTGGAGTTTGTGTCATTGTGTGATATGTGAGGGACTGGGTGTGAATGGAGGATGGAGTGAGCAAGTTTTTATAGACAATTTGGATATGCTCAACGACTGATCGGTGAGTGGCATTAAATGAGGTGCTACGTCTTGTGGGCTATGTTTGTAGGCTTTTTAGGTGTCAAGGTCCAAGATTGGATTAGTGGAATGGATGAGACTAACTATCTCAGATTTTTTACAATTTTTAATCAAGGAAGAAGCAGACAATACAATAAATTATTTCGTACCTATCATAAGCGTTCAAGTATACAAAAACCAGTTGCATTTTCATTCATATCAAAAGGTACTTTGAAACAGATAGTTAATGGCAGATAAACATAGTAATGGGAAAAACAAAATCTAGGCCTAGAGCTAGTTTTTATCACGGTTTGCTCATGTCTTTAAGAGACTAAGAACACTCAGGCAATGTGGGAGTCTATAAAATCTATTGCTCCTTGAACCATGTGATGAACACTTGGTTCAGTGGAGATAGCCTGCACAGCGGTAAGAGTGACTCTTACTCGCTGAAGAACGTCCCGAGTTGAAGTATCCAGACTGGCCTGACCTGTCGTGGACCGGTGAGAGACTTCTCTTCCTCTTGAGTCCTGAAGCTCTTATTGTTGCTCGCGGTCCTGATCGTGCTTCCTCACTCTTTGTGGGCTTCTGGATGGCAACAAGCTTATCTCCCTTAGTCTTTATCCCCATTTTGGATAGCACCTCGGAGCCAATGCAGTCTTGAGCGGTGCGCGCGCACTCGTGGAACTTGTCGGTGTCCACTCCACTCTCCAGGAGTGCCGCGGTGACCACTCCCCCGTGCACCAGACCTTGGTTCACTAGACGATTCTCATCTAGGGTGAGGATAATCATGGCTGGTAGATCGATTTTCTCCTTGGTCTTGAGTGCGAACAACAGCCTCAGATCTCGGGCATTGATAATGTGGGTGCGCTGGTTCCTTGGGGTGATGTTGTGGGTGACTAAGCCGAAGAGGACACTGTTGGTGATGGACATGTCCACGACATTGAAGTTCTTCATTGATGCTCCTTTGTTGAGCAAGTTGACCATCTTACCTCCTTGGTGTCCTAGGTCATTCCAAGTTGTTTCCTTAGGGATGACCAGACCTTCTGGCTCTAGGTTGAAAGTCTTGCAGATCCAAGACTTGAAGATGGTGATTTGAGTCGTTTGGACTGTCGAGAGGAGGTGGTTGTCATCTTCATCACTCTGGAGTGGTCCAAGATATCTCATATGCTCCTTCAGCAGCTCGGTGTAGACAGGGATAGGCTTCTGAAAGGAGTCTACCCATCCTTGGAATTCTAGTAGCTCGATGACCTCACCTAGACCCATCTTCTTCATCTATTCCATATCCATTGTCTTGGGTAAGACGGGACAGGAGCGGTCGTTGACGTTCTCGGCCTTGATTAATGGAGCCTCTAGCTCTTTGATCCTTTTTAGTCGCTTCAAGGACTATGGAGGTTGGGACTTAGCAACTGATTTTTCGACGTGAGCAAGCTCCTCGACCTCCTTGGTGCTAGAAGAAGCGCCCATCTTTCCTTTTCCCTTGGCCTTCATCAAGTGAGCACGCTCCTCGAGCGTGTGAATAACAGGTGATGATGATTCTGTGTCGCTATCACCGTTTTTAGGTTGTCACTGAGGTGTCGAAGACCTGGCAATGACTGGTTCTCTGAAAGCGGCTATGAGGTTTGCCTCTTCTTCGGAGTCAGGTGCAGTTATACCTTCCTCCTGGCCTATCTCTTCTACTGAGGCTTCCTTTTGTGACGGCTCGTCACTTTAAACCTCCTCTTCCTCCAGTGATTGAACCACCTCTTTGACGATAGCTGAAGGAGAGGCTTTTTCTTCCTCGGTGAAGCGTAACCGATGTGTTGTTTTCTCTGGTGTTGAGTGGGATTTTTGTGGAGCTGTTTGTTTTTGGGCGCGCCTAGATGCGCGAGTTACACGACCAGTTGTGGCGGTTGAATGGCCCTTAGATTTTGGTGGTTTGGCTTTGGATTGCTTTGTGATGTTTTTGGAAGTTTTAGGTGAGGGGGCAGGAGAAGACAGTTTTGGTTCTTTTGTGGGAGTAGGATCAGGAATAATAGTGGGTTTGAAAGTGCCGGATTTGATGAGGTTGTAGGTTTTGGGAATGTGGGATTTTAAATACTCTACCTCACTGGCGAGAAGGTTCCCCTCCTGCACTACTTTAACCGTAAGCTTATCTTCCTCCTCCCTTGTCAGTCGAGTTGGATATTTTGTCCGCAGGATGTCGGCCACTTGTTGCGTGGAAGCTTCCATAAGGATGTCTTTTGCTTTTGATCGTAGAGCAGTCTTAGGTGCCATTTTCAGTGTAGAGGATTTTTGTACTGGAATTTAGAACTTTTTGCTCGGGTGTTCTTTAACGATTGTGAGGCAAGGGATTTTTGCACTTAAGTCTCACAGGAAGTTTTGTGAGAGAGAAGAGAAAATGCTCTGAATGCTTAGAGGGATTAGAGAAAATGAGGGCAATAGTGTGACAAGAGTAAAACTCTCATCGCCCTTTTATAGATATCGAGTAACGGTCGGTGACCGCTCCTCGTCCGCTCGCTGACATGTCCTAACGGTACTATTCATAACGGGCAGCGGTCATGACGGTTGTCAGCGATCCGTTGAGAAGTTTTCCCGTTTCTATCCATTGGACTATCTCTAATCTAATCTCACTTTGTGGAAAATGACATATCTACTTCAAGCAGTCGTTTGACATAACTTCTATGCATTAAACTGATCGTTGACTACTGAACGACAATATAACAGGTGTTGCTCACATGTCTGTGACCGATCGTGGGAAATAAAAAGCAGTTTAACTGTGATTAATGAATATCATTCCAAGATCATGAACAATCTTAGTAAACCTTTCTCTACTTAATGGCTTAGTAAAGATGTCATCTAGTTGGTCCTCAGTAGAAATATACTTTAAACCAACTAATTCCTTTTCACAACAATCTCTAATAAAGTGATGTCTAATGTCAATATGTTTGGTACGAGAATGATGCACTGGATTTTTGGAGATGGCACTTGTATTATCAACATAATTGGTAAAGTACCTATTTTGACGCCATAATCACCAATTTGTTGTTTAAGCCATAGGAGTTGAGCACAGCAGCTTGCAGCAGCAATGTATTCACATTCAGCTGTTGAGATTGCAACACTTTGTTGTTTCTTTGATCCCCATGCAATCAGACATGACCCAACAAAGAATGCTATTCCTGAAGTGCTCTTTCTATCGGTGATAGATCCTCCATAGTCTGCATCTGAAAATCCTACTACTTAATGGCTTAGTAAAAATGTCAGCTAGTTGGTCTTCAGTAGAAATATACTTTAAACCAACTAATTCCTTTTCACAACAATCTCTAAGAAAGTGATGTCTAATGTCAATATGCTTGGTACGAGAATGATGTACTGGATTTTTGGAAATAGAAATAGCACTTGTATTATCACACATGATAGGTAACGTACCTGTTTTAACACCATAGTCACCGATTTGTTGTTTGAGCCATAAGAGTTGGGCACAACAGCTTGCTGCAGCTATGTATTCTGATTCTGTAGTAGAGATGGCTACACTTTGTTGTTTCTTTTATCCCCATGCGATCAAACATGATCCAACAAAGAATGATGTCCCTGACGTGCTTTTCCTGTCAGTGATGGATCCTCCATAGTCCGCGTCTGAAAATCCTACAATGTTACAATTTGTGAATCTGGGATAAAATAAACCAAGATTCATGGACCCTTGGAGATAACGTAGGATTGTTTTCACAGCTGTGAGATGACTCTCTCTAGGATCTGCTTGAAACCTGGCACATAATCAAATGCTATACATAATGTCAGGTCTACTAGCAGTTAGATATAGTAGAGAACCTATCATCTCCCTGTACAACCGCTGGTCGACCGGTTAGTCACCAGTCGTGATGCCCATCTTTGTGCCAACGACCATTGGTGTGTCAAACGGTTTGCAACCTTCCATTCCAAATCTCTTTAGTAAATTTTTACGTACTTTTGCTGGGATATGATGACCCCTTCAATGTCCTGCTTGACTTGAAGTCCTAAGAAGAACTTCAGTTCTCCTAGATCACTCATCTCAAATTCTTTCTTCATCAATGCTTCAAACCTTTTGCAATACTTTTCATCCGAAGCTCCAAAAATTATATCATCGACATATACTTGCACAATTAAGAAATCTCTTTTGTTATTGTAAACAAATAGAGTTTTGTCTATTTTACCTCTTTTGAAGTGGTTTTCCAATAGATAGGAGGATAGGCGGTCATACCATGACTAGGCCTGTCAAACGGGTTATCCGTTCGGGTTTTGGGTCATATCTTTTCGGGTCAATATCCGTTCGGGTCATTAAACTTTCGGGTCATTTCAGGTTTGGGTCATTCGGGTTTGGGTCATTTCGGGTTCGGGTTGTAATAGTGTTAGATAGAATCAGGTTTCGGTTATTTCGGGTCATAGTTAATATTTTTTGAAAAAATTATAATATAAATATATACCTAATTTTCTATAAGAATATACAACATATAGATTGCAGAACTTTCAATACAATGTCTATTCTGAATTTTATTCGGATATACTAAGTTTGAATCAAGTTTTTTGTCATATTTATTTAGGTCATTCAGGTTTGGGACAATTTATGGTCACAATTATTTCATGCTATTCGAGTTTGGATAATTTTTAATTACTATTATTTCGGGTCATTTCGGGTTCGGGTTGGTTTCGGGTTATAAATTTTTCGGGTCATTTCAGGTTTTACCCAATTGGGTTTCGGGTTTATTATATTTAAATATTTTCGGGTTTCAATCGGGTTTCGGGTTTGGATAAAACGGACGGGTTTTCGGGTTGGGTCAAATTTGGACAGCTCTAACCATGACCTTGGAGCTTGTTTGAGCCCATAAAGAGCTTTGTCAAGCCTAAGTACCATGTTTTTTCCTTCTTGTGTCTTAAAACCTGGAGGTTGTTCAACATACACTTCCTCTTTGACGTACCCATTGAGAAAGGCACTCTTGATGTCAAGTTGGAAGAGTTTAATTCCTTTCTGTGCAGCAAATGCAATTAGTAATCTGATGGACTCCATCCTTGCTACTTGAGCGAAGATTTCTTGGAAGTCTATTCCTTCTTGTTGACGATATCCTTGAGCTACCAGATGAGCCTTGTTCCTGACCACTTCTCCCATCTCATTCAGTTTGTTTCTAAAGACCCATTTTGTGCCAAGTACTCCTTGATGAGTAGGTCAAGGCACAAGATTCCAAACTCTGCATCTTTCAAACTGATTTAATTCTTCTTGCATTGCCCTGATCCAATCAGAGTCTTGAAGAACTTCTTTAACGTTCTTGGGTTCAATGGATGAGACTGTCATTATTTTGCGCTCTAGTTTGAGTTCCCTTGGAGATATCTGATATGATGTTCTCCAATGGATGATCTTTGTACAAAGCACGAGATTGATGAATGGTTGATGGTGATAGAGGATCTTCGACATCATTATTTCCTTCGATGACCTGTTGTTGACTTGTCGCTGACCTGTCGTGCAGGTTTTCTTCAGTCGGTGATTCATTTTTGGGATAATTTGTGTGATCCTGATCAGCTAGATTTAATCCAAGTCCTTCGTCTTCTTCGGCTTTCCTGACTATGTGAGCATTAGCCTCATCAAAGACCACATGTACACTTTCTTCTACCTTCAGTGTCCTTTTGTTGTAAACTTTGTATGCCCGGCTCCTCTCAGAGTACCCAAGGAAGATAGCCACATCACTTCTGGCATCAAATTTTCCTAGAGGATTCTTTTCATTATTGTGGACATAGCATTTACAGCCAAAGACCCTAAGGTGACTTATGTTTGGTTTTCTTCCCTTGATTCGCTCATAGGGAGTTTTGTTGAGGATAGGTCGTATGAGCGTTCTATTTGTGATGTAGCATGCAGTTGCTACTGCTTCTGCCCAGAAGACCTGAGGAAGACTGCTCCCCAATAGCATGGCCCTGGCTACCTCTTGTAGTGTTCTGTTCTTACGCTCAACTACCCCATTCTGTTGGGGTGTTCTTGGTGCTGAATATGTGTGATTGATTCCATGTTGTTTACACATATCCATGAATTGTTGATTCTCAAACTCTAACCCATGATCAGACCGTAAAGCCTTGATTTTGTGGTTGAGTTGTACTTGGACTTTTCCTGCAAAGACTTGAAATTTCTCAAAGACTTCGTCGTTGGAAGCAATGACGAGTGTCCAAACAAATCGTGAGTAATCATCAACAATTACAAACACATACCAATTTCCTCCAAAACTTTTGATTTTCATAGGTCCACATATGTCCATGTGAAGTAATTCAAGTGGCTTGGATGTACTAACTAAGTTCATTGATTTGAAAGAAGTCTTAGTTTGTTTGCTTCTAACACATGTATCACAAAGATTGGTCTCAGATTTCTTAATCTTAGGGAGACCTTTTACCAACTGTTTCTTGACAAGTTTTCTTAACAACGAAGTGCTAACATGCCCTAGTCTTTTGTGTCACAGTGTAGAGTCATCTATTGAAGCAGTCAAGCATGGAAGATTTGGACTATCAATATCCTCTAGACTGGTTACATACACATTTTTCCATCTTTTTCCCTTTAACAACTCCTTACCATTTTTCTGATATTCTATGCTACAATGTGTAGAAAAGAAATGAACTGAGTTGCCTTTATCATAGATTTGAGATACACTAAGCAAATTGAATTTTAAACTGCTAACTAAATTGACATTATCTATGACATAATCTGACGTAAAACCAACCTTACCTACACCGATGATTTTTCCTTTCTTATTGTCGCCAAAGGAAACTGTTCCTTGGCTTCCTGACTAGAGTGAGAAGAACTTTATTTTGTCTCCAGTCATGTGTTTGGAGCACCCGCTGTCGATGTACCAGCAGGGGTCCATTCCCACTCGATCCTGCACTTAACACGTTAGTGGTGTGGGGTTAGGTTCCACAGAAGGGTTGGACCCAATTCCATAAATGACCATTGTTCTAGAATCATTTTTTACTACCCATTTTAGTCCTATACCTTTGAGTTGCCAGTGCCCCATGAATCGTGTTCTATAGCATTTGGCTTTATGATGACCCAGTTGTCTACATAGATGGCAGATACCTCTACGACTGGTCTCTGACTGGCACCCGACCTGTCATTTGGTTCTCCTCATGGGTGTCTTAGGAACAGCTTCTAGCTTAGCATGTTTTTCTTTGACTGTAGCTAGTTCCTTTTCTTTTGCGTTAAACGCAATAATCAGTTCATCGATTTTAGGTTGTTTTCCTAGTTTTAACTTTTCATGAGCGAAGAGAATTTCACTATAGTCGATTTGCCGTTTCATGAGTGCCCTCATTAGGTTATGTACCTTGTCTTTGCCTGAATTTTTCTTTAATTCTTCATTTTCCTCCAAGAGTTCCTTGTTTTCATTTTCAAATGCCTCTAGTTGATCAACTAGTATGAGAGAAAACTTTCTAAGTTCAGAAGTTCAGCTTTTAGAATTCTATGCTTGAGTTTAAAGTATTTTACCTTGTTTTGACCTTCTTCCTCTGATTCTGATGTGTCATTGTATTGCACCATCAGGAAAACTTCCTTAAGGCATAGATGAGCCTTATCATCCTCTGAGATATCACTGTCTGAGGTTTGGTTGTCGACGCTTAGTTCAGAGTCTCCCCATGCAGCAACGAAGGCTTCTTTCCTTGGCCCTTTGTTGAATTATCGTCGGATAGGCTTCTTGACCCTGTCGTTGTCTTCTCGGGGTCGTTGAGGACAGTCTTTGATGTGGTGTCTGCGTCTTGAACACCCAAAACATTTGTCATTGTTTTTCTTCTGATCATCCGACTCTTTGGGCTCTTTCCCTTTCCTTATTTTTTTCTTATGAACTTTCGAAAGTACCTCTTAGCATAGAGGACCATTTCATCATTGTCGTCTCCTGACTCGGATCTTTCATTTTCAGCTACTTGAAGGGCTATGCCTTTTCCTTTATCTCTTAATGAGCTTTCTGAGTTTCTTTGTTGTAGTTTTAACTCGAAAGCCATTAGAGATCCTAGCATGTCTGCCAAAGACATCTTGGAGAGATCATGTACCTCTTGCATGGCGTTGACTTTGCTATCGAAGGAGGCAGGAAGAGATCTGAGGAACTTCCGAATTTGATCCTCATTTGAGATGGTTCTTCCAACTTCCAACATTTCATTGATGAGCTTGTTGAACCTTGTGTACATTTCAGAGATACTCTCCTTTTCTTCCTTTTTGAATAGCTCCCAATGGGTCAACAGCAGCTCGACGCGGGTCTTTTTGATTTCATCATTCCCTTCATATGTGACCTCAAGAGTTTTCCAAATCTTTTGAGCCATTTTAGTTGAGGCTACCTTGGAGTATTGTTCAGGTAGTAGTGCACAGTGTAGAATTCTTACTGCTCGCGCATTGAAATTCAGCTTCTTTATTTGATCATCCGTCATGTTGTCTACTGATATGTCTTGTCCTTGAGCATTTTGGAAGGTATATTGACCACGTGATATAACCCTCCACATTCTGGGATCATCATACTTGATATGAAACTCTATTTTGTTCTTCCAGTGAGTGTAGTTGTCTCCATTAAAATGTGGTGGTCCATTTGGTGCAGAACCTTCTTCTGACGCTAGTAGGCTTGCATGAGTCATTTTGATCCTCTTCCAAAGCAGTTAGCTTTATAGAAGAGACCTGCTCTGACACCAATTGAAACTGGCTGGCGCTCCTGATGCGTCCACGACCGGTCGTGGACGTATCGTGACTCAAATAAATTTTGATAGTTTAAGGAAAGACACGAGATAAACCATAAACTAGAAACTCCATTTCGATTGAGAATTTACACACACGAAATTCACTCAATCTCCCTCGCCCCACACACGGACTCTCGGGACAGTTTCGACTTTACCCCTAAAGTCCTTAACCCTCACCTGACTATCGGCCTACGGTTCACCGACCGCTCCCCGACCTGTCGGCCTATCAAATACCCAAAGTATTGACACTCTTAACCCAGTCCTCACTAGCTCACCAAGTCTCTAGTACTTACACACACTCTTGTCTGACTCACACTTGCTCGGATTGTATCTCTTCTTTTTATCTTGTAACCTTGTTTTACATAGGACATAAACGCTCATATATATACGCGTTAGTTAAGGTGTAACTAACGGCCTATGAATATGTAGACTCTAGAAGTAGATTACTTCTTCTTCTCTTATTATAATAGTCGCACCCTACTGTAGATTATCTTACAACTTGATCTGGAGCTATCAACACACGTGTTGCCTTGCGATTGGGCAAGTTGGTGGGCGTCTCCCAAGTGGTCGGTCATCACTAGCATACATCAACTTGTCTGACCTTTTCTGGTTAATTAATGCTCATAAATGCTTTTTTTCTGAATTTATTTCAGCTATGTAATGATGTTCATTAATAGCCTTTGCTTATCTTGTTATCTTGCACATTAATGAGCTTCTCCTTTTGTCGTGAGCTAGTTGCTTGTGTAGGTGTGACACATCTGAGTGAGCTTGTCGACGTTGCAAAACCATTTCCGTCCTTGTTTAATGTCTGATGTATGAGATATGTGATAGTGTGGTTCTTGACTACTTGTGTGTTACTAGAACTTCTTCGAAGCTGTAACGCCCTTATTTAACATATTTTTAGCGGAAATAAAATACTAAAGGCGTACAGATCATCGGGTTCCAAACACCCGGCACCAAACCTCACCAATTACAACTTACAATCTATAAAAGCTACGGTCTGAACTCGAGAAAAACTTAACACAAACATAATAGAAATCGAACATATTAACTCTCCACAAAACCTAGTCCCATCCCAAACGCTCATTCTCTTCGTGGCCACCTGTAAATCAATTCGTACCTGCAAGATGAAACCAAGCAGCCCACCCCGAGTGGGGTGGGTCAGTTCCTTGGAATGGAACTGGTACGATCCTCCAAAAACAACTTAAAATACAATTCTTAAATAAATTAACTTGAAAACAAACACTTAAAACACTCAGAGGAATAAAGCATTTCACAATCACCAAATCACGATATTAAGATAAGAATAAAGTTTAATAACTGAAAGATAAGGTTAGTGAACGAAATCACATCATGTGTTAGTGAACATCCATTTCCTTAGTTAATCCCAATACCCGTTAGGAGTAGAAAAACCCAGATAGTCACAAAGGACTAGGAATGATAAAATAGCTCCAAGAACCCATAACTCGAGAGTGGAATAAAACCCATTGGGAGAGATGGCCCCCACCGCCAGTCAGTTTTCACAAGGATGAGGTAAACAGACCTCCGCTGTCAGTTGTCCACATGGACGAGGTATAGCAGACCTCCGCTGCCACCGACCCGTTCTCAGTCATCGGTGAAAAGTGTGTGCACCACTTATTAGAAATAATCCATACTCAATACCAAGAATAACTTTTTACCATATTCCCACTAGATCACCAACTACCCAGAGCAATACCAAAACACTCAGTCCTACAGAGTGCAGAAGCGAAAACCCTAAGCAGCCAATGTCTAATGGGGCACCAAGTAGAAGGAACCAATACCCAAGTAAGCTTCACATCCAAGGCTCAGTTAGTCACACAAGCTGAGTTAGTCACACAACCAATTCCTTTTTAGAAATTCCTCTTAAAGCCAGTTAGCGTTTTCCAAAACATTCCACAAGTCAATCAGCAAAAATATCGGAGTACGAGAAATCGTACCTGGTGTGCGAAGAACAATAACTAACTCGTAAAAGTGATTCCCCAACAGTAACCTATAATTAAGGTGTTCCAAATGTCGATTAGTTAAGAGACTTATAAACTTAACAACCTCCTTTACTTACTGATTAATGGTTTCAGGTTTACCATTATTCTTTTACAAGGGTTTGGGCTTGACTTGTTAACTAAATCCTTTGCTAGGCCCATCTCGTTTAGTTTGGAATGATTTAGAATTTATTCCTGAGGGTGGCCCAAACTCTCTTTGGATTGTTAAAGTGGCCTTTTGGAGTTCATAGACTTGGGCTTAGTAGGTTAGCCCAAGACGTGTTAAATTTATGTTGTGTAATAAAACTCTTAAATTAATAGTGATTATTTAATCACTCACTGACTAAACCCTAAGGTTTAATATATACAGATAACCTACTTATTATAATTATCACAAGGATTATTACTCCCCTCAACTATATTAATGTACTTATATACATGTATATTTATATATATATCTTTATGTATTAAGGTTTATCCATAACATTTTTAGGAAATCTTACTGTATTTATTAATGTTCAATAACTTCTAGGCTTAACACAACCGACTTAAGGTTTAAACATAATATTCCTTTATTTATTTAATATATAAGTATACCCGTATTAGAAATTAACTAAGACATTCCCTATGTAATTTACCATACTTAGACTATCTTATTAATACAACCTTAAACTGCATTCTAAGTATTTCATAAAGTATTTCTTTTACCATATCTTAGGGTTCTAGCTCTTATAATGTTTAGTTATTATAAGTGGTAATTTAATTAGTTCCTTGATTTACTATAAGTTACTCCTTAATTCCATTTTATAAATGCGTAAAAATAATATATATATTTGTTCCTTAGTTTATTTAAAATATTAACTCCCATATAATATAGTAAATAAAATGTAGGATAATTAAATTCCTTAATTATATAAGTTCCTACTTAAGTAAGTAAAAATACATATATGTAAATAATTTCATTTCTCTTAAAAGCTAATACAAAAACATTTATAAACTTACTGTTATAAAATGTTAATTTAGTTCCCTTTATTTTCCCCAGCTTAAAAGTTAATTAACAAACCATACTTTAATTTTTGATTACATCAAAAACCTTATATTATAGATTATTCTTATGAAAAACTCATAAACACAATTTTTAAAACCTTTTACCATTTCCCAAAAATTCCCAAATTTAATATACAGTAACTATAACATTTTAGACATATTATAAAATTTTTATTTCATAAAAATATCTTTTTAATTTAGCCAAATAATTCCAGAAAACCCGTAAATTGAAAAATCATAACTTATGTTTAAAAACTCCAAAACCATAATAATTTACATCAAAATAAACTACATAAAATAAGGAATCTATGGTTAAAATTTCAAGTCAAAATACATTCGGGAAGATATTTAAATTAACCCAACAAGTTAAGACTATTTACTGGAATTTATTAAAACTCTTATAAACAAATTCTGGAATGTTTTAATCTCGGCCGTCCAATCTCTTAAAACGAGATCGGACGGCCCCTGTACATCGAGTTCGTCAGCGAAGACATTAAACAGATCGAGTACTAAATCGCCTATAACTCCTAACCTACAGAACGAAATCGAGTGATTTTTGTTTCTATGGATTCGTAATCAAATTTCGGTTCTATTGGTACCGATTTCCCCAATTATAATGCAGAGTTCATCAAGATTCGAATTCGATTTGGAAGCTAGGGTTTATCTCGGTACAGAATAAAAATCGGAAGCAATTTATCCAAATTCTCCTAACCTAACACGAAATTGGCTAAATTGGCACATGGTTTAGGTCGACAATGAAGTATAGATTAGCAACAACGGAAGAATTTGAGGAAACACTCACCGGAATTGCAATATCGGAGGAATTCGAGAACGGACTCTGGAAAAACTCGAACTTCCGACCAGTTCGTGAAGCCAACTTCGAGGATCTATAAGTTATTGTACAGATCGATTTAGGCTTTGTTAATTGGCTCAATAGAAAGATGAAACTTAGCTCTACACATTGATAACTAGAACTAATCCTAACTCGCACCATACAGAAAGATATTGAAGTTACAAAACACGAGTTTACCTTTCTGTTTCGGTGTTATTTTATGTGCTGTTGAAACCAAAACTTTAGACCTCTATATCTCCCAACTGGTTACGAATCAGACTTGGGCATAAACACGAAAATTGTAGAGGGATTAGAGAACTTTACAACGAGCTAAAGAAATCGAATTTTGGTTGATTAACGAAGAAGTTATGATCGACGCAAGTTACCTGAAAACGAAGGGAAATCTGGAATTCTGGAAACAGTTTCGCAAGGTGGCTACTTTGGCTCGATTTTCTGGTTGACTCAGAAAGATTTAGGGTTTGTATGAGTAATTGTTGGAAAGAGGAATTGTAGGAGAAGAGAATGGTGAAGACGGCATGGAAAAATATTGAGAGATGTAAAAGTTATAGCCGTCTAAAGTTAGGGCAAAGTAAGGGAAATCGGTTCCGAAAAATCAGGGAAAAAATAGGCTAAGTGTGGGCGACCCATTACAGAGTGACACGTGGCATCTCTTAAAATTTTGATTCAAAACTTCAATTTTGCATAACTTTGGCTAGGATGATCCGTTTTTGACGTTCTTTTTATCGATCTTCATGGTTTTTCATAAATTTATTGGTATAGGTTTCATGGCCTGGTTTGACCATTCTCAAAAAGTCAACTCTAGCAAGGCTTAATAAGCTTTAAGGTTTCTAGAATTTTATATTGACTTTTATGTTTCAAAACAATGTTCCAACACTTCCTAAAATCTTTATAATATCTTTGGAGTGTTTAATAATATTCCCAAGATTTATTGACTTATAAATCTTATTATTAAATTCATAATACTATATAATAGTGTATAATAATTAGGGTTAAATAGGAGAAAACCCCTAAAAATTTCACAATTCCATATAATAATTAATATTCATAATTACATATAATAATTTAATTTTTAATAAAAGAAATCCCCTAAATTAATTAAATTAATTTAGGGGTATTTCAGTATATCCCCCTTAAAGAAACTTCGCCTCGAAGTTTAATATTAACTAATAGGCATTCACATGCTCGGGTGTGTGTGTGTGTGACAATAATAACTTCAATGAAATTCCATACCATTCAATCCTTATATCTCCATTTCACATTCCACTCGAGGGTACCGAAATCAAAGTACCGAAACCATAACAACGTGAATCAAAATATAAACTTGAAACAAAACACAACACAAATGTGACAAGGTACTGTGCCACAACGCAAAACTACGTACATACATACACCTCTCATTACTAACAATGCAACGAGGCATAATCCGGATGAGATAACGAAGGAGGAGTATGCCAGCATATCCCCCTTAAAAGAGCTAAGGTACGCCCTCGTACCGCCACTAACGTGAATCATCTCAGGATAGCAGAGTATCATGCAAACAGATGTGGGTACTTAACTCTCATGGAGTCCTCGGTCTCCCAAGTAGCTTCCTTGACCCCATGATGTTCCCAAAGAACCTTCACTAACTTAACTGATCTGCCCCTCGTTTCTCGGACCTTCGTGTTCAAGATCTGTATAGGAGTCTCCTCATACCTCAGTGTAGGCTCAATCTCCAACCTCTCTGGTGCAGCACGTGAGAAGGGTCAGGCATATACTTCTTCAACTGAGATACGTGAAACACATCGTGTACCTTCCCCAACTCAGCTGGTAGCTCGAGTCTGTAAGCAACTGGGCCCACTCGCTCCGTAATCCTGTACGGCCCAACATACTTAGGGCTTAGCTTCCCCCTCATCCCGAATCTGAATATCCCTCTCATCGGGGACACTCGTAAGAAGACCATGTCTCCCAACTGAAACTCGAGCTCTCTGGTACGCTGATCCCCATAAGACTTCTGTCTGGACTGCGCTGCCCTCATGTGCTACTGAATAACCCTAACGTCATCCTGCAGTGTCTGAATATACCCAGGCCCAATCAAGACCGCCTCAGTAGGGTCACTCCATGATAAGGGAGTCCGGCACGGCCTGCCATATAGAGCCTGGAATGGTGCCATGCCGATAGACGCGTGGTAAGAGTTATTGTAGGAGAACTCTACCAGGTGTAGACGCTCTACCCAACTCCCCTGATAGTCCAGAGCGACTGCTCGCAACATATCCTCCAATGTCTGAATAGTCCTCTCAGTCTGCCCATCAGTCTGCGGGTGAAAAGCTATGCTAAGTCGTAGCTGAGTCCCAAATGCCTCCTGTACCTGACGCCAATATCGACTGAGGAAACGAGTGTCACGATCAGAGACGATCATCTTCGGTACCCCATGGCACCTGATATGCTCTGTGGTAAACACCTCAGCCAGTTTGGGCACCTTCCATGTGTCCTTGATAGGTATGAACCTAGCTGTCTTGGTCAACCTATCGACTATAACCCAAATGGCGTTCAGTCCACCTCTAGCTGGAGGGAGACCGACCACAAAATCCATGCTGATGTCGTCAAACTTCCAGCACGGTACTGGAAGTGACTGAATCTGGCCGCCTGGTCGACGATGCTCAAACTTCACTTTCTGACGTGAGGCACCGAGAGACAAAATCAGCTACATCCCTCTTCATCCCGCTCCACCAGAATAACTGTTTCAAGTCCTTGTACATCTTGGTGGCTCCAGGGTGTACTGATAATGTCGAGGAATGAGCCTCTGAAAGAATCCTGGTCTGAAGCTCTGTCGCATCCTGAGGAACGCAGAGTCTGCCTCTGACTCGAAGGTGTCCCTCGCTGTCCAGCTCATAGTCGTACTTCAAACCGTCAGTCAACCCGTCTGCTAACTTCTGTCTGATGCCCTGTAGTAAACGTCACTGTCCTGGGCTGCATACACCTCCTCAGCTATCGTAGTCGTCTCTAACAGGGCGAGAAGTGAATAAGCTCTTCTGCTCAGAGTCTGCCACGACATTTCCTTTCCCTTCTGTGTACTGGAGGTTGATGTCATAATCGGCCAGTAGCTCAACCCCGTCGCTGTCTCAAATTGAGCTCCTTCTGGGTCCAGATGTACTTCAGACTCTTATGGTCTGTCATAATCCGGACTGTGGCTCCAACAAGTAATGTCGCCAGATCTTCAAGGCGAAGACTATGGCGAGGAGCTCAAGGTCGTGGGTGGGGTAGTTTTCCTCGTGCTTCTTCAGCTGTCTAGAAGCATACGCTACTACTCGGCCATGCTGCATCAGTACTCCACCAATTCCTCTGCCTGAAGCATCGCAATATACCTCGTACCCCTCATTCCCCTCTGGGATAGTCAATACTGGAGCGTGGTCAAGGCGTCCTTCAGCGCCTTGAAGGAGACCTCACAAGCCTCTGTCCATACAAAAGGGCTGTCCTTCTTCATCAAGGAGGTCAAGGGCTTGGCTAGCCTGGAGAAGTCCTTCACAAAGCGTCTATAGTAGCCAGCCAACCCAAGGAAACTCCTAACCTCTGTCACGGTGCGAGGTCTATGCCAGCTCTTCACTGCCTCAACCTTAGCTGGGTCTACTGAAACTCCCTCAGCTGAGATCACGTGTCCAAGAAATGACACCTTGTCCAGCCAAAATTCACACTTGCTGAACTTGGCATATAACTGTTTCTCCCTCAGCGTCTCCAAGACTGTCCTCAAATGCTGCTCATGTTCCTCCTTGCTCTTGGAGAAGACTAGAATGTATCAATAAATACGACTACCGACTTATCCTGGGCTTGGAAGACCTCTGCATCAAGTCCATAAATCTCGCCGGTGCATTGGTCAGTCCAAACGGCATCACTGTGAACTCATAGTGGCCGTATCTGGTCCGGAAGGCTGTCTTCTCAATGTCTGGCTCAGCTACAGCTATCTGGTGATATCCGGATCGCAGATCAATCTTAGAGAACACCCTTGCTCCCCTCAGCTGGTCGAACAAGTCATCGATCCTGGGCAGTGGGTACTTGTTTTTGATCGTGACATTGTTCAACTCTCTGTAATCTATACACATCATGCTCCCGTCCTTCTTCTTGACGAACAGCACAGGAGCGCCCCAAGGTGAGACACTGGGTCTGATGAAACCCTTATCCAGTAGCTCCTGCAACTGCTTCTTCAACTCGACCATCTCTGCAGGGCCCATCCGGTAGGGAGCCTTAGCAATCGGTCCCGTGCCCGGTACGAGGTCGATGTTGAATTCAACCTCTCTCAGCGGTGGTAGTCCAGGTAGCTCCTCTGGAAAAACATCGGGGTACTCCGACACAATGGGAACGTCGCTCCTGAACTTCGGATCCGTCCTCAGATCCTGGGCATACAGTAGTAGGCAGTAGCGCCCTTGGACACTTCCTTCATCAGGGATAATGCTGATACAACCTTCACAGTCGGCTGCTTAGGCTGCATTCGGTATGATACTGTGATCCCTGTGGCTGACTTCAAGAGGAGACGATGCTCTGCGCAGTGTAGTCTACCTCTGTACCGCTGTAGCGTGTCCATGCCCACAATTATGTCAAATCCCATGCCAGGGAAGACAATGGCATCAAGTAGAAGTCTGCTCCCTTGATGTGCATGCTCAGATTCTTGCACTGTTTGCTGCATTTGATCAACTCCTTGGATGGCAACAAAACTGAGCAATCATGGATATCCTCTGTGGGGGCATTTATCTTGATGAAATGCTTGGGATATGAAGGAGTGGGAGGCTCCAGAATCAAACAGGACGGTGGCCTCCACTCCATTAATTTGGAATGTGCCTGCAATTATTGAGTGAATTAAGTTTAAGGTTTCTAGTAACTCTTCCAAGCAGTTGTTCAAGGTTAATTGGTATACCTGTGATGACCGTTCCATTGCTCTTTGCTTGAGCCTGGTCCAACACATTCAGCCTGACCTCTAAATTTCCAGCTCCTACATGAAGAAATAATTTCTTAGAATTTCCATTTTATTGAAAGCTTCATGAGCAGTTTAATGATTACAAGGCTGAAATTGTAAAGTACATAGCTAGATCTGTCTAAAGGTCAGGTTTAATCTGCCAGGTTTCAGGTGAGTCTGGTTAATAATGGATGTGGGGGCTGTGTTGGGCTTGATTCTCTTCACTCCATGGTAGATGAGTCTAGCTGCCCCACCAAAGATCAGTACATCACCTGACTTCAGGAGGATCTTGGTGGAAAGGTCCATCCTCTTCTGGTCACCAAATAGGAACTCCGCGTCGTCTCCAAGTGATATGGAAACCACTGGAACTCCTTTGGTGATGGATTCTAGGGATTCATCCTTATCTTGATGCAACCCTAGCTTACCTTCTTTCCATAAAAATTGATGATGCAGACGTCTGAGGTTAGGTCTGGGACGGGCTCATCCTCCAATTCTTGTGCTGCCTTAACTGCAGCTCTAACGATGGTCTGCAGTTCCTCCGGGATTGGTGGCACCTCCACTTCTTCATAGGTCTTGGTGGTGTGGTTCCACTTCTTACCTAGGCACATGATCTTCACCTTCATGGTCGAACCATTCTTGAAGGTAGGGGTGTAAAAATTTCCTTCCTTCACACCTAACTCCCTGATCTTGAGGATCAATGCATACTGGACTGCCGGGGTCAGGTACTCTCGTAGTAAGATCATCCCGGGTCTCAAGACCTCACACTTCTCTGGTGGGTGTGGTTTGGCTTCAAAAGGGATATTGGGTGTGGTATAGGGCAAAATAGGAAAGCAAATATCGAAAGCTGAGGAACAATTGCCATTAAATAAATAAGTCATGGTTCACAACTGGAAATGAAAGGTTCGTAACGAAACAAAATGAAGGGTTTATAGTTCATCCCTTTTTACATTGACAACGAAAAGAAAAACTAGACGACTGAATGTAAAGAAATAAGGTCTAAGCCTCTTCATGAGGAAAGTAGTCCTCACCAGGTGAACTCGGGTCATCACTCGCTGCCTCGACGCGGTCCACCATATTAAGGACTGGTGCCTTGCCCGGTCTCTGGGGTATTTCTGTCCCGGCCTCTGTGGATGACTCTGGGCAGGGCGACTGGTAGATGGTCCAGCACCTCCTGTGCTACCTCTACCTCCTCCTCCATTAGTCTTAGGAGCTGGGGCTCTAGTCGCTGACCCGGTGCGTGGCTTGTAGTCCTTGGAATCCGGGTTCAAGAAGCACTCGAAGGATCTGTGCCCCTTCCTGCCACAGTAGTGGCACGTCACCAGGGTTCCGTCACACTCCTTGCCTGGGTGGTCCCGCTCGCACTTCCTGCAGAAGTACTTCCTTACAGGTTGGTTTCCTGTTTCAGTGCAAGGTTAGTAACGTGATAGCATATATGTAGCCATATTATAGATTCTAACTTTTCTCACCCCTAAATGGCTGGGAGCGGAGGGGCTTAGCATCAGCATGATAGAGACAATGGCTTTCTCGTTTCCTCCCTTGAAAAACTTTCCCCTCCTTTCCTGAGTCTGAGGGGGTCCTCTCCCATTTCCTCCTCCATTGTCATTCTCCTCTTGCCTAGCACAGAATCCTGATAGGCAATGGTGGTCTCACAATCGTTCGCATCATCAGCTAGTTCCTGTCGTTGCAAGATGTGTTAGTGGGGAAACCTTTGCGTACCAGAAATTTTAAATCATATTCCATACCTGTAGAGTCATCCCTCTGGTGGAACCGATCATGGTCATGATCTTGAAGTTCAAGCCGGTATGGAATTTGTCCACCAGATATCTGGGGCGTAAGCTCCCTCTCCAATAACAGAAGTTCCACGAACTTATTGTAGTACTCAGCAACAGAAAGACTCCCTTGCTTCAGCTGCTCGAACTCACTCCTCATCCTCTTCTGTAGATAGGATGGATAAAATTTAGCTCTCAGGGCCACTAGAAATGCCTGGAAGTCAAAGTTCGCCTGGGCCGTCAGCTCGGCTCTAGCAGTCTGCCACCATCGATGCGCGGGTCCCTGAAGAAAGTAGGCCGCTATGTCCACCTGACGATTCACTGGAACATGCAGAGAGGTGAAGGCCTTCTGCATCTCGTCTATGTATTTCTCCAAAGTCTTCGGTTCTGGTTGGCCTTCATAGATGGGAGGACGAAGGTCGTTAACCGCCTTTAGCCAATTGAACTCCCGGGGACCATTCGGTGGTGGCGGTGGTGGCTGTGGGATCTGGGCCTGCTGCTGGGCCAATGCAGCTGTCACTATCTGTGCTATGACCTCCGGGGTGACAGCGTCGGGTCCAAAGCCTCCTGAGGGACCAGCTCCTCCTCTTCCTCCTCTTCGAGACATCTAGCTGGTATGACGGTTGTTGTTACTCAGAAGGCGTATCGTAAAGTCTAACTATCTATGTATTAACATTTATAACGTCCTAAGGACGGTTCGTATGTACATGAAGTAAAACATAAGTAGTAAGTATGGGGTAGGGTCACGCGCCTTTCTGGAATTCTCACTTCCCAATTCTACCCCAGTTCCCCAGTTTTAAGTGCACCTATAATCTAAGTATTTCACTCGGCTTGTTTTCTCGGGTTCAGAGCGTAACTACGCTCTGATACCAATTTCTGTAACGCCCCTATTTAACATATTTATAGCGGAAATAAAATACTAAAGGCGTACAGATCATCGGGTTCCAAACACCCGGCACCAAACCTCACCAATTACAACTTACAATCTATAAAAGCTACGGTCTGAACTCGAGAAAAACTTAACACAAACATAATAGAAATTAAACATATAACTCTCCACAAAACCTAGTCCCATCCCAAACGCTCATTCTCTTCGTGGCCACCTGTAAATCAATTCGTACCTGCAAGATGAAACCAAGCAGCCCACCCCGAAAGGGGGGGTCAGTTCCCTGGAATGGAACTGGTACGATCCTCCAAAAACAACTTAAATACAATTCTTAAATAAATAATAACTTGAAAACACACTTAAAACACTCAGAGGAAAAAGCATTTCAATTCACCAAATCAAGATAAGATAAGAACAAAGGTTAATAACTGAAAGATAAGGTTAGTGAACGAAATCACATCATGTGTTAGTGAACATCCATTTCCTTAGTTAATCCCAATACCCGTTAGGAGTAGAAAAACCCAGATAGTCACAAAGGACTAGGAATGATAAAATAGCTCCAAGAACCCATAACTCGAGAGTGGAATAAAACCCATTGGGAGAGATGGCCCCCACCGCCAGTCAGTTGTCACAAGGACGAGGTAAACAGACCTCCGCTGTCAGTTGTCCACATGGACGAGGTATAGCAGACCTCCGCTGCCACCGACCCGTTCTCAGTCATCGGTGAAAAGTGTGTGCACCACTTATTAGAAATAATCCCTACTCAATACTAAGAATAACTTTCCCCATATTCCCACTAGATCACCAACTACCCAGAGCAATACCAAAACACTCAGTCCTACAGAGTGCAGAAGCGTAAACCCTAAGCAGCCAATGTCTAACGGGGCACCAAGTAGAAGGAACCAATACCCAGTAAGTTTCACATCCAAGGCTCAGTTAGTCACACAAGCTGAGTTAGTCACACAACCAATTCCTTTTTAGAAATTCCTCTTAAAGCCAGTTAGCGTTTTCCAAAACATTCCACAAGTCAATCAGCAAAAATATCGGAGTACGAGAAATCGTACCTGGTGTGTGAAGAACAATAACTAACTCGTAAAAGTGATTCCCCAACAGTAACCTATAATTAAGGTGTTCCAAATGTCGATTAGTTAAGAGACTTATAAACTTAACAACCTCCTTTACTTACTGATTAATGGTTTCAGGTTTACCATTATTCTTTTACAAGGGTTTGGGCTTGACTTGTTAACTAAATCCTTTGCTAGGCCCATCTCGTTTAGTTTGGAATGATTTAGAATTTATTCCTGAGGGTGGCCCAAACTCTCTTTGGATTGTTAAAGTGGCCTTTTGGAGTTCATAGACTTGGGCTTAGTAGGTTAGCCCAAGACGTGTTAAATTTATGTTGTGTAATAAAACTCTTAAATTAATAGTGATTATTTAATCACTCACTGACTAAAACCTAAGGTTTAATATATACAGATAACCTACTTATTATAATTATCACAAGGATTATTACTCCCCTCAACTATATTAATGTACTTATATACATGTATATTTATATATATCTTTATGTATTAAGGTTTATCCATAACATTTTTAGGAAATCTTACTGTATTTATTAATGTTCAATAACTTCTAGGCTTAACACACCGACTTAAGGTTTATAACATAATATGTTTCCTTTATTTATTTAATATATAAGTATAACCCGTATTAGAATTAACTAAGACATTCCCTATGTAATTTACCATATTAAACTATCTTATTAATACAACCTTAAACTGCATTCTAAGTATATTTCATAAAGTATTTCTTTTACCATATCTTAGGGTTCTAGCTCTTATAATGTTTAGTTATTATAAGTGGTAATTTAATTAGTTCCTTGATTTACTATAAGTTACTCCTTAATTCCTTTTATAAATGCGTAAAATATATATATATTTGTTCCTTAGTTTATTTAAAATATTAACTCCCATATAATATAGTAAATAAAATGTAGGATAATTAAATTCCTTAATTTATATAAGTTCCTACTTAAGTAAGTAAAATACATATATGTAAATAATTTCATTCTCTTAAAAGCTAATACAAAAAATTTATAAACTTACTGTTATAAAATGTTAATTTAGTTCCCTTTATTTTCCCCAGCTTAAAAGTTAATTAACAAACCATACTTTAATTTTTGATTACATTAAAAACCTTATATTATAGGTTATTCTTATGAAAAACTCATAAACACAATTTTTAAAACCTTTTACCATTGCCCAAAAATTCCCAAATTTAATATACAGTAACTATAACATTTTAGACATATTATAAAATTTTTATTTCATAAAAATATCTTTTTAATTTAGCCAAATAATTCCAGAAAACCCGTAACTTGTAAAAATCATAACTTATGTTTAAAAACTCCAAAACCATAATAATTTACATCAAAATAAACTACATAAAATAAGGAATCTATGGTTAAAATTTCAAGTCAAAATACATTCGGGAAGATATTTAAATTAACCCAACAAGTTAAGACTATTTACTGGAATTTATTAAAACCCTATAAACAATTCTGGAATGTTTTAATCTCGGCCTCAATCTCCTCCAATCTCTTAAAACGAGATCGGACGGCCCCTGTACATCGAGTTCGTCAGCGAAGACATTAAACAGATCGAGTACTAAATCGCCTATAACTCCTAACCTACAGAACGAAATCGAGTGATTTTTGTTTCTATGGATTCGTAATCAAATTTCGGTTCTATTGGTACCATTTCCCCAATTATAATGCAGAGTTCATCAAGATTCGAATTCGATTTGGAAGCTAGGGTTTATCTCGGTACAGAATAAAAATCGGAAGCAATTTATCCAAATTCTCCTAACCTAACACGAAATTGGCTAAATTGGCACATGGTTTAGGTCGACAATGAAGTATAGATTAGCAACAACGGAAGAATTTGAGGAAACACTCACCGGAATTGCAATATCGGAGGAGAATTCGAGAACGGACTCTGGAAAAACTCGAACTTCCGACCAGTTCGTGAAGCCAACTTTAAGGATCTATAAGTTATTGTACAGATCGATTTAGGCTTTGTTAATTGGCTCAATAGAAAGATGAAACTTAGCTCTACCCATTGATAACTAGAACTAATCCTAACTCGCACCATACAGAAAGATATGAAGTTACAAACACGAGTTTACCTTTCTGTTTCGGTGTTATTTTATGTGCTGTTGAAACCGAAACTTTAGACCTCTATATCTCCCAACTGGTTACGAATCAGACTTGGGCATAAACACGAAAATTGTAGAGGGATTAGAGAACTTTACAACGAGCTAAAGAAATCGAATTTTGGTTGATTAACGAAGAAGTTATGATCGACGCAAGTTACCTGAAAACGAAGGGAAATCTGGAATTCTGGAAACAGTTTCGCAAGGTGGCTACTTTGGCTCGATTTTCCGGTTGACTCAGAAAGATTTAGGGTTTGTATGAGTAATGGTTGGAAAGAGGAATTGTAGGAGAAGAGAATGGTGAAGACGGCATGGAAAAATATTGAGAGATGTAAAAGTTATAGCCGTCTAAAGTTAGGGCAAAGTAAGGGAAATCGGTTCCGAAAAATCAGGGAAGAAATCGGCTAAGTGTGGGCGACCCATTACAGAGTGACACGTGGCATCTCTTAAAATTTTGATTCAAAACTTCAATCTAGCATAACTTTGGCTAGGATGATCCGTTTTTGACGTTCTTTTTATCGATCTTCATGGTTTTTCATAACCTATTTATTGGTATAGGTTTCATGGCCTGGTTTGACCATTCTCAAAAAGTCAACTCTAGCAAGGCTTAATAAGCTTTAAGGTTTCTAGAATTTTATATTGACTTTTATGTTTCAAAACAATGTTCCAACACTTCCTAAAATCTTTATAATATTTGGAGTGTTTAATAATTTTCCCAAGATTTATTGACTTATAAATCTTATTATTAAATTCATAATACTATATAATAATGTATAATAATTAGGGTTAAATAGGAGAAAACCCCTAAATAAATTTCACAATTCCATATAATAATTTAATATTCATAATTACATATAATAATTTAATTTTTAATAAAAGAAATCCCCTAAATTAATTTAAATTAATTTAGGGGTATTTCAGAAGCTCTCACAGACAGGTGCCCGACTGGTTGGGCACATGTCGTAGGCTGAGTGCGCTTGCAACCTTGCGTGCTAAGCCACTGATGACTTAAGTGCGCTTGCAACCTTGCGTGCTAAGCCACTTATTCACCTGTTTATCTGAATGATAAGCTTGACAAACATGTTAGATAAACACCACAGGTTTGCTATCATCAAAACTAAAGGTCCTTGACTTAACAAGAGTTGGTGAGCTGGTTAGGACTGGAGTTGTGTGACAACACTTTGTATTTGGTAGACTGATCAGTCGGGGAGCGGTTAGGGAACCGTAGGCCAGCTGTCAGGAGAGGGTAGAGGACTTTGGTATAAAGTCCTAAACTGTCCCGGAGTCCGTGTGTGAGGCGAGAGAGATTGAGTGAATTTCTGTGTGTAAATTCTCAATCGAATTGGAGTTTCCGGTTTAAGTTTATCTCGTGTCTTTCCTCAACTATCCAATAGTTTATTTGAGTCAAAGATACGTCCACGATCGGTCAGGGATGCATTAGGATCGCTAGCGAGTTTCAATTGGTATTAGGACAGGTCTCTTCTAGAAAGCTAAATGCTTTGGAAGACGATAAAAATGTCTCACGCAAGCCTACTAGCGTCAGAAGAAGGTTCTGTACCAAATCGACCACCACTTTTCAATGGAGATGACTACACTCGCTGGAAGAATAAAATGGAGTTTCACATCAAGTCTAATGATCCAAGGATGTGGAGGGTTATATCACACGGTGAATGTTATGCCCCAGTTTTTTTTTCTATTTTATTTCATCTTGTTTCAAATTCGCAAGGGAGCTTTATAACTTTCTAATCTAATTTTAGTGGGATTATGTCGTCAACAATATAATTCCTAAGTTAGAAGGAAGGAGGGTTAATCTTGTCCTTTTGGTCTTGTTACTAATTAAGGAGTTGGAGAGTTAGAAAACTAAATTATTTCTAGATATCCTAACTCTTATTTTTATTCTCTCTCATTTTTATTTCTTGATCATCCCTCTCGACAGTTTTCTTCCTCCTCTCAACTCTCGTTCTGCAGAAACTTCCCCTCCTTTGCTCTCTTCTTCACAATTCCCCAATCTTGCAAATTAATTAGTCTGGTGTCTAGCTTTTGCATTGATGATTCCAATCCGTAGAGTCCGAGTGTGCGTTGCTGTTCGTCGGTCAAGTTTCTTTCTTCTTCCTTCGCTGTTGGCCCTCTTCGATTTGTGCGAGCATTTGTGATTTCGGGATGTAATTCGAGTGAAGCAGATTGTAGAGTCTACAGAGATGGCTTAGAGTCGGATGAGAGGTAGGTGGTGAATGGATTCGGGTGGGTGTGTTCAACCACAGGGGATTTCTGTTCTTATTAGTTTTATGTATATGATTGCTTGATTCTCCAGTGGTGATGTTTTTGGTTTATTTTGATGTACGTTTGATGCGTTAAAACCCCGTGGAAATGTGTTTTCGATTGGCTAATTTGCAATAATAAATTATGTATGTTTTGTGGGGGAATTGTGGCTTGGTTCTGGCTGATTTCCGCAAGTGATTTTGCAGTTTTCGCAGTGTCCGAACATGTGTCCGAACATTGAAGTTCGGACATCATACGCCGGCAGATTTTAGACTCTCGGTTTATGTCCGAACATGCAAGGTCGGACGCATGTTCGGACCGGCCTTTGTTTTAGCATAACTTCTTCGTATGAGCTCCGTTTTGAGTGCCGTTTGCGGTGTTGGATTCCTCTTTTCGAGTACTATCTGTTCTGATATGTTTTAGCACATGTATATGTGTACTTTAGTTTGAAATTCCTCCACAAGCCTTGGAACTCTGATTTGCTCTAAAAGAGTGTTTGAGCTTCTACGCATCTGTTTGGTTTTCGTGTTTGCTAGTCAGTGTATGAATTTTGTTTTGATAAGGGATTATGATCCTTTTGATGTGCTTTTGCCCTCCGTTCTATTATGTTAAAGGCTTCTGCGTCGTTTTGTAAAGTTTCTATTTTGGGACCTAGATGGTTAGCTTCTGAGCCTTAGATAGTCGGGTCTGGTTGTCCCATAGCATGCTGCGCAGGAATTCCTTCTGTTATTCCCTCGGGTTCTCTTCTGTTCTATCTCTCAGGGTCCCTTGGATGTTTAGTGACCGACGGGTCCATAGCTGTCTCTACGGCTTCTGTTGTGGGATCTTCGGATCCATAGGACGTTATGTGAGTCCTTCTGATGTGTCGGCTGGTGTCTAGTGTCCCACCTCTGTTTTGATTAAGCTTCTGATATGAACTTCTGAGGTTGTGGTTTGCTTTGTTCTGATTTAAGACTTCCGTTCAATTTGCTCAGTTTCTGCTTCTCTGCTCTGATTTGACAAACTTCTACTTTGGTTCTGGCCTGTCACTCCTCTGATTTGAGAAAGCTTCATTCTCTATCTGATTTCTGTTACAACTTCCAGTCTGATTTGCTAAGCTTATGTATTAGTATACGATATTGTTCAGTATATGTTTTGAGCATGCTTAGCTGATGAAGTTTATCACCTGCTGAGCTGTAGTTTGGCTCACCCCTATTTCCGTCTGATTTGCAGGTTTAAGTTTCCTTTGAAGACTCTGCTATGCTTTCTACTTCGTCTTTCGCTGTGTATTTGTAGTTGTGGCTTAAGGCCCTTTGTAATTTGATTCTGTTATGTAATGAAGTTGGGCTTTCGCATGTAATGTCAGATAGACCTTGTAATCTGTTTCTAGTTAATAAAAGTGTACTTTGCTTCGGTTTTGGGTTTTGTATGTTAGAGCCTTGCGTTATTAGGTAATAGATACGCGGCGTGTAACACCCCTAACTCCTAGGGTGGTTTTGGGGCCGTTACATTTAGTGGTATCAGAGCCAGGTTTGGTTTTCGTTGGGATTTGTGGGTGTTTGCCTGTCTACGCTTCCGTGTCTTTGCCTGTTATCTGCTATGTGCTAACTGCTGCGTGATTGTGATTGCTATCTGGTGTCTGTAATGTGTGCCTGCTCTGTGGTTGTCTGCTATCAGAGTAGCGCAGCGGAAGCGTAGTGTCTGTTTATCTGTGTGCTTTTGTGCTTTGAGTCTGAGTCCGAGGGAGTCAGGTCCTTTGGAAAAGGAGGACTGAATGTGAGTTCTGGTTTATTTGAGAGGTGTGCCAGGGTTGTGTGTTTGTGATGTGAGTTGTGTTGTGTTGTGTTCTGGGATGTGAGTTAAAGAGACGTGTTCAGTCTGTGAGGTGTGAGTGGGTTCAGATGAGTTTAGCTCAAGTGATTGATATGATGCTGTTTGGGGAGTGTTTTCGTCGTGAGACCCGGTTAGGTATGTGCTTTGGTTCAGTATTGGAAGTGTTGTGAGTGTGGGCTACGAGTCTGAGTGATATGATACGTTGGGGTGTGTGATCGGGTGTGAGCTGAGTCGTGAGTTCGGCATTTGGGTGAGAGTGTTGGTTTGAGAGTTTCAAGCTGTGTGATGTGAGCCTAGGGGTGCATCAGTGTGTGTGTGCCAGAGTGTGTTGTGCTTTGGTTCTGAGTGGCTTGTGGGTGAGTTCGAGAGGTGTGTTTGTTTAGTCCTTTGGATAGGGACATCTTCTGAGAGAGAGTTGAGTGTTTCTTTTGTGTCTCTAGGCCGAGCTTTAGTAATATTTTGTTATATCCCTTCAGTTTGTCAGTCAGCAGCTGATGCGAGTGCTGCCCTAATCCTTCAAGCTTTGCCTTCTACGATCTTGTGTTTCGCTCATTCTGTTAGTGAATCTGCCTGTGAGGTTGGGTGTTGGCTCGAGCGAGGTAGAGCTTTTGAGACGAGTGGTCACCTTTTATGTGCTTCCTGAGCCTTTGTGCTTAGCCTTCAGTAATCATCTGTTTAGCTTCTTTTGTCAGTGAGCCAGCCAGTAAACTTTGAGTGCTAGCTCTTTGAGGTTAGAGCCTCTGAATTAGGTGAGTGTTCTTCTTGCGCCTTAGGGCTAATCTTCTGTTGAGTTCCTCTGTTAGCCTGTCAGTAGTGAGTCTCAGTGTTGTGCATATGCTTCGAGTTTAACTTTCTGTAACTATCTGATTTGCTCCTTCCGTTAGTGAATCAATCTGAGAGGTCTGTGTGATAGCTGGTGCAAAGTTAGAGTTTCTGGAAGTGTGAGGGTTCTTTCCATGCCTTGGTGTTGAGCTTTTTAGTAATTTCCGTTTTAGTTCCTTCTATCTGTGAGACAGTCAGTGATTCGGTGAGCTGGCCCGTGTAAGATAGAGCTCTGAGATTGTGAGTGTTCCTTCAGTGCCCTAAAGTTAAGTGGTTAGGTAATCTTTTGCTTTGTTCCTTCTATTATTGAGTCTGCTAGTATGCTTTGCAAGGCGGGTTTCTAAAGTGTGTGGGTGCTTCTCTTGTGCTTTGAGATTAAGTGTTGGTGACCTTCTAGTCTGCTCTTCTGTCAGTCAGTTAGCAGTGAGATGATAGTGTTCCAGCTCCTTCAGGCCTAGCCTTCAGTAACCTTCTGCTTCGTTCTTTTGTTAGCGTTTGAGCCAGTAGGTTCGGTGTGTTAGCATGGGTATGATTAGCGATGTGGAGTGTGGTTCTTGTGCCTGAGTTTGAGATTGTAGGGATCTTCTGGTATGTTCCATGTTTGTTAGTCAGTGGTGAGTTTGGGTGTGGCTCTTATGCTTTCAGGCTTAGTTCTTTGTTACATTTGCTTCGTTCCTTCGGTCAGCAAGTCAGTTGTCAAGTTGGAGTGTTAGCTCTGTGAGATGTAAGTGTTTCCTTCCGTGCTCTAAAGTTTTGTGCCAGTAATATTCTGCTTGTCCATCTGTCAAGCTAACAGTTGTGAATCTTGTTCTTAGTGTCAACTCCCTATGAGGGTTTACCTTTTGACCGTGAGCTTCTTTCTCCATGTCTTAGAGTTTGTAGTATTCCTGCACTTGTGGTGCATTCGTGTGTATTCCGCATTTCGTTGAATTTCGAGGACGAAATTCAATTTAAGGGGGGTATAATGTTATGCCCCAGTTTTTTTTTCTATTTTATTTCATCTTGTTTCAAATTCGCAAGAAAGCTTTATAACTTTCTAATCTTATTTTAGTGGGATTATGTCGTCAACAATATAATTCCTAAGTTAGAAGGAAGAAGGGTTAATCTTGTCCTTTTGGTCTATTACTAATTAAGGAGTGGAGATTAGAAAACTAAATATTCTAGATATCAAATCTTATTTTTATTCTCTCTCATTTTTATTTCTTGATCATCCCTCTCGACAGTTTTCTTCCTCCTCCTCTCAACTCTCGTTCTGCAGAAACTTCCCCTCCCTTGCTCTCTTCTTCACAATTCCTCAATCTTGCAAATTAATTAGTCTGGTGTCTAGCTTTTGCATTGATGATTCCAATCCGTAGAGTCCGAGTGTGCGTTGCTGTTCGTCGGTCAAGTTTCTTTCTTCTTCCTTCGCTGTTGGCCCTCTTCGATTTGTGCGAGCATTTGTGATTTCGGGATGTAATTCGAGTGAAGCAGATTGTAGAGTCTACAGAGATGGCTTAGAGTCGGATGAGAGGTAGGTGGTGAATGGATTCGGGTGGGTGTGTTCAACCACGGGGGATTTCTGTTCTTATTAGTTTTATGTATATGATTGCTTGATTCTCTAGTGGTGATGTTTTTGGTTTATTTTGATGTACGTTTGATGCGTTAAAACCCCGTGGAAATGTGTTTTCGATTGGCTAATTTGCTATAATAAATTATGTATGTTTTGTGGGGGAATTGTGGCTTGGTTCTGGCTGATTTCCGCAAGTGATTTTGCAGTTTTCGCAGTGTCCAGACATGTGTCCGAACATTGAAGTTCGGACATCATACGCCGGCAGATTTTAGACTCTCGGTTTATGTCCGAACATGCAAGGTCGGACGCATGTTCGGACCGGCCTTTGTTTTAGCATAACTTCTTCGTATGAGCTCCGTTTTGAGTGCTATTTGCGGCGTTGGATTCCTCTTTTCGAGTACTATCTGTTCTGATATGTTTTAGCACATGTATATGTGTACTTTAGTTTGAAATTCCTCCACAAGCCTTGGAACTCTGATTTGCTCTGAAAGAGTGTTTGAGCTTCTACGCATCTGTTTGGTTTTCGTGTTTGCTAGTCAGTGTATGACTTTTGTTTTGATAAGGGATTATGATCCTTTTGATGTGCTTTGGCCCCCCGTTCTGTTATGTTAAAGGCTTCTGCGTGGTTTTGTAAAGTTTCTGTTTTGGGACCTAGATGTTTAGCTTCTGAGCCTTGGATAGTCGGGTCTGGCTGTCCCGTAGCATGCTGTGCAGGAATTCCTTCTGTTATTCCCTCGGGTTCCCTTCTGTTCTATCTCTCAGGGTCCCTTGGATGTTTAGTGACCGACGGGTCCATAGCTGTCTCTACGCCTTCTGTTGTGGGATCTTCGGATCCATAAGACGTTATGTGAGTCCTTCTGATGTGTCGGCTGGTGTCTAGTGTCCCACCTCTGTTTTGATTAAGCTTCTGATATGAACTTCTGAGGTTGTGGTTTGCTTTGTTCTGATTTAAGACTTTCGTTCAATTTGCTCAGTTTCTGCTTCTCTGCTCTGATTTGACAAACTTCTACTTCGGTTCTGGCCTGTCACTCCTCTGATTCGAGAAAGCTTTATTCTCTATCTGATTTCTGTTACAACTTCCAGTCTGATTTGCTAAGCTTATGTATTAGTATACGATTATGTTCAGTATATGTTTTGAGCATGCTTAGCTGATGAAGTTTATCACCTGCTGAGCTGTAGTTTGGCTCACACCTATTTCCGTCTGATTTGCAGGTTTAAGTTTCCTTTGAAGACTCTGCTCTGCTTTCTGCTTCATCTTTCGCTGTGTATTTGTAGTTGTGGCTTAAGGCCCTTTGTAATTTGATTCTGTTATGTAATGAAGTTGGGCTTTCGCATGTAATGTCAGATAGACCTTGTAATCTGTTTCTAGTTAATAAAAGTGTACTTTGCTTCGGTTTTGGGTTTTGTATGTTAGAGCCTTGCGTTATTAGGTAATAGATACGTGGCATGTAACACCCCTAACTCCTAGGGTGGTTTTGGGGTCGTTACAGTGTATACACCTTCCGAGATGCTCAAGGACAAGACATATCGGTTGACAACATGACGGATGATCAAATTAAGAAGTTGGTATTCAATGCTCGAGCCATAAGGATCTACACTGTGCACTACTACTTGAGCAATATTCCAAAATAGCCTCAGCTAAAACAGCTCAAGAGATTGGAAAACTCTTGAAGTCACGAATGAAGGGAATGATGAGATCAAAAAGACTCACATTGAGTTGCTGCTCACTCATTGGGAGTTATTCAAGAAGAAAGAAAAGGAGAGCATTTCTGAAATGTATACAAGGTTCACCAAGCTGATCAACGAAATATTGGTGCTTGGAAGAACTATCTCAAACAAGGATCAAATTCGGAAGTTCCTCAGATCTCTTCCTGCCTCCTTCGACAGCAAGGTCAACGCCATGCAAGAAGTCCATGATCTATCTAAGATGTCTTTGGCAGACATGTTAGGTTCCCTAATGGCGTTTGAGTTAAAACTAAAACAACGAAACTCAGAAAGTTCAACAAAAGAAAAGGGAAAAGGCCTAGCCCTTCAGGCAGCTGAAAACTCCAAGACAGGAGAAGACAATGATGAGATGGTCCTCTATGCTAAGAGGTACTTTCGGAAGTTCATAAGAAACAACATGAGGAAAGGAAGAGAGCCCAAGGAGACTGACGATCATCTCAAAAAGAACAATGACAAGTGTTTCGGGTGCTCAAAACGTCGGTATCACATCAAAGACTGTCCTCAACAATCCCGAGAGGACAACGACAAGGTTAGGAAACCTGTCCGAAGATCGTTCAACAAAGGGCCAAGGAAAGAAGCGTTTGTTGCTGCATGGGGAGACTCAGAGCTAAGCGACAATAATCAAACCTCAGATAGTGATCTCTTGGAGGATGAGAAGGCTCACCTATGCCATGAGGAAGTTTTCTTGATGGCGCAAGACAAGGACATGTTAGAATCAGAAGAAGAAGATCAAAACAAGGTAAACTACTCTAAACTTAGAAAGAAAATTCTAAAGGCTGAATTTCCAGGACTTAGAAAGTTTTCTCTTATACTAGTTGATCAACTAGAGGCTTTGAAAAATGAAAACAAGGAACTCGTGGAGGAAAATGAGAAATGGGAGAAAAACTCGGATAAGGATAAGGTAGAAAACCTTATGAAAGCACTCATGAAATTGCAAATCGACTATAGTGAAATTCTTTCCGTTCATGAAAAGATGAAACTAGGAAAACAACCTGAAATAGATGAGTTGATTATTGCCCTTAACACAAAAGAAAAGGAACTAGCATTAATCAAAGAAAAACATGCAAAGCTAGAAGTTATTCCTAGGACACCCATGTAGAGTAACAAACGACAGGTCGGGTATTAGTCAGGGACCAGTCGTAGAGGTGTCTGCCATCTATGCAGACAACCTGGTCATTATGAAGCCAAATGCTATAGAACACGATTCATGAGGCATTGGAAACTCAAGAAGATAGGACTAAAATGGGTAGTCAAAAATGATCCTAGAACAATGATTGATGGTGGAAATGGGTCCAACCTTTCTGTGGACCCTAACCCCACACCGCTAACTTGTTAAGTGCAGAATCGAGTGGGAATGGACCCCTGCTGGTACATCGAAAGTGGGTGCTCTAAACACATGACAGGAGACAAAATGAAGTTCTTCTCACTCGAACCAAGAAGCCAAGGAACCGTTTCCTTTGGCGATAACAAGAAAGGAAAAATCATCGGTGTAGGTAAGGTTGGTTTTACCTCAGATTATGTCATTGATAATGTCAATTTAGTTAATGGTTTAAAATTCAATTTGCTCAGTGTATCTCAAATATGTGATAAAGGCAATTCAGTTCACTTCTATTTTACACATTGTAGCATAGTAAGTCAGAACAATGGCAAAGAGTTGTTAAAGGGAAAAAGGTGGGAAAATGTCTATGTAACTAGTTTGGAGGATATTGACAGTCCAACCCTTCCATGCTTGACTGCTTCAATAGATGACTCAACACTATGGCACAAAAGACTCGGGCATGTTAGCATTTCCTTGTTAAGAAAGCTTGTCAAGAAACGGTTGGTAAGAGGTTTCTCTGAGATTAAAGAATCTGAGACCAATCTTTGTGATGCTTGTGTTAGAAGCAAACAAACTAAGACTTCTTTCAAATCAAAGAACTTAGTAAGTACATCCAAGCCACTTGAATTACTTCACATGGACTTATGTGGGCCTATGAGAATCAAAAGTTTTGGAGGAAATTGGTATGTGTTTGTAATTGTTGATGACTACTCGCGATTTGTTTGGACACTCGTCATTGCTTCCAAAGACGAAGTCTTTGAGAAATTTCAAGTATTTGCAGGAAAAGTCCAAGTACAACTTAACCATAAGATCAAGGCGCTTAGGTCTGATCATGGGTCAGAATTTGAGAATCAACAATTCATGGATATGTGTTAAACAACATGGAATCAATCACACATATTCAGCACCAAGGACACCCCAACAAAATGGGGTAGTTGAGGGTAAGAACAGAACATTACAAGAGGTAGCCAGGGCCATGCTATTAGGGAGCAGTCTTCCTCAAGTCTTTGGGCAGAAGTAGTGGCGACTGCATGGTACATCACAAATAGAACGCTCATACGACCTATCCTTAACAGAACACCCTATGAGCTAATCAAGGGAAGAAAACCAAACATAAGTCACTTCATGATCTTTGGTTGTAAATGATATGTCCACAACAATGAAAAGAATCCCCTAGGAAAATTTGATGCCAGATTGATGTGGCCATCTTCCTTGGGTACTCTAAAAGGAGCCAGTCATACAAAGTTTACAACAAAAGGTCATTGAAGGTGGAAGAAAGTGTACATGTGGTCTTTGATGAGGCTGAAGTTCATAAGGTCAAAGAATCTGAAGGAGATGAAGAACTTGGATTTGATCTAGCAGATCAAAATCACACAGATAATTCCAAAGATGAATCACTGACCAAGGAAAACTTGCCCAATAGGTCAGCGACAGGTCAACAACAGGTCAATGAAGAGACAATGATGTCGAAGATCCTCTATCACCATCAACCATTCATCAATCTCGTACTCTGTACAAAGATCATCCATTAGAGAACATCATATCAGATATCTCCAAGGGAATTCAAACCAGAGCACAAACTCGAGATCTTCTAGCCTTCTCAACGACAATTTCACCCATCAAACCCAAAAACATCAAAGAAGCTACTTCAAGACTCAGACTAGATTAAAGCAATGCAAGAAGAATTGAATATGTTTAAAAGATGCAAATTCTGGCATCTTATGCCTCATCCTTCACATCAAGGAGTACTTAGTACAAAATGGGTCTTTAGAAACAAGCTAAATGAAATGGGATAAGTCGTTAGGAACAAAGCTCGTCTGGTAGCTCAAGGATATCGTCAACAAGAAGGGATAAAGTTCTAAGAAACCTTTGCTCCAATAGCAAGGATGGAGTCCATCAGATTACTAATTGCATATGTTGCACACAAAGGAATCAAACTCTTCCAACTTGACATCAAAAGTGCCTTTCTCAATGGGTACGTCAAAGAGGATGTGTATGTTCAACAACCTCCAGGTTTTGAGACACAAGAAGAAAAAGACATGGTACTCAAGCTTGACAAAGCTCTTTATGGGCTCAAACAAGCTCCAAGATCATGGTACGATCGTCTGTCTTCCTATCTTTTAGAAAACCAATTCAAGAGAGGTAAACTAGATAAAACCTTGTTTGTGTACAACAACAAAAAGGACTTTTTAATTGTGCAAGTATAAGTTGATGATATAATCTTTGGAGCCTCTGATGAGAAATATTGCAAGAAATTTGAGGCATTGATGAAAAAGGAGTTTGAAGTTCTTCTTAGGACTTCAAGCCAAGCAAGACAACGATGGGACTATCATATCCCAAGGAAAGTATGTAAAGGATTTTCTAAAGAGATTTGGAATGGAGGCATGTAAACCTTTTGACACACCTATGGCAGTTGGCACAAAAATGGGCATCACGACTGGTGACCGACCGGTCGACCAGCGATCGTACAGGGAGATGATTGGTTCTCTACTATATTTAACTGCTAGTAGACCTGACATCATGTATAGCGTTTGCTTATGTGCCAGGTTTCAAGCAGATCCAAGAGAAAGTAACCTCACGACTGTGAAAAGTATCCTACTTTATCTCAAGGGGACCATGAACATTGGTCTCTTTTATCCTAAGTTTAGTAACTGTAACATTGTAGGATTTTCAGATGCAGATTATGGAGGATCTATCACCGATAGAAAGAGCATGTCAGGAACAACATTCTTTGTAGGATCATGTTTGATCACATGGGGATCAAATAAACAACAAAGTGTTGCAATCTCAACTGCCGAATCTGAATACATAGCTGCAGCAAGCTGCTGTGCTCAACTCTTGTGGCTCAAACAACAAATTGGTGATTATGGAGTCAAACGGGTACGTTGCCAATTATGTGTGATAATACAAGTGTCATCTCTATTTCCAAAAATCCTATGCATCATTCTTGTACCAAGCATATTGACATTAGACATCATTTTCTTAGAGATTGTTGTGAAAAGGAATTAGTTGGTTTAAAGTACATTTTTACAGAAGACCAACTAGCTGACATTTTTACTAAGCCTCTAAGTAGAGAAAAATTCAACAAGATAGTTCATGATCTTGGAATGATATTCATTAATCACGATTAGGTTGTCTTTTGATTCCCACGATCGGTCACCAACACATGAGCAACACCTTTAACCTAGTCGTTCAGTAGTTAACGTACAGTTAAATGCATGGAAAACATGCCAAACGACTACTTGAAACAGATATGTCATCATTTCCACAAAAGTAAGGATAGATTAGAGAGAGTGCAACTGATAGAAACGGGAAAAACTCAACAGACCGATGACAAACCGTCACGACCGCTGCTCGTTATGAATAGTACCATTGGGACATGTCAGCGACCGGACGAGAAGCGGTCTCCGACCGTTACTCGATATCTGTAAAGGGGCGATGAGAGTCTTGCTCTCATCACGCTATTTACCCTCACTTTCTAAACTCTCCAAGCATTCAAGCAACTTCTCTTCTTCCTTACAAACACTCTAGAGGGCTTTGTGCGAAAAATCCCTTGCCTCACAGCCACTCTATGAACTCTCGATCAAAAAGTCATTAAATTCCAGTGAATCCTTCGATAAAAAATGGCACCAAAATCTGCTCTTCGTTCAAAGAAGAGGGTTGTCCTCAAGGAAGCTTCATCAATACAAGTGGCCGACATGCGGCCGACAGCACCTCTCAGAGAATCACCGCCCCATTGCCTGTCTAAAGAAGAGGAAGACCAACTTGTGCGTAGGGTCATGGATGAAGGCGACCTACTATAAGAAGAGGTAACCTATATAAGATCCTATCTACCCAAGCTTTACCATCTGATTCTAACCGAGATTCTCAAACCAAAAATCCTTCCTACTCCAACCCCTACCAAAAAACCAGAAATGTCTTCTCCCGCTCCATCACCGAAAATTGCCACCAAGCACTCAAAAGCCAAAAATCCCAAGGTCCTAAAAGACCAAGATCTTTCTACTGCTACAACGAGTCACGTAACTCGTGCAACTTGTGCCTCCAAACGCACCAAAACCCAGCAAGAAACTCCACAAAAAGCCCACTCCACACCAGAAGGAGCAACTCGCAAGTTGCACTTCACCGATGACGAGGAAGCCACTCCTTCAGCAATCTTCGAGGCTTTTGTTCAACAGATAGAGGAGGAGGAAATTCAAAATGACGAGAAGTCACAGAAGGAAGCTACAGTAAAAGAGAGGGGTCATGAAGAAGGTGTGACCGCTCAAGACTCAGAGGAGGAAGTACAACCGTTAGCTCAGACTGCGGTACCAGTCATAGACCGGTCACCGACACCTCAAATATCTAGTAGTAAAGGTGATAGCGACACAGAGTCCTCACCGATCATACCAACAGCTGAGCAATGCAAACAATCAGAGAAGGCCAAAGGGAAGAAAAAGATGGTGCTCTCATCACATGGTCAAGAGCTCGAGGAGCTCTTCCAGGCCAAGAAGGAGGCTGCGAAGCCATAGCCACCCCAAGCTCTCAAGCGTCTGAAGAAGCTCAAAGAGTTAGAGCCAGCGATGTTCAGAGCTGAGAATGTCAACGACAAGTCATGCCCCGTCTTACCAAAGACGCTAGATTTGGACTGGATGGAGAAGATGGGTCTTGGAAAGATCCAGGAGCTGCTGGAGTTCCAAGGATGGGTAGACTTCTTTCAGGAGCCTATCCCCGTCTACACTGAGCTGCTCAAAGAGCACATGAAGTATCTTGGACCGCTTCAGAGTGATGAAGACGACGACTACCTCATCTCCACAGTCCAGGCCGTCACCATCAACATCACTAAGTCATGGATATGCAAGAATTTTGGCTTGGACTCATAAGGGTTGGTTGTTCGAAAGGACACAACCTGGAATGACTTGGGTCATCAAGGAGGGAAGATGGTCCAGCTGCTCAACAAAGGGGCCACCATGAAGAACTTCCACGCAGTGGAGATGTCCATCCCCGATAGGGTTCTATTCAATATCCTCACTCACAACATCACCCACGAAACCAACGCACTCACATCGTCAATGCACGAGATGTGAGACTGCTATATGCGCTCAAGACCAAGGAAAAGATCGATCTCCCAGCAATGATCCTGCACACCATAGAGGAGAGTCGCTTTGTGAACCAGGGTCTGGTGCATGGGGGAGTGGTGACCAAGGCGCTACAACAAAACGGAGTGGACACCGATAGGTTCCATGAATGCGCGCGCACCGTTCAGGACAACATCTGTTCAGAGATGTTGTCCAAGATGGGGATCAAGACTAAGGGAGACAAGCTCATGGTCACTCAGAAGCCCACCAAGAGCGAGGACTCAAGATCAGAACCTCGACCAATAGCCAGGACATCTGCCCTCAAGAAGAAGCGAAGTCTCTCACCGGTCCATGACAGGTCGGGGACCAGTCTGGATACTTCAGCTCGGGAAGTTCTACAGAGTGTGAGAGTTACTCTCACTGCTGTGCAGGCCGTCTCCAGAGAACCAAGTGTTCATCACATGGTTCAAGAAGCTATAGACTTCATAGACTCCCACCTATAGCTTGAGTGTTCTTTGACTCTTAGAGACATGAGTGACGACCGTGAGAAAAATTAGTTTTAAGTTATATTTTTTTCTCCATTAATGTTTTGCTGCCATTGACTATCTGTTTCTAAGTCAATCTTTTGATATGAATGAAAATGCAACTGTTACTTTGTCGACTTGAATGATTAACTTTGTTTACGAAATAATTTATTGCATTGGTTGCTTCTTTCTTGATTAAAAATTGCAAGTGATCAGAGATATTTAGTCCCATCCATTCCACTAATCCAATCTCCAAACTTGACACCTAAAAAGCCTACAAACATAGCCCATAAGACTTAGCACCTCATTTATTACCACTCACCGAGTAGTCATTGAGCATATCTTCAAGTGTCTATAAATACTTGCTCAGTTCATTTGCCACTCACGATCAATGCTTCACATCTTACAAAATGGCACAAACTCCACAAAGCTCATATAGCTCAAATGAGAAAACAGTCCATTCCATCATTCGCAAATTCATGTTCACACAACAGCCCAAGAAATACGTCACCCAAAGCTTTGTCCAACCAATCTCCTACTCATACACAGCTTGGTCTAGAACCTCAAGTGGTACTCCATCTCAGTCTCGAACTCCTCACTGCATGGAGTTCACAGTAGATTCTGAAGAGTCAGACCTCTCCACCACAGCTGAATCACCTTTGTTCAAAGCTTTTTTGGAGGATGAACCTTATGGCCTAGATGTCACCGAATGGGATACCCAAACACGTCACTCTATCTAGCTTATCATGATCATAGTTTTAGTTTGTAATCTATGGAATGTCATGGCCTTTTCAATAAATTATGTCGTGTAGTTGCTCCCTATTTTTGCTGTATGGCAAATGGGGAAAGAAATATATGTACTTGTGACCTATGACTATTTTCCTTGTGTTATGTAACTATCTTAGCGGAGAACTCTCTACTATGGTTATAGTATAAAAGCTGTCATCTTTTTTGTTCAGATTACTCTTTCAACCTTTAACAAACTTAGAGGGATTTCTTCTTAGGGGGAATCTCTTGAATTTGTAAGTTTCCAAGTACATATGATTTTGTATAGGTTGCCATCATCAAAAAGGGGGAAATTGTTAAGTCAAGATCCTTTAGTTTTGATGATAGCAAACCTTGTATTGTATATTTAACATGTTCTTTAAGCTTTGAAATTCAGATAGACAGACAAATGAGTGGCTTCGCACGCAAGGTTGCAAGCGCACTCAATTCATGACATGTGCCCAACCGGTCGGGCACCTATCCAGGAGAGCTCACGATAGAAATTCTAGTACACACAAGAAGTCAAGCATCACATGATCACATCTCTTATGCTTCAGAAGTAAATCAAAGACAAAACACTGCAAGAAGATCGACATATCTATGCAGACTCACACATCCTCATAATCAACTAGCACACGACAAGAATATAACTCATTAATGTGCAAAAGAAAAAGATAAGTAAAGGGCTATTTATCAGAACAATTACATAGCCATAATGAAGTCTAAAGGAGCATTTATGAGCATTAATGAGTCAGACAAGATCAGACAAGTTGAGTACACAAGTTGTGCTCGACCAATTGAGAGAGCTGCCGCCGACGTGTTCAATCACAAGGCGACACGTGTTCTGACAACTTCAGATCAAGTTGAAGCCTCTCTATAAATCTAGTGTGGTTGTTATGTGAAAGGTCGAAGCTGTAATGGACTCCTAGAGTCTAGGAGTTTATAGGACGGTAGTTATATCTTAACTAACCGTATATATACTTGCATTTATGTCATATGTAAACAAGTCTGTACGAGAGAGAAAAAGATAGAGACTATTTGAGTAAGTGTGAATCAGACTTAAGTGTGTGTAAAAGCTAGAGAGTTGGTGAGCTGGTTAGGATTGGAGTTGTGTGACAACACTTTGTATTTGGTAGACTGATCAGTCGGGGAGCGGTTGAGGAACTATATGCCGGCTGTCAGGAGAGGGTAGAGGACTTTGGGATACAGTCCTAAACTGTCCCGGAGTCCGTGTGTTGGGCGAGGGAGATTGAGTGAATTTCTGTGTGTAAATTCTCAATCGAAATGAAGTTTCCAGTTTAAGTTTATCTCGTATCTTTCCTCAACTATCCAATAGTTTATTTGAGCCAAGGATACGTCCACGATCGGTCGGGAACGCATCAGGATCGCTAGCGAGTTTCACCTCTCGGACCTTATTATCAGCCACCTCTGCCACATCATCGAGAAGAGGGACACCCAGCATTTGGGCTTCCCCTACTTCCTGAGAGGCAATTCGCTCGCTTTGAAGTCCAGCTTAGGGAGGGTGAGATGGTCAGCCCGCCTATGGAGCCTATCAACGCCACCTCTATCCGGCGGATGGGTTTCACCCACACTAACTTCGGATGGCAGAAGGCGGATGCTGCGCGTAGTCAGAGCAGTGGTGCATCCTCCTCGTCCGGCCCCTCCGCTCAGAGTGCTGCCGCACCTCCATTCCTAGCACTACCTCCTCCACCGCCGACCGGTGCTGTCACCCCCGAGCAACTCGAGACCTACTATCGCTAGATGGCCGAGCATCAGCGCCTGATGGCTGAGCACCAGTGCCGCATGGAAGAGCACCAGCGTCAGATGGAGCCCCAGATGTAGTTCCTCCGCGACCAGATGCAGCATGGTGGTGCCCCACCTCAGTAGCTATTCTCTGATCACCTGATGGCGTGCCATTGTTTATCTACCTTTTCATTTATCTCTTGACTCTCTTTTAGACTTTTGTATTCCGTTTAGATGTTTGTTATGTTTGTCATTTGAATTTAGTTACTTTCGCATTGCAGTACTTACATTCCGCACTACGGTGTTTTTAGAACCACTATGACTATTCTGCTATGGGACTCATTTATGAGTCCCCTTTTGGTTATCTAACTATGGCATTTTTACGAATTCTTCGGAATCAATTTTGTGCCTAGTTTCTTTTTGGCTTTGCGTTGTAGATATATATCAACTGAACTCAAGAGCACCCTAAAGTTGAGTTAGGAGAAATTCATACAAATTTTTCCTAGGATCTTCGACTCTTCGTGTCGGAGCTAGCGCTTCAATGACTTCGGACACTAGCAAGTGTGGGGGAACCCCGCCAAAAACTCATCTTTATCAGGGGAGTACTAGTTCTCTAACCTTTAAACATTTATACAATGCATTACACTTTTTGCCTACTCCATGCTTAGTGCTTCGAAAAGGCCTTCTGTTTGTTTTTCCTTGAGCTTTGCTTTGAACAATGAGGACATTGTCCCATTCAAGTGTGGGGGAAACGACCTTTTCTTTTTGACGCACTACTCAATTTTCCTTATGCATATCTATAGCTTCCATGTAGAAGTTATATTTATAGTAAGCAAGTTTTTCCATGAATTCTTGGAATTTTCCACCGAATTTTTTCAAAAGTTCTCTCTTAAGGAGCATTTATTAGCGGTGCATCCATAAATCCCTTTCGTGGTGAATTTTTATTGCTTAGGGGTTCTTTCTATCTTCTCATCTAGGGATTGCTAAGGGGTGCTTCCTTGTGAAAAATTTTAAAAAGGAACTTGAGATACACCATAGGTAACCAACAAATGAGAGTTGAGTGTTCATTAAAGCAAGGCAAAATGCCAAATTATCTCTCCTTATCTCTTGTTACAAAAGTGAATCAAATGCAAATCTTTATTTTTCCTTTTATTTTTCCTTAATGCCCATTCTTGAGAGAAGTTGGCCATGGTAAAAGTTCTCCAAGTTCCATAATCTATAAGAACTTGGAAGCACTCTAGATCATACCCCGAAACTCTATATTTTTATTTGCCCTAAGCACACCTATGTCACCATGAGAAGGTTGGTTGCACTCCTCTTGAGATTTTCACAAATTTTGATCACTTGAATTCAAGAATTCATCTAAACACTTGCTTGCTTTAAATGTTCCTTCTTCTTGTGGGTTCTTAGCTAATTTTGCTTGAGGACAAGCAAATAGATAAGTGTGGGGGAGTTGATAAGTGGTGAAATAGTGCTATTTCAAGGTCTTTATCCACCTTCATTTTATTTGGTGCATAACTTATTTCACCACTTTATGGAGTACTATTGTGATTATTAGTGAGCTTATACTTTTGACATATTTGAATAGGTAAATACTCATGTGAGTACATTTGGAAAGCTTAATTCAAGGATGTATCAATGATTCGAACACTTCGGGGAGGATGCCAAGCCAACGGAAAGCATCAAGAGAATTCCGGCACAAAGAAAAGCTTTCTGGACTCGACCGACCCTAGGACTGGCCCTGGGAGGGTCGGTACGACCTTGTCCAACCCTTCTGCAACTCACTGGAATCGATCGACCCTGGGACCGACCTTAGGTAGGGTCGGTCGAGCTTAAAAATGTCACGTGCTTCCTTCATCAGAGGGTCCGACCGACCCACGAGACCGACCCTGGGAGGGTCGGTTAGACGGAAAATTTTCCCAGATCGGTGTTTTAAAAAGCTAGATTTTGGGGCATTCTCCCCCATTCTTAAACACCTACGATACCAGCTAGAAAGAGGAGAGAGAGTGGTGAAAACAAGGGAGAAAAGAAGAGAAGAAAAGAAGGAAGAATCTCTAAAAATTAGGCACCAGAAAATAATAACGTTGGTATTGATATTTAACACTTAATTCCTCCGAAATCAATAGATAGAAGAAGCTTGTTGTTATTGTCTCACTGCGTGGTGAAGCTAACCCTCTTACAATAGCTTCTGGATGATTATCCTCTTGCGCACACAATCCTAAAAAAAATGTTTAGCCTCCACATATGATTCCTTATTATTCTCTATAGTGTATCACTGATTGCACACTGTACTCACTCGTGAGTTGGTAGTAGAAAGAGAGAAAAGATGAATGATCTTCACGTTGTCGGTGGAATAAAGAAGTTGAACAATTAGAATTACAATTCTTGGTCTACATGCATGAAGTCATTTTTGCAGGGACAAGATTTGTGGAAGGTTATAAAGAGATGTGAAGTGCAACAGCCAGCTGATGATACAAACGGGGTGTTGCGCAAATAGAAAATCAAAGCTGGCAAAGCCATGTTCACAGTCAAGACAACAATTGAAGAAGATGTGATTGAGCATTAGAGAGCTTACTACTCCAAAAGAATCTTGGGATACTCTTGAAAAGTTGTTCTCGAAAAAGAATGACACCAAGCTCTAGCTTCTGACGAATGAATTGTTGTCAATTGCATGACAATTGCACAATAGTTCCATAAGGTAAAGTCTCTTTGTTGAGAAATTTCTGAATTGGATCGTGATGCTCGAATTGGTGATGGTAGGGTGAAACGAATCATCATCCATGGCCTAAAGCTGGAGTTAAGAAGCTTTTTTGCTGCTATACAAGGTTGGAAAATTCAGCCCTGACTTGTGGAGTTTGAGAATTTGCTAGTTGGACAAGAAGCTTTAGCAAAGCAAATGGGAGAAGTCTCGCTCAAGAATGAAGAAGAGGCACTCTATGCCAAGAAAGGCAGGTGGAATTCCAAGCAACGTGATGGCATCGAATCCAAGAGAAATAATGACAAAGGGAAAGGTAATCGAGGTGAGGAAAATGGTGGTGCAAATGTAGGTCGAAAGAAGAAGTTTGAAGGGAAGTACTACAATTGTAACAAATGGGTCATTCGGCGAAAAACTGTTGGTCAAAGAAGAAGAGAGTAGAAAGCAACACTGCCACTTTCAAAAGTGAAGATGAATGGGACGTAGGCATTATGTGCGGTGGATAAAGAGGAGTTTGCCCTTACCACGACAATAGAGGAGAAGCGCTTACCACAACAACAACATCCAATCAAGTCGACTACGAGAAAGATTGGATTGTATACTCTGGGTGCTCAAACCATATGACCGGTGATAAGAAGAAGCTGCAAAATTTATCAAATTACAAAGATAATCGAGTAGATTGCTGACAATTCAAAGTTACCGATAACCCATGTCAATAATACAGTAGTTTCTCCCCAACATTGTGATGCAGAGACATTACTTCAAAATGTGTACCATGTCCCAGGTATGAAGAAAAACCTTCTTTCTATATCTCAACTAACATCTACTAGTAAATACATTTTATTTGGACCAGAAGATGTGAGGTTGTATGGAGATCTACACATTGAAGAAGCTCCGATCATGAATGGACAAAAGGTAGATTGAATCTATGTAATGTCGGTTAAGACTTTCTATGTGGACAAGACTAGAAGGAATGAGACGATAGATCTATGGCACATGCGGCTTGGCCATGTTATCTACTCCAAGCTAGACATGATGATGAAGAAGGTGATGCTAAAAGGACTCCCTCAACTTGAAGTAAAAACATATACTATATGTGCAGGGTGTCAGTATGGAAAACACATCAGTTGCCATACAAAGAGTCGAACTTTAGAGCTACGGAGCCATTAGAGTTGGTGCACTCGGATGTGTTTGGACCGGTCAAGCAGGCCTCTGTTAGTGGAATGAAGTATATGGTGACCTTCATAGATGATTTCTCAAGGTATGTCTGGGTCGATTTTATGAAAGAAAAGTCTCAAAATTTCTAAAAGTTTAAAGAATTAAAGAAGACCATAGAGTTGGACCTTGGTAGAAGAGTTCGTAGCCTACGCACAGACAACGGGGGAGAGTACACCTCAAAGGAGTTCTTAGACTTCCTCAAGGTATGCAAGATAAGACACCAATTTACTTGTCCTAACATGAAATACCCCTAACTAAGAAAACATTGATTAAACGTCTAATCAAATGAATTAAGGCCTAAACATTCCTTAAAAGTCAATTGAGAACAACAATGGTCATCATAAAGCAAGAATTACCTCTTGTGACCATTTAGAGCAAATATGTGCCCAAATGAACTCCTTAGGATCCAAATTTAATTCCTAAGCATACTAACTCATAAATTAACATAATAAAACCATTCTCAAAGAAAACAAAGCTCAGAAACACCTTGAGACACAAAATGTGCTTTAAAACTCCTTAAAGCACGTTTTTGTGAGATTGTCTTCTAAATGAGTTTTGATTTGGTTTTAGGGCCTTCATTACCCTCAAATATACTAATGTGACATAATGTGCCACATTAGAATGTCTAATTTAAAGTTTTTCAAAAAAAAATCAGAAATATGTGCATTGGTTTATGAATAGTACCCAAATAGTGCAAATTAAGTCTTAATTGACTTAGTTGGTCAATGGTCAACATTGACCCCCAAAAATATCTAATGTGAGGCGGAAAATGAGGTAGTATACCTCCTGATTAAGTTAACTAAAGGCTGGCAACAAAGATGACTCATTAGTTACTTTATTAAATAATTACTTTTCTTACCTTAAAAGCAAAAATCATCTTTTCTCTTTCATTACCCCCTGTAGCAATGAGTTACCCAGCTTCTAAAACCTCCATTCCAGCCTCTATAAGTGCAAGAACCAGCCAACTTCAAAGATCAACTCCCATGGCATAAGGTAAACATTCAAAACATGTAATATGTCATTCTCTTCATCTTTCCTTCCTCTTTCCATTGATATAACTTGCAACCACTTCCATCCATTCATCTAGCATGAGTTGGTGTTCAAATGGAAGGTCCAAACTCGGCTGAAACTCAATATTCAAGGGGTAAGCAAGCTTAAGACCTAATTAAGGTAAAAATGTGCTTTAAGCACTTAATTCCTTCTCTACTTAAAATCCGGTTGACTTCTGTTGTTCCCTTGGCTTATAATCTTTCATTTATCATGCTTGATCAGTAGAAATTGCAACCACTTCATTTGGTGGCTGATTTCAAGCTTAAACTCCATTTTAAGCCATTTTTCACAAGGTAAACCTTAGCAAATTCCTACCTTGTTACTACCGGTTTTATTCCTTAGGTTGTATGGTGTTGTTAACACCTTCTTTGGCTTCATAAATCCAGGCGAGATAACCTTGGAACAAGCCTACAATATCAAGGTATAATCATGTTTTTATAAGCTTGATTTGATCCTTTAATGATCCTTAATTCATGAACTAAATTACACCTTTCTTTCCCTTGCAAAATATGGCCGAATGGTGCCTTGGAACATGGGTAACTTTCTGTCCAAAGAGGAGGAATCAACCTTGAGTTCAAACTTATCAAAGTAAGTTAAAATACCACCTTAATGATATACTAATTAAGGTTATATGTGAGGTTATGTATAAAAACTAACTTAGGTCTATTCTAATATTAGACCGTGAGCTAAAGGGTGTGTTTGGTTGATCTTGCTACATTAAACAAGTAAGTAAACCTTATATTATGATATATTAAAGTTTTATGTCATTTTATTACACATATTATAAAGCCGTGAGTTAGTATTGGTCAAAATGACTTATTTAGGTATTAAAATGTTATAAAACATTTTTGGTTAGCTTACTTAATATTTTGGTGACTTATAATGTCGTTGGAATTATTTAAATGGCAAAAATGTAATTTTGGGAAACATTAGGAAAACTATATTATAAGCCGTGGACCATATATGTTATTTATGACTTTTATGTGTAATTTTATGTTACAAATTCAAGGTTGTAATAAGGCCATGTCATTAGGCCATTTTATTAAGTTATTTAATGTTTTATTTATATTTAAATTAATTATTAAAGTTATTATAAACTTTGGGGTATAAAGCAAATATAAATAAATACTATGGGGCTGTAGAAGAATATAGCCGAAAACTATAGGTTAATTGGAGTTTAAATAAAAATTATAAGATTTTATAAAGTTTGGGGTTAAATTGTAATTTTTGGAAAAATATGGGTAGAAACCGTAAATAAGGAAAATACTGGTCAAGGCAGTATTAAGGAGGTCAACCTTGACCATATGGTAGGTATTGACCAAATTAGATAAGTTAAGTAATTTATTTATGGTTATATAATAAGTTATGTATTTAATTGTAACATTTTTATAACTTATGTGGTATATATGAGATTACTGAAAATCAGGGGTATAAGATGGTATTTTAAACACCTATGGGCTATTAGGAATTTTTAGGAATTTATTGGGTTGAATTTGGAGTTAAAATAAATTATATATGTATAATATATAGTTATTTATGGCATTGTTACAAATTACGTGACATATGGGGTGGAAATGTAAATACCAAAAGTATATGGGTTAGAGATGATATTTATAACCCTTTGGTGAAATTTGGTGATTTTTAGAATAATATAAGAGGATTTAATAAGATATGTGTATAATATATAGTTTTAATGACATTATAAAACTATATGTTATAAATTGGGTCAATTGGTAAATATGGAAAGTTAAAGGGTTGGAAAAATAATTTAGAACAGCCTAGGGGTCTGTTCGAAATTTAGGGATTATATAACTATAGGTTATATTTATATTAAGGTTTAAAATGTTATAATATATGATATATATATATATATATATATATATATATATGTGGTCAAATTGTAAATTTGGAAAGTTAAGGGTGCTAGAAAATAAATAGGAACAAGACATAGGTCTGTTCGGTTATTTCATATAAATAACCTTAGGTTATACTTTTATAAAGTTAAAAATGTTATATTATATGATATATATATATAACATGGTATAAATTATGGGGTGATATTGTAATAAACATAAAGATATTGTAAGTTAATAAAAATAGAATATTTGAGTTGTGCCTTTTCGGCAATTAAAAATAGTTTTGTATAAAAACTATAGGTTATAAGTTATATGAGATAAAAATATCATATTATATGATATTAGTATGTGGTATAACATTACATAATGTTATGTGGTCAAAATAAAATTTAAAGAGAATATGGTGCTGTACCGAAAATATAAGGTTTGGAAAATGAATTTTAGACTATGGTCTACAATGTTATAAATGTTATAACCATTATATGGTATTAATGTGATTTAAATGGAATTAATATAAGTAAGGATAATCACATGAAGTAAATGTGATATATAATATAAGAGTTTTATAATTCATGAAACTTACATATATTGGTATATATATACATAAATGCGAGAGTCATATATATATATAAGGATGAGTATATATTATGGTTGGAAACCATATAATATAAATGGTGAAGGTTATTACATGAACATAGTTTATGAACTATAAGTTATAAGTTTTGAATTCAAATGTAGTTTATTACAAGAATAATGGATTATATAATACAGGTTGGTGGGATAATAATACCATATGATAATAATGCATGTATACATGCAACTATAGGTTATATGCCTAAGTTCAAAAATGAACGAGATTAAATGAATATAGTGAATTAAACTCAACAGTCAAAATATTACGAACTACGAGTTTAAGTAACGAAGCCGACTGGTTTAGAAAAACCCGTAACAATTAACTGTTGAAATCCGGGGATGAACTGTCGGGGTTACAATGTTATTCGGAAATACCGGATCTAGTTAGTCATGGAGACTGACTCATAGTGTTATTATTGTTTAGATAGTACGACAGACAAAGGTGCCTGACGAGCTAGGGTTTTGCGCATCCTTGGTCTGTGGTGTACGGTATGTGGACGGTTTTGATCTGGATTGCCCTGAGTATTCCCTCGGGTCCAGACATTATTTGATGTGTGATAAGATTTCTATGTGGATGCTTATATGCATGTGTGTGATTAAGCTGTATATCTGCTTGTTATTATCACATTATTACTACTGTACGCGAATGCCCATCGGGCTAATATTACGTCGACTATAGATCGACTTATATAAACATACATATGCGTTCAATGTGATAAAATGATGGTTACTTAATATAATACCCTTAGAATTATAATTATGTAATTAAATAACCTAAGTAAAACACTTAGGTATGAGATACGACAATGTCGGTCTCTAGAGCATGGATCTCAAACATGAATACGACCTAGACTACTTCTAGGCATGCGTAAGACCCACTGGGCAGCTAATTAGTAATAAATTGTATTCTCCATAAAACTAAGAGTATATCTTAGGAAATGATTAAGACATTTAATCCTATGAGAGAATTGGTATGTGATGAGGGGAGGAATCCAGTGTAGTTTACGAACTACCTGGTTGCGCATTTGTGATCACTGAGGGGATACCCGATCGGGTTCCGCTCTAGGAAATTTCCCAACGAGCCCTAATTGGATCGTGGGTCAGATGGTACCTGTTGTTGGTACACGGCTACGGCCTTTATATGGACGCCTTACGAGGCACAATGGAAGACCAGGGGCCTCCGGACCACTGGCAACATGAGCACCTTTGTGTGTGTACGGGAGGACTACTGTCCATTGGTAAGGTTAATTCGGGTTGTCCTAACACGACACCCAACTGGTAAGTAAGTAAACATGGTTTGGTTAGATGGGGCCTTGAAGGCAGAATATTAATAAGTATGAAAACCGTTCGCTAAAAGCGATTATGCACTTTAATGCAATTATTCGATACATTCGTTTATGCAACTGTTGATTGTGAAATGTAGTGATTGTATTGGTTGGATGGCTCTGTGTTTACGCATGATTGTTACAGTATTATTTATGTCTGTAAACTGGTAAGGCAGGTAACCAATCTAATATTAAGATGGTTAATAATGACTAAGTGACCAATAGGGTCTGAGTGCAAACCTAGCATACTCAGCGTTTATCGCTGAGCCTCCACGGCATTGTGCAAGTTGCTGATCATCGTCGAAGCCGAAGTGCGGGACCCGGGTAGTTAGGGTTTTGTTTTTTTACCGCAAATGGGATACACTTGTATAGTTATGTTGGGCTTCGGGTTGTAAGATGGTACTATTGTATATAATCAAGGATGGGTAGACGCTCACTTGTCATCGGTTATGATTATGGACTTAGTATGATGTATAGGATTTATCTCGTTATCACTGCGATTTAGTAGCGTTGTTTATTCTGTTGTTGTATTTAGTTCCTGCTTCGTTACTCGCATGGGCGAGTAATGGCAGGTGACACCCGAGTGAGAATTAATATTGTTGTTTATACTTCCGTTGTAAGACGTTTTTAATTATGCTACGTGAGAGATTATTACGTGTTTATCAAGAGGGGTGTTACATAACACCCCACAACAAAATGGCATATCAGAAAGAAAAAACAGGCACCTAGCAGAGATATGTCGAAGCATGATCCATGCAAAGAATGTTCCAGGGCGTTTTTGGGATGAAGCGATGAATACTACAACTTTTGTGATTAATAGGCTTCCCCGACAAAGGTTATGTTTTCTTTCACCATTTGAAATGTTATGGAACACTAAGCCTATTGTTAGTCATTTTCAAGTATTTGGATGTGTATGTTATGTTTTTGTGCCTCACCACGTATGTAGCAAGATGGAGAAGAAAGCCATCAAGTGTATTTTTGTAGGATATGACAGTCAAAGGAAAGGGTGGAGATGTTGTGATCCAACAACTTGGAAGTGCTACACATCTCGAGATGTCGTGTTTGATGAAGCTTTCCTCATGGTGGCCATCAAATAAAGAAGCAATACCACCTCCAGATACATTCATAGGAGAAGCGCAAATCTCTCAAGGACGAGTGGCGTTAGATGAGTCAACAAACACAAATGAAGATACATAATCAATCCATGGTCTAAGTCCTTGAAGAACTGGGGTCCACCCACAACCTCAACAAGAAGATCCCGATGAAGTATTCACACCTAGAAGATCAACTAGAATCAAGAAACCAAACCCGAAGTGCGCAAATGCAGCAATTGAAGAGGAAACCGACGCACGAGAACCAAATACTTTTGAAGATGCATCCAAAAACCTGAGTGGATTAAGGCTATGGAAGAGGAAGTAGCTGCACTGGAGCAAAAACCAACCTGGGAACTTGTACCAAAGCCAAAAGACGTGAAGCCGATCTCTTGCAAGTGGGTATACAAGATAAAGCGAGGTACTGATGGGTCAATTGGCAGGTACAAGGCTCGTCTGGTAGCTCGAGGGTTCTCAACAATATGGACTAGATTATGATTAAACCTTTAGACCAACTGCAAAACTAACAAAGGTAATAGTATTTTAGCACTCGCAACTAGTAAAAATTGGAATTTGTGGCAAATGGATGTGAAAATGCATTTTGCCTGGAGAGTTGGATCGTGCAATTTACATGAACCAGCCATCAGGATTTCAAAGTGAAGATCATCCTGAATACGTGTGTAAACTCAGAAAGGCACCATATGACTTAAAGCAAGCACCGAGGGCATGGTATGGTAAAATTGCATAATTTCGTTCTTATAGTGGTTATTCAATGACTAACGCTGACTCCAGCTTATTTGTTAAGGCTCATGGCGGTAAGCTTGTTGTCGTGTTAGTCTATGTGGATGATTTAATTATCACAGACAATGACAAGAGAGAAATCCTCCAAACAAAGAAAAATTTATCAGTCATATTTCAGATGAAAGAACTATGGCAGCTGAATCATTTTCTTGGTCAAGAGATTGAACATGTTGAGGAAGGGCTTCATCTTCATCAGCTAAAGTATTCAAGAGATTTGATAAAGAAGTTTGGAATGCTCAAATGCAAGCCTATCTTAACACCAATAGAGACAAACATTAGAATGTGTGCTCATGATGGGAAAGACTTGAAAGATCTTACTATGTATCAACAACTGGTGGGTAGTCTTATCTATCTAACTTTAACAAGACCTGATATTACGTTTGTAGTAGGTGTCTTCAGCAGGTACATGCAAAATCCAGAGAAACCTCATTTGGAAGTAGCTCGACGAGTTCTAAGATATATAAAGGGTACGCTTGGTCATGACATTCTTTACAAAAAGGGTGAAGATTGCAAGTTAGAATGCTACTGTGATGCAGACTATGCGGGTGATCCAAATACAAGATGTTCAACTAGTGCTATGTCTTTATGCTTGGATCAGGAGCAGTGTCGTGGTGCAGCAAAAGACAACCAACAGTGTCTTTATCAAGCAACTGATGAAGGATTTACATCAATCAGTCGAGCACAACCATGTTATATTGATGCAATAAAAAATAAGGCCATCGCCCCAGTACTCAAGGGTTAGTTAATCTCTACAGTGATTAATGTAGGTGACAGAGATTCCAAAGTTCCCATACAGGGGCCAGCTGTTCAAGCCACAATTTCATGTACCCAGAGCGTATACTCCAACTTCTCCAAGTTTGATTGCTCTCAAATGGTTTTACATTTGTCCCAAATTAGTATTTTCTTACAACCGGTGGATGAAAAGATACATAAATTTTTCCACCACACCGAATGATTTTTAAATATAGCTTCTTGTCAATCATTCTATAAAATTCTAAGGGTGAATTAATTATCTAGATCTTTCATTAGTGTTATTGACGCAAATTATTTTTCTCATGCATACATTACAAGAACCAGATGATCTACATTATATTTACTAGCAAATTCAATAATGACTAGATTAAATTGGACATGAAACTCAAAAATTACCAATTCACTTACATCCAACGAAATGATGCTTCTCCTGGGGCGACACCTTATGATTCTAGAAACATATGCCACCTGAACTGCAGATCCTCTAAAAGAATCTTCTTCATTCTTCACTGTCTCTGTCGACTTTCACCTCTCCTAAAACAGAAAAAATGAAGAGGAAAAGGAAAGGAAAACACTTATCTCGTCATAATCAAAGGTGCAAAGCATCGTCTTAACCCAAAAATATCCAATAAATATGCAAGTTGCAGCCATCAACGAATACCTGAAAACACCCTGTCCATCTTCACGGCAAGTTGAAACACCCATGAAGCAGTTGCCCTGAGCTCAAAGGCCCACAACAGATCCTCCAAGGGCATTACCAAAATTGAAAGCAGCATCATCTTCCATTGGCACCAACTTTTCAAAAAGATGATCAACCTCAGAGACTAATTAATAGAAACCGTAAGTTACAGCTCTCCTTTTACCATGATATACTTCAGTCATTGATATTGATAGGGCAAAAAAATGGCCGTAGCCTTACAATGATGGTAGGAAGGAACTAGGAAAGATAAAAGTAACTCTCCCTAAGGAGCCTATATTAGAGCTAGGCTTCCTATCCACAAGGTGGCCAAAATTGGTAATATGATCACTGCCCTTTCTGTTAGGCTAACACACTATTAATAAGGTACTACTTTCGGAAAAGGACAAACCAAGGAAATAGACAAACTACTAGCATAAGGGTAAAAGTGGTGCGTGCTTCTTCTTTTGTGAATCTTCTCAGCCTGGCTGTGGTCCCTTCTTCTTTCTGCGCTGGTACACCCGTAATGGGGGTTGTTCCATGGCTGTCGTGTTCTCATCACTAATGATTTTGAGCTCTCCGTCAAAAGCCTCTGCATATATACTTCACAGAGATCAGTTTTCACGTTAATTAGAAGATAAAAGAACTTCACCACATAGTCCATACTATGTTTTATTTTCAAACTTACGTGCATGTCTGTCCCTTTAAACATTAAAAAAACGCAAGCAGCAAAAAAACTACGTTACTGGGAGATCAAAGACAGACTCTTAAAGGGCCTTTAAGAGACTTAAATCTTCATTCTATCCCTGGCAAAGACTCGCAGCATGGAGAAAACAAGTCCAGATTCTGTGGTCCGGCTCCAGACCCTCATTCTTCATTCCCCCAAGCTTCTGAGTTCTTTAAATAAGCATCAATGACTGGACTATAAGGTAATGTGCCAACATATAAACCAGTTAGCTTGAGATTATCAAGAACTTCAATTATATAATTGAATTGCCTCGTATCCAAGTCTCCGATGGACATTAATCAGCAACAGCACTAGCACGCAACTACATACAATGCACCACAAATCATCAGCGCCACAAGTCATCTAACAAGCGCCACAAATCATCAGGGTGGTGAAAGATCCATCTAACAAGCGCGCCACAAATCAGTTTGCATACTAACTTAGATTACAAGGAAACTTTACCTGTGAACGGAATCGAGAAGCTTTTACTCTTGGAAGCTCCACCAAGGCATCTTTTAGACCTGAGTTTGACAACAGAAATGTAAGAAGGTCATCATATAGGAGAATAAGAAACTGGGAGAAGCAAAGATAATGAGCATCTGAGAAATATCTTCTATACCGTTGGCCTGTCTTGATATAATTCGAGATATAAGCAAGAACCCACAAGAACCCAGGAGAACAACGGCGACCAAAGGAAAGAGAGAAAGAAGACGACCGAAACCTAAAACCAGAATATACAGTACTCAGAGTTGGCCACAACCCTTGTGAAGAAGCTGACTAAATACACCCCTTCACTACTCTAGAGAAAACGCAGCACTCTGACAACTCAGACACAACCTAAACAGACACCTAAACTGTAACACCCCTCTCCATAATCACGATATAATCTCTCACGTAGCAATAAATAAAACGTCTCACAGCGGAAAATAAACAACAATTACAAAACTCACTCGGGTGTCACCGGCCATTACTCGCCCATGCGAGCAACGTAGCCAAACTACATCCAACTTCCAAAATAAACAAACTGCTAACCGTAGTGATAACGAGAAATTCCTATACATCATACTAAATCCATAAATCATAAACATCGACAAGTGAGCGTCTACCCAAACCTGAATATACACAACCTCACCATATTACAATTCACCATCCTCAGTGCTACACAACATCTCCATGTGTAGTAGCAAAAGCAAAACTCCAATTACCCTGTACCTGCTCTTCAGCTCCGACAATGATCAACAACCTATAATGGTGTAGTATCAGCGATAGACGCTGAGTATGCCGGGCCTGGACCCTAATGGTCACTTGTCATTTTAACCATCTTATCATTAGATTGGTTTCATGCTTTACCATTCTACAGATATATTCAATACTGTAATAAACATGCATAATAAATTTAACCATCCATCCAAATATCCATAAACATTCAACCATCCATCCAAATATCCAAACATTCATTTAGTATTCCATACAACATTTATACATCGAACGTATCGAGTAATAACAATATAATGTACAATGTACATTCGTCGTAGCGTACAGTTTTCATATTTAATTTACCTTAGCCTTGTAGGCTCCATCCAACCATCAACACACAATAAAATAACCACAAGTATAACCAATGAACAACAAAGCGAAACAACGAGAATAATAAACAAGTATTAAGTCTCGTCCATAGTATTGTTCGCCACTGTATAAGTCTCAATTGTTTTAGTTGTTCAGTTATACCTAGTGACAATGTCTCGTTAAAACGACATGTCTCTAGTTACCCATATATTATGGCGGGTCACCCACGGCAGTAGCCACTCCAATGGTAGAGTCTCCGACCAACGAGCCATTCTAGCTCACGGGAAATTTTCTTGATACTTACGGACCCGTACGCGGACATCCTGGTATCGTTTTTGTGATCACAGCGCGCACCAAGAGCCACATCCTCTTGGCTTTACTTCCATTCCATTAATTAATTAATTATACCATCGCATCGCATTACCAAATTTTCTAACACAGCAGACTAAGGTCATTAGTCCAATCCGGAGTCTGTAAACTCGGGATCCAGTGTTAGATACGAGAGCGGCGTATAGAAAGGCCAATGCTCCGTATAAAAGTCTCAGATAATATGTATATGTTATTATCATAGTGCTACAACGTTTTACTTACCTTCCTTATATTTCATATAAGATAGCACAATAGCCGCTAGTTCGTTTTATATATACAGGTTCATATATACGAACCAATACTGTTAACTCGATAACAGTAAATAATAAGCAGCTATAAATATACAATTCATGCATATTAATTATCACATTCAGACAAACAATCTTATCACAGATCACACAGAAGTCTGAACTGAGGAAGCCCTCAGAGACAATCAAAGACACATAACAACATACAAGTTATATCAACCAAATCCGAGCCCAAGGAGCAACCTTAGAACAACTCGGATCAAACCCCTTTACATACCGTTCACCCTGATCGTATTACGGTGGAGTATGAATCAGCAAGATCCTATGCTCCGTGTAGTCCGCTAGCTTGTCAAGCGTCCTTGTCAGAAGTATAATCTAAACGGTATTAAAACTATAAGTCAGTCTCCATGACTAACTACATCCGGTATTTCTGAATAATAAGTAACCCCGACAGTTCACCCCTGTTTTCTACAGTTGTTTGTTACAGGTTTCTCTAAAACAGTCGCCTTTGTTACTTAAAACGCGTACGTCAAAACATTCAACTGTTAAGTTTAATTCCTTAAATTTCTTTTAATCTTATCCACATCTAGTTTAGGTACGTAACCTATAGTTGCATGTATGCATGCATTCTTATATTATGCATTCTAAAATTCATAACTTATAGTTCGTAACTATATATTTTTTTTAAATAACCACCACCATTAAATCATATGGGTTTCAACCAAAATATATATCCACCTTATATACATTATTCTTGTGTATGTATTATTTTTACCACGTAGGTAATTCTCATGAGTTTCATAAACCTTTATATTTTATGTTACATTTTATCATCTTTTATTAGATGATTATTCCCATTAATTGTATTAATTATACAACTTATATTAAGATTATTATCCTAATATTATGTAACATTTTATGTTGTATAATTACAACTCCTAAGGTTTATTCCATAAACACCTTAGTTTATAAATCTCATTTATTTATAGTTTGTCACATTCTTTGATGTGAATATCCTTACTTATATTAATTCCATCTAACCCATATAATTGTTATAACATTTATAACATTATAGACCTTAGTCTAAAATTCATTTTCCAACTCCTATTAATTCGGTACGGCCCTTGAATTCATTTATATTCTATTTTGACCACATAACATTATGTAATGTTGTACCAAAATACTAATATCATTTGATATGATATTTTTATTTCCTTTAATTTATAACCTATAGTTTTTATACAAACTATTATATATTGCCGCCTAGGCATATATATTAAACCTTATTCTTTTCCATAAACCATAGTTTCCTTTATTTACAAAATCACCCCTTTCTTTATACCATGTTAATATACCATTTAATATAACATTTCTAACTTATAAAAGAGTATAGCCTATGGTTATTTTTTGTAAATCCCAAACAGCCCTTGTGCTGTTTTATAATTGCCATTTGGCCCTATTTATAACATATAGTTTTACCATAACCTTAAGACTATATTTTATACACATGTCTTATCAAATACTCTTATATAATTCTAAAATCACCAAGTTTCTCCAAAGGGTTATAGATATCCTTATTAACCCATGTACTTATGGTATTTACCATTCCACCATCTATATTTCTCCAAAGTCTCATAATGACATAATAACTATATATTGTACAATATAGTTCATTTTAATTCCAAAATCAACCCAATAAATTCCTAAAAATTCCTAATAGCCCATGGGTGTTTAAAATACCATTGTACACCCTTTATTTTCGGTAATAACATATTTACCACATATGTTATAAAAAATATTACCTTAAGATACTTATCTTATTATAAAACCTTAAATAAGTTATTTAACTTATCTAATTTGGTCAAAACCTAGCATATGGTCAAGGTTGACCACCTTAATATTTCCTTGACCACCAATTCCTTATAATCACGGTTTTAACCCCTAGATTTCCAAAATTCACCATTTAACCCCAAAACATTATAAAATCTTATAAACTTTATTTTAACTCCTTTTTAACTCTAATTTTTGGCCTTATTATTCTAAAGCCCCCAAATTTAATTTAATTACTTCTAAGCCCCACTTCTTTTCGGTAATAATTGAATATCACCTAAACTTAAATAAAACTTGTAAATGCATAAATAAAATGGCCTAAAATACATGGCCTTATTACAAACATTGGCTTGCAAAATAAATTACACATAAATGTCCCAAAATACATATAAATTTCGGCCTCACCACACACTTTTTATTTATTTACCAAACTTCCACATAATGTCTTAAATTTGACAATTATGCTTGTTTAATTAGTTATAAAATTTATTAAACCATTCCTTAAACATTTTAAGGTCAAATAAGACCTTATTTTTCTCCTTCACTCACGGCAATTTAATTAGAATTGGTTTAAGAACATATTAACGTAGCAATGTTAATGTTTAAGTGATTTATACCTTGATTTAACTTAGGTAGATCCTTGTTTGGATTCGCCACCTTAAGGAGAATTTCTCCAAAGCTTCTCTTACATGTTTTCAAACAGAAAACAAGGCCTAGTTAGTCTCCAAGCAAGATCTAACCATAAGAAGTAATTTAAGTCATGAAAATCATGGATTTTTACCTTAGATCTTCAAACAATATATAAATCTACTTCGGCCCTATTTTTCCAGAAGAGAAAGAGTATCAAAACACTCTCAAGAACAAGGTATAAAACTATGGGTGAATTAGCTTGGAAGATTGTAACACCCCAACTACCACCGTACACATAACATCAAACTGCAGCGGAAAAATTCAACTCATCACATTACTTATTTCAATGATGTTACACGCCGTTAACCACCCACGTGGCTAACAAGGCTAATACATGTACTTTGTATCGGTCTGATGGACTAGATTCCCGAGCAGCTACACGTTACATTTGCTTCCCTTAACAACAACCCATACACTTATACATTCCAACCGTACCGAGTATTTACAAACTAATGCCGATAACAATTTCGGTCTTACTACGCCTACAATGCTTACGCCATTTAAATGGCTACCCATGTATAAACATCTACCCCGTCCTACTCTCGAACGGCTTCCAGCTCCTTGTACCTGCAATAGAAAAGGAGAGAAAGGGTGGCCCCCAAGGGGCTCAGCACCTTTGCTGGTATGGTAATCCCACAACCCACATGCTACCGGGCCACGCACGACTAATTGTCGTCTTAGCATGCGATTGATTATATTTAAATCATGCACGCAACTGTAAACACACAACACAAAACATTTCGCCTCAATGGGCTCAACAAACGGGTAATCCATCCTTACTTGATGAGTCACTCTTGGTATTCATTATTCCTAGAGTGTTCCTCCTCTAACGGAGCTACTTCCTTAATGGACGACACTTACCCTTAAATCGGGTTATCCTTAAACGCCTCTTGCCACCAACTGGGATTCATTTCCATGATCCACACACTCCATATCTTACAACATATCACATTCCTCACATAGCAAAACACAACAATACTTTTCTCGTTCGACGTACACATGATAACATCGAATTCATTTTAAACATCTAACAACAAAACAATAGCATAGCAAGGGAAATTGCCTAGCACAATAACAACACAAAACACCATAAGATCGGTTCACACAAGGAACCTTCCACCATAGTTAGTATAGATAGTGAGCCTAGAGATTATTGCCAATCTCATGCTAAGCTCGTTACCAACCTCGTTACCGTCCAGTTATATCGAACGGTTAACTTAAACCCAAGGTGTGTCGGATATAGTAATCCCAAGCACACCGAAACAACATTTGTATGCCCCTGTGGCCCGACGTGAGTCAGTAAACTAGCTTTGGATAAGCTAAGGGAAGGTTGAGACCAAATTGGAATACAACCTATACATACACCAAGAGAGCCGAACCGGATATGACATCGACTCCCGTCCTCACACGCGTGGCCGGAACAACCAGACTCCTCACCCCCCATTAGTACAAATATACTTATAAATAAGTAGTTAGAGATCCATCATGGAGCCTACCACATCCACACACCATACGGTATCATAACCGAGTTAAGCACACAAGGGAGGTTCACACACTTGCATACAACCACAATATCCAACTAACTCACACATAGCCGTGGTTAGAACGTTCCCAAAGTTTGGGTCATTAACTCCGAATACCGATCTCTCATGTGTTCTAGTTCTGGTTAGTTAAGGTTTAACACTTATTTGAGGTTAAACGGTATCGGAGATTAAAAGCGCCACATAAATAAATTACTATAAACTCATTACATGTGTTTATCTTACAAGGTGGCAAACACTCAGAAAAACACATTGGCATACAAGCCGGTGTAATCCGGTAGGACAAAGGTTGCAAGAAAACTATACCTGTCACCGGAGTCCACTTTATCATGTCCACTTATGTTCCTCGAGCAATTCTCGAACAACTGATAACATTACATGTATTTTTATTAACATCGGGGTAACATGATTGTTTAAAGTCTAATGCTTATAACTTTCCCCGTTAACTTAGTTAAATAACTTGACATTTTTAACTTGTTTTACTTTCACATTTTATTACAACCTTTCACCCACTTAATTGTCATTAAAACTCACCTAACATGTCCTTAACAACTTTATAACATCATTACCTATCAATCCCCATCATTACATATCATTTTATAACCATAAACAACATTTTTGGTCCGACCGACCTTACCGACCGACCTTACACAAGGTCGGTCCATTCCAGAACACTTTACCGTCAAAATTTCTACTCCGACCGACCTTGTAAGTTCGGTCGCATGTTCGGTCGATTCCAGAAACTTAATCCGTACAGAAAATACAAGCCCGACCGACCTTGCAAGTCCGGTCCCCAAGGTCGGTCCATTCCAGAAACTAATTCTCGCAAGGTAAACTGGGCTCGACCGACCTTGGCAAGTTCGGTCGCAAGGTCGGTCTGCCCCAGACCTTTATTTCCCATTGCCCATTTAACTCCAAACCTCACCTCAAATATCCTAATATGTTCTAACATCATTTGGCACCTTTACTCCTTCATCTAACATCCATAAAAACTCATTTTATAACTCCTTAAACACTTACTCCCTTCTTACCATTTTCATACCTTGAACAACATTTCTAGAGTGGTCCGGGACTTGGTCCTTACCTTAAGTCCCAGACCAATACTTACAGAGACTCTCTGCTGTTTTAATAGGGTGGTCCGGGACCTTGTACTCACCCCAAGTCCCGGACCAAGATAGTTTTCCAACTCTCGGCCTGTTTTTCATGTATGGTCCGGACATCTCCCAATACCTAAGTCCCGGACCTCTGTAACAGAATCCCAAATTTGACAATTTCAAGTCTTGTTTCATCTATTCTCTTCATCCACAGATTACCCAAACTTCATACATGAACTTAGGCATATTCTAATACCCAAAATATCACTTTGATTCACCTTTAAACATTGTCCAATTTGTCACTCATTTTCCTTATAATCTCTTAACACTTCCTAGTTCACCAAAACTCATTTAAAACACTTTGAACTCCTTATACATTTTCCAAATTTTGCCATAACTTCTCTTGTATATTCTCATATCCAAACACTTAGGTTTTTACCTTATTTCATTCAAGAACACCTAAAATCCATCAAGAACTTTCTCACACACATAACTTCACCAAGTTTACACTACATTACAATATAGTGCATAAACTTAATTGCTTGGCACTTAGGCCCTTAAATAACATGGCTCTTAGGCACTTAAATTGCATAAACCTTAAACACTGAATTTCCCACATAAATAACGCCTTTGACCTGCAAATACATACACCAAGACATATGTTCTTTTACTAGTCTCCTTGAGAACACTTTACTAAGACATTCACCATTTGCTCTTTAGGTAGTTTTAACAAGCATTATAAGCTCATTTCTCCTAAGGCATTAAACCACATTAGGTTAGTATATTTACCTCTTTTCCACCCAAACTTCTTTCTTGCTTCCTCATAAAACCGGTAAGGCATTTCATTCCTTGTCAACTACTAAACAATATACCAACATTGAAATGAGTATATAAGCTTTATGCTTCATCTCATTGTAAACCCTAGGCTTACATTATTTCAAAAACTCTAATGTAGTTGTTTTACCTTGGTCTTTGAAGAGAGTTTAAATATCTATGAAGAGAGGACTCCACCTAGTCCATGAAAGGTTGGAATGAAGCTAGAACAAAGTCACGCAAAGAGCACCATTAATGTGCAATTTCGGTCAAGGCAAAAACATGAAGGAAACTTGATTTTTCTTTGAGATTCCTACCTAGAAGCAAAGGAGATCAATAATATGTGAAAAGGTGAGCTCAAGCTCCTTCAATGGTGAATCTCCATGGCACCAAAATTGAGCTCTTGAAGATTTGAAAAGATAGAAGTGTAGAGCTTGGTCTAACTAAGACAAATATAGTCTTAGAATTTGATTTGGAGCATGGAGTTGGATTTGGCAAAGAAATGAATGGAGAAGAGATGGAGCTGTAGCAAATCGTAAATGGAAGGGAGGAAGAATGGATACCGTGGGAAATGAAAGGAAATAAGAGAAGAGGAGGTAAGTTTGCTTTTGTTAAGATATTTATGTATAAAGCAAAAATAGTACTTTACTTTAAGCTTTACTTTACTTATTTGATTTCTTTTACAAGTTGGTGACTCACACCTTTGAAAAACCGGCCCCATTTTGAAATACCCCAAACCTAAGTATGCTAAGTAACATCAAATAATGATGTAGTAAGGCTAAAATATGCCTTAGAAAGATTGGTAGACAATTTAAACCAAGGAAAATACAAGAAAGTGCCTTAAGGGCAATCAGGGCAAAAACGTGCTCTAGCTTGGAGAGACTTGGGTGGGTACCCAAATATCATGGTAAGACCTTAGTAATATTCTAATGGTCATTTTAAATCAATTAGCAAAGAAAACCAAGCTTGAAAACAAGTTAAAACACAAAATGTGCTCTAAGAAGTCTTAAAGCACATTTTTTGAGAAATTGTCTTAGAATTGAGTTTTGAGTGGCTAAATGTCCATCATTACTCTTTAATCAACATGTGTACTAATTAGATCACATTAGGAGGTCTAAATCAATGGGAAATCAAAAATTTCAGAAATATGTGCACTGATTAGTGAATAGTGCCAAATAGTGACTAGTTTAAGTTTTAATCAATATAAGCTAATTAGTTGGTCAACAAAGACCATGACTAGCCTCATTAAGGAAGGGGGCCGGTTTTTCTAAGGAGGGTGAGTCACCATAAGTAGTCAAATAAGGAAGAAAAGAAGAGATAAGTAAAAGAGTACTATTTGCTTTATTAAAGCAAATATCTCTTATAAGCCACCTTTTCTTCTTCTCTCTCTTCATTTCTCTTCTTCACACGATTTCTTCTTCTTCTTCCCTGCTCCAAACCGTGAGTGAAGTCTCCATTTATGCTCCATCTCCAAATGCTCACCAAATGTTCATTTTAGCTCCAAATCAAAAACTAAACCATATTATTCTTAGTTAGGTCAAGACCTATCTTTCTATCTTTTCAAATCTTTCAAAGCTCCATTTTGGTGCCAAGAGAAAACTCCATTGATGGAGGAAAATCAAGTTTGAAGAGCTCATTAGCTTCTCCATTCTCTTAAGGTAAAGAAAATGTAAGAAAAACCATGTTTCCATTATTCCTTCCACATGGCCGAAAATTACTACTCATGGGGCTATGTTTTTATGCCATGTTCTAGCTTGATTTATTCACCAAGGACTAGTGGAGGTCCTATTTCATTCAATGCCAAAGTCTATCTTGAGACTTCAAAGGTAATCATCCACTTTTATGCCTTAGAACACATTTCTAACCTAGGTTTTCATTCCTTGAGGTTAGTGCATTGTTTAGTACTCATATGAGTTCTTAAATATTGATTAGTACATTGGCAAAAGGAGTTTAAGAGGTGGCCGAGATCTATGCAAGAAGAAGGTCCAAGGAGGAGATTAAGATAAGCTTGAGAAAACAAGGTAAAATGCTTACCTAATGGTGGTTTAAGGTTAAGGAATGAGTTTTAGATAAATACCAATGTGGCCTAAAGCTTACATTGTGTATTGGGTTATATAACCTAAGAAAAAGAACTTAAACAAGCTTATGAACTTGTGATTAAGGAGCTAATGAGAATGAGTTAGCAATATAAGTTTAAGGTGGATATTAAGAGCATTATAACTACTATGAGATTGATGAGTGTATTTGCAGGTTGAAAGCTTATATATGTGGGAAATTCAGTGTTTAAGTTTAAGTCATTTAAGGGCCTAAGAGCCATGTCATTTAAGAGCCTTAGTGCTATGCAATTTAAGATTAATTGCAAATATTGAGTTTGTTGTGAATGAGTTGGTTTGGTGATGAGATATGATGAGAAAGAACTTGAGGTGTGTGAGATGGTTAAATGAGGAAAATAATGTGTTTGGGCATGCTATGATGCTAGAGGTGCTATGGCAAAATTTGAGTAGAAAATAAGTGTTTAGGCAATGGTGGTGAACTAATATGACCTAGGATTTACTAGGAATCATTATGAGGAATTTGAGTGGAGATTAGTTAACTAAGGAGTTCTTGAGGTTTAGGATGACCTAGAGATGTCTAGGAGGAATTAGAGGAATGGTGAGTGTTTTGAACACACCAAAATTATGAGATGAGGAATATAGACTTGAGCATAAGTTAAGGAGAAGGTGATTTGAGTATATTCTAAGGAAGTTTAATGACTAAGGAAGTACTAGGATTGTTCTATAGGTTGTCTTGATGAAAAAGGGTGAAGTTAAGGTATTATAATGACTTAGGTATCATCATGGAAGATTTAAGAATCAAGAGAATGTATTTGAGTAATTAGGACTTAGGCAAATGTTGGTGCACAACTAGGAAGGAAACAATGTGATGATGATGGAAGTTTAAACTTGTTAAGGAACTTTAAGTAAATGCATAAAAGGATTTTCGATGGTGAAAGATGCTTGGGAGATGATGTTATAGTGGTGAAGAAAACATTTGGCATGGTGGTTACATTAGGTATGAACCACCACCTAGAAACCTAGGGGAAAGCGTTACAAGTGTTAGCATTATTACAAGGAAAATGCATAATGACTAAGGTGGATCTTGGTGGATGATTTAAGGTATTTTAAGGAGGGCTTAAGGTGTGTTTGAGGTGCCCAAATGAGGTTATAACATATTAGAATATATGAGGAGAAGTTTGGAGTTGAAAGAGAATTTAGAAACAAGTTTCTTGAGCCGACCGGCCTTAGGACCGGACTTGCAAGGTCGGTCGGGCTCTGTTACACTACGGGAAATGTTTCTGGAATCGACCGGACTTGGGGACCGGACTTACAAGTCCGGTCAGGACTTGTGTTTTGTGAGGGGAAAATGTTTGGAATGGACCGGACATGGGACCGGACTTGTCAAGTCCGGTCGGCATGAATTTTGTACGGTTATAAGTCTCTGGAATCGACCGGACATAGGACCGGACTTGTAAGTCCGGTCGGAGTGAATTTTCCAACGGTAAAAGGGTACTGGAATGGACCGGACTTGGCAAGTCCGGTTAAGTCCGGTCGAGCCTAAAAACAAAAAAAAAAAAAATTTTGAATTCTAAGAATGGCAATGGGTAATAAGGTATGCCTTTGGTAGGGTAGTAATGATTGAGACCCTAAGAACTTAAGAGATTAAGCTAAGTTAAGTATAAACTTGAAAGTTTAAGATTAAGTTTGTAAGATTAAGTGTAAGACCTAAGAGGAGTTAGGTGGGGATCATTAAGGAATTAAGTAAGTTAAACAAGCTAAGTAAGTCATATTAAGTTAAGTGATTAACAACCTAAAACTGAATGAATGTTTTAGGACTTGGGAGTTTGGACTCCGGAAGAGAGTAAGCAGCCGAACGACCAACGGTGAACGGTACAGTTGTTTCTTCTTGTGACCTGCTTGCTAACGAGGTGTCCCTCGGCTTGTGTGCTATTTGTTTTGTGTGCTCACTAAACAAGATAAAGCATGCAACCGGAACATATTATATATATTGTATTGTTGTGTGATGTTTGAAAACTAACACAACATACCGTGAGAACTTACTAACCAATGCTTAGTAAGGAATTGAGTGAGACTAAGGAACGCCCCCTAATGAGGGACGATATGAACCGAAAGAGGTTAACCAACAAACAGGGTCTTGAGATAACTACTAACTGGAACTTGAGTGAGGAAACCCGGGACCGATCTCCGGTCATGCATGCTAAGGAAAGGGGGTCGTTATCTATAGTAGATTCGACCTCCGATTAAGGACTTGTCTTCGGACTTGTAGCCTAGGGCCGGTTGCCGGCTCAGCTACGCTGGGTTCCCGTCCAGGGTAGGTGGCTTTAAGATGGTGTGGTGGGATCTACCTAAATGCCCAACTAATTCTAACAAATATTGTTTATGTAAACCAATGGAGCTGATAACTCATTGGTTAGGGTTACGTGACCCGACAGATAAACAATGAATTAAGGTACAACCATTCTAATTAAAGAACGGTTGACTTAATTGAGATAAGAACTGAGATAAGATTGAGATAAGGTTTGAGATAAGATACAACCATTTCTACCTAAAGAATGGTTTGTATTCTAAGACTGAGATAAGCTACAGCCATTTCTATTTAAAGAATGGTTTGTTTTCTAAGACTAAGATAAGGATTAAGATTGAGGTAAGATAAGGTTGGACCGAGTTTAAGAGGAAACAAAACTTAAGGAGTTAAATAACTAACTCTCCAATTAAGGGAACACATTTAAGTCGTTCATTGTGTGTGAACTTTGATTGTTCATATCTGAGTTGTTGTTTACTGCACTTTCTATTATGTTGTGCATCTAATCAACCTCCATGCTATCGACAATTAGTCGTCGTAGCCACGTTAGCTTGGGGGCCATGAGAGGATCGTACCAGCATTCGTGCTGACCCCCTCGGGGGCTTTTTTTACTACACAGGTGAACATTGGGAGGCGGCTGTCGCGAGAGTAAGAAGGAGTACAAGTGTTAAGGGTTAAGAGTGGCCTACGAGTTGTGCATGTACACTCGTATGGCAATATGAGTTAGTAAGATGTATAGGATGTGAGGGGGTTTTAAGAAGGGTATGTAAATGTTTAAGGTTGTTGCACTAATGTTCGGTATATTCTGTAGTCAGACCGTGGCAAGGTCCTGGATTTGTAAAGAATTCCGCTGCGATATGTTTATATATATACGGTTAAGTTGCGAGACCACATTTGGATTGAGTTGGGGTGTTACAAAAAGTGGTATCAGAGCGTAGTTACGCTCTGAAGACAAGAAATACCGAACTTAGGAGAATGATGAGGTTGAGATTAAGTTGTGGGTTAAGGGTTGAGAGATAGAGTGTGAGGTGCGTTAGCCAGGACTCCCCGGTGTTTACCGGATATCCATAGTACCTAGGCCCGCCCTCCACATCCCTAACCCTAAATATGTGGAACAAACGCCAGAGAGAAGAAAGCCTTCTCTTACTCGGGGAAACCCGATCTGGCAGTTAGCTAACAGTAAGCAATACGAGAAACAACTTGTCGTACAACAGTTATGGAGAACTGGGAGATTTTAAATGGAGCGCATCAACAGAGAAACAGGCGCTACCTATGGAATACTATCAGTAAAGGAACGGTAATTACCGGCAACATGGGTCGACATGCTACGCAGTCGAAATAACCCGCCATACCAATGATAAGGAAAGCACTACGAGTGCAATAGATAAGGAAGTGATAAGAGACATGAGTACCGGACAGCGGTCCGAGTGAGCATAACAGGGGAAAAATACAAGCATGAGGATTGAGATTACTGGGAAGTCCAGTTAGAAACGGGAACTCCAAACCCCATATTACGAGGAAGGTTACAGGACATGGCTGACATAATGCAAACGACGGTAGAAACCCATACAATTGTATACCAAAATAGGACTACGATGTAGTGCCTGAAGGAGAATCATTACTTAGTAACCACAACAAGGTGTGTGGAGACAAGAGCGAGGATTAAGACATAAGGAAATATTAAGGGGTTCTCTCAGAAAGAGGAACGCCCTGATAAATGACAGTACTGTCAAACAACGAGGAAACTGCCGGATGGTTAGTTATCCAAAATAAGATATTATCGAAGGAGTCCTGAGGACTACCAATTACATGGAAATTAGAAAGAAGTGTCGCTACCAATGTACCTTGTACCAATAACCCATCCTGCATGGCGCACTTGCCATAGCAAGTGCTACCACGATTAAGCCACACGAAAAGCCATCAAGGCGAAATAGGAGAACGCTACAGTTGTAGCATATATTAATACCGGATTGTAAATCCATAAGGACAGAAAAATAAGACCTTGGAAAGGCCCGACGGCCTGACCATGATAAGATGAGAGGACACACCAGTCTGCTGGGAGCAGAACTTTGACAAAGTATTAAACCGTATAAATATCAGCAATGGTATAAACCACTACAACAACGACCGACAGTACGGTAAGAACACAATCCCGAACTCCTAGGGGAAAACCTAAGGGATCGCTTAGAATCCGAGCAAAACACTATGCAAGCAATAACATACAAGGGATGTATTATAAGATACTATTGAGACTGTTGAAGCAACGAATTCCTACGAAAACTGGATAAGACTCCCAGGGTGACCATTAAAGAATACCGATAACAACACTCTTCAATGAAGATGACGGAAACCCAGAAAACAAGGATAAAAGAAATAAACGTAAGCTATAACCTACTAAGGATTAAAGTCATACAACCCTGGAAAAGGAAAGCTCAGAGGACTACCCCACAGAGCGGGCATAGTCGAGCCGAACAATTGATGAATGACAGTTAACACTGTTTGTTTAACTCATTAACACCCAAGTATGATTGATCATCAACGGGTAGCGTAGTCAACGGAAGTTGAACAAAGCGTTGAGATGAGAGTATAAGATGACAGGATGACATCCAGCTTGAACACCGTGAGGCAAACACCTAATATGAACCTAACCTCGACTATTAAAAGACATAAGTCTAGTAAATGACAGTATTGTCAAGAACATTAGATGACCTCAGATCACCTGAACGACTTCCATAGCAGAAAGCAGGATGTAACAATTTACCATGAAACCCGATACTACATTTGGTATGTAACCTAATGATTGATGGTGTTCCAAGGGACCAGAAGTTTATAAGAATAACCTACAGATGAGTAAGAGTACAAATAATGAACTGAGACATTAAGCATTAAGAGCCTACGAGCCAAAGATGTTAACCACATCAGAGCCCGAGGCGCAATAAGTTAGAAGAGAGCTTGTTTAAGCCATGAAGGGACTACAATTTGTAGATATGAACGGTTACCAAACCTATAACTTAGATTGGGAAGATATTACCAAGAAAGGGTACCAATGAGAATATTGAGATAATGCTAAGGACAAGAGCGGAGAACGAACCATGCCTTTAGGGTGGGGATACCTCTCCTTGTTGTGAGGCCATGAGTGGGAATGAACCCCTCAAAAGGGCTTTCACCTATTAGAGATAAAATACACTTTATTTAGAAAATGGGAACTAGGAATCTTGAGATTACCTTAGAACATACCAGATACACTTGAGTAATAAGATGGGTTGCAGAGATATACCCCATATCCGACACCAGGATGTAAGAATTAATAATGGTCAGAGATAAACATTGTGATTGCACATTGTGGCACGTTAATTAATCAATGCTCAGAAGAGCTTGTGATTCAGTGGATGACTTCTTCAGTAATCAGTTAAACTACATGCTAGATAACATCATTAAGGATGAAAGAAAGCGAGAGAAATCAGCCTGTTTACGAATCTAAGATTGGAGCATAACATCTTCATATCAAGAGTCAACTATATTACAACACGGTACGACAACCGTCAATACCGGAATGAGAGAACTCCCAGTGTGTTTACACCAAGAAGGGATTGAGTATAAGGTTAAGACATTAGAATAAGTGAGTAAGAGGTTGCACCATTAATGGGCAACATGGTAAAGGCCAACTACCATGGTAGTAGTGGTCGTGAGTACAATAGTTAAATAAGTGGATTAAGTCATGGTGCGCGGTAAGGCGACCATTATGTATGAGCCGTCAAATATTGACACTGAGGCAATTAGATTCATGAGTTAAGATTAGCATAAGTAAGAAAATAAGATGGTAGACGAACTGAGCATTGATGCCAGTAGCCTGGACCTGGTTAGGTAAGATTTCACAGGAAGCACACTACCCATTCCTTAAGGAACTGGAAGGGCATTCCTAGTAGCATAAATATGAGGAACAAGTTACGAGGCTCTACGGAAAGAGACCTCAATTATTAAGAGACCACATCAGTACGGGATACATAAAGAACTAGAGCACACAATACCCAAGCACACAGTGAATAGACTTCCCTTGATTGACTTCAAGAAGAACAATAAATGTTATTATGGAACGATGAAAGAGGAGATCGAACAGAATACTTCATAATTAGCAATAGCTAAACGTGTGACGGACACTATGAGTTTACTAAAACGAGACGTGGGACGACTGCACCCCACAGGGGCTTGCAGGCCTGACACGCTCATTCATGAGTTAGTTGGGTAAGTAGTAATGTACCAGTAAGGTACCCCATGCATGTGAACGAGTGGTGTAAGGAACACGGGAAGTAGTCAACTCCGTACCACCGACAACGATGCAAGACCAGACAAGAGCAGCTACTACCACAAACAGTCGAAGAGAAACCAGAGAACAAATAATTAAGGACTATGAAGTGCGAAGAGCACGGATGTTAAGTACAGACATTGAACATGCCTTAAGATGTAAGGGATTAAGACTGTAAAGCGCATTAAGCACTAAACAATAGTTTCAGACTAAGAATCATCCTCAGACCAAAGGTCAGTTGGGGAGAACAATTTAGACATTCGAGAAAATACTAAGAGTATGAGCGTAAGATCTTCAAGGAGAATGGATAGACGAGTTACAACTCATTAAGGCCGTGTATATATAAAGAAAAACGTGTCCATTGAGACAATTAGGCTAAGAATTATCAGGTGGTGCAGCGGAAGCTAGCAGATCACTACCTTTGAGATTAGACCAAACTAAGTTAAGGAAACGGTATAAGTACCGTTAAGAATCCTCGATACAGAGACTAAGTCATTTCTGATCGAATTATAAGTAAGATAGATGACGTGGAAGCTTGAATGCTTGGTGAGAATTAGACATCTTGAACTTATGTTCAAAGATGATATGACGCTGATTACGTGGGCGTAATCCATTTTAAGGGGGGTAGAGCGAAAACCGCTTAGCGTATGTTTGTGTACTGAGTACATAAACTACGGTGTGCATAGCACAAAATAATTTGAGAACATGTTTTACATAAACATTTTGAGATAAATCATGGTTATTGCACACAGAAGATGTGAATACCATACATATTAAGTACCTATCTTGTTAACTCCGGTGTGAGTACAAGTTAAGAGAATTAAGGAAGAGGATTAAGGAGAATTAAGAAATAAGAATATACGAGGTATGAGTCAATATGAGACTATGTGGGAGATAAGAATAAGATAACATTATGGGATACAATTTGATATGATTATGGGTTAGGAAATAGTAATGCTATGTGGTATGAGACAGTGGAAGTTGGTATGAGATTGATATAGAATTTAGTAGGAATTTAAGTCTGAGGTAATTACTAAGAGATGAATTGAGAATGCTTGATGGAATGAGTTCACACTTTGGAGATGTATTGATTATGATTAGAAGAACTAAAAAGATAGAAAATTGGACATGAGTGAATTATTTGGATGTTTGAAAATGACGTGGGAGGTGGAACTTGATTTTCTAGGGATCAAGGGAAACCGAACACAAATTGGGGTGGAAGGATAGTTCTACACTGATGCTGATCACATCAGGGTTGGATGATTCCTGAAACTCCCTACCAGTGGTCACAATTAAATCACACTAAGGATAGAGACCTTGGGAAAAATGAAATTGGAGTTGCTTGTATTTTTAATTAGAGGAATTATTCCTCACATGACCTCGTAAAAAGGATTACCTTTTTACTGAGTCTCGCCCATGAAGTCGAGGACGCACGAGCCTTTGTCTTCGGACCGGTGACATGGGGAGAGCAGCGTGTTTTGTATTCTAGCCCATGGTGACGAGGACGAATGAGCCATTGTCTACGGACCGGTGACATGGGAGAATACGTTGGAAGTTATGTGAATGTTTTAATCATCAAAAGGAACAAAAGAATTTTGAGTGCTACACATGCTTAAGCATGTTGTGTGATATTTAAGTATAAGAATATGGGGATAATGATCCAATGAGATTAAGTATACATAAGTATGATCTATATGATCTAAGGAATGAGGTAAGACATGTATTCTAATAAGATAAGATGCATGGGAACTTTGGGGACAAAGTTCTTTTAAGGGGGGTAGATTGAAATACCCCAAACCTAAGTATGCTAAGTAAACATCAAATCATGATGTAGTAAGGCTAAAATATGCCTTAGAAAGATTGGTAGACAATTTAAACCAAGGAAAACACAAGAAAGTGCCTTAAGGGCAATCAGGGCAAAAACGTGCTCTAAGCTTGGAGAGACTTGGGTGGGTACCCAAATATCATGGTAAGACCTTAGTAATATTCTAATGGTCATTTTAAATCAATTAGCAAAGAAAACCAAGCTTGAAAACAAGTTAAAACACAAAATGTGCTTAAGAAGTCTTAAAGCACATTTTTGAGAAATTGTCTTAGAATTGAGTTTTGAGTGGCTAAATGTCCATCATTACTCTTTAATCAACATGTGTACTAATTAGTATCACATTAGGAGGTCTAAATCAATGGGAAATCAAAAATTTCAGAAATATGTGCACTGATTAGTGAATAGTGCCAAATAGTGACTAGTTTAAGTTTTAATCAATAAGTAATTAGTTGGTCAACAAGACCATAAATATCATTTAATGAGGGGGCCGGTTTTCTAAGGGGGTGAGTCACCATAAGTAGTCAAATAAGGAAGAAAAGAAGAGATAAGTAAAAGAGTACTATTTGCTTTATTAAAGCAAAATCTTATAAGCCACCTTTCTTCTTCTCTCTCTTCATTTCTCTCTTCACCCACGGTTTCTTCTTCTTCTTCCCTGCTCCAAACCGGAGTGAAGTTCCATTTATGCTCCATCCAAATGCTACCAAATCATTTTAGCTCCAAATCAAAACAAACATATTTTCTTAGTTAGGTCAAGACCTATCTTTCTATCTTTTCAAATCTTTCAAAGCTCCATTTTGGTGCCATGAGAAAACTCCATTGATGGAGGAAAATCAAGTTTGAAGAGCTCATTAGCTTCTCCATTCTCTTAAGGTAAAGAAAATGTAAGAAAAACCATGTTTCCATCATTCCTTAACATGGCCGAAAATTCTCTCATGGGGCTATGTTTTTATGCCTTGTTCTAGCTTGATTTATTCACCAAGGACTAGTGGAGGTCCTATTTCATTCAATGCCAAAGTCTACCTTGAGACTTCAAAGGTAATCATCCACTTTTATGCCTTAGAACACATTTCTAACCTAGGTTTTCATTCCTTGAGGTTAGTGCATTGTTTAGTACTCATATGAGTCCTTAAATATTGATTAACATTGGCAAAAGGAATTTAAGTGGTGGCCGAGATCTATGCAAGAAGAAGGCCTAAGGAGGAGATTAAGATAAGCTTGAGAAAACAAGGTAAAATGCTTACCTAATGGTGGTTTAAGATTAAGGAATGAGTTTTAGATAAATACCAATGTGGCTTAAAGCTTACATTGTGTATTGGGTTATATAACCTAAGAAAAAGAACTTAAACAAGCTTATGAACTTGTGATTAAGGAGCTAATGAGAATGAGTTAGCAATATAAGTTTAAGGTGGATTTAAGAGCATTATAACTACTATGAGATTGATGAGTGTATTTGCAGGTTGAAAGCTTATATAGTGGGAAATTCAGTGTTTAAGTTTAAGTCATTTAAGGGCCTAAGAGCCATGTCATTTAAGAGCCTTAGTGCTATGCAATTTAAGATTAATTGCAAATATTGAGTTTGTTGTGAATGAGTTGGTTTGGTGATGAGATATGATGAGAAAGAACTTGAGGTGTGTGAGATGGTTAAATGAGGAAAAATAATGTGTTTGGGCATGCTATGATGCTAGAGGTGCTATGGCAAAATTTGAGTAGAAAATAAGTGTTTAGGCGATGGTGGTGAACTAATATGACCTAGGATTTACTAGGAATCATTATGAGGAATTTGAGTGGAGATTAGTTAACTAAGGAGTTCTTGAGGTTTAGGATGACCTAGAGATGTCTAGGAGGAATTAGAGGAATGGTGAGTGTTTTGAACACACCAAAATTATGAGATGAGGAATATAAGACTTGAGCATAAGTTTAAGGAGAAGGTGATTTGAGTATATTCTAAGGAAGTTTAATGACTAAGGAAGTACTAGGAATGTTCTATAGGTTGTCTTGATGAAAAGGGTGAAGTTAAGGTATTATAATGACTTAGGTATCATCATGGAAGATTTAAGAATCAAGAGAATGTATTTGAGTATTAGGACTTAGGCAAATGTTGGTGCACAACTAGGAAGGAAACAATGTGATGATGATGGAAGTTTAAACTTGTTAAGGAACTTTAAGTAAATGCATAAAAGGATTTTCGATGGTGAAAGATGCTTGGGAGATGATGTTATAGTGGTGAAGAAAACATTTGGCATGGTGGTTACATTAGGTATGAACCACCACCTAGAAACCTAGGGAAAGGTTACAAGTGTTAGCATTATTACAAGGAAAATGCATAATGACTAAGGTGGATCTTGGTGGATGATTTAAGGTATTTTAAGGAGGGCTTAAGGTGTGTTTGAGGTGCCCAAATGAGGTTATAACATATTAGAATATATGAGGAGAAGTTTGGAGTTGAAAGAGAATTTAGAAACAAGTTTCTAGAGCCGACCGGCCTTAGGACCGGACTTGCAAGGTCGGTCGGGCTCTGTTACACTACCGGAAATGTTTCTGGAATCGACCGGACTTGGGGACCGGACTTACAAGTCCGGTCGGACTTGTGTTTTGTGAGGGGAAAATGTTTCTGGAATGGACCGGACATGGGACCGGACTTGTCAAGTCCGGTCGGCATGAATTTTGTACGGTTATAAGTCTCTGGAATCGACCGGACATAGGACCGGACTTGTAAGTCCGGTCGGAGTGAATTTTCCAACGGTAAAAGGGTACTGGAATGGACCGGACTTGGCAAGTCCGGTCGGTAAGTCCGGTCGAGCCTAAAAACAAAAAAAAAAGAAATTTTGAATTCTAAGAATGGCAATGGGTAATAAGGTATGCCTTTGGTAGGGTAGTAATGATTGAGACCCTAAGAACTTAAGAGATTAAGCTAAGTTAAGTATAAACTTGAAAGTTTAAGATTAAGTTTGTAAGATTAAGTGTAAGACCTAAGAGGAGTTAGGTGGGGATCATTAAGGAATTAAGTAAGTTAAACAAGCTAAGTAAGTCATATTAAGTTAAGTGATTAACAACCTAAAACTGAATGAATGTTTTAGGACTTGGGAGTTTGGACTCCGGAGAGAGTAAGCAGCCGAACGACCAACGGTGAACGGTACAGTTGTTTCTTCTTGTGACCTGCTTGCTAACGAGGTGTCCCTCGGCTTGTGTGCTATTTGTTTTGTGTGCTCACTAAACAAGATAAAGCATGCAACCGGAACATTATATATATTGTATTGTTGTGTGATGTTTGAAAACTAACACAACATACCGTGAGAACTTACTAACCAATGCTTAGTAAGGAATTGAGTGAGACTAAGGAACGCCCCCTAATGAGGGACGATATGAACCGAAAGAGGTTAACCAACAAACAGGGTCTTGAGATAACTACTAACTGGAACTTGAGTGAGGAAACCCGGGACCGATCTCCGGTCATGCATGCTAAGGAAAGGGGGTCGTTATCTATAGTAGATTCGACTCCGATTAAGGACTTGTCTTCGGACTTGTAGCCTAGGGCCGGTTGCCGGCTCAGCTACGCTGGGTTCCCGTCCAGGGTAGGTGGCTTTAAGATGGTGTGGTGGGATCTACCTAAATGCCCAACTAATTCTAACAAATATTGTTTATGTAAACCAATGGAGCTGATAACTCATTGGTTAGGGTTACGTGACCCGACAGATAAACAATGAATTAAGGTACAACCATTCTAATTAAAGAACGGTTGACTTAATTGAGATAAGAACTGAGATAAGATTGAGATAAGGTTTGAGATAAGATACAACCATTTCTACCTAAAGAATGGTTTGTATTCTAAGACTGAGATAAGCTACAGCCATTTCTATTTAAAGAATGGTTTGTTTTCTAAGACTAAGATAAGGATTAAGATTGAGGTAAGATAAGGTTGGACCGAGTTTAAGAGGAAACAAAACTTAAGGAGTTAAATAACTAACTCTCCAATTAAGGGAACGCATTTAAGTCGTTCATTGTGTGTGAACTTTGATTGTTCATATCTGAGTTGTTGTTTACTGCACTTTCTATTATGTTGTGCATCTAATCAACCTCCATGCTATCGACAATTAGTCGTCGTAGCCACGTTAGCTTGGGGGCCATGAGAGGATCGTACCAGCATTCGTGCTGACCCCCTCGGGGGCTTTTTTTTACTACACAGGTGAACATTGGGAGGCGGCTGTCGCGAGAGTAAGAAGGAGTACAAGTGTTAAGGGTTAAGAGTGGCCTACGAGTTGTGCATGTACACTCGTATGGCAATATGAGTTAGTAAGATGTATAGGATGTGAGGGGGTTGTAAGAAGGGTATGTAAATGTTTAAGGTTGTTGCACTAATGTTCGGTATATTCTGTAGTCAGACCGTGGCAAGGTCCTGGATTTGTAAAGAATTCCGCTGCGATATGTTCATATATATACGGTTAAGTTGCGAGACCACATTTGGATTGAGTTGGGGTGTTACACATTTAGTTAGAAGGGTATTTTAGACTTTATTAATCAATTGTCTCACTTATAATAACATATGTTACAATATAGCTTATAAAAATCACTATTCACAAAAACAAGGCACATAGAAGTGAAATTTTTGATTTCCCATTGATATAGACTTCCAAATGTGATACTATATAGTACACATGTTAATTAGAGAGTAATGATGGACATTCAGCCATTCAAAACTCATTTATAAGACAATTTTTCAAAAACGTGCTTTAAGACTCCTTAAAGCACTTTTTGTGTTTTTACTTGTTTTCAAGCTTGGTTTTCTTGGTAATTGATTTAATATGTTCATTAACATATTTATAAGGTATAGGTATGACCATTAGGTCTTTTACAAATTTATCCCAAGCTTAGAGCACATTTTAGCCCATATTAACTTTAAGGTATTTATTTATGTTTTGTTTGGTTTTATTGTCTACCAAGGTTTCCTGAGGACTTGATTAGCCTTAAAAATCATAATTAAATATTATTAAGTCTTGGTAGGCTCTTTGGGTCCTCACCAAGTTCACTCCGAGCTTAGAGCACGTTTTTGCTCAAACCGTGTCTTAGTGTTTTATTGTGTTTTTACTATGATTTAAAATTGTACATTGATGTTTCTAAGGCACTTTTTAGCCTTTTAATACCATAGTTTAACATTTACACAACATACCAAGGCTTAGGGTATTTCAATCTACCCCCCTTAAAAGAACTTCATCCCCGAAGTTCACATTTCCTCGCATCATTGGATTAGGATACGGGAATTACTTTCGAAATTAACTTCCATTACCAACCATCCTTTACATCCAACCTCGGACTTAACGGTCCGGGCAACATATCCACATTATACATAACCATATCGTAACATACTTACATGATGACCTCGGGCTCACGGTCCGGGCACCTTAATAACATTACACTTACATAACAACCCTCAAACTCTCAGGTCAGGGTAGCAATACAACCGTTAGACTCGTAGGTCTGAATAACATAACACTTTCGAAACTACCACATTAGGACTCAAGGTCTAGAATAATATTTCTTACTCATACCACACAACATGTTTAGCATGTATAACAAACAGAAATACCTTTTCCATCTCTCCATGGGCTCCAATCCCATGTTGAGTACATATACACTGTGATCCCGCAGAACCCGGTCGCGATGGACACCTTCTGGTCCCGTTCTTTGGGAGGTCAAAATAATCACATACATTTTAAAAATATACTTCTCATGTCACCGGTCCGAAGACAAAGGCTCATAAGTCCTCAGCTCGTGAGCAAGTACTACAAAATATTCTTTACTAGGTTAAGTGTATAAGAGAGTCCTTTATTCAAAATATTAATCGACTGTTTTAGAAATACCAATTGAAAATCCGTTTTGAAAACGCAACACAACTCCAAGTCCAACTTATGCTCTTTGTATCTTTCTTAACATGGTTATTTGTGACCACTTACAGGGAGCTTCAAGAGTCATCCAACCCTGATGTGATCAGCATCAGTGTTGAACAATCTTTCCACCAATTTGTGTTCGGCTTCCCTTGATCTCATGATAATCAAGTTTCACCTCCCACTTCATTTTCAACCAACAACTAATTCAAGCATATCCCATTTTCTATCTTTAAATCCTTCTAGTCATAATCATTACATCTCAAGGGATAGAACTCCATCTATCAATCATCACCCAAATCCAACTTAATTCAAGTTACCTAGGGAATTAATTCTCACTAGGTTCTATGTCGGTCTCATACCCCTTCATAAATCACAACACTGTAATATACATATTTTTTATCAAAATACAATACATGGTTTACATTTATGCACCGTCGGGGTTTTAGTTCCCCGGGAGTTTCTTTACTCCCTTCCATTGTACTCTCACACACCACTTGTTAACAAATACACACTTATCACAATGTATTCGCATCTTCTGTGCGCAATTACCACATTATTAACCATGAATGAATGCGTATGTTTACATAATACACACACCAATCATCAAAACAAATTATTTTGTGCTATGCACAACATAAATCATGTACACTTGTACGGTAATACACACTAAGTGGTTTTGCGCTCTACCCCCCTTAAAAGGGATTACGCCCACGTAATCAATCGCTAAACATTGGCTTAAAATGTTTTGCCGTCGTGAAGTGTTTTAACTTCCACGCGGTCTATTACACAATGGATTATGATTAGAGGATCTTGACCATATTGGCGGTTTAGTTCCTAAACCAAGAATTCTTATTAGAGTTTATCTAACTCGTAACCGGTTTCGGTCCTGGCCTGTGAGGCTTCTAGGCATTGATGACTAGCCATCCATTCATATTCACAATGTATATTCGGCATTTGATGCATGGGCTCACTGGCCTCTGTTGCGCAACTCTGATAATTATAGGGCTAATTTGCCTCATTCGTTACTGTTACTGTATTGTACATCTCCAATGTATTACCCTTATCTTGGGAAGAATGGTTTCTCAACCGACGCGTGGTATCTCTTACCGTTAGCAAATTCGGTGAGTTATAAACTTCCTATCCACTTTCATGGCAATTTACTGTGTATACAGCTGTGTATTTCACAATGATTGACTTGTTCCCTTCCGACTTACTGTCGGTTGAGATTGAGCTACTACCTAGTGTGTAGTGCTCTCTCATCTATTTACAACATTTGGGGTATATTCCATACCGATATTTGGCAGTTAGTGCCACTGTTATCACTTATTCTAAGCCATACCTCCACATTTGGTTTCGTACAAGTACTCTTCCATTGGTATGACCTTGCATTTCCTATGCATTGATCATTATAGTATTATAGGTTACTTTCTACATCCACCACACTTAACATTTCCCCAAATCCTAGCTATCCCACTTGATCATTACTGCGCAAGTGCAATACCAAAACACTCAGTCATACAGAGTGCAGAGGTGTAAACTCCTGACAGTAAATCTCTTATGCGATAGTAATTAGGAATTTCCACTGTGTTTCACTGAAATTCTTATCACACAATACTTGCCACCGGCTTACTGCTTGGTTCTTTTGCTATCACTTACTGTTGTCTCTCTACTGGGTTTAACTCATAACTCCACTTATTTGTCCTACCATCACTTAACAATAATTATACAACGGTCGCTTATTGCACACCGTATCCTCTTTCCTTTTACAACATCAACTTACATTGCATCCGCTATTATATTAGCTTCCACCATTCCACCGGATTTGGCCACTTGTTTGGCTGACTTCTTGAATACACCATTACTCGAGCCTTTATGTTCCTTGAGCGTTGTTCGCTACTCATTTAGCATTACACACCTATGGCGGTTGCTATCAACTTATCTCTCTTCCTTTCTACTCAACTGGTACAAACATTTCCTTTCGTATTAGTCTCATTCAAATCACTCTTGGGTAACAACAATATGGTTAATCTCTGACATATCTCTTGAACATGGTTCACCTAACTACCGCTTCTGCGGTTTCACAATATCGAGGGGTATCCCCACTCTTAATGCAGTGGTTCGTTCTCCGCTCTATTTCCTTGTGTAACATATACTTCTGCAACCGATCACATTTACATAACTCAAGTTGTTGTGGCTTATAAGCCTCACGGTCACGGTTCCTTCCAAGTTGTCTATTTGGCAACTTAGGGTCTTACTGTTAAGTAGGTTATCTTCAGCGTTTACTCAGAGTATTTGTTTCAACTCTTGCATTTCAATTATATTGCTTCGTCCAACAATGTTTAATCCAAATACCCCTCAAGGATTGCTCCTGGGTGTTATTAAAATATGCCATTACATTTGGCTTGCACTTATTGGTATATTCCGTTAGCCACGCCGCTTGCGTTCTTAACTGGCTTTTTTATCTCCTTCTGTGAAGATCAATATTTCCTGGTAGTGTAGGTACTCATTCTGGGAGTTTCATCCCGTTCATTGCACGCTAATGCGTCCACATCAGGCATCTGCCTTGCCATGCATAGGCTGGGTCTCCGTTCCAGCTATCATGTTTATCCCTGAGGATCCTTAAGACGTATACGATGTCTTTACATTATAGTTAGTGCACCTCGCACCTCCTGACTCCTAGTTATCTTAACTGAGTTCCTTAACTTCAACCATTCCTTGTAATCCTTAGCCCTTGTTTGTCTTATACTGCTGACCGTAGTACGGAGTCGACTACTTCCCGTGTTTCGGACTCCACTCGTATACATATGTGGGGTACCATACTGATACATTGCTACTTACCCAACTAACCCATTAATAGGTCTGTCAGGCCCACAAGCTCCTATCGGAGTGCGGTCGTCCCACAATTCAGTTGGTACACTCGTAGTGTCCGTCACACGCCTAGGTGAAGTATTCTGTTGTCAACTCCCTTATATTGTCCCGTGACAATATTCATTCCTTGCTTCCCGAACTTAATCGAGGGAAAGTTTATCCACTGTTGTATCTTTATCAACTGCCCTTGGTTTTACCGGTTTGGTTTAAAAGAAGGTTGGAAAGAAGTGTTGGTTTGAAAGAAAATTTTGGTTTTGAAAGAAAGAGTTTGGATAAATCTGGGTTTGAAAGAAAATTTTTCATGGTTTCACAGCATCTTCTTACCTTAGCCAAGTCTAGCTTCTTGCTGACTGGTGTGCTCACAATTACAGAGGTTAGGCTAGCAGGCCCTTCCACTGTTATGACGATCGCATTTAACTTTTTAGTACTTTACCAAGTACTTTGTAGTGGTTATAAATTTCCCGAACAGCCCTGTTATAGCAGCACTTGCTATGGCAAGTGCGCCATGCTAACTGGCTATCGGTTTAACACATACCGATTGTGGTATTGTTTTTACCCATATTGTCATCAGTGGCCTTGTCGGCCCTCACTGATCTTACTATCTTGATAATAACTCCTCTAGGTGACTTCTCACTGTCTTCACATGACGATCATCCACTAGGGTGTTTCCCATTCTGGGAGACCCCTTTTTCTTAGTATTGTATTCTCCTTGTAGCCCGTTTCACGTATTTGGGCACTACGTTGTAGTTCCTTTTCGGTTAGTATACCGTTGGTGTATTATTTATCAACTGCGGTCCCGTAGACACTCGTCTCGGGTTTTATTAATCCACTTCTTACCTGTTGCACGGTCGGTGCGTTACAAGCTGGTTATCCTCGATTGCTCGGCATGTCGACCCAGGTTGCCGGAAATTCTATTCTTCTATACACTGATTCTTCACTCTTCGCTATGAAATGCGGTTAACACTGTTTAGATGGGAACCGTCTCCGGGATTCCCAGCTTTCGGGATCTACCGTATGACAGGTCCTCCGTACCTAAAAAGGCATTTAATAACAACCAGATCGGGTATTCCCGAGTAAGAGAGGACTTTCATCTCTCTGGCGTTGTTTCCCAAGTTATAAAACAGGGATTGTGGAGGGCGGGAAGGATATAGTAGGTTTCCAGTATTCACTGGTAATTCCTAACTAGCGTATCTCTCACGCTATCACTCAACCCTTAACTCAAAGTACTAAAATCCTAACTCGGTACTTCCTAAGCTCGGTAATTCAGTCATCAGAGCGATACTTCGCTCTGATACCACTTTTTTGTAACACCCCAACTACCACCGTACACATAACATCAAACTGCAGCGGAAAAATTCAACTCATCACATTACTTATTTCAATGGTGTTACACGCCGTTAACCACCCACGTGGCTAACAAGGCTAATACATGTACTTTGTATCGGTCTGATGGACTAGATTCCCGAGCAGCTACACGTTACATTTGCTTCCCTTAACAACAACCCATACACTTATACATTCCAACCGTACCGAGTATTTACAAACTAATGCCGATAACAATTTCGGTCTTACTACGCCTACAATGCTTACGCCATTTAAATGGCTACCCATGTATAAACATCTACCCCGTCCTACTCTCGAACGGCTTCCAGCTCCTTGTACCTGCAATAGAAAAGGAGAGAAAGGGTGGCCCCCAAGGGGCTCAGCACCTTTGCTGGTATGGTAATCCCGCAGCCCACATGCTACCGGGCCACGCACGACTAATTGTCGTCTTAGCATGCGATTGATTATATTTAAATCATGCACGTAACTGTAAACACACAACACAAAACATTTCACCTCAATGGGCTTAACAAACGGGTAATCCATCCTTACTTGATGAGTCACTCTTGGTATTCATTATTCCTAGAGTGTTCCTCCTCTAACGGAGCTACTTCCTTAATGGACGACACTTACCCTTAAATCGGGTTATCCTTAAACGCCTCTTGCCACCAACTGGGATTCATTTCCATGATCCACACACTCCATATCTTACAACATATCACATTCCTCACATAGCAAAACACAACAATACTTTTCTCGTTCGACGTACACATGATAACATCGAATTCATTTTAAACATCTAACATAAACATATCATAGCATAGCAAGGGAAATTGCCTAGCACAATAACAACACAAAACACCATAAGATCGGTTCACACAAGGAACCTTCCACCATAGTTAGTATACATAGTGAGCCTAGAGATTATTGCCAATCTCATGCTAAGCTCATTACCAACCTCGTTACCGTCCAGTTATATCGAATGGTTAACTTAAACCCAAGGTGTGTCGGATATAGTAATCCCAAGCACACCGAAACAACATTTGTATGCCCCTGTGGCCCGACGTGAGTCAGTAAACTAGCTTTGGATAAGCTAAGGGAAGGTTGAGACCAAATTGAGAATACAACCTATACATACACCAAGAGAGCCGAACCGGATATGACATCGACTCCCGTCCTCACACGCGTGGCCGGAACAACCGGACTCCTCACCCCTCCATTAGTACATATATACTTATAAATAAGTAGTTAGAGATCCATCATGGAGCCTACCACATCCACACACCATACGGTATCATAACCGAGTTAAGCACACAAGGGAGGTTCACACACTTGCATACAACCACAATATCCAACTAACTCACACATAGCCGTGGTTAGAACGTTCCCAAAGTTTGGGTCGTTAACTCCGAATACCGATCTCTCATGTGTTCTAGTTCTGGTTAGTTAAGGTTTAACACTTATTTGAGGTTAAATGGTATCGGAGATTAAAAGCGCCACATAAATGAATTACTATAAACTCATTACATGTTTTTATCTTACAAGGTGGCAAACACTCAGAAAAACACATTGGCATACAAGCCGGTGTAATCCGGTAGGACACAAGTTGCAAGAAAACCATACCTGTCACCGGAGTCCACTTTATCATGTCCACTTATGTTCCTCGAGCAATTCTCGAACAACTGATAACATTACATGTATTTTTATTAACATCGGGGTAACATGATTGTTTAAAGTCTAATGCTTATAACTTTCCCCGTTAACTTAGTTAAATAACTTGACATTTTTAACTTGTTTTACTTTCACATTTTATTACAACCTTTCACCCACTTAATTGTCATTAAAACTCACCTAACATGTCCTTAACAACTTTATAACATCATTACCTATCAATCCCCATCATTACATATCATTTTATAACCATAAACAACATTTTTGGTCCGACCGACCTTACCGACTGACCTTGCACAAGGTCGGTCCATTCCAGAACACTTTACCATCAAAATTTCTACTCCGACCGACCTTGTAAGTTCGGTCGCATGTTCGGTCGATTCCAGAAACTTAATCCGTACAGAAAATACAAGCCCGACCGACCTTGCAAGTCCGGTCCCCAAGGTCGGTCCATTCCAGAAACTAATTCTCGCAGGGTAAACTGGGCTCGACCGACCTTGGCAAGTTCGGTCGCAAGGTCGGTCTGCCCCAGACCTTTATTTCCCATTGCCCATTTAACTCCAAACCTCACCTCAAATATCCTAATATGTTCTAACATCATTTGGCACCTTTACTCCTTCATATAACATCCATAAAAACTCATTTTATAACTCCTTAAACACTTACTCCCTTCTTACCATTTTCATACCTTGAACAACATTTCTAGAGTGGTCTGGGACTTGGTCCTTACCTTAAGTCCCGGACCAATACTTACAGAGACTCTCGGCTGTTTTAATAGGGTGGTCCGGGACCTTGTACTCACCCCAAGTCCCGGACCAAGACAGTTTTCCAACTCTCGGCCTGTTTTTCATGTATGGTCCGGGACATCTCCCAATACCTAAGTCCCAGACCTCTGTAACAGAATCCCAAATTTGACAATTTCAAGTCTTGTTTCATCTATTCTCTTCATCCACAGATTACCCAAACTTCATACATGAACTTAGGCATATTCTAATACCCAAAATATCACTTTGATTCACCTTTAAACATTGTCCAATTTGTCACTCATTTTCCTTATAATCTCTTAACACTTCCTAGTTCACCAAAACTCATTTAAAACACTTTGAACTCCTTATACATTTTCCAAATTTTGCCATAACTTCTCTTGTATATTCTCATATCCAAACACTTAGGTTTTTACCTTATTTCATTCAAGAACACCTAAAATCCATCAAGAACTTTCTCACACACATAACTTCACCAAGTTTACACTACATTACAATATAGTGCATAAACTTAATTTCTTGGCACTTAGGCCCTTAAATAACATGGCTCTTAGGCCCTTAAATTGCATAAACCTTAAACACTGAATTTCCCACATAAATAACGCCTTTGACCTGCAAATACATACACCAAGACATATGTTCTTTTACTAGTCTCCTTGAGAACACTTTACTAAGTCATTCACCATTTGCTCTTTAGGTAGTTTTAACAAGCATTATAAGCTCATTTCTCCTAAGGCATTAAACCACATTAGGTTAGTATATTTACCTCTTTTCCACCCAAACTTCTTTCTTGCTTCCTCATAAAACCGGTAAGGCATTTCATTCCTTGTCAACTACTAAACAATATACCAACATTGAAATGAGTATATAAGCTTTATGCTTCATCTCATTGTAAACCCTAGGCTTACATTATTTCAAAAACACTAATGTAGTTGTTTTACCTTGGTCTTTGAAGAGAGTTTGAATATCTATGAAGAGAGGACTCCACCTAGTCCATGAAAGGTTGGAATGAAGCTAGAACAAAGTCAGCAAAGAGCACCATTAATGTGCAATTTCGGTCAAGGCAAAAACATGAAGGAAACTTGATTTTTCTTTGAGATTCCTTACCTAGAAGCAAAGGAGATCAATAATATGTGAAAAGGTGAGCTCAAGCTCCTTCAATGGTGAATCTCCATGGCACCAAAATTGAGCTCTTGAAGATTTGAAAAGATAGAAGTGTAGAGCTTGGTCTAACTAAGACAAATATAGTCTTAGAATTTGATTTGGAGCATGGAGTTGGATTTGGCAAAGAAATGAAGATGGAGAAGAGATGGAGCTGTAGCAAATCGTAAATGGAAGGGAGGAAGAAGATGGCTACCGTGGGAAATGAAAGGAAAAAGAGAATGAGGAGGTAAGTTTGCTTTTGTTAAGATATTTATGTATAAAGCAAAAATAGCACTTTACTTTAAGCTTTACTTTACTTATTTGATTTCTTTTAAAAGTTGGTGACTCACACCTTGAAAAACCGGCCCCCATTTAGTTAGAAGGGTATTTTAGACTTTATTAATCAATTGTCTCACTTATAATAACATATGTTAAAAATAGCTTAAAAATCACTATTCACAAAAACAAGGCACATAGAAGTGAAATTTTTGATTTCCCATTGATATAGACTTCCAAATGTGATACTATATAGTACACATGTTAATTAGAGAGTAATGATGGACATTCAGCCATTCAAAACTCATTTGTAAGACAATTTTTCAAAAACGTGCTTTAAGACTCCTTAAAGCATTTTGTGTTTTACTTGTTTTCAAGCTTGGTTTTCTTTGGTAATTGATTTAATATGTTCATTAACATATTTATAAGGTATAGGTATGACCATTATGTCTTTTACAAAATTATCCCAAGCTTAGAGCACATTTTAGCCCATATTAACTTTAAGGTATTTATTTATGTTTTGTTTGGTTTTATTGTCTACCAAGGTTTCCCGAGGACTTGATTAGCCTTATAAAATCATAATTAAATATTATTAAGTCTTGGTAGGCTCTTTGGGTCCTCACCAAGTTCACTCCGAGCTTAGAGCACGTTTTTGCTCAAACCGTGTCTTAGTGTTTTATTGTGTTTTTACTATGATTTAAAATTGTACATTGATGTTTCTAAGGCACCTTTTAGCCTTTTAATACCATAGTTTAACATTTACACAACATACCAAGGCTTAGGGTATTTCAAAGATAGCTAAGTTTTACCTTGTTTAAGATGCCAAAAATGGTGTTTTTGGCTTGGATCTAGCTACTCCTTGTAGATCTTGGTATACCAACTGAATCTACATGAAAAGGAGAAGATAATAAGGCTAGAGAATAGCTAGACAACAACAAGCTGCCTTGTTATTAGGTTTTACCTTGGAAAAATGCCTTAAAAGAGAGTATTTCCTTTGGATCTTGGCCACCCTTGCTCCAAATGGCTAACCAACTGCTTGAACATGTAAATATGAAGATTATGAGTCTATAAACTCACAAAAATCATAGGAACAAAATTGGATGAAGAGTAGAGAAGCTTAAGGTATGTTTTTACCTTAAAATGAGATTTTGAGCAACCTTGGTCTCTAAACTTGTTTCATTCGAATTTGATTGATGTTATAACCTTAGAACACTGAGAATAAGCCATAGGAAGTGATTAGTCACGAGATCTAAGCATAGGTGGTGAAGGATGAAGAAAAAGAGCCAAAATATGCCTTAAACCATTACCTTAGGAGCTTTGGAGTTAGATCTACCTTCCTAATTCAAGAACCACGGTTGGGAGAGTTTTGAAACTCAAGGATCTCGGTTGGAATGAGCTGGAGTCGTTGGAATGGAGCTAGGAGGCAATGAATGATTGAAAATGAGCATTATTGAATGAAAAAGCACTTTTGGACTATATTATTGATTTGTAATGACTAATGAGTCATCAAAGGGATAATAATGGAGCTGGCATCGATAATTGGAGGGGAAGGCTGGCCTCACACGATTTTGTGGCTGGTGGAGTCAATAATGGAGCCTAAAGGAGTGTATAAACTAATAAAAGGAAAAAAGAAAGCCTTAATTAAGGGAACAAGTGGAGTCTTGTTTATTAAGCTAGTAAGTGACGAATTTGGACTCCCCCAGCCTGTGTATGTCGACCTCATGTGGTCCAAGGGGTCAAACTTTGACCTCTTGACTATTCTTAGTCAATGTTGACTCAAACGGGCCCCATTTTAGGGTTTTATTAATATTTTAATATTAAATTTGTAACAATTCGTAAATTTGGAATTAAATTCCTAATATGATATAATATGATATTTTTCATATTTAAAGGTATTTATAACCTTTTAGCCCATTTAAAACCAATTTAGAAGGCAATTACACAAAAATGTGCTTTAAGGAGTTTTAGTGCACATTTTGTGTCTCAAGGTGTTTCTGAGCTTGGTTTTCTTTGACAACGGTTTTTTTTGTGTTCCTTACATGATATTTGATCATGGTATCCAATTTTATATCATTTAGAGGACATTAGACCTTTAAGGTTTCTTAGAGCACATTTTTGCCCCTTTTTGACCTTGAAGCATGTAAATGCTTTTTATTTGTGTTGGAGTGTTGTCCAACGATTGTAATGTGTTAGTAATGTTAATATACTTAGTACAAATTTTTAGGTCCTAAGAAGTTCATTGGGTATTTATTTACCCCTAACGGTCAAAGGGTGCAACATCTTTTTGTGTTGACCACTGTTGTTCTCAGTTGACTTTTAAGGCATGTTTAGGCCTTAATTAGTGTGATTAAAATTTAATCCATGTTTAATAAGTTTGGGGTATTTCAATCTACCCCCCTTAAAGACTTCGTCCCGAAGTCTTAATCAAGTAGGTAAGTATATATAAATGTATAACTACCCATTGTTCCCATAATGTATATCTATGTGATATATCATTTACACACATTGTATTGCGTTTATACAGCACATAGCCATCATGTTGTGGTGTTAGTTCAATCATATATGGATATAGGTGATCCATCAGCACCATCATTTCCTATCAGTTCTACCAACCCTGACAACCTCCCTGAGGTGTCCAACATTCCATTGTTCCACATTCCATATCTAATGATTCATTTCGTATCTAGGTGATACCATATGTAATCATTCTATAAAGCAATATGAATACATATCACAAATAGCATAAGAAGGGTACTACACACATGGTGTAAATACAACATTCAAACAAGTATCTCGTAAGATACATACATACAAGTGCACATTACACACAAACAAACCAAACAACGCACGCCCCGCGTACCAACCATAACCAACCAAACCAATTTACTGTATGCCATGCATACGTAACAATCTACTGTATGCCATGCATACTAAACAACCAAAACTTGGTGCACACATGTGTACAGCCAAGAGGCTCTACCCCCCTTAAAAAGGGTTACGCCCCCGTACCCCACAAGTATACAACAGCCGCTCAACAAGGAGCGCTGGATACTTGGCTCTCAAAGAGTTCACCAACTCGTGGGTTATCCTCATATCAGAGAGACGGGTATGACTCTAGCCCTTCTGGGCTCCACAATATATAAAGGGTGAGGCACTAACTATTTGTGCTCTCTCTAAGTTCGTTCTTATGGGCCCACTCGCTCCGTATGAGGCGTAGACCCATGAACATAGGCTCAATTTGCCTATTCCCATTGCTGTGTGTCCTCTTATTTGGATCACTAGCAAACATGTGTGTGTCTTCTCTCACTGATATTCAGCTTGAGGTATAATATGACATTGGCTACTGTTAGTACTTAGTGCTCTTGCACTCGTCTTGTAATACTAAGACGTACCAGCCTATATGTCCATAAAGATGATGTTTGTCATCCATGTCTCCTTGTGGTTTTGTTCCGGAGTAACACACTGTTGTAGTTCTCTTTCTTTTCTTTTTTTTCTTTTTTTTTACACACTCATGTTGATATCCACTTTATCTTTCTACATTCCCACTAGATTAATAACTGCACGAGTGCAATACCAAAACACTCAGTCATACAGAGTGCAGAGGCGTAAACGCTCAACAGCTAATATCTCGTGAGTCAAACAGATAAGATGTGCGAATTATCCTGTGAGTGGTACATTCCAAATCCACTGTTCCTTGCTTAAGGTGTCTGCTATTATATAGCTTTGTCTTTTATCCTCGCGTAGTCACGCGTTTATGTCCATATCATCTGGTAGATTTCCTCTGGATTGCAAGCATTTGCTTGATCCTTATGAGGGTTCTACAAATTATTCGTCCATAATGGGTTTCCATGGTCTTATCCTTAGGTTTCATGTCCTTGAAAGGTTTCCTTGTCTTCTCTGTATACTGTCTACTGCTATCTGCTGAAGGTTCTTGATTTCTCTAGCCTGTTGGTTTAACTACGGCTCTTCTCGTTCATCTTCGAGGTAATCCGTCTTACTGTCCGTAGTATGGAGTTGACTACTTCTCGTGTTCCTAACACTACTTGTCTACTTGCATGGGGTACCGTACTGATACATTACTACTTACCTGACTAACTCATAGATAAGTCTGTCAAGCCCACATGCTCCTAACGGAGTGCGGTCGTCCCATGTCTCGTTTAGTAAACTGGTAATGTCTGTCACACGGATGTTGAAGTATTCTGTTGTCAATCTCCCTCTGATGGATATCATGTTTTCTTTTCTCTTCTTCTACCCTTTTTTATTTAATAGTTCATGGTATCGGTTATCTAGTAATAAGTGCTATTGCCCTGGTGGCACCGGTGGTAATTCGTGTCATAAACCAGCGTTATTTAGCTCGGTGTAAGTAAGATCTGTGCTACATTTAGCAAACCCGGTTCTCCTAACTCGGTCTCACTGAGTACAATACATATTCCTTTTCTTCCTGTTTATCACGATCATATCACATCCATAGTTCATATTTGTTCCCTCATCCATTTAATTGGATATATTGCAGATTGCATAATAGCTTGAGCAACTTGGCTCTTCACTTCCCAACCATCCTCATTGACGGTGGTACATCTACAAAGGGTATGCTTGTCCATAAGGACTAAACATTTATCACTGGTAGTGATTAGCATTAAATGCGGGTATACACTGATGGTATTTGGCTAATAAGCCATGTCTGAAAATTCCTAAATGTTTAAACTGGTTTGGTTTACAATCACAGTGGTTGTATAGTTTCTCCAGTTGCAGTGGTTGGACTAACGGTCCTTCCGCAATCGCATAGGTTTCTATTCTCAGGGTTTGTATGAAAACGTTTGAAAAACATTTTTTTTTATACATATAATAAAAGACTAAAAGTAGTAGTTATTGCAGTTGCATTTGCAGTTGCTGTTGCTGTTGCTGCACTTGCTCTGTCAAGTGCGCAAGGCAGATGGAAATTTCAGTGGTTTTTTGTCATAGCGCTTGCAATAGCAAGTGCGCCATGCAGGTGGAAATTCTGGTTCAACAGTTATCGGTATCTTTGACTCTGCGTCGTCGAGTATGGCTACATGATAATGTAAGCTTTAACATCCTGTCCATATATTTAATCCGTCAAGGTTTCCAAGGTCACTCGCATCGAGTTCACATAATCTCAAAAGTCATACACAAGAAGGCAAGTGGTCAATGACACACTCCCACATACTTATAACATAAGTCTGTTTAATGTCCAAGGTAAGTACAATACATAGTAAGTAAAAGTCTTCCCACCAGCGGTCTCATGGAGTTCAGGAGACTCATGCCCTACCTACCTCCTTGCCTCTCCAGGCTCCAGCATCAGTAGATGTCTGGCCATCTTGACCGCCTCGTGGTACTCCAGATCCTCCAACTGAGGTCTTCGGAGTATTCTTTGGTGGCCTGTAGTTACGGCTCTCAGGGTTCATCCAGCACTCGAATTCCCTATGGCCCTCTTTCTTGCAGCACCGACAGACAACTTTGCGGCCTTCGCAATCGACCCCAGGATGGTCTTTCCCACAACGCTTACAGTAAAAATGGCGCTGGGGCTGTCTAGTGCCTAATGGTAGTAATTAAGTTTAAGTTACAATCTGATCATTTAAAGGTTAAGGTCACAATTCAATTTAAGAGGTAGGTGTTCTCGCCCTTAGGAGGTACTGATCTCAGAGGCTTAGCATCAATAGCTGGGCCGGTCAACTGAAGGACGGGCTCTTTTCCCTTTGTTCCCTGGTGACCCCGCTGCCCTTTCTTTGGAAAGAACTTCCTATTTAAGGTTTCGGGTCAGCATTCCTAAGGTATTTAATATGATAAATAATCTAAAATGGAATAAGTCCTTACTTTCCCTTCTTTTGGCTTTCGCCTGGAGATGCTCCTCCACCCTAAGACTCTCCCTCAGGGTTCTTCCTATTCTTGGCCCCGAGAGTCTCTTCCCGAGTCTGGAGCATTAGCTCCGTCCTCGAGGCAGCCTCATAACACTCCTAGAATCTCCTTGGTAAGTTCTCACAAGGTTAATTGGTAATGTAGTAAGTATATGGCTTTCATGTTAGTACCTGGATGGTAGTGTAGAGGGTAACACCCATCGCCATCTGAATGCGAAATAATAGTCCTCCCCGAAACTTCTTAATCTTAACGGTCTCTGAGTAATCCACACCGGGGATGAAGTCCAGTAGACCAATGAATCGAGCGTAATACTCGTCCACGGTCAGACCTCCTTGGGTCAATGTCTCTAACTCATGGCGCTTCTTCTGTTTGAGATGCGTCGGGTAGTATTTTCCTCTCAGTAATTCTACAAAGGCAGCCCACGAAAGGTCGGGCGTAGCCAGGTGCTGGTCCTTGACCAACCTCCACCAAGTGCTGGCTGCATCCTTCAGATGGAAAGCAGCAATGGCGACCTTCTTGTCGTCCGGTACCTGTAAGGCTTCAAATGCTTTCTCGTGTTCAACTATGTAACGCTCCAAAGCTACGGGGTCTGGTTCCTCAGAGTATGTAGGTGGTCGGGTCTCGCTAACTGACTTCAGCCAGTTCGTTTCCCTGGGCTGTGGTGGGTGGGCTGGTGCTCCTCCTATTTGGGTACCCAGCTGTGCAAGAACGGCTGCAACCGTCTCAGCAACTCCTGGAATGCCGGGGACACCGCCTCCACCTCTACCTGTACCACGCCCTCTTGTCCCACCAGACATCTGTAGTACAGTATGTCACATAAATATTCAATAAATTACCGTACACAACCATTAGATACTGAATTGCCTTAAGGCTACTATGTCACGCAGTTTACGTTACTAGACACAATATCTTTCTAAGATGAATCATCTCATACTTCCCAAATGTTTCCCGTAATTTCCCAAGTCCTAAGCTCACTGTCTTAACCTATTATCTCGTCATCAGAGCGGTACTCCGCTCTGATACCACTTTTGTAACACCCCTCTCCATAATCACGATATAATCTCTCACGTAGCAATAAATAAAACGTCTCACAGCGGAAAATAAACAACAATTACAAAACTCACTCGGGTGTCACCGGCCATTACTCGCCCATGCGAGCAACGTAGCCAAACTACATCCAACTTCCAAAATAAACAAACTGCTAACCGCAATGATAACGAGAAATTCCTATACATCATACTAAATCCATAAATCATAAACATCGACAAGTGAGCGTCTACCCAAACCTGAATATACACAACCTCACCATATTACAATTCACCATCCTCAGTGCTACACAACATCTCCATGTGTAGTAGCAAAAGCAAAAATCCAATTACCCTGTACCTGCTCTTCAGCTCCGACAATGATCAACAACCTGTAATGGTGTAGTATCAGCGATAGACGCTGAGTATGCCGGGCCTGGACCCTAATGGTCACTTGTCATTTTAACCATCTTATTATTAGATTGGTTTCATGCTTTACCATTCTACAGATATATTCAATACTGTAATAAACATGCATAATAAATTTAACCATCCATCCAAATATCCAAACATTCATTTAGTATTCCATACAACATTTATACATCGAACGTATCGAGTAATAACAATATAATGTACAATGTACATTCGTCGTAGCGTACAGTTTTCATATTTAATTTACCTTAGCCTTGTAGGCTCCATCCAACCATCAACACACAATAAAATAACCACAAGTATAACCAATGAACAACAAAGCGAAACAACGAGAATAATAAACAAGTATTAAGTCTCGTCCATAGTATTGTTCGCCACTGTATAAGTCTCAATTGTTTTAGTTGTTCAGTTATACCTAGTGACAATGTCTCGTTAAAACGACATGTCTCTAGTTACCCATATATTATGGCGGGTCACCCACGGCAGTAGCCACTCCAACGGTAGAGTCTCCGACCAACGAGCCATTCTAGCTCACGGGAAATTTTCTTGATACTTACGGACCCGTACGCGGACATCCTGGTATCGTTTTTGTGATCACAGCGCGCACCAAGAGCCACATCCTCTTGGCTTTACTTCCATTCCATTAATTAATTAATTATACCATCGCATCGCATTACCAAATTTTCTAACACAGTAGACTAAGGTCATTAGTCCAATCCGGAGTCTGTAAACTCGGGATCCAGTGTTAGATACGAGAGCGGCGTATAGAAAGGCCAATGCTCCGTATAAAAGTCTCAGATAATATGTATATGTTATTATCATAGTGCTACAACGTTTTACTTATGTTCCTTATATTTCATATAAGATAGCACCATAGCCGCTAGTTCGTTTTATATATATAGGTTCATATATACGAACCAATACTGTTAACTCGACAACAGTAAATAATAAGCAGCTATAAATATACAATTCATGCATATTAATTATCACATTCAGACAAACAATCTTATCACAGATCACACAGAAGGCTGAACTGAGGAAGCCCTCAGAGACAATCAGAGACACATAACAACATACAAGTTATATCAACCAAATCCGAGCCCAAGGAGCAACCTTAGGACAACTCGGATCAAACCCCTTTACATATGAAATACCCCAAACCTTGATATGTGGTTTAAATATCAAACTATGGTATGTAAAGGCTAAAAAGTGCCTTAGTAACATCAGTGAACAATTTAGACCATAGTAAATGCAATAAAGCATTAAGACACAGTTTGAGCAAAACATGCTCTAAGCTATGAGTGAACTTGGTTAGGACCCAAAGAGCCTACCAAGACTTAATAATATTCAATTATGATTTAATAAGGCTAAATAAGTCCTTAGGAAACCTTGGTGGGCAGTTAAACCAAATAAACACAAGAAATACCTTAAAGTCAATATGAGCAAAAATGTGCTCTAAGCTTGGGATGAATTTGTATAAGACCTAATGGTCATACCTATACCTTATTTATATGTTAATGAACATATTAAATCAATTACTAAAGAAAACCAAGCTTGAAACAAGTTAAAACACAAAATGTGCTTTAAGGAGTCTTAAAGCACGTTTTTGAAAAAATTGTCTTGTAAATGAGTTTTGAATGGCTAAATGTCCATAATTACTCTTTAATTAACATGTGTACTATATAGTATCACATTTGGAAGTCTATATCAATGGGAAATCAAAAATTTCACAACAATGTGCCTTGTTTTTGTGAATAGTGGTTTTTATAAGCTATTTTGTAACATATGTTATTATAAGTGAGACAATTGATTAATAAAGTCTAAAATACCCCTAGGTACTATTGGGGGCCGTTTTTAAGGTGTGGTGACTCACCACCCTTGTTAACATGCTAAGGAAATAAAGAATGACTAACTTAAGTACTATTTGCTTTTTAAGTACAAATATCTTCCAAAAAGCAAAACTTATCTCATTCTCTCACTTCCTTCTTCTTTCCCACGTATCCAAGCTCTCTTCTACCTCTCTTCTCTCTGTTCTCACGTTCATACAGCACCCACCACCATGGAAGTCCACCTTTGAACCCTTGTAAAACCTAGCTCACTTAACCAAATCAAAAAAACACCACCATTCTCTTCCTCTCATCAAGCTCTTCATTCCTATCTTCTCAAAATTTCAAGATCACCATTTCGGTGCCATGGAGTTCCACCATTGATGGAGCTTGAGCTTGTCTTTCCACATATTATTGATCTCCTTTGCTTCTAGGTAAGGAATCTCAAAGAAAAATCAAGTTCCTCTCCTTTTAGTACATGGCCGAAAATTCACCTCACCATGGTGTATTTACCTTGCTTGTTTTAGCTTCATTTGAATCTTCCAAGGGCTAGGAGGAGTCCTCTCTTGATACTTATTCAAGTTCTCTTCCAATTCCAAGGTAAAACAATTACCTTAATGTGTTAAAACAATATGTGTAACTAGGGTTTACAATGAGATGAAGCATAATGCTTGAATACTCATTCTATTATTTGTACATTGTTTAGAAGTTGACAAACAACCAAACACCCCACCGTTTTACAAGGAAACAAGAAAGAAGTTTTGTGGAAAAGAGGTAAACAAGCTATCTCAATGTAGTTTAAAATGCCTTAGGAAAATGAGCTTGATTTGCTTAATAAAATACCTAAGGAGCCAATGGTGAATGAGCTAGTAAATGCTCTCAAGGAGTTTATTAAGGGCATATGTGTTGTTGGGTGTATTTGCAGGTCAAAGGCATTACTTATGTGGGAAATTCAGTGTTTAAGGTTTATGCAATTTAAGGGCCTAAGAGCCATGTTATTTAAGGGCCTAAGTGCCAAGCAATTTAAGTTATGCACTATATTGTGATGTAGTGCTTAATGTGTGAAGTTTGTGTGTAAAAATGTTCTTGATGGATTTTAGGTGTTCTTGAATGAAATGAGGTAAAAACCTAAGTGTTTGGATGTGAGTAAATACAAGAGAAGCTATGGCCAAATTTGGGAAAATGTGTAAGAAGTTCTAAGTGTTTTAAATGGTCTTGGTGAACTAGGAAGTGTTAAAGGTGAATAAATGTTTACTTGAGAAGAAAACATGTATTAAGGTGATTTAGAGTGATGCAAGGATTTAGGTGTTATCTTGGAAATTCTAGGAATTCAATGTGTGTTTTGAGAATGTATTTAAGTCTTGGAGGAGTTTGTTAAGGTATAGGTAATGTTGATATTCAAGGAATAAGTGATGTTTAGGTGAATGAAAAAGGAGGTTTAGTTAGTAAGAAAAGAAGTTGAGAGATGATGTTAAGGTGTAGAGGAAACCCCTTGGTGTAGTGGTCATATGGTGAACTACCACTTATAAACATAAGGAGAAAAAACATCCCAAGTGCTAGGAACTTTGTAAGAAGTTTGTGAATGATAAAATGGTTTGGTAGTGATTTAAAGAGTTTAGCACATGGATAAAGGTGTGTTTGAAGTGCCCAAATGAGGTTAGGGTATACTAGGATATGTGGGGTGAAGTTTGGAGTTGAATGTAAAAAGGAAAACAAAGATCTGGGGCAGACCGGACTTGCGACCGGACTTGCAAGTTCGGTCGGGCCCAGTTTACCCTGTGGGAATTAGTTTCTGGAATGGACCGGACATAGGACCGGACTTACAAGGTCGGTCGGAGTAGAAAATTTTGACGGAAATGTGTTCTGGAATCGACCGGACTTGGGTAAGTCCGGTCGGCAAGTCCGGTCGGACCAAAAACATGGTTTAAGGTTATGAAATGATATGTAATGATGGGGATTGATAGGTAATGATCTTATAAGGTTGTTAAGGACATGTTAGGTGAGTTTTAAATGGCAATTAAGTGGGTGAAAAGTTTATCAAAATGTAAAAAAAACAAGTTAAAATGTAAAGTTATGTAACTAAGTTAACGGGGAAAGTTAAGCATTAGACATTAAATAATCAAGCAAACCCCGATGTTAATAAAACACATGTGATGTTAACAGTTGTTCGAGAATCGCTCGAGGAAATAAGTGGACGTGGTAAAGTGGACTCCGGTGACAGGTATGGTTTTCTTGCAACCTGTGTCCTACCGGATTACACCGGCTTGTATGCCAATGTGTTTTTCTCTGTGTGTTTGCCACGTTATAAGATAAATCATGAAACGAGTTTACAGTCGTTATTGTTGTTGTATGTTTACGTGTCGATACCGGTAACCTCAAATGCGCTTGAAGGGCTAGTTAACCACTATTAGGTAAACGTAAGAGAACGGTATCCAGTAATAACGTTTCCGACCTAAGGAACGTTCTAACCACGACTATGCGTGAGTTAGTTGTGTGATGTTGCTGTGAGTGTATGACCCTCCTTTCGTGATTAACTCAGTTGTAATACTGTATTGTGTGATGATGTGATAGGTTCCACACGGAGTCTTTAACTGTGAATATTTATATTTATGGGGGGGTGAGGAATCCGGTTGTTCCGGTCGCGCGTTGTTTGGGAGTTGTTGTATACAGTTTCTTCAGCTTCCTCTCTGTTGATTGTTTTCCTTCATTGGTCTTCGATCACCCCTGAGCTTAACCAAGGCTCTTGACTCACGTCTGTTGGGGATTATGTATGTTGTGTTCGGGTCACTAAACCCGATCCATCTTTATGTTAAGTTCCGTTCGCCTAACAGAACGGTAACGAGTTATGTAAACGAGCTTAGCATGAGTTTTGACAGCATCCTCTAGGCTCTCCCAGTGAACTAATTATGTTTGGGTCGGTTCCTAGAGAACCATTCCCGTTATGGTTATGTATTTTGTTGTGATGCAATATCTGTTGCGGTATTATGTTGTGCACGTGGAAACGTGCAAAGTGTTGTTATGTGTTATGTAGTGTAAGTTATGTGTTTAAAATGTGGAGTATGTGGATCATGGATATGAATCCCAGTTTGAGGAAGAGGCGTTTAAGGATAACCCGATTTAAGGGTAAGTGTCGTCTATTAAAGTAGCTCCATTAGAGGAGGAACACTGTAGGGATATTGAATACCATGAGTGACTTATTAAGTAAGGATATATTATCTGTTTGTTGAGCCCATTGAGGCGAAATGTTATGTGATGTGTGTTCACTGTTACAATGCATGATTTAAATAATATCAACCGCATGCTAAGAGACAATTAGTTGTGCGTGGCCCGGTAGCATGTGGCTGCGGGATTACCATACCAGCAAAGGTGCTGAGCCCCTTGGGGGCCACCCTTTCTCTTCTTTTCCTATTTCAGGTACAAGAGCTGGAAGCCGTTCGAGAGTAGGACGGGGTAGTCGTTGTACATGGGTAATCTTTATGTTGATATATACAGTAGGCGTAGTAAGACCGAAATTGTTTATCGGCATTAGTTATAAATACTCGGTATAGTTGGAAGGTGTATGTGTGTTGTGTGTTAATGGAAAGGGATAGTAAGGTGTAGTCGCTCGGGAATTTAGCCCATCAGACCGGTACAATGTGTATGTATTAGCCTTGTTAGCCACGTGGGTGGCTAACGGCATGTAACACCACGAGATAAGTAATGTGATGAGGTGTTTTCCGCTGCAGTTTATTGTAAGTGTGTTATTGTTGGATGGGGTGTTGGGTGTTACAAAAAGTGGTATCAGAGCGAAGGATCGCTCTGATGACTGAATTACCAGAGCTAGGAAGTACCGAGTTAGGATTTAGTACTTTGGGTTAAGGGTTGAGTGATAGCGTGAGAGATACGCTAGTTAGGTATGACCAGTGAATACTGGAAACCTACCTACATCCTTCCCACCCTCCACAATCCCTTTTATAAACTTGGGCAAGAACGCCAGAGAGATGGAAGTCCACTCTTACTCGGGAATACCCGATCTGGCTATTATTAAATACCTTTAGGATACGGAGAACCTGTCATACGGTAGATCCCGAAAACTGGGAATCCCGGAGACGGTCTCCATGCTGAACAATGTTAAACCGCATTTAATAGAGTGAATGAAGATCTTGTTGTATAAGAGAATAGAATTTCCGGCAACCATGGGTCGACATGCCGAGCAGTCGAGGACAACCAGCTTGCAACGCACAACCGTGCAACAGGCAAGAATTGGATTACTGAAAACCGAGACAAGTGTCTACGGAAACCACAGTTGATAAATAATACACCAACGTTATACCAACCGGACAAGGGAACTACAACGTTAGGTGCCCAACAAGAGACAAGTCTCAACAACCACACAAAACGTGGAGTGGGCTACAAGAGATACATACTAAAAAAAAAAAAAAAAAAGGGGTCTCCCAGAATGGGAAACACCCTAGTTGATATCGTCATGGAAGACAGTGAGAAGTCACCTAGAAAGGTTATTGACAAGACAGAAGATCAGTGAGGGCCAACAAGGCCAACTGATGACAGTGCGGGGTAAAAACAATACCACAACCGTGGTGTGTTAAACAGATAGCCAGTTAGCATGACGCCACTTGCCATGCAAAGTGCTGCGTATAACAGGGCCTGTTCAGGAAAGTTATAACCACTACAAAGTATTTGGTAAAGTACCATAAAGTAATGTGACCGGCATAACAGTGGAAGGGCTGTTAGCCTAATCCCCTGTAATTGGAAGTACACCAGTCAGCAAGAAAGCTAGACTTGGTTAAGGTAAGAAGATGATTGTGAACTATGAAAATTTTTCTTTCAACCCAGATTTATTCAAACCCTTTTCTTTTCAAAACCAGATTTCTTTCAAACCAACACTTCTTTCCAACCTTCTTTTAAACCAAACCAGTAAAACCAAGGGTAGATGATAGATACAACAGTGATAAACCTTCCTCGATTAAGTTCGGGAAGCAAGGAATGAATATTGTCACGGGACAATATAAGGGAGTTGACAACAGATTACTTCACCTAGGCGTGTGACGGACCTAAGTTGTACCAACTGTGTTGTGGGACGACCGCAACTCCGATAGGAGCATGTGGGCCCGACAGACCTACTTATAGGTTAGTTGGGTAAGTAGTAATTGTATCAGTATGATACCCCATATGTATAGGATACGAGTAGCAGTCGAAACACGGAAGTAGTCGACTCGTCTACGGTCAGCAGTATAAATCAAACAAAGCTAGAGATTACAAGGATGGTTGAAGTTAAGGAACTCAGTTAAGTTAGCGAGACTAAAAGGATTAGTGGAATTCCTCTCAAGGAAATGTCTAGAGTTAGGAAGTGCGATGGGCACAAACTGTTATGTAAAGACATCACATATGTCTTAAGGATCCTTAGGGATAAACATGCTAGCCGGAACGGTGACCCAGCCTGTACATGGCAAGCAAATGCCTATGTGGACCACATTAATGTACAATGACGGGACTGTGAACTAGCAAGAATGTTGATCTTCACAGAAGAGATATAAGCCAATTAAGAACGCAAACGCGTGGCTAACTCAATATATCAATAAGTGTGAGCCAAATGTAATGCATACTTAGCAACACCCAGGAGAAATCCTTGAAGGGTGTTCGCATCAACAATTGTTGAATGAAATGCATGAGAAAACATAAGGGTTGAAACTAACACCCATTTAGACATATGTTGTTAGGAGGCGGACTGACAATCTTAAGGGGCATCCCATGAAAGGAAACGAATGCAACGACCTTGTCATGGAGCTCAGTATAATATCCAAACCATATAATGTTTGTACAGAGAGAGTACATTGTGGTGTGGACAGCCTCAACGAGCCACAGCTCAAGGGCAAATAAGGCTTATAAGCCATAAGCAAGATATGTTATATAAATTGATTGATTGGCAGAAGTTTATGTTATATAAGTGAATAGAGTGGAGAACGACCACTGCATTAAGAGTTGGGATACCTCTCGATTATGTGAGACCGCAGGAGCGGTAATTATGTGAATCAAGTTTAAGAAATATGTTAAGGATGGACGATGTTATTATTGGAAGAGAGCAGTTAGTAGTAGTATGTGTGTGTATAAAGTGAAACACCGAGCTGAATAATGCCCGCTTGTGATCGAATGATCGATGCTCAGGAGCATTCAGTAGCATCCAAGTGAGTGATGAACCATAATGTGAATAATACAAGTAATGTGTGAAGTTAATGTGACAGTAAATACTAGTAAGCTGATGTTATACAAGGAGTAGAGCACGGTGCGCAGCAAGCGAACCGTTGTATAAGTATGTTTAAACGATAATGTAGAGATAAGACCCGTTATGAGTTAAACTCAATGGACAGTGCAGATAAGTGATGTTAACAGACTGGCAATAAGCCAGTGGTTAGGTACTATGTGAGAGGAACCAGTGTGAATTCCATGGCGAATCGCATAAGGGATTTACTGTAAGAGTTTACGCCTCTGCACTCTGTAGGACTGAGTGTTTTGGTATTGCACTTGCACAGTAATGATCGAGAGGGATAGCTAGGGATTGGTAACATGTTAATTGTGGTGGAGGATAATGTTATAATGGCCGATCATAGGAGAGCAAGGCCGCACCAATAAAGGAGTACTTGTATTAACAGCAAAGTGACTATAGCAGCACTAACTGCCAATATCGGTATGGAATATACCCCAAATGTTGTAAATACCTGAGAGAGCACTACACACTAGGTAGTAGCTCAATCTCAAACCGACTGTAAGTCGGAAGGGAACAAGTCAATCATTGTGAAATACATAGTGGTTATACACAGTAAATTGTTATGGAAGTGGATAGAAAGTATTTAAACTCACCGAATTCGCTAACGGTAAGAGATACCACGCGTCGGTGTTTGAGAAACCATTGTTACCAAGATGAAGGTGACACTGGGGGGTACAATACAGTAAGAATAACAAAGGGAGCAATTAAGCCTACAGTTATTAGGGTTTCGCAGAGCAGAAACTAGTGATGCCATAGTGATTCAAGTGTTGAATGTACTTGTGAACATGAAGTGAATGGCTAATTATTAACGCCTAGAAGCCTAACAGGCCAGAATCGAAACCAACTAGGAGTTTAAACAAACTCCAATGAGAATTCTTGGTTTAGGAAATAAACCGCCAATATGATTAAGATCCTCTAATCAGAATCCATTGTATATAGACCGCGTGGAAGTTAAACACTTCACGACGGAAGAACATTATAAGCCAATGTTAGTATTGATTACGTGGGCGAATCCCTTTTAAGGGGGGTTTAGAGCGCAAAACCACTTTGTATATTACCGTACAAGTGTACTAGGTGTATGTGACTATATTGTGCATAGAACAAAATTATATTATTGGTTGATGATTGGTGTGTGTGTTACGTAAAACATACACATTCATTCATGGTCTTTTAATTGTGGTAATTGCGCACAGAAGATGCGAATACCATTGTGATAAGTGGTGTGTTTGTTAATAGTTGTGGTGATAGTACAAGTGTGGGGAGTAGAGAAACTCCCGGAGGGAACAAAAGCCCCGACAGTGTATAAATGTAAAACCAGGTGTGGTATTTTGATAAAATATATGTTATATATATATACTATATAGTTGATGCATGAAAGGGTATGAAACCGACATAGAAACCTAGTGAGAATAGAGAATAAGATCCCTAGGCACATGATTAAAGCGAATGGAGGTAACTGATGGACGGGAGTTCTATCCTTGGAGATGTTATGATCATGATTAGAATGATTTAAAAGATAGAAAATTGGAAATGAGTGATTTAATTGATGCTTGAAAATGAAGTGGGAGGTGGAACTTGATTTGCATGTGATCAAGGGAAGCCGAACACAAATTGGAGTGGAAGGATAGTTCTACACTGATGCTGATCACATCAGGGTTGGATGATTCTTGAAGCTCCCTATAAGTGGTCACAAATGACCACGCTAAGAAAAGAAGCAAAGAGCTTAAGTTGGACTTGGAGTTGTGTGTGTTTTCAAAAGGATTTTAAATTGGTATTTATAAAACGTTGATGGATACCTTACATAATTAAAGTCTTCTTACTTAACCTCACAAGGAAATTTTAAACTTAAGTGATTGTTTTAATCTCCCAAAGGCACGGGGACGGAAGGTGTCCATCGCGACCGGTTCTGCGGGATCACAGTGTGTATGTAAAGATATTTTTGATTGCTATACATGCTATGACATGTTGTGTGGTATGTGTAATAAATATTATTTTGACCTTGAGTTTCTAAAAGTGTATACTATCAAGGCCTATGAGTCTAAATGTGTGGTGTAACATAGACCTATGTGTCTAAAGACTGTTATGTTATCGGGACCTATGTGTCTAATGTTGTTATGTTACCCAAGACCAGAGAGTCTAAGGGGTTGTTATGTATGTGTAAGTGTTGTTAAGATACCCGGACCAAAGAGTCCGAGGTCATCATGTGGATATGTTATGTTATGTGTGGATGTGAATGTGTTGCCCGGACCATTAAGTCCGAGGTTGTGATGTAAAGTGTGTTGGTTATGGAAGTTTATTTCCAAGTGATTCCTGTGTTCAAATCTAATGATGTGTGGAAAGTGTGAACTTCGAGGACAAGTTCTTTTAAGGGGGGTAGATTGAAATACCCCAAACCTTGATATGTGGTTTAAATATCAAACTATGGTATGTAAAGGCTAAAAAGTGCCTTAGTAACATCAGTGAACAATTTAGACCATAGTAAATGCAATAAAGCATTAAGACACAGTTTGAGCAAAAACATGCTCTAAGCTATGAGTGAACTTGGTTAGGACCCAAGAGCCTACCAAGACTTAATAATATTCAATTATGATTTAATAAGGCTAAATAAGTCCTTAGGAAACCTTGGTGGGCAGTTAAACCAAATAAAACACAAGAAAATACCTTAAAGTCAATATGAGCAAAAATGTGCTCTAAGCTTGGGATGAATTTGTATAAGACCTAATGGTCATACCTATACCATTTATATGTTAATGAACATATTAAATCAATTACTAAAGAAAACCAAGCTTGAAAACAAGTTAAAACACAAAATGTGCTTTAAGGAGTCTTAAAGCACGTTTTTGAAAATTGTCTTGTAAATGAGTTTTGAATGGCTAAATGTCCATCATTACTCTTTAATTAACATGTGTACTATATAGTATCACATTTGGAAGTCTATATCAATGGGAAATCAAAAATTTCACAACAATGTGCCTTGTTTTTGTGAATAGTGGTTTTTATAAGCTATTTTGTAACATATGTTATTATAAGTGAGACAATTGATTAATAAGGTCTAAAATACCCCTAGGTACTATTGGGGGCCGGTTTTTAAGGTGTGGTGACTCACCACCCTTGTTAACATGCTAAGGAAATAAAGAATGACTAACTTAAGTACTATTTGCTTTTTAAGTACAAATATCTTCCAAAAAGCAAAACTTATCTCATTCTCTCACTTCCTTCTTCATTTCCCACGTATCCAAGCTCTCTTCTACCTCTCTTCTCTCTGTTCTCACGTTCATACAGCGCCACCACCATGGAAGTCCACCTTTGAACCCTTGTAAAACCTAGCTCACTTAACCAAATCAAAAACAAACACCACCATTCTCTTCCTCTCATCAAGCTCTTCATTCCTATCTTCTCAAAATTTCAAGATCACCATTTCGGTGCCATGGAGTTCCACCATTGATGGAGCTTGAGCTTGTCTTTCCACATATTATTGATCTTCTTTGCTTCTAGGTAAGGAATCTCAAAGAAAAATCAAGTTTCCTCTCCTTTTAGTACATGGCCGAAAATTCACCGCACCATGGTGTCTTTACCTTGCTTGTTTTAGCTTCATTTGAATCTTCCAAGGGCTAGGAGGAGTCCTCTCTTGATACTTATTCAAGTTCTCTTCCAATTCCAAGGTAAAACAATTACCTTAATGTGTTAAAACAATATGTGTAACTAGGGTTTACAATGAGATGAAGCATAATGCTTGAATACTCATTCTATTATTTGTACATTGTTTAGAAGTTGACAAACAACCAAACACCCCACCGGTTTTACAGGAAACAAGAAAGAAGTTTGTGAGGAAAAGAGGTAACAAGCTATCTCAATGTAGTTTAAATGCCTTAGGAAAATGAGCTTGATTTGCTTAATAAAATACCTAAGGAGCCAATGGTGAATGAGCTAGTAAAATGCTCTCAAGGAGTTTATTAAGGGCATATGTATTGTTGGGTGTATTTGCAGGTCAAAGGCATTACTTATGTGGGAAATTCAGTGTTTAAGGTTTATGCAATTTAAGGGCCTAAGAGCCATGTTATTTAAGGGCCTAAGTGCCAAGCAATTTAAGTTATGCACTATATTGTGATGTAGTGCTTAATGTGTGAAGTTTGTGTGTAAAAATGTTCTTGATGGATTTTAGGTGTTCTTGAATGAAATGAGGTAAAAACCTAAGTGTTTGGATGTGAGTAAATACAAGAGAAGCTATGGCCAAATTTGGGAAAATGTGTAAGAAGTTCTAAGTGTTTTAAATGGTCTTGGTGAACTAGGAAGTGTTAAAGGTGAATAAATGTTTACTTGAGAAGAAAACATGTATTAAGGTGATTTAGAGTGATGCAAGGATTTAGGTGTTATCTTGGAAATTCTAGGAATTCAATGTGTGTTTTGAGAATGTATTTAAGTCTTGGAGGAGTTTGTTTAAGGTATAGGTAATGTTGATATTCAAGGAATAAGTGATGTTTAGGTAAGATGTGAAAAAGGAGGTTTAGTTAGTAAGAAAAGAAGTTTGAGAGATGATGTTAAGGTGTAGAGGAAACACCTTGGTGTAGTGGTCATTATTGGTGAACTACCACTTATAAATCATAAGGAGAAAACATCCCAAGTGCTAGGAACTTTGTAAGAAGTTTGTGAATGATAAAATGGTTTTGGTGAGTGATTTAAAGAGTTTCACATGGATAAAGGTGTGTTTGAAGTGCCCAAATGAGGTTAGGGTATACTAGGATATGTGGGGTGAAGTTTGGAGTTGAATGTAAAAAGGAAAACAAAGATCTGGGGCAGACCGGACTTGCGACCGGACTTGCAAGTTCGGTCGGGCCCAGTTTACCCTGTGGGAATTAGTTTCTGGAATGGACCGGACATAGGACCGGACTTACAAGGTCGGTCGGAGTAGAAAATTTTGACGGAAATGTGTTCTGGAATCGACCGGACTTGGGTAAGTCCGGTCGGCAAGTCCGGTCGGACCAAAAACATGGTTTAAGGTTATGAAATGATATGTAATGATGGGGATTGATAGGTAATGATGTTATAAGGTTGTTAAGGACATGTTAGGTGAGTTTTAAATGGCAATTAAGTGGGTGAAAAGTTGTATCAAAATGTAAAAGTAAAACAAGTTAAAATGTAAAGTTATGTAACTAAGTTAACGGGGAAAGTTAAGCATTAGACATTATAAATCAAGCAAACCCCGATGTTAATAAAAACACATGTGATGTTAACAGTTGTTCGAGAATCGCTCGAGGAACATAAGTGGACGTGGTAAAGTGGACTCCGGTGACAGGTATGTTTTCTTGAACCTGTGTCCTACCGGATTACACCGGCTTGTATGCCAATGTGTTTTTCTTGTGTTTGCCACGTTATAAGATAATCATGAAACGAGTTTACAGTCGTTATTGTTGTTGTATGTTTACGTGCCGATACCGGTAACCTCAAATGCGCTTGAAGGGCTAGTTAACCACTATTAGGTAAACGTAAGAGAACGGTATCCGGTAATAACGTTTCCGACCTAAGGAACGTTCTAACCACGACTATGCGTGAGTTAGTTGTGTGATGTTGCTGTGAGTGTATGACCCTCCTTTGCGTGATTAACTCAGTTGTAATACTGTATTGTGTGATGATGTGATAGGTTCCACAGCGGAGTCTTTAACTGTGAATATTTATATATTATGGGGGGGGTGAGGAATCCGGTTGTTCCGGTCGCGCGTTGTTTGGGAGTTGTTGTATACAGTTTCTTCAGCTTCCTCTCTGTTGATTGTTTTCCTTCATTGGTCTTCGATCACCCCTGAGCTTAACCAAGGCTCTTGACTCATGTCTGTTGGGGATTATGTATGTTGTGTTCGGGTCACTAAACCCGATCCATCTTTATGTTAAGTTATCCGTTCGCCTAACAGAACGGTAACGAGTTATGTAAACGAGCTTAGCATGAGTTTGACAGCATCCTCTAGGCTCTCCCAGTGAACTAATTATGTTTGGGTCGGTTCCTAAGAGAACCATTCCCGTTATGTTATGTATTTTGTTGTGATGCAATATCTGTTGCGGTATTATGTTGTGCACGTGGAAACGTGCAAAGTGTTTGTGTTATGTAGTGTAAGTTATGTGTTGTAAAATGTGGAGTATGTGGATCATGGATATGAATCCCAGTTTGAGGAAAGAGGCGTTTAAGGATAACCCGATTTAAGGGTAAGTGTCGTCTATTAAGGAAGTAGCTCCATTAGAGGAGGAACACTCTAGGGATATTGAATACCATGAGTGACTTATTAAGTAAGGATATATTATCTGTTTGTTGAGCCCATTGAGGCGAAATGTTATGTGATGTGTGTTCACTGTTACATGCATGATTTAAATATAATCAACCGCATGCTAAGACGACAATTAGTTGTGCGTGGCCCGGTAGCATGTGGGCTGCGGGATTACCATACCAGCAAAGGTGCTGAGCCCCTTGGGGGCCACCCTTTCTCTTCTTTTCCTATTTCAGGTACAAGGAGCTGGAAGCCGTTCGAGAGTAGGACGGGGTAGTCGTTGTACATGGGTAATCGTTTATGTTGTATATACAGTAGGCGTAGTAAGACCGAAATTGTTATCGGCATTAGTTATAAATACTCGGTATAGTTGGAAGGTGTATGTTGTTGTTGTGTTAATGGAAAGGGATAGTAAGGTGTAGTCGCTCGGGAATTTAGCCCATCAGACCGGTACAATGTGTATGTATTAGCCTTGTTAGCCACGTGGGTGGCTAACGGCGTGTAACACCAACGAGATAAGTAATGATGAGGTTGTTTTCCGCTGCAGTTTATTGTAAGTGTGTTATTGTTGGATGGGGTGTTACAACATACCGTTCACCCTGATCGTATTACGGTGGAGTACGAATCAGCAAGATCCTATGCTCCGTGTAGTCCGCTAGCTTGTCAAGCGTCCTTGTCAGAAGTATAATCTAAACGGTATTAAAACTATAAGTCAGTCTCCATGACTAACTACATCCGGTATTTCCGAATAATAAGTAACCCGACAGTTCACCCCTGTTTTCTACAGTTGTTTGTTACAGGTTTCTCTAAAACAGTCGGCTTTGTTACTTAAAACGCGTACGTTAAAACATTCAACTGTTAAGTTTAATTCCTTAAATTTCTTTTAATCTTATCCACATCTAGTTTAGGTACGTAACCTATAGTTGCATGTATGCATGCATTCTTATATTATATTGCATTCTAAAATTCATAACTTATAGTTCGTAACTATATATTTTTTAAAATAACCACCACCATTAAATCATATGGGTTTCAACCAAAATATATATATCCACCTTATATACATTATTCTTGTGTATGTATATTTTTTACCACGTAGGTAATTCTCATGAGTTTCATAAACTTTTATATTTTGTTACATTTTATCATCTTTTATTAGATGATTATTCCCATTAATTGTATTATATTATACAACTTATATTAAGATTATTATCCTAATATTATGTAACATTTTATGTTGTATAATTACAACTCCTAAGGTTTATTCCATAAACACCTTAGTTTATAAATCCCATTTATTTATAGTTTGTCACATTCTTGATGTGAATATCCTTACTTATATTAATTCCATCTAACCCATATAATTGTTATAACATTTATAACATTATAGACCTTATTCTAAAATTCATTTTCCAACTCCTATTAATTCGGTACGGCCCTTGAATTCATTTATTTCTATTTTGACCACATAACATTATGTAATGTTGTACCAAAATACTAATATCATTTGATATGATATTTTATTTCCTTTAATTTATAACCTATAGTTTTTATACAAAACTATTATATTGCCGCCTAGGCATATATATTAAACCTTATTCTTTTCCATAAACCATAGTTTCCTTTATTTACAAAATCACTCCTTTCTTTATACCATGTTATATATACCATTTAATATAACATTTCTAACTTATAAAAGAGTATAGCCTATGGTTATTTTTTGTAAATCCCAAACAGCCCTTGTGCTGTTTATAATTGCCATTTGGCCCTATTTATAACATATAGTTTTACCATAACCTTAAGACTATATTTATCACATGTCTTATCAAATACTCTTATATAATTCTAAAAATCACCAAGTTTCTCCCAAAGGGTTATAGATATCCTTATTAACCCATGTACTTATGTATTTACCATTCCACCATCTATATTTCTCCAAAGTCTCATAATGACATAATAACTATATATTGTACTATATAGTTCATTTTAATTCCAAAATCAACCCAATAAATTCCTAAAAATTCCTAATATCCCATGGGTGTTTAAAATACCAGTGTACACCCTTTATTTTCGGTAATAACATATTTACCACATATGTTATAAAAAATATTACCTTAAGATACTTATCTTATTATAAAACCTTAAATAAGTTATTTAACTTATCTAATTTGGTCAAACCTAGCATATGGTCAAGGTTGACCACCTTAATATTTCCTTGACCACCAATTCCTTATTATCACGTTTTAACCCCTAGATTTCCAAATTCACCATTTAACCCCAAAACTTTATAAAATCTTATAAACTTTATTTTAACTCCTTTTTAACTCTAATTTTCGGCCTTATTATTCTAAAGCCCCCAAATTTAATTTAATTACTTCTAAGCCCCACTTCTTTTCGGTAATAATTGAATATCACCTAAACTTAAATAAAACTTGTAAATGCATAAATAAAATGGCCTAAAATACATGGCCTTATTACATTGGCTTGCAAAATAAATTACCATAAATGTCCCAAAATACATATAAATTTCGGCCTCACCACACACTTTTTATTTATTACCAAACTTCCACATAATGTCTTAAATTTGACAATTATGCTTGTTTAATTAGTTATAAAATTTATTAAACCATTCCTTAAACATTTTAAGGTCAAACAAGACCTTATTTTTCTCCTTCACTCACGGCATTTAATTAGAATTGGTTTAAGAACATATTAACTTAGCAAAGTTAATGTTTAAGTGATTTATACCTTGATTTAACTTAGGTAGATCCTTGTTTGAATTCGCCACCTTAAGGAGAATTTCTCCAAAGCTTCTCTTACATGTTTTCAAACAGAAAACGAGGCCTAGTTAGTCTCCAAGCAAGATCTAACCATAAGAAGTAATTTAAGTCATGAAAATCATGGATTTTTACCTTAGATCTTCAAACTTGATATAGATCTACTTCGGCCCTATTTTTCCAGAAGAGAAAGAGTATCAAAACCTCTCAAGAACAAGGTATAAAACCGTGCGTGAATTAGCTTGGAAGATAGCTAAGTTTTACCTTGTTTAAGATGCCAAAAATGGTGTTTTTGGCTTGGATCTAGCTACTCCTTGTAGATCTTGGTATACCAACTGAATCTACATGAAAAGGAGAAGAAAATAAGGCTAGGGAATAGCTATACAACAACAAGCTGCCTTGTTATTAGGTTTTACCTTGGAAAAATGCCTTAAAAGAGAGTATTTCCTTTGGATCTCGGCCACCCTTGCTCCAAATGGCTAACCAACTGATCGAACATGTAAATATGAAGATTATGAGTCTATAAACTCACAAAAATTAGGGGAAGAAAATTGGATGAAGAGTAGAGAAGCTTAAGGTATGTTTTTACCTTAAAATGAGATTTTGAGCAACCTTGGTCTCTAAACTTGTTTCATTCGAATTTGATTGATGTTATAACCTTAGAACACTGAGAATAAGCCATAGGAAGTGATTAGTCACGAGATCTAAGCATAGGTGGTGAAGAGATGAAGAAAAAAGCCAAAATAAGCCTTAAACCATTACCTTAGGAGCTTTGGAGTTAGATCTACCTTCCTAACTCAAGAACCACGGTTGGGAGAGTTTGGAAACTCAAGGATCTCGGTTGGAATGAGCTGGAGTCGTTGGAATGGAGCTAGGAGGCAATGAATGATTGAAAATGAGCATTATTGAATGAAAAAGCACTTTTGGACTATATTATTGATTTGTAATGACTAATGAGTCATCAAAGGGATAATAATGGATCTGGCATCGATAATTGGAGGGGAAGGCTGGCCTCACACGATTTTGTGGCTGGTGGAGTCAATAATGGAGCCTAAAGGAGTGTATAAACTAATAAAGGCAAAAAGTAAGCCTTAATTAAGGGAACAAGTGGAGTCTTGTTTATTAAGCTAGTAAGTGATGAATTTGGAATCCCCCAGCCTGTGAATGTCGACCTCATGAGGTCCAAGGGGTCAAACTTTGACCTCTTGACTATTCTTAGTCAATGTTGACTTAAACGGGCCCCATTTTAGGGTTTTATTAATATTTTAATATTAAATTTGTAAAAATTCGTAAATTCTTGGAATTAAATTCCTAAATGATATAATATGATATTTTATCATATTTAAAGGTATTTATAACCTTTTAGCCCATTTAAAACCAATTTAGAAGGCAATTACACAAAAATGTGCTTTAAGGAGTTTTAGTGCACATTTTGTGTCTCAAGGTGTTTCTGAGCTTGGTTTTCTTTGATAACGGTTTTGTTGTGTTGCTTACATGATATTTGATCATGGTATCCAATTTTATATCATTTAGAGGTCATTAGACCTTTAAGGTTTCTTAGAGCACATTTTGCCCCTTTTTGATCTTGAAGCATGTAAATGCTTTTTATTTGTGTTGGAGTGTTGTCCAACGATTGTAATGTGTTTAGTAATGTGTTAATATACTTAGGACAAATTTTTAGGTCCTAAGAAGTTCATTTGGGTATTTAGTTACCCCTAACGGTCAAAGGGTGCAACATCTTGATTTGTGTTGACCACTGTTGTTCTCAGTTGACTTTTAAGGCATGTTTAGGCCTTAATTAGTGTGATTAATATTTAATCCATGTTAATAAGTTTGGGGTATTTCAATCTACCCCCCTTAAAAAGACTTCATCCCGAAGTCTCTTAATCAAGTAGGTAAGTATATATAAATGTTAACTACCCATTGTTCCCATAATGTATATCTATGTGATATATCATTTACACACATCGTATTGCGCTTATACAGCACATAGCCATCACGTTGTGGCGTTAGTTCAATCATATATGGATATAGGTGATCCATCAGCACCATCATTTCCTATCAGTTCTACCAACCCTGACAACCTCCCTGAGGTGTCCATAACATCCCATTGTTCCACATTCCATATCTAATGATTCATTTCGTATCTAGGTGATACCATATGTAATCATTCTATAAAGCAATATGAATACATATCACAAATAGCATAAGAAGGGTACTACACACATGGTGTAAATACAACATTCAAACAAGTATCTCGTAAGATACATACATACAAGTGCACATTACACACAAACAAACCAAACAACGCACGCCCCACGTACCAACCATAACCAACCAAACCAATTTACTGTATGCCATGCATACGTAACAATCTACTGTATGCCATGCATACTAAACAACCAAAACTTGGTGCACACATGTGCACAGCCAAGAGGCTCTACCCCCCTTAAAAAGGGTTACGCCCCCGTACCCCACAAGTATACAACAGCCGCTCAACAAGGAGCGCTGGATACTTGGCTCTCAAAGAGTTCACCAACTCGTGGGTTATCCTCATATCAGAGAGACGGGTATGACTCTAGCCCTTCTGGGCTCCACAATATATAAAGGGTGAGGCACTAACTATTTGTGCTCTCTCTAAGTTCGTTCTTATGGGCCCACTCGCTCCGTATGAGGCGTAGACCCATGAACATAGGCTCAATTTGCCTATTCCCATTGCTGTGTGTCCTCTCATTTGGATCACTAGCAAACATGTGTGTGTCTTCTCTCACTGATATTCAGCTTGAGGTATAATATGACATTGGCTACTGTTAGTACTTAGTGCTCTTGCACTCGTCTTGTAATACTAAGACGTACCAGCCTATATGTCCATAAAGATGATGTTTGTCATCCATGTCTCCTTGTGGTTTTGTTCCGGAGTAACACACTGTTGTAGTTCTCTTTCTTTTCTTTTTTTTTCTTTTTTTTACACACTCATGTTGATATCCACTTTATCTTTCTGCATTCCCACTAGATTAATAACTGCACGAGTGCAATACCAAAACACTCAGTCATACAGAGTGCAGAGGCGTAAACGCTCAACAGCTAATATCTCGTGAGTCAAACAGATAAGATGTGCGAATTATCCTGTGAGTGGTACATTCCAAATCCACTGTTCCTTGCTTAAGGTGTCTGCTATTATATAGCTTTGTCTTTTATCCTCGCGTAGTCACGCGTTTATGTCCATATCATCTGGTAGATTTCCTCTGGATTGCAAGCATTTGCTTGATCCTTATGAGGGTTCTACATATTATTCGTCCATAATGGGTTTCCATGTTCTTATCCTTAGGTTTCACGTCCTTGAAAGGTTTCCTTGTCTTCTCTGTATACTGTCTACTGCTATCTGCTGAAGGTTCTTGATTTCTCTAGCCCGTTGGTTTAACTGCGGCTCTTCTCGTTCATCTTCGAGGTAATCCGTCTTACTGTCCGTAGTATGGAGTTGACTACTTCTCGTGTTCCTAACACTACTTGTCTACTTGCATGGGGTACCGTACTGATACATTACTACTTACCTGACTAACTCATAAATAAGTCTGTCAGGCCCACATGCTCCTAACGGAGTGCGGTCGTCCCATGTCTCGTTTAGTAAACTGGTAATGTCTGTCACACGGTTGTTGTGAAGTATTCTGTTGTCAATCTCCCTCTGATGGATATCCTGTTTTCTTTTCTCTTCTTCTACCCCCTTTTTTATTTAATAGTTCATGGTATCGGTTATCTAGTAATAAGTGCTATTGCCCTGGTGGCATCAGTGGTAATTCGTGTCATAAACCAGCGTTATTTAGCTCGGTGTAAGTAAATCTGTGCTACATTTAGCAAACCCGGTTCTCCTAACTCGGTCTCACTGAGTACAATACATATTCCTTTTCTTCCTGTTTATCATGATCATATCACATCCATAGTTCATATTTGTTCCCTCATCCGTTTAATTGGATATATTGCAGATTGCATAATAGCTTGAGCAACTTGGCTCTTCACTTCCCAACCATCCTCACTGACGGTGGTACATCTACAAAGGGTATGCTTGTCCATAAGGACTAAACATTTATCACTGGTAGTGATTAGCATTAAATGCGGGTATACACTGATGGTATTTGGCTAATAAGCCATGTCTGAAAATTCCTAAATGTTTAAACTGGTTTGGTTTACAATCACAGTGGTTGTATAGTTTCTCCAGTTGCAGTGGTTGGACTAACGGTCCTTCCGCAGTCGCATAGGTTTCTATTCTCAGGGTTTGTATGAAAACGTTTGAAAAACATTTTTTTTTATACATATAATAAAAGACTAAAAGTAGTAGTTATTGCAGTTGCATTTGCAGTTGCTGTTGCTGTTGCTGCACTTGCTCTGTCAAGTGCGCAAGGCAGATGGAAATTTCAGTGGTTTTCTTGTCATAGCGCTTGCAATAGCAAGTGCGCCATGCAGGTGGAAATTCTGGTTCAACAGTTATCGGTATCTTTGACTCTGCGTCGTCGAGTATGGCTACATGATAATGTAAGCTTTAACATCCTGTCCATATATTTAATCCGTCAAGGTTTCCAAGGTCACTCGCATCGAGTTCACATAATCTCAAAAGTCATACACAAGAAGGCAAGTGGTCAATGACACACTCCCACATACTTATAACATAAGTCTGTTTAACGTCCAAGGTAAGTACAATACATAGTAAGTAAAAGTCTTCCCACCAGCGGTCTCATGGAGTTCAGGGTACTCATGCCCTACCTACCTACCCTTGTTGCTCTCCAGCTCCAGCATCAGTAGATGTCTGGCCATCTTGACCGCCTCGTGGTACTCCAGATCCTCCAACTGAGGTCTTCTGAGTATTCTTTGGTGGCCTGTAGTTACGGCTCTCAGGGTTCATCCAGCACTCGAATTCCCTATGGCCCTCTTTCTTGCAGCACCGACAGACAACTTTGCGGCCTTCGCAATCGACCCCAGGATGGTCTTTCCCACAACGCTTACAGTAAAAATGGCGCTGGGGCTGTCTGGTGCCTAATGGTAGTAATTAAGTTTAAGTTACAATCTGATGATTTAAAGGTTAAGGTCACAATTCAATTTAAGAGGTAGGTGTTCTCCCTTAGGAGGTGCTGATCTCAGAGGCTTGCATCAATAGCTGGGCCGGTCAACTGAAGGACGGGCTCTTTTCCCTTTGTTCCCTGGTGACCCCGCTGCCCTTTCTTTGGAAAGAACTTCCTATTTAAGGTTTCGGGTCAGCATTCCTAAGGTATTTAATATGATAAATAATCTAAAATGGAATAAGTCCTTACTTTCCCTTCTTTTGGCTTTCGCCTGGAGATGCTCCTCCACCCTCAGACTCTCCCTCAGGGTTCTTCCTATTCTTGGCCCCGAGAGTCTCTTCCCGAGTCTGGAGCATTAGCTCCGTCCTCGAGGCAGCCTCATAACACTCCTGGAATCTCCTTGGTAAGTTCTCACAAGGTTAACAGGTAATGTAGTAAGTAAAGAATGTTATGGCTTTCATGTTAGTACCTGGATGGTAGTGTAGAGGGTAGCACCCCCGCCATCTGAATGCGAAATAATAGTCCTCCCCAACTTCTCAATCTTAACGGTCTCTGAGTAATCCACACCGGGATGAAGTCCAGTAGACCAATGAATCGAGCGTAATACTCGTCCACGGTCAGACCTCCTTGGGTCAATGTCTCAAACTCATGGCGCTTCTTCTGTTTGAGATGCGCCGGGTAGTATTTTCCTCTCAGTAATTCTACAAAGGCAGCCCACGAAAGTCGGGCGTAGCCAGGTGCTGGTCCTTGACCAACCTCCACCAAGTGCTGGCTGCATCCTTCAGATGGAAAGCAGCAATGGCGACCTTCTTGTCGTCCGGTACCTGTAAGGCTTCAAATGCTTTCTCGTGTTCAACTATGTAACGCTCCAAAGCTACGGGGTCTGGTTCCCAGAGTATGTAGGTGGTCGGGTCTCGCTAACTGACTTCAGCCAGTTCGTTTCCCTGGGCTGTGGTGGGTGGGCTGGTGCTCCTCCTATTTGGGTACCCAGCTGTGCAAGAACGGCTGCAACCGTCTCAGCAACTCCTGGAATGCCGGGGACACCGCCTCCACCTCTACCTGTACCACGCCCTCTTGTCCCACCAGACATCTGTAGTACAGTATGTCACATAAATATTCGGTAAATTACCGTACACAACCATTAGATACTGAATTGCCTTAAGGCTACTATGTCACGCAGTTTGCGTTACTAGACACAATATCTTTCTAAGACGAATCGTCTCATACTTCCCAAATGTTTCCCGTAATTTCCCAAGTCCTAAGCTCACTGTCTTAACCTATTATCTCGTCATCAGAGCGGTACTCCGCTCTGATACCACTTTTGTAACACCCCTCTCCATAATCACGATATAATCTCTCACGTAGCAATAAATAAAACGTCTCACAGCGGAAAATAAACAACAATTACAAAACTCACTCGGGTGTCACCGGCCATTACTCGCCCATGCGAGCAACGTAGCCAAACTACATCCAACTTCCAAAATAAACAAACTGCTAACCGCAGTGATAACGAGAAATTCCTATACATCATACTAAATCCATAAATCATAAACATCGACAAGTGAGCGTCTACCCAAACCTGAATATACACAACCTCACCATATTACAATTCACCATCCTCAGTGCTACACAACATCTCCATGTGTAGTAGCAAAAGCAAAACTCCAATTACCCTGTACCTGCTCTTCAGCTCCGACAATGATCAACAACCTGTAATGGTGTAGTATCAGCGATAGACGCTGAGTATGCCGGGCCTGGACCCTAATGGTCACTTGTCATTTTAACCATCTTATTATTAGATTGGTTTCATGCTTTACCATTCTACAGATATATTCAATACTGTAATAAACATGCATAATAAATTTAACCATCCATCCAAATATCCATAAACATTCAACCATCCATCCAAATATCCAAACATTCATTTAGTATTCCATACAACATTTATACATCGAACGTATCGAGTAATAACAATATAATGTACAATGTACATTCGTCGTAGCGTACAGTTTTCATATTTAATTTACCTTAGCCTTGTAGGCTCCATCCAACCATCAACACACAATAAAATAACCACAAGTATAACCAATGAACAACAAAGCGAAACAACGAGAATAATAAACAAGTATTAAGTCTCGTCCATGTATTGTTCGCCACTGTATAAGTCTCAATTGTTTTAGTTGTTCAGTTATACCTAGTGACAATGTCTCGTTAAAACGACATGTCTCTAGTTACCCATATATTATGGCGGGTCACCCACGGCAGTAGCCACTCCAACGGTAGAGTCTCCGACCAACGAGCCATTCTAGCTCACGGGAAATTTTCTTGATACTTACGGACCCGTACGCGGACATCCTGGTATCGTTTTTGTGATCACAGCGCGCACCAAGAGCCACATCCTCTTGGCTTTACTTCCATTCCATTAATTAATTAATTATACCATCGCATCGCATTACCAAATTTTCTAACACAGCAGACTAAGGTCATTAGTCCAATCCGGAGTCTGTAAACTCGGGATCCAGTGTTAGATACGAGAGCGGCGTATAGAAAGGCCAATGCTCCGTATAAAAGTCTCAGATAATATGTATATGTTATTATCATAGTGCTACAACGTTTTACTTACGTTCCTTATATTTCATATAAGATAGCACCATAGCCGCTAGTTCGTTTTATATATATATAGGTTCATATATACGAACCAATACTGTTAACTCCACAACAGTAAATAATAAGCAGCTATAAATATACAATTCATGCATATTAATTATCACATTCAGACAAACAATCTTATCACAGATCACACAGAAGTCTGAACTGAGGAAGCCCTCAGAGACAATCAGAGACACATAACAACATACAAGTTATATCAACCAAATCCGAGCCCAAGGAGCAACCTTAGGACAACTCGGATCAAACCCCTTTACATACCGTTCACCCTGATCGTATTACGGTGGAGTATGAATCAGCAAGATCCTATGCTCCGTGTAGTCCGCTAGCTTGTCAAGCGTCCTTGTCAGAAGTATAATCTAAACGGTATTAAAACTATAAGTCAGTCTCCATGACTAACTACATCCGGTATTTCCGAATAATAAGTAACCCCGACAGTTCACCCCTGTTTTCTACAGTTGTTTGTTACAGGTTTCTCTAAAACAGTCGGCTTTGTTACTTAAAACGCGTACGTCAAAACATTCAACTGTTAAGTTTAATTCCTTAAATTTCTTTTAATCTTATCCACATCTAGTTTAGGTACGTAACCTATAGTTGCATGTATGCATGCATTCTTATATTATATTGCATTCTAAAATTCATAACTTATAGTTCGTAACTATATATTTTTTTTAAATAACCACCACCATTAAATCATATGGGTTTCAACCAAAATATATATCCACCTTATATACATTATTCTTGTGTATGTATATATTTTACCACGTAGGTAATTCTCATGAGTTTCATAAACCTTTATATTTTATGTTACATTTTATCATCTTTTATTAGATGATTATTCCCATTAATTGTATTATATTATACAACTTATATTAAGATTATTATCCTAATATTATGTAACATTTTATGTTGTATAATTACAACTCCTAAGGTTTATTCCATAAACACCTTAGTTTATAAATCCCATTTATTTATAGTTTGTCACATTCTTTGATGTGAATATCCTTACTTATATTAATTCCATCTAACCCATATAATTGTTATAACATTTATAACATTATAGACCTTAGTCTAAAATTCATTTTCCAACTCCTATTAATTCGGTACGGCCCTTGAATTCATTTATATTCTATTTTGACCACATAACATTATGTAATGTTGTACCAAAATACTAATATCATTTGATATGATATTTTTATTTCCTTTAATTTATAACCTATAGTTTTTATACAAAACTATTAATATTGCCGCCTAGGCATATATATTAAACCTTATTCTTTTCCATAAACCATAGTTTCCTTTATTTACAAAATCACCCCTTTCTTTATACCATGTTATATATACCATTTAATATAACATTTCTAACTTATAAAAGAGTATAGCCTATGGTTATTTTTTGTAAATCCCAAACAGCCCTTGTGCTGTTTTATAATTGCCATTTGGCCCTATTTATAACATATAGTTTTACCATAACCTTAAGACTATATTTTATACACATGTCTTATCAAATACTCTTATATAATTCTAAAAATCACCAAGTTTCTCCAAAGGGTTATAGATATCCTTATTAACCCATGTACTTATGGTATTTACCATTCCACCATCTATATTTCTCCAAAGTGTCATAATGACATAATAACTATATATTGTACATATATAGTTCATTTTAATTCCAAAATCAACCCAATAAATTCCTAAAAATTCCTAATAGCCCATGGGTGTTTAAAATACCATTGTACACCCTTTATTTTCAGTAATAACATATTTACCACATATGTTATAAAAATTACCTTAAGATACTTATCTTATTATAAAACCTTAATAAGTTATTTAACTTATCTAATTTGGTCAAAACCTAGCATATGGTCAAGGTTGACCACCTTAATATTTCCTTGACCACCAATTCCTTATAATCACGGTTTTAACCCCTAGATTTCCAAAATTCACCATTTAACCCCAAAACTTTATAAAATCTTATAAACTTTATTTTAACTCCTTTTTAACTCTAATTTTCGGCCTTATTATTCTAAAGCCCCAAATTTAATTTAATTACTTCTAAGCCCCACTTCTTTTCGGTAATAATTGAATATCACCTAAACTTAAATAAAACTTGTAAATGCATAAATAAAATGGCCTAAAATACATGGCCTTATTACAAACATTGGCTTGCAAAATAAATTACACATAAATGTCCCAAAATACATATAAATTTCGGCCTCACCACACACTTTTTATTTATTTACCAAACTTCCACATAATGTCTTAAATTTGACAATTATGCTTGTTTAATTAGTTATAAAATTTATTAAACCATTCCTTAAACATTTTAAGGTCAAACAAGACCTTATTTTTCTCCTTCACTCACGGCAATTTAATTAGAATTGGTTTAAGAACATATTAACTTAGCAAAGTTAATGTTTAAGTGATTTATACCTTGATTTAACTTAGGTAGATCCTTGTTTGAATTCGCCACCTTAAGGAGAATTTCTCCAAAGCTTCTCTTACATGTTTTCAAACAGAAAACAAGGCCTAGTTAGTCTCCAAGCAAGATCTAACCATAAGAAGTAATTTAAGTCATGAAAATCATGGATTTTTACCTTAGATCTTCAAACTTGATATAGATCTACTTCAGCCCTATTTTTCCAGAAGAGAAAGAGTATCAAAACACTCTCAAGAACAAGGTATAAAACCGTGGGTGAATTAGCTTGGAAGATAGCTAAGTTTTACCTTGTTTAAGATGCCAAAAATGGTGTTTTTGGCTTGGATCTAGCTACTCCTTGTAGATCTTGGTATACCAACTGAATCTACATGAAAAGGAGAATAAAATAAGGCTAGGGAATAGCTAGACAACAACAAGCTGCCTTGTTATTAGGTTTTACCTTGGAAAATGCCTTAAAAGAGAGTATTTCCTTTGGATCTCGGCCACCCTTGCTCCAAATGGCTAACCAACTGATTTAACATGTAAATATGAAGATTATGAGCCTATAAACTCACAAAAATCAGAGGAAGAAAATTGGAAGAAGAGTAGAGAAGCTTAAGGTATGTTTTTACCTTAAAATGAGATTTTGAGCAACCTTGGTCTCTAAACTTGTTTCATTCGAATTTGATTGATGTTCTAACCTTATAACAGTGAGAATAAGCCATAGGAAGTGATTAGTCACGAGATCTAAGCATAGGTGGTGAAGAGATGAAGAAAAAGAGCCAAAATAAGCCTTAAACCATTACCTTAGGAGCTTTGGAGTTAGATCTACCTTCCTAACACAAGAACCACGGTTGGGAGAGTTTGGAAACTCAAGGATCTCGGTTGGAATGAGCTGGAGTCGTTGGAATGGAGCTAGGTGGCAATGAATGATTGAAAATGAGCATTATTGAATGAAAAAGCACTTTTGGACTATATTATTGATTTGTAATGACTAATGAGTCATCAAAGGGATAATAATGGAGCTGGCATCGATAATTGGAGGGGAAGGCTGGCCTCACACGATTTTGTGGCTGGTGGAGTCAATAATGGAGCCTAAAGGAGTGTATAAACTAATAAAAGGCAAAAAGTAAGCCTTAATTAAGGGAACAAGTGGAGTCTTGTTTATTAAGCTAGTAAGTGACGAATTTGGACTCCCCCAGCCTGTGTATGTCTACCTCATGTGGTCCAAGGGGTCAAACTTTGACCTCTTGACTATTCTTAGTCAATGTTGACTCAAACGGGCCCCATTTTAGGGTTTTATTAATATTTTAATATTAAATTTGTAAAAATTCTAAATTCTTGGAATTAAATTCCTAATATGATATAATATGATATTTTATCATATTTAAAGGTATTTATAACCTTTTAGCCCATTTAAAACCAATTTAGAAGGCAATTACAAAAATGTGCTTTAAGGAATTTTAGTGCACATTTTGTGTCTCAAGGTGTTTCTGAGCTTGGTTTTCTTTTACAACGGTTTTGTTGTGTTCCTTACATGATATTTGATCATGGTATCCAATTTTATATCATTTAGAGGTCATTGGACCTTTAAGGTTTCTTAGAGCACATTTTTTCCCCTTTTTGACCTTGAAGCATGTAAATGCTTTTTATTTGTGTTGGAGTGTTTTCCAACGATTTTAATATGTTTAGTAATGTGTTAATATACTTAGGACAAATTTTTAGGTCCTAAGAAGTTCATTTGGGTATTTATTTACCCCTAACGGTCAAAGGGTGCAACATCTTGATTTGTGTTGACCACTGTTGTTCTCAGTTGACTTTTAAGGCATGTTTAGGCCTTAATTAGTGTGATTAAATATTTAATCCATGTTTAATAAGTTTGGGGTATTTCATAAACGCAGCACTCTGGTAATACAGACACACGACCAAATAATGAAACAGTTTGGACAGAAGTAGAAATAACCACATACTCTAACAGACCCCCGCAAAACTCACATTACTCCCATGTAATGTGGGTTTTTAACAATTGGATCCCAGGACCCCCATGTGACTCAAAACATCTGGATATACTCGACCAGGGAGGACCTTTGTGAGCACATCAGCTAGCTGTGAGCGGGAAGGAACGAACTCGACTGATATCAGCCCTTCCTGCAACTTCTGGCGTACGAAATGTGCGTCCACCTCCACATGCTTCGTCCGCTCGTGCATCACCGGATTCCTGGCGATGTAAATCGCTGACTGACTGTCCGACTTAACAGGGATAGGCTCTATGCCCTCCACTCCAAGATCAGCCAACAGCCGGGTGATCCAGCTCAACTCAGCTGTCACGTGCCTCATGGACCGGTATTCTGCTTCGGCGGATGAAAGAGCGACGGTGGTTTGCTTCTTGGACTTCCAAGACAAGGGGCAACCTCCGAACTGACTAAAATATCCACTAACAGATCTCCGAGTGTTGGGACATGCAGCTCAATCTGCGTCACAAAAAGCAAGCAAATCAAAGGTTAGGTTTTGGTTGAAGAATAGTCCATAGCCAAGAGTTCCACTAACATACTTTAAGGTATGCAAAGCTGCATTGTAATGTGAATCTGTCGGATTATCCAAAAACTGACTTAGGACCTGAACAGAGAAACTAAGATCAGGTCGACTGTGGACCAAAAAACTCAATTTGCCTACCATCCTTCTATAAACAGCAGGATCAGCAAGGGCTTTCCCCTGGTTCCTAATTAGCTTACAATTCAGCTCAAGGGGACCAGCCACTGCTCTTGTATTTAGACACCCGAATTCTTTTACCAATTCTTCAGCATAGGTTTTCTGACTAAGAATGAGACCACTTGTGGTGTGAATAAATTCCATGCCAAGAAATATATTGAGCAGACCCAGATCTTTAATCTGAAACTTACTGTCAAGTGAGCTTTTCACATCCTTAATAAAAACAACATCATCACCAGTTAACAATATATCATCTACGTACACAGCTAAGTAGCAAACTCGTCCTGCAGCCTTTCTAAAGAACAAGGAATAATCATTGAGAGATTGGGAATAACCGAGACTTTTCCGAAAAACGCTCAACTTTTGGTGCCATTGTCTTGAGGCTTGTTTTAGGCCGTATAATGATTTTTTAAGGAGGCAGACCTTATTAGGATTTTCTAAATTATAACCCTCTGGTTGTTCCATGTAGACCTCCTCTAACAAGTCCCCATGTAAGAAGGCGTTATTCACATCTAATTGGTTCACACTCCATCCTCTCTTAGTGGCTATAATAACTAGGGCTTTAATTGTTGTGAATTTAACTACAGGAGAAAAAGTCTCCTGATAATCAATGCCATGTTTCTGTGTAAATCCCTTGGCCACTAACCTAGCCTTGCACCTTTCTAAGTTGCCATTAGACCTATATTTATACTTGTAGACCCATTTACACTTTATGGACTTCTTCCCTCTAGGTAAGTTAGTAAGTATCCAGGTCTTGTTTCTGTCAAAGGCTTGAAATTCATCCTGCATTGCCTTTCTCTATCTAATGTCTTTCACTGCTTGATGGTAATCTAGAGGTTCAGTTTCCCTAGGTATCTTGTCTCTAGGATTTGGGGTAGCTTTAGCTATCAGACAAAGAATTTGGTCAGGACAAATGGAAGATGCTAAGGAGTCTCTTTCATCAGTACAGACAATCTCAGGATCTAATTTTTCTCTCTCTGAAATGGCATTACCACAAGCAGATAGTTCAGAAAAAGGGTCTCTTTGATCAGTATAAACAATGTTGGAATGTAAATCATTCTTACTTGACAAGCTATCACTACAAGCAGACAGAGCAGAAGATCCTATTCTATCAAGCACAACAGAAGTGAAATAGTCATCAGGGAACTTATCTTTGTTGTGAACTGCTGCTTGATTGACTTCATAGTCTTTAAGATATGTTAGGGCTCGTCTTTCCCTTTGTGATCTCCTCAAGAAGAGCTCTTCATGTTTTTCTTGTTCTTCTTGGGGCAGCTGCTGTGTTTCTCTTGATGAAGGAATCTCTGTTTCGTGATGTTGCTCCACGCTGGTGTGTTCCTGTTCTTGTGAAAAGTTCTCTACAGACTGGAGGTTCTCAAGAGAATAATCTTCATCATTAACAATGGGGAAATTCACTTGATTATCTTGATGGGTCATGTGGCTACCTTGGACTGCCTTAAAGGGATACAAGTTTTCGTGGAAGGATACATCTCTGTTGTAAATTACCCTTTGATTGTCTATATCAAAAAATTTATATCCTTTTTTGTCTTGCGGATAGCCAATGAAAACCCCTTTGATACACCTACTTGCAAACTTGTCATGTTGGTTGTAGTTTATGTTGGCAAAACATAGGCATCCGAAACATCTAAGTAGGTTGTAGTCAGGTTTATTCCCAAATATGATCTCATAGGGGATTTGGTTATTTACAGAGGCTAATGGCATTCTGTTGATGAGGTATGCTGCAGTAAGGACACTATCCCCCCAGAATTTTATTGGTAAACCAGAGTGGAACATCAAGGCTCTTGCTGTTTCAATGATATGCCTATGTTTCCTTTCCACCACTCCGTTCTGTGGGGAGTGTGTGGGCAACTAGTCTGGTGCTTAATACCCTTTTCCTTAAGATAAGCAGTCCCTAACTTGGAGGTTCCCATTTCATACGCATTGTCAGCTCTTAAAATTTTTACCTTTCCCGCAAATTGTCTTTCTACCATTTCTATAAAATTAGTTATAATTTTGAAGGAATCTGACATGCTTGCGCATAAATGAACCCAAGTTGCTCTGCTTTTGTCATCCACAACAGTAAGAAAATATTGAAAATTGTCATAGGTTTTATGAGGGTAAGGCCCCCACAAATCGACATGTATCAAATCAAACACATTCTTTGTTTCTGATTTACTGTTTGCAAATGGCAATCTATGGCTTTTGGCCGTATGACAAGATTCACAAACAAATTGGGCATCACATTTCCTATTCTCAAACAGATTTAAGCTAAGCAGTTTGTTTCTAGGCAGATGGACCAGCCTATGGTGCCAAAGAGAAACTTCATCCTTACAGTCAAAACCCAATATAGCCCTACCAACAGAACTGGCCAATTTTGCCTCATTATCAACTAACCTCCTATCATGGTTTTTATCACAGTGGGGATTCAGCAGAAACAAGCCCTTGCAGTGGTCACCTAGTTGCAATTCAATCTTCGCGCTAGAGTCCTGATATACACAATGTTCAGAATCAAAACAGAATTTCCCCTTCATGGTTTTTGCTAACTTACTTACTGCAACTAAATTAAATTTGAAGGTGGACACAAAAAGGACATCATCTAATGTTAGCACATTATTAATTTTAACTTTCCCTATGATGTTAACATTCTGTAGGTGACCGTCTGGTATAACGATCCTTAGGGCCTTATCCAAGACATAATAAGAACTAAAAAGAGAAAGATTACAGCACATGTGCTCTGTAGCACCTGTGTCTAATATCCAGGTTGCACTATTAAGTTTTCTGTCAAATTTATTCTCATAAGGTAAATCATCAGAATAATTATTTTGTCCAGCAATAGAATTAACAAGATTAGGGGAAAAGATTGTACCAACGAAACCACAATTGGTTTCTTGTGCTCGATTGTCCCCTTGAGGCTTGCTGACACAGGAAAGTAGCTGGCTGACTTGTTCATTGGTGAGAACTCCTCTGAAGGGGTCTTGTGATGAGGAGGCTTTGGGGGCTTCTTGTGCTGCATCCATCTTCCTTTCTTCAACACAGGCATTCACCCCAGTTCTTCGTGTTTTGTTTTATCTCCAACCCTGAGGAAACCCATTCTTTTGGAAACACTTTTCTTCAGTGTGGCCCGTTTTCCCACAGTAAGTGCATACTAGATTAGAACGTCTGGCTTGTCCTGTGGGAACACCCTTAAAGGTTGGTTTCTTCATCTGGTCTACAGCGAAGGATAGAGGTGTTGGCTCTGAAGAGCTTGTGGTAGTTAGGGTTTTCTGTCACTCCTCTTGAATTAAGAGTGAATATACTTGCTCTATAGTTGGTAGGGGGAAATCATAAGCACGTTGCCTCTGATAATTGAATATCTTTCATCAAGACCCATTAAGAATTTTATCAGGCGGCGCTCCGTGACGTATTTCTTGAACTTGCTGGAATTGTTGCAGTCGCGATGGGGGATGCAGTCGGTTGTATCAATTTCATCCCATAATTTTCTCATTTTTGTGAAATATGCACAGATCGGCTCGCCGCCTTGGGTTAAAGAACTCAATTGCTGTTCCAAGTCATAAATCTTGGTTGCATCTTTATGTTCGAATCTGGCGCATAGTTCGCTCCATATTTCTGCGGCTGTGGTTCTAAACATGACGCTCTCAGCGATCGGCTTCTCCAAACTCGAAAGGATCCAAGAGATGACCATCTTATTACAACGGTCCCAGGCCTGTCTTCTGCTCAAAGGATTCTCCGGTCTCTGGAGAGTGCCGTCGATAAATCCCGTCTTACTTTTAGCTCCCAAGGCGATGTCGACCGGTTGCTTCCCACAGGGAAAACCAGTCACACCATCAAATTTCGCCGCTAGAGGGTGACCTGGCTGTTCTGAACTCCAAAGGTACAAGGGGTCACCAACTGGTATTCCAGTCTCTGCTGCAGTGACTGGAGGATCCACAATCCCTTCTCCCTTATCTGAGTTCTTGCCACTGTTAGACATCTTGAAAACGCAGACAACCGGAAAGACACGAGGACAGAGGAAGAACACGGGCAATTTCGGGCGATATATCCAGATTCGCCGTCGCTCACTTCACTTCTACCACTGTCAAAGAAGGCTTCACCAGTCGTTTGCCTGCTCTAATACCATGATATAATTCGAGATATAAGCAAGAACCCACAAGAACCCAGGAGAACAACGGCGACCAAAGGAAAGAGAGAAAGAAGACGACCGAAACCTAAAACCAGAATATACAGTACTCAGAGTTGGCCACAACCCTTGTAAAGAAGCTGACTAAATACACCCCCTTCACTACTCTAGAGAAAACGCAGCATTCTGACAACTCAGACACAACCTAAACAGACACCTAAACGCAGCACTCTGGTAATACAGACACACGACCAAATAATGAAATAGTTTGGACAGAAGCAGAAATAACCACATACTCTAACATGTCTTTCTATAATATGCGCTGAAAAAACTGCCCGCTGGATCTGATTTCCAGCTTGCCTTTAACATCATTAGATAAAACTTTCATATCTCTAAATCATTAATTGCTAGACCTATAGAAACACAACCTCTTCAACGAAAATAAAAGAAAGAAACACAATCTCAGTTTTTTTTTTTTGATAAACATTGTTCTCCATTCATTCATAATACGTAATAAAAACACAAGCAAGAACAACATACACCCTCCCAAGACTGTTGGGGATCTGAGGACTGATAACCTCCCCCTTCCTCATACTCCTGCAGACTACTAATCCTATATACATATCTGAAACTACATTTTCCTGTAGTGACAGAATCAAAAGACAACCAATCCACTAAATCTGAAACTACATCTACCTGTAGTAACAAACTCAAAAAAAGGCTCACTAACAGCCTAATATAGCATTCAGACCACTCCACTGAGTCTAACCTGAAATTACAACCCGCTTTACTCGTACACAAGACTTTCTTCCTATTCTTAGAGAAGTTTTGATGACTACTACCATCCAGCCTATCCTGTCCTTTCTTCCTTGTTCTGAGAAAGACCTGCACCGAACCACCTCTGCTTCATGGCAGACTTGGAAGGAAGGAGAAATTCTAGACTTTAAATCCCACCCAACACTCCTCTTGATCGATTCATACATTAGATTATAACACAAGCTAAGGCTACCCATCTGAAAGACAAGCTCTAGAGCTATTGAATGTGTTAAAACTCTAATCATCTGCACAATAGATGTGCTTGAAATCTGTCTGATTGGAATTTTGACTGAGGACTTGAATCTAATACAAAACACCTTCTTCTGTTGTCTCTTCTGAAAACTGCAACTAAACATCTCAATCTTATCAGCACCCTTGCGCCTTTTCTTCAGTTTCCTTCTATATATCAACAGCCCAAACAACCAACTAAAGAGCTTCCTTCCGCTCCTTTGAGACACAGCTACCTTACTCAACTTGCTTACACTACAACTCCTCCAACACCAGCTACCGTTTGAATTTCCCAGCTCCTTAATAACTATTTTAGCTTGCATCTCGGTCTCAGATAAAGGATAGTTAGCATACCAGTAATGCTTAACTTCCCGAATAGCCGCTAGGAGGAGACCCAACCCCCAGCAGCACACATCTAGCAGAATCATTCTTCCTGGCTACCTTGCTTCTTAGCAATGGCAGCCTTTAACAGTTTTCCCTTGGGGCACATCACAACAGATTTCACCTTCTCTGTCTGGGAAACTCCACTCTTCAGGACTCCAATTTGAAAAGATGTTAACACATCCCAATTTCTGACACGGACGCACCAGAACACAAGCTTCTTCTTCCACAATCCAGTAAAAAGACAATTAACTTTCAGACGGAAGAGAAGAAATTCATCTCCCTCCTGGTCCGACAGAGATGAAGCAAAATTCAACCCGTTTTGATCTAGATAATCTTCAAACCCAATGTCTACCGAGTAAACAAAACCAAACAAGAACGCACGACTAGAGCAAGGAATGAGAGTAAACATTTCTCCTACCGAATCAAAAACCCTATTCTCTGTAACAGAGCCGAAAGATTATTCTCACGAACCAAAGCAACCAATAGATCGACACCCGAAACAATAACCTGCTCAATGAATCTCCTAATCAGCTAGCCCACTCTAACAACCACCACACTACCGCATGAATTCTGCTAAGAAGATCCTAACCCACTCGCCTCCTTAACTCCAGAAATGGTTTCAGTAATCCACACCCGCAACAACACGAAAAACCAAAAATCAAGAAGAACACCCCCAAGAGCCAGAGAAATTGCCGGCACTGGACAGAAGGAAGCTTACCGAGACTCTTCTCCACTTCCCTGGAAAAGGAAGGATCACAGAATCCACAAGCGGCAACCCTAAGAATGTCGAAGAAGGTCGAAGAAGAACTAGCCCCCTTATAGAATTGGTCCTATCTTCTGCAAGAGGAGTCCACGACATCGCCCTGAACAGACCTAGGGAACACTATCAGTCGAAGAAGACGAACTCTAATCGGGAATCGATCTCCCTACCGAGCAGAAGAGAACCAAGGAGAACGAAGTGAATTCACCTCTGAATCGCCTTACGGAGCGCGATAAAATAATTCCCTAAAATCAACTGCACAGTATGAACACAATCTCAGTTTTGATAACGCTTCAGATTGGATACTAATTCAAGTACCCACACGACAGAAGGAAACGGACCTGAATATGACATAATAACCACCGCAAGGTATAGAAAAATACATCCAACAGCAGATGAAATTGAAGAAAGTCATAGTCATTATGTAGCATAAAACAATACAGAAAAAGGCACATTCTTGTCTGGGCAAAACGATCAGTCTCATAAAGTGCCTCTACTAAGCTATCAGTCTTGTAAATGTATATGTACTCAAGATTTTTGATGTGGCAAAATTACCAGACCAAGGCTTGCCTATATATTCTCAACAACCTCTACAATCAGCCTTTAGAAGATTTTAACAGAATATTTACTCAATAATCATAAGGAGTATAATCAGAGGCACCAACATTATACTAGGAAACAGTTTAGAGATATTTTAGGATCTTTTAGTTTTTATTTATATTAGTTTTAGATAAAGATTTTTGTTGATATTTAGAAGGTTGTTATCTGCCTCCAAGTAGTATAAATGTACCGCAAAAACATCAGAAAAGGTAGAGCTTCTACCGTAAAAAATATAGTCTTTGAGAGAGAAGAAAGTTGTTGATAGTAATCAATGTTGTGTCTAGAATTAGACGTGAGAGTGATTGTTCAAAGTGTTGAACAGATCAGGTGAGGAGTTTTTAAGTTATCAATAATAAGATTGGTAGCAGAGTTTTTCTTCTAAAACACTTTCTGTCTCGTTTCTCGTTTCTGCTGTCTGTCAGTCTCGTACTGAGGCTTCTGATTTTATACAATACGAACTTACAAGTGGTATCAGAGCAGGTTTACCCAATATAGAGGTTAACACTTCTGGGTAGATCGTGAAAGATGAGTTTGTATTATGTAAAAGCACCAAGGTTGACGAAATTCAATTATCCTAAGTGGTGCGAACAGATGGAAGCTCAGTTGATGTCCGTAGATTACAAGGTTTGGAAGGTGGTGATGCAAGGTGATTACCAACCTACTGCCATTGTTGAAGGTGAGATAGTTGTTTTGAAAGAACAAAATAAGGAGTTGGCATCTCAGTTAGTCTTAAACTCAGCTAAGGTTGTTCAATCCACGTTTACTGCACCTGTCAGTACTAAACTGAGTTCTATTCCTGAGTGGGCAGAAAAGGAAATTCAATCTCTCAAAGCTGATAATGAGTGGATACGTCAGGATAATACTGATCTACAAAGGTAGTGTGATGCACTTAGTAGAAAATTAGACATTATGACTTTGGAAAATCCCTCTTGGTATAAAGGAAAAGCTAAACTTAATGAAATGGTAGGTCGTCCTAATCAAGGACATGCTGGTCTAGGGTTTTATGACACTACTTCGTCAACGTCTAATGTTTTACCTCAAAAACAAAATTCACAGACTAGGGTTGATCCTACAAGATATCCTAGTGTTTCTAATTCACGAACTTCATATACTACTGCTATGAATGTTACTTCACATGTAAGGGTAGAGTGTAGTTACTGTCATATACATGGTCACCATATTCGTTCATGTCATAAGCTTCAACGCAAGAATGCTCGCCTTGCTCAGTCTAATACTATTAAATATGCCCAGCTTTATGTCAATCTTAGACATCCCAGACAACAATGGGTTCCTAAGCGGCACTAACTGTTTTCTCTTCTCAGGATAATAAAGTTCCAAACTGGCGACTGATGGAGTTTGGATGTTCTTGTCATATGAAAGGAAATCATACTCTACTAACTTTGGTTTGGTTTTTCATGTAGGATCTGCCTTCTTCCTAAGGGCTTTCACAGATCGAGACTGTTAAAAAAAATTATTTCTGATTCTGCCTCAAATTGGTCAGTTCAAGCCCGGTGTCTTGGTTCTTCTAAGAGGCAATTACATATTGCACTCTACCACATTGAAGCGGTATATATCATTGCTACTGCTTGATGCGCCCACATCCTCTACCTTCAATAGCAATTGGCTGACCATGGTGTTCCTTAGTCTCCTGTGCCAATTAACTACGATACTCTCTTCAGTATTGCACTGACGAAGGATTCAGCTCAACATTCCTTGATTACACATATTGAGATTCGTCATCACTTTTCTCAAAATCAAGTTGGCAAGAATATTATGGATCTCCCTCATTGTGCCACTGATCAATAATAACACTTTCACCAAAGCTCTTCGACACGAAACATTATCCTCATTCAGTCTTGCACTGTGGATGCTTCATGTTGACAAAGGTGTATTCTTTTTATTTATTGTATTGACTTCTATTGTGTGCATCGAAATTGGTACTTTAGAGTGAGTGGAGTGTGATGTATATTTTATTATTTCATTTAACTTCATAATAAGTGAGGATTACTTCTCTTTCCGTGGCATTTCTTGATTATTAATTTGGCTAATCTAGATCAAATTCTAAGTTGGAACATTGAACATCTGGTGGCACTATCCATTTATTACCACCGCTTATCTTTCCAGTTATCTCTACCTAACCAACTGTCCCCTCAACATAGAACCCACTTTCGCTGGTCACTTTTTTCACTCACCATTTTCTCTACAAGATTCCCGTACCATTTTGCCAGTTTCTTTGTTGCACACATTTTACCTCACCAATGGCTTTCATACTGGTATTTTTGCTAGTCTTTTCTTCCTATCCCATAAAGGATTCTCAAATAGTAACATGAAAAAAAGGGGTGATTCGCTTCTGGTTGTACAAGCATCATCCAACATCAGATGCTAGATTTGCTTCAGCACAAGGTTGAACAACCCGATCCGAGACTAGACTGAGGTTTAGTGGAAAGAAATAAAGGAATTATGCAACACCCTACAAACGGAGATTCGTCTCAGTCTTGCCCAATTATGATGTACCATATGTTGCACAAGATTACACAAATAATTGTTCATGTTGTACCTCTGGATGTTGTCATGTCTACGCCTCTGGATCATAATCATGATTGGATCCCCAACTCTTTCCAAGATGAGTCTTGAACTGAACGATGATCAGTGCATTGTTAAACAACCACTAAAGGCTTTGGGTGTGTCTTCACAACCCTCAGAGCTTCTGGCCTGTCTACCTCAGCAAATGAAGAAATTTGAAGAAGCTATTCTTGAAGTATGTGTTAATCTTCTACCTCATTGCCTTTTAATTTCGATAGCCAGCTTCCTAGTCAGCCTTAGCCTGACCCGACAACACTTTTATTCCTAATCATTGCCTTTTCTATGGACAGCCTATCCTTATGTTCTGTGTTCCTACGCATGAATTTGTATAAAATGCCATTTTGATGATCTTGCATGCTATTTTACACTTAGTGAGATATACTTTTTAGTACCATTTTTTGATTTCGCAAAAGGGGGAAATATGGTGGATAATTTGAATATGTTACTTGATTAACCAAATCTCCTTCAAGTGCTGCAAGGTTGTAACATCCTCAGGGGGAATGCGCGTTTTAAGGGGGAATGCATATCTTGAGGGGGAATGCTACATTATCTCACCATACAAAGTTTGCTCACATCAAAAAAGGGGGAAATTGTAAATGTATATTTACCGAAGATATTTGATGTGGCAAAATTACCAGACCAAGGCTTGCCTATATATTCTCAACAACCTCTACAATCAGCCTTTAGAAGATCTTAACAGAATATTTACTCAATAATCAGAAGGAGTAAAATCAGAGGCGCCGCCATTATACTAGGAAACAGTTTAGAGATATTTTAGGATCTTTTAGTTTTTATTTATATTAGTTTTAGATAAAGATTTTTGTAGATATTTAGGAGGTTGTTATCTGCCTCCAAGTAGTATAAATGTACAGCAAAAACATAAGAAAAGGTAGAGCTTCTACCGTAAAAAATATAGTCTTTGAGAGAGAAGAAAGTTGTTGATTGTAATCAATGTTTTGTCTAGAATTAGATGTGAGAGTGATTGTTCAAAGTGTTGAACAGATCAAGTGTGGAGTTTTTAAGTTATCAATAATAAGATTGGTAGCGGAGTTTTTCTTCTAAAACACTTTCTATCTCGTTTCTCGTTTCTGCTCTCTGTCAGTCTCGTACTGAGGCTTCTGATTTTATACAATACGAACATACAAGTCTCAAAGTGAAATTAAGTACGTACAGACAATGTCATATTGTCTACTAAGTACACAATAATTTCACAGATTTATAGTTTATTTCCACTCTTTACTATTATATCTAATCCCCCTCATCCGTCTCATCCCCTCATCACCATTAGGAGCTGGAGAAAGCCTCTGTGATGGAGTAGAAAGACCCTGTGGTGGAGCTACAGCGAGAGGTCGTAGAGGTGGAACCCAGTATCCCGATCCAGGTCCACCATAGTATCTTGATCCGGGTGGCGGAGGAGGGTCCCATCCTGTAGGTGCTTGAGGTACAGACTTGCAGCTGGTCCGAATGGTGGATGCCCCCACGGCATCTAGACCTATTCATCATTGCAGCCATCTGCTCTTGCACCTGCTATTGCACCTGTTGTTGGACCTCATTCTGTAGTGCCTCCACCCACAACTTGACTTGCTCAACTTTATCTCTACTGTCTTCGCACGAGCATTATACTGCTCTTCCATCTCTACCTTCATCTTCTCTATCGCTTTTATCACATTAGGTGTAGTAATGGACCCAGTTCTCGTAAATGAGTTGGGGAAGTACTGTGTGGCACACGTGGTCGAGACGCCGTAGACTTGTTGTTTCTTTGATTTTCCATTCACAACCTTGAAGTATATCTTATTTCTGTCAACAGGCTGAGGCGGGCCGGCTTTTTTTAGCGTGGCTTCGTCAGTGTCCCGGGGCTGCTAAGTTTGTAAGTCAAACTGGCGTTGAACCACCTCCTTCAAAATAGATTACAATATTTTATTATAAATCACTTGATAACAATATTAATTTTATCAATAATTCTTACCCCAACCATCCGAGCCTTCCCACAACTGTATTCTAGCTCACCCCATTCATTTGCCTTCATGTGTGTGTGGAGAAACAAGTCATACATATCAGGAACCTGTCCATTTCTTTCACGCATCTTTTGAAGTTTTAAACACATAAGATATTATTAGTTATTATATGTACAATACAATTGAAATGCATCACACACTCAGAGTTTAAAAGATAAACATCTTAAGTGCAAAACAATTGTATGTGTTTTGAAAACATTAAACACTCACCCATATCTCACTACTAGGAAAAATGGATGTACCTATGGAAAATTTGTCGGTAATCCGTAGGTAATCACATTTATCGACGGATTACCGACAAAATATCCCTCAAATCTTTCGTCGGTATTTAATTGGTCGGTAATAACATTACCGACAGAAAATTGATTTCATCGGTAAATTACCTACGGAAGTCTCAGCGCTCCTTACAGTGGATTACCTACGGAATGGTCTGAAGGTAAATTACCTACGGAAAATCTGTCGGCAATCCGACGCCACATCAGCTTTACGCACACATTCACATTTCCGTCGATAATCCGTCGATAAAGTATTAGCTACAGAATATTTTCGTCGGTAAAATTTTACCTACGAATTACCTACGGAATTTTATACGAACCATTTTATTAGATATTCCGTAGGTAATCCGTCAGTATTTTGTATCATATTTTATTTTGCATTTATTTAATCATATTTAGTTTATATTATGATTTATTCTTCATTTTTAAATAAAGCTGCATTAAAAATATTATCATTTATTTCCAATATTTCAGAATTAAAATTATTAAACAATAAAATGTAAATTATTCAATAGGCACAAAACTATAAATATTATAAAGCATCGTATTTAGAATATTTACTTTCATAAAATTTAAAATATTTAAAACATATATATATATATAACTCATTTTATAAATCTAAAAACTAATATTCAATATCGTAAATACAACACCCATAAAAACATACTGATAAAACCTAGAAGTTTACAATAATCATACATACACTAAATCAGTCACTCTAAACTATCAGACGTATCACTACCTCCATCCCTAGATTGCAGCAGGTTCCACCGGGCATGTGAGGCATGAGGTGCAGTCTGTGGTGGACCCCACCATCCCTGAGCCGGACCCGACCACCATCCCTGAGCCGGTATCCCACTCTGAGACCCAAATACTGAGGGTGGACCCCATGATGAACTGGTTTGATGAGTACCAGAGGCATTTGAAGATGAACCCCATGATGACCCGACCTGATGAGAACCAGAAGCTGGAGGTGGACCCCATGGCGCAATGGCTTGTTGAGAACCTGAAGGAGGAGGTGGACCCCACTGTGATCACGGAGCGCTAGCCATCAACTGCGCGAACTGCTGTGAAATCAACTCCTGCTGGCGCTTTATCATCTCCTCATCCCGCCTCCTCATCTGCTCATCCATCTTCTCGTGATATTGTTGAATCTCTGCTTTCATCTTGGCATTGACCTCCTCCTTATACTGCTGAAATTTATGCTCGTCAAATGTGGATATCGAGGCGGCAATGCGGGTATATTGCTCCAGGTAGAATTGCACGGGAGAGTCTGCAAGACCATACACTCTTTGCTTCTTTGTCTTCCCCTTCACAGCTTTGTAAAATGTCTTGTTTACCTCTGCTGGATCAAAAGGCTGAGATGTGCCAGCTTCATCAGGATTCGCAGTGGTCGACAACTCTTGCTCGATCTCATTCTACATAAATATAGATAGTTATGAATGTTTGTAATTAAACAACGAACACTAATATTCAAAATTATGTGTTTATAAAGCACTAAAACGTACCACCACTACTTGTGCTTTCGCACAACTAAATACCCTTTCTCCACGCTCATTCTTCTTAGTATGAGTATGAAGAAATAGGGTGTATACATCCACTGGTGCACCTTTCTCTTTTCCAATAAAGTATTAATAAACAGTGCATTGCAACGGTTGGAATTGATATGCAAATTACTAAGAAATAATCCTAGAAAATAACAAATCAACAGACCGTCGGGTTGCAAAAATCCCGGTCACAGTAGTATAGAAATTAAGAAGCGACCAGGTATCAATCCGCGGGACTTGAAGAAAATAAGTCTAGCCTTAGGCAATAGGTAACGAAAGAGGGGTTGTTTTGGTTTTGGAATCAATAACAAACAAGAAAATAAATAGCAGATAAATTAAAGCGATAGATAGGAAGTATGAATGGAACTCTAGGTTTAGGGAGCTGTTTCACTAGCTAGGTTCTGCATATTCTACTACTTTAACGGAGACTTGGATCGGCTTGTAATTCTCAAAATCTATTTTGTATTAAGTCCTAATTTCAGGTAGCTCATCTAGACAGGACGCGTAGCTCTAATCTAGAGTTAACGAGTATACTGTAACACCCCTAATCCTAAACATGTAATAACGTCGCGAGTTGTAGCAAAATAAATAACGTCGCAGCGGAAAATAAAACTACCTAACCTTGGTGTTACACGCCGTTACTCACCCTTGTGAGCAACAAGGCAACCAAACTCTATCCATCAACTAATCAACGCTGTGATGAAGAGATACTGAGCACTCTACTTATTACAGACCAAGTCTAAACTAAATGAGCAACTAAATAAAATACAACAATCCCAAAATACAGTACATAAACAAACGACAGGTGTTTATTGAAACACAGCTGCTACCCTGTTTCCCGCACTCCGGCTTGTGTACTCTTCAACAACCTGAAATGTTTGGCCCAATGAAGGGCTCAGCAAACTATGCTGGTATGCTAAATGTAGTCCTAAGTCTTCTAGATTTCCTTAAGTCGTTTTAGCCATCTTGACATTAGATTCATTACAGAAAGTCCGGTTACAGGAATAACAGAAATACTGTAAACACTGAGCAACAGCATAACAATTCACCTGCAACACATAGTGTATGATAATACACATCAAACAATAATCAATACCAGACAAGATGTAAATATTTAACACCTGAACTTGTTAGTAGGTCACATGACCCTTAACCTTTTAAACCATCCACTTAATAACCTGTGAAAGATTGACAATATGTCCACTGGGTTCCAAAGGAACCGTTACCAGCTGACCTTATGGCCCTGGATAAATATTGACCGATTCGGTCGAAACTGTGCACCAACGGCAGTGCATTCCGCCATCCCCGAATGTGGCTGATGGATTTCCTTTGAGTGACTCCCCATTGAAGTCTCTCGTAGTGATCACAATGCGCAACCAGAAAGTCGAAACGATCCGGATTCCTCTCATAAGAAGTTAGTCCTTTTTGTCAGTGACATAATGACTCAAATTAAGACTATAACATTAGACCCTTGTTAGGTTCAATAATACCAGAAGGTCAGTTAGTCTCTTTTTTTTTTTTACAGTTTAGATGTACAAACTTTTAGTCACAGGACTTTTGCGTATAAATACAACGCAACAATTTAAGCAACACCACGTACAATATCATTCACATAAAATCATAGTTATCGTTCTTAAACACTTAAACACTAATGTCTGGACCTTAGGATAATCCTTAGGACATTCAGACCACACAATTAACATACCGTTCACCGGGGTAACTGCTAGCTTGACAATTCCTGCTCTAGTAACTCTTTCCCATACGCTGTTGTTCATACATGAAATAACGTATACTTATTAATATGACTGTCCACTAATTATTACAGTACAGTCACTGTAGAGTTTATTCTCATTGTATACTAAGTCTGTAATTATTGTTTTCCCCCGAGTTATTTAAACAGCGGCTCTAGAAACCCTAACAGTTCATCATTTTATGTGAAGATACGTTATAACTTTATCTCATTAACTACATACTCATAATTATTTCAACTTATCTCTTATATCATATCATATAGTTTTCACATTATAACCACCTTTATTTTATAAACTTTATATTATATTTCATAATGTCCCATAATACATTATATTACATAATTTAACTCTTTTCTTTTATTAAATTACAATACCACCATAATAATTCGGTATTTATTACTTGTACCAAATAGCTTTTATAATTTACCAAATAGCCATATAACTTCTATAATTTACTAATTAACCACCCAACTTCCGGTAATTACATCTTGTGCCCATAGTTTTCGCAAATCATTTATATTCATTTATAGTTTCGTTTTTTGTAAACATTTTTCCTTATTCACCATTTAACCAAAAATTTAATATAAGTTACATATTAACTTATAAGCTATAGTTTAAATATTTAATTTTTTCTTAAATACCCAATATACCCTTATACTTTCGCAAATTACATATCCGCCCCAATTTAAATTCGGTTTTCAACCTATATTTCCATAAATTACAAATTCACCCCAAAACTTTTATAAAATTTATTTAACACTTAAACACTTATTTAAATTCACCAAATTCATGATATTAATTCCTACCTTATATTATGTCATAATTATGCCAAGTAACCCCTTAAGTTTTCGGCAATTATAATTTACACACTAAACTTTTCAAAATTCACATTTAGCCACATAACTTACTAAAATAGCCATTAAATACTTGTAGATTTTTAATATTCCCAAAATTTATAATAAAGTTAATACACTTATATATATGTTAAAATTTCCCAAATCTCATATAATGCTCTCGGCCCTAATTAATTTCATCATATGGTTTTTAAACCTTGATTAAGCTTCATAATAAGTACATATATTGTATACAAGTCATATAACACTTCTAAAAATTATGCTAAAGACTTAGAATGATTATAAACTAAAAATAGAACATAAAATCTCTAAACCTATTCGGTTTCAATGTTTATTACACAATAATTAATTTTTGTGACCCAAAAAATTACCTTAAGGTAATAACCTTACTTATATGTTATAAATTATTTTTCATGAGGTTTTAGTTACATAATTTCGGCTTAATATTAACTTGGCCTAACATGATTGTATACTAAAGTTTGAAGTTTAATTTAAACTTGAATAATAAACCTTGTTTATACCACTACCCTAAATCAAGACAATTCTTGTACTTGATTTTTCCTTGGAATTTCCAAGCTCTCCAAATGCTATTTGTTGAAGAATTTTCGGCTCCTTGTAAACATTTAGGAGATCCATTTGTTAGACTTCTAACAAGGGTTTATAAATAATAATTGTAGTAATTTTTACAAGAGTTTACCTTAGGAATTTATCAAGGTATTTTTGATACACCTTGGGATGGTTAGAGCTAGATTCCTTCATGAAATGATGAAGAGAAACAAGGTTTAGAAGCTCATAATTTTCGGAGATTGGTTAAGGAACTCGTTTAGGAATTTCACCATAACTTACCAAAATTTCCAGATTGCGCACTCTCTACGGTTTTTGTCACCCAGAGCTGAAATGACGACGAAAATTAATGATCTCTATATCGTTGGAAAGCTAATTCAAAGAGGAACAACTTCCGTGTTGAGAAGATTTCAAGAAGACTTACGGAAAATTCAGAATAACTCCCGAACTGAGACCTATTGAACAGATTCACTGCTGCGAACCACTTTGCCTTCTTTTGTTCACCCAGAACTGAATACACCATGGAAATTAATGATTCTTATATGAATGGAAAGCTAATTCGAAGAGGAACAACTTTCGTGTTGAGAAGATTTCGAGATCACTTACTGAAAATTCCAGAATCTCTCCCGAAGTCAGACCTCTTGCACAGATCTGTTACTTGATTCTTGTCTTGTTGAATTAGCTAGGAGTTTTGACATAAAATGAAGGTAGATCTTAATCCTCCATTAATGGAGCTTAAGAGCTCAAGGAATTAACTTAGAATGGAATAAGAAAGAGGAGGAAGGAGAACTTACCCTTCGGTTGATGTGTGCAAAGAAGGCAAGCTCTCGTGTGTTTATTAAGGTGAGAAGACAATGGAATTAACTTTGGAATAATTGGTACAATTTTGGTGCATTATTTTTATGTCTTATTTTGATTAATTTGACTAAGAATTTGACTACAAAAAGTCTCCTAATTGGGACATGTTTCCCGGTTGATTGAAGGGAAATAATAGAAGCTTAATTGATAATTTGAAAGAAGAAGCAAGATAGGTAGGTTATGTCTCTCTTATAAATTTATTCTCTTTTGACTTGTTCTTGATTTCTTTGCAATTTCCCACGGTTGATTGAGAGCAATTGGCTCTTGATTCCCTTGTCAATTAAAACGTGATTGTAAGGCTAGTTTGATAGGTGATTTAATTTGATTTTTAATAAGGCAGATCCACCTTATTTCTTGTAGAAATCGGTAGTCAACACTACCACTTTTAGACTTTGATTTTTGTTTGTTTGCAACAAATTAGTCTTGATGATTAGGTACTTGTTTCTTTGATTTATTTAGCAGCCATTCATGACCTCCTTTTCTTGATGTCAATCGACAGCCATGAGACAAAGGAGCAACTTCTTCTTCCTTATTAAATTGACTAGTCAAAGTGTGACTAGATTTGTGTTTAATTTCTCCATCTTAATAAAAGCTAATGTTCCTTATTTTTTTGCAGGAAAATCGACAAAGGAGGTCTACATTACTTGATTTATTTGTTACATAATTATATGGTACATTCTAGATGAGTTACATTATTATAAGACAATTTTTGAAACAAAAATTGTCCAAAATCATCCAAATTAACGCTTGAGATGGAGACCAGATGGGTTTGATTTTTAATTTGATTTTTGTTACACTATATTGTACTAAGACCATATTAATATGTATAATAGGTTTCAGCATTTAATTGGTACATTTTTAATATGATAAAAGATGAAAGTTTTAAGGTAAAATGCTGATTTTCGGTAACGTTTTGTCCCAAAAATCGCCCCCATTTATACAATGAGTTTAGTACTGACATCAATTGATTTAGATGGTCATTTTATCCACTTTTAAGTCTATTAACTCGTGGCTCCTCAAAAACTTCAAGGTAATTGCGTAAAACGCATTTTCGTGACACCCGAAGGTGCGTTTTTGTGCTTTAAGAATTTTTATAAGAATTAATTAGTCGCTATGTGTTCCAAGTGTTTATTGACATTGTTTATAGTCAATAATAATATTTTAAGGTGTTACATTGAGTTATATGGGGTCATACCAACTTAGAACACGATTCTCGGGCTAACCGAGCAAAAAGGAGCGTTAAGAAACTCCCCCGAGTATTTTGTCTTTAACTGAGAATTTATCTTGAGAACTTTGTCTTAAATATTCATTAAGGTATTATTAAGCATTTTAAATGAGGTGTAATACTTTATTTTAATTTATATGGTATTTCCGGGACTTTCGGGCCTTAAGGGGGCCTTTAAGAGAATTCCCGGGTATTTCGTATTTTTACTCAGTTCAAACTGTGGACTCGTGTTTCCAAGGTCACATAATGATCCTTGGTTGATTTTATATGTTGTTCATAGCTTATATAATTTATTTACTTAAGGTCAGGCTTTAACGCACGTTTTTGACCTTAAGGAGTTTTAGGTGCGTTCTTAACGCCTGAGTTTTTATATACTCTCTTTAGGGTTTAATAATCCCATTAAATAATATATAGTTATTATTATTTAATTATTTAGATATTAGGGGTATTTCATATACCTAGATGGTTTTATCGCACAGAATTACTAGTCTGGCTAGGAAACCTAGTTGGACCGGACTAAAGCACCTAACTGCTAATGCAATCTATCCGATTGCAATTACCACAGGCAACAGGTTAATAGGACCGTCAATGCTAATCACCTTGTCTGATCATAACACGATTCGAAGGCTTATAATAAATTCATGACGTTTATTAAAAGCACTTAAAAGCATTAACCTGAGCAATCCAAATAGTCTCAATTAAGCAGTAAAATAATGCAGAGTTTAACTAATTACAACATCCCTTCCCCCAGAGTAAATCCTCTTAGCTAGACATAGTAATTGAAAACATAAATAAGAGAGACTTGAAAGAAATCATCTGTTATGGAGATTCACTTGCTCTCTCTGCTTTCCGTCCCGTGCTATGCTGACTTGGAGGTTGGAAATGGTGACAATTAAGTGAACGTGATGGAAATGAAGTGAAAATGGAGATTCTGGAAATGTCGTGAGGCATCCTGACCTGTCTGGGTCGGACGCAAATCCGGACGTGAGGTGTCCGGATCTGTCTGGGTCGGACGTAGATCCGGACATGGTTTTTTTGTGTGGCGTGTGTGCGAAGTAACGTGAATGGTATTTGTGTGGAGAAATTGGAGTGAAAATGCGGTCGTAGCGGTGTGTATTGGTGTTTGAATATGTGCAGGTGAATGAAGATGGAGTATGGGAGATTAGGAGAATGGGGAGTGATCAGGTGATCGTCGTGTCGTGTGTGTGTGCATTTATCCTGCTTAAATAGCAAGGAAAAGAAGGATTAGGGGAGCGTATGTCTGCTGGAAAGAAAAACTTTCGGCGTGGACAACTAATAGTGCAGACTTTCGGCGCCTGGGTGGAAACTTTCGGCGTTAATCATCATGATTAACTGCACCGAAAGTGCTGTATTATTTTTTTGCGCATCTGTGTGACGTCCGGATTAGCGACCTGATCAGGACGTGTGTGTCCGGATCTGCGTCCGGATCAGTTGATCCGGACGTGTGTATTTTTTTTCGTTTTTTCTGCAACTTTCACTGGGCTTAGATTCTTCGTTTGAGCTCTGTTTTACTCCCCGTTTGTTGCGTTGGAAAGCTCTTGAGGAGAACTATGCATTTCTACCATCATTTCCTGATTTTATCATATAAATTGGCATCAATTCTTGCCCAAAGTAAGAGTCATGGAAAGCATAGGATAACTGTGAGAAAGTGCGTAAAAAGTTACACAAAATAAGGATTTAGCACCTATAAAGCTACATCAATTTCACACTTATCAAATCACCCCACACTTAGCCTTTTGCTTGTCCCTAAGCAAAAGTCTCAAATACAAGTTAAAACGAGCTAATGGAACTCAGCAGAAAAGGAAGAGCACAGAGGAAAACACTGCTAGCTTCACCAATCAAGGGGCAACTCACAATTATTTAGCACAATTCATTTCTTTTCCTAAAAACGTGAAGTCATTCAAAGCTAACAGGAGAGAAATTAAACCATAAGAACTTAGCCTTTAGCCATGAGCCAATCCACCTTTTTCCTTCACATACCACGGAAACGACAAGGGGCATGAAGTAAGATCTTATTCCATCATACCTTTCAGTGCCACCTACTCATGATCCATAAGAGAAATTAATCATCTTCAGCAAAGCAAGAGCATTTTTTTTAATATATCATTAAAATTAGCATGCTTAGGATCAGCGGAGTACCTTGCCTTGTTCTTTTTCAACCATTTCAATCCAGTTCATTCCTGGGCTCAAAGCTAAGAGCAAAGTTCATATGGTGAATATTCTCATTTGTTTCAGCATTTCTAGAACAAAGACTTTATTTTAGCAATTAAAAACCAGAAAAATTTCAAAATTTTGCACCCCAAGATCGGCTAACCAACTAAACTTCCTCTATGGTTTCCTTCTAAATTGAGCTACCTTAGTAAGACTTTAACAAATGCAAGAGAAAAGATCTCAAAGATACACAAAAGGCGAAATGCGAAGGAACTTACCCCACCCCACACTTAGAGTGGAGCTATGTCCTCATTGCGTCGAAAGAATTTTTAACATTGAGCAAACAATCCAACAACAAAAACAAATTTGCACACAGCAGACCAGAAGGGAGCATATAAAATATTCAAGAGTAGAAAAGGTAAGAATACTCCCCAGAGTCCGCTTAGGATGTGTAGCAAAACTCACCCCACACTTGAGTTCAGCTTAGAGGAAGCAAGTTGATAAATCTAATCTGCAAAGCCAAAAGAACTCAAGTGGAACCAGACAAAACCATTAGCTTGAAAAATAAGAGCCAAGGCTCTTGCAATATGCACAACTCCGCCAACACACCACAAAATAAAAACAAAGGATTAAAATGAACAACCAAACCAAGAAAGCGAGAAAGAGATACAAACTGGTGGGTTGCCTCCCACCAAGCTGTCCGGAGTTAGAGTCTCTGGCTAGACTTCACAGATAGTATCAAGGAGGGCCGCCACAGCAGCTAGCAATAGCTTCCTTCAGTCTGAAATACCATTGCGAGCGCGGCTTCTTCGATGATTTTGGAGGAGGTGCTGGAGTAGAGATAGCAAAAACAGAAGTAGTGGAAGAAGAACTCTCAACCAAGGATACTCCCGGTGCAGGAGGCTGAGAAAAGGTAGCGCCTAGGTACTTCTTCAGACGAGCACCATTTACTTTGAAAACCTCTCCTGACTTGTTTTCCAGCTCGTAGGCACCATAGGAAGTGACTCTCACCACCTTAAATGGACCGGCCCAATGGGATTTCAACTTTCCAGGAAAAAGACGCAGCCTAGAATTGAAGAGCAACACCAGATCCCCCACTTTAAATTCTCTTTTCTGAATCATTCGATCGTGGATCCTTTTGGTGCGCTCCTTATAAATTCTGGAGCTGTCGTACGCTTGTTCCCTTAGTTCTTCAAGTTCAGAAAGTTGAAATTTCCTTTTCTCCCCAGCAGCATGTAAGTCAAAATTCAGGGCTTTCAGAGCCCAATAAGCTTTAAGTTCCAGCTCAACTAGAAGATGACAGGACTTCCCATATACCAATTTGAAGGGTGACATCCCTATTGGAGTCTTGAATGCCATCCTATATGCCCACAGTGCATCATCAAGCTTGACAGACCAATCCTTCCTGGAGGAGTTGACTGTCTTTTGTAGAATCCATTTCAGTTCTCGGTTACTTACTTCAGCTTGACCATTCGTTTGGGGGTGATAAGGTAAAGCAACCTTATGGGTCACCCCATACTTAGACATCAAAGAATCAATGGCCTTATTGCAAAAGTGAGAACCACCATCGCTGATGATAGCTATGGGTACTCCAAACTGGGTAAAGATGTTCTTTTTGAGGAACTTGATCATAGTTTTGGCATCGACAGAAGAGCAGGGGATTGCTTCAACCCACTTGGAAACGTAATCCACAGCAACAAGGATATATTGGTTTCCATGAGAAGTAGGAAATGGTCCAGTGAAGTCAATACCTCAGACATCAAACAGTTTCACTTCAAGTATTCCCTTCTGAGGCATCTCGTGCCTTCTTGAAGTGTTCCCCATTCTCTGGCAATTATCACAGTGTGTGCAGAACGGTGGACATCCTTGTGTAGAGTGGGCCAGTAAAAACTACTCTAAAACTTTTACAGCTGTCCTAGTGGGACCATGGTGACCACCTGCCTCTCAAGAATGGCAGAATTCCATTACACTTCCTATCTCTTCGTCGGGAAGGCACCTCCTAATCAACCCATCAGCGCATACCCTTAATAAATAGGGATCCTCCCACAAATAATGACGAGCCTCAGACAAAAATTTATTTCTTTGATTGTAACTTAAATCTTGAGGAATTAAGCCAGAGGCAAGATAATTAGCCAGGTCAGCATATCATGGCTCTTTTACTTTCTTAATCACAAAGACGGTTTCATCTGGGAAAAATTCATTGATGGGTACCCCGTCATCAGGAATGTCTAGCCTAGAAAGATGATCAGCAACTCCATTTTGCTTCCCCTTTTTATCTACAACCTCCAAGTTAAACTCTTGAAGCAGCAAAATCCATCTCAGCAGTCTAGGTTTAGAATCATTCTTCTGGAAGAGATACTTCGGTGCTGAATGATCCGTGTGAATGATTACCTTGCTTCCTAACAGATATGGTCTAAATTTATCCAGAGCAAATACCACAACCAGCAATTCTTTCTTTGTTATGGTGTAATTCTTTTGTGCATCGATCAGAGTTTTGCTTGCATAAGTAATCACCCTCAGTATCTTATCCTTCATCTGACAGAGCGCAACACCAACACCATAATTGCTCGCATCTGTCATAATTTCAAATGGTGCTGACCAATCCAGAGGAACAACAATGGGCGCTGAGCAGAGTTTGTCCTTAATGGTCTGAAAGGCGGTCATACATTCATTAGAAAACTGAAATTTGATGTCTTTTGAAGCAGGTCTGAGAAAGGGGTTTTGCAATCTTCGAGAAGTCCTGTATGAATCGCCTGTAAAACCCGGCATGACCTAGGAAAGATCTAACATCCTTAATTGAAGTCGGTGGAGGTAGCTTCACTATCACCTCTATCTTGGCCTTATCCACCTGGATGCCTTCCTTCGATACCTTATGCCCTAGAACAATACCTTCTTGTACCATGAAATTGCACTTTTCCCAATTCAGCACGAGGTTCGTTTCCTCACAGCGGGATAAGATCTAGTCCAGTTGCTCTAGGCAAACATCAAAGCTTTGTCCGTAAACAGAGAAGTCGTCTATGAATACTTCAATACTCTTCTCGATAATGTCATTGAAAATTGCCATCATACACCGCTGGAACGTCGCAGGGGCATTACAGAGCCCGAATGGCATCCTCCGATATGCGAACGTTCCATATGGACAAGTGAATGTTGTTTTCTCCTGATCCTCTAGAGCAATAGGGATCTGAAAATATCCACTGTAGCCGTCTAGGAAACAGTAGAACTCCTGGCCAGCTAACCGCTCAAGCATTTGATCGATGAATGGTAGCGGAAAGTGGTCCTTCCTTGTGGCATTGTTGAGACGACGGTAATCAATGCACATTCTCCATCCGGTCATCTGTCTCTGGGGGACTAACTCACCCTTCTCATTTTGGACTGCTACAATCCCTTCCTTCTTCAGTACAACCTGCACTGGGGAGACCCACTGGCTGTCCGAAATTGGGTAGATTATTCCCGCGTCAAGGAGCTTTAACACTTCAGTTTTTACTAGCTCCTTCAGGTTGGGATTTAGTCTCCTTTGGGGCTGCCTTATTGCTTTATATCTATCCTCCATATAGATTCTGTGGGTGCAGAATCTTGGATTAATTCCTTTGATGTCTGCAACCGACCATCCTATGGCACCTTTGTGTCTCTTGAGCACCTCCAGAAGTCTAGTTTCCTGCAAAACAGACAAAGATGCAGAGATAATAACAGGCAGGGTATTACCCTCTGCCAAGAATATATATTTAAGGTGTGAAGGAAGAGATTTAAGCTCAAGGGCAGGAGGCTTCTCTATGGAGGGGATGTGCCTCTGAATAGGCCGGTCGAGTTTCTCCACAGAAGGAGTAAACGAACGGAAGTAAGATCTCCCTTGATTAAGTTGTTGTACTACTGAGGCCATTTCATAGCTTTCCTTCTCATCCTCAATAGACAGGCTGAGTACCTGCCCTAAAATGTCAGAATACTCAAACAAAGAATTTAAAGTATCAGTACTCCTATGGATATAGTCATCCTCAAGATCATAAAAATCCTCAATTAAATCAACAGAGAAAACAGCATGAGAAGAAGTATTTTTCCGCATCATCTTATTAATATCAAAACTCAATTCTTCATCATAAAATTTCAAGGTAATCTTTCCTTTATCAACATCTATAACAGTCTTCGCAGTTCTAAGGAAAGGTCTACCTAGAATTAAAGGTACCTCAACATCCTCATCCATGTCGAGGATCACAAAATCAACTGGAAAGAAAAACTTACCCACACCGACAACCACGTTTTCCACCATACCTCGTGGTGTGATCGAAGATCTATCAGCTAACTGAAGATTGAAATGGATTGGAACGAGCTCCCAGGTCGCAGAGACCATACCCACAATCTATATCTCCAATGGAACAAGGAATGATGGGTTGTCCTGGATCACCATGCTTAGGAGGTAGCTTCTGCAAGATCACTGCTAAACAAGTCTCAGTCAGCTGGATGGTGTCCTTCTCCCTGTACTTCCTCTTATTTGAAATCAAGTCCTTAACAAATTTAGCATAGTTAGGCATTTGTTTGATTGCATCAATAAAAGGAATGTTGATAGTAAACTTACGAAAAACATCTAGAAATTTTCCAAACTGCTCATCAAGCTCTCGCTCTTTGAGACGATTATGAAAAGGAACTTCTTTCGCAGTTGTTTTTCTTTTTGTGTTATTAACAGTAGTCATATGAGAGTTGGAAGAAGTAGGAGCCTGGTTCCCCATTTGAACTACCTCAGGAGGGGCAGGTTGCTCTGATGGTGCACCGACATTAGAGGAAAGAGATTCGGTTTCCTCATCAGTTTGGCCCGCTGCCACTTTATCATTATTCAATTCTCTTCCACTTCTCAGGGTGACTGCATGTGCCTCTTTTGTATCCTTATAGTCATTGATGATTACAAATTCCGAAATTGATACCGCCTTTAATTGCTCCTTGGGGTTGGGGTCTGTCTGGGAAGGTAATGAACCGAAAGGCCTTTGTTGTAATAGGAACTGAGTCAACTGACTCATTCCTTGCATGTCCACCATAGCTTTCTTCAGCTTTTGCTTACCAGTTGACAAATTCTGGTTGATTACAGACTGTTGCTCCTGGGAAGCGACCAATTTTTCCACCAACTCTTGAAGTTTGGCATTATTTGAATTTAGGGATGGTTGCTGGAATTGTGATTATTGTGGTCTTGGTTGATTATACTGAGGTTTAAACCTGGTGGAGCTCCTTGGGCAGCCTGCTGCGGTTGCATCTGATGAGAATTTAGCGCATTGTTTGGATTTCCATATCTTAAATTGGGATGCTGATTCTGCATCCAGGGCTGCTTGACCAACAAAATTAGCTTCCTCCATTTGCCTCATCTCAGAAACCGTAGGGAAATCTTCATAATCATGAGCTCCTCCGCACTGAGAGCAAATGTCGCTGGAGCCAGTAGACACTGCCTTCATTGTTTGAACCGGAGTCCGTCCTAGAGTAAGTTGTTCGAGCATTTTTGCCATGTTACCCATGGTGGTTTTTAAATGAGATTAATTGGCCATTAGCTGCTCTGTCATGGGGTCCGGAGTTCGTGAAGGACTGGGACCCACAGAGAAGACTCTTCTTCCGCTGGTGCTCCATTGGTGAAGCTCCTCGCAATATGATTTCATGGCAGTCATAAACTCCTCTCTGCTCTTGGTTAATAGGTTTCCACCTAGGGCTGCTATTACTTCTCCTCTATTTTCCTCTCTTAGCCCTTGGAAGAATCCCTGTGCTAGAGAGGTCGTATTTTGACCGTGATGAGGGCATTGGCGAAGTAATTCCTTGAACCTATCCCATGCTTCACAGACAATTTCGCTACCTAACTGCTTGAAAGCTGTCAAGTCTGCAATCATCTGACGGGTCCTAGAGATGGGGATATATTTTTCATAAAATCTATCTGTCATCTGCTCCCAAGTAGTGATAATACCGGGAGGCAAACGATGGAACCATTTTGATGCTTCCCCTGATAGGCTATGCTGAAACAGACAAAGACGGGCATACTCTTCTAAACCTTGTGATAAACCGAGAGAGTCTAGATGTACCAGGAATCTATGAATATGATCAAGCGCATCAGCAGGATCTGCTCCTGAGTATGTTCCCGCAGGATGATTCCGAACGGCGTTTGTTTGATGGCTTGGCTTGAGCTTCTACCATTTCGCTATGTATTCTTCCGTCAGTTGTGGTAGAATCACTGGGCCTCTCCTAGGAGCTGCTGGTGGCCTGTTTATCCTCCCCATCGTGATCTGTTCATTTGGGGGGCCTATGTCGTTTCCAGCCATGTTGAAGTCGAGCTGCCTTCTTGCTCTCAGTGCTTGGAGGAAAACTCTTTCGATTTCTAGGTCTTAGTCTGTTCCCGGTGGACCAGATGAACGTGTTCTGTACATCCACTAGGTACTTGTAACAACATAAGAGAAAGAAACAAAATGTGTTGAATTTAGAACTAAAGTAAACAAGGGAACAATAAAAATAAAATTAACGAAATGACTAAGACAAATGAACTTAAAGTACTGGAAAATTTGAATGACAGAAAAATTATAAACTGAATTTAAATGACAGTAATGAAAAACAATTGGATAAAATGGCACAGAGATAAATTAAACCTTAAATATAAATAATAGACAAAACAAATTACGAAACAAATAAAAATAGTAAACAGGGTATCGTAATAGAGTAACGAATTAACCAAGGCTAGGGACTAGACAAAGTCAAGTCCCCAGCAACGGCGCCATTCTGCAATTGGTTGGAATTGATACGCAAATTACTAAGAAATAATCCTAGAAAATAACAAATCAACAGACCGTCGGGTTGCAAAAATCCCGATCACAGTAGTATAGCAATTAAGAAGCGACCAGGTATCAATCCGCGGGACTTGAAGAAAATAAGTCTAGCCTTAGGCAATGGGAAACGAAAGAGGGGTTGTTTTGGTTTTGGAATCAATAACAGACAAGAAAATAAATAGCAGATAAATTAAAGTGATAGATAGGAAGTATGAACGGAACTCTAGGTTCAGGGAGCTGTTTCACTAGCTAGGTTCTGCATATTCTACTACTTTAACGGAGACTTGGATCGGCTTGTAATTCTCAAATATCTATTCTGTATTAAGTCCTAATTCCAGGTAGCTCATCTAGACAGGACGCGTAGCTCTAATCTAGAGTTAACGAGTATACCTAGATTGTTTTATCGCACATAATTACTAGTCCGGCTAGGAAACCTAGTTGGACCGAACTAAAGCACCTAACTGCTAATGCAATCTATCCATTGCAATTACCACAGGCAACAGGTTAATAGGACCATCAATGCTAATCACCTTGTCTGATCATAACACGATTCGAAGGCTTATAATAAATTCATGACGTTTATTAAAAGCACTTAAAAGCATTAACCTGAGCAATCCAAATAGTCTCAATTAAGCAGTAAAATAATGCAGAGTTTAACTAATTACAACATCCCTTCCCCCAGAGTAAATCCTCTTAGCTAGACATAGTAATTGAAAACATAAATAAGAGAGAGAGTTGAAAGAAATCATCTGTTATGGAGATTCACTTGCTCTCTCTGCTTTCCGTCCCGTGCTACGCTGACTTGGAGGTTGGAAATGGTGACAATGAAGTGAACGTGATGGAAATGAAGTGAAAATGGAGATTCTGGAAATGTCGTGAGGCATCCTGACCTGTCTGGGTCGGACGCAAATCCGGACGTGAGGTGTCCGGATCTGTCTGGGTCGGACGTAGATCCGGACGTGGTTTTTTTGTGTGGCGTGTGTGCGAAGTAACATGAATGGTATTTGTGTGGAGAAATTGGAGTGAAAATGCGGTCGTAGCGGTGTGTATTGGTGTTTGAATATGTGCTGGTGAATGATGATGGAGTATGGGAGATTAGGAGAATGGGGAGTGATCGCTGTGTCGTGAGTGTGCATTGATCCTGCTTAAATAGCAAGGAAAAGAAAGATTAGGGGAGCGTATGTCTGCTGGAAAGAAAAACTTTCGGCGTGGACAACTAATAGTGCAGACTTTTGGCGCCTGGGTGGAAACTTTCGGCATTAATCATCATGATTAACTGCACCGAAAGTGCTGTATTATTTTTTTGTGCATCTGTGTGACGTCCAGGTCAGCGTCCGGATCAGGACGTGTGTGTCCGGATCAGGACGTGTGTGCCCGGATCTGCGTCCGGATCAGTTGATCCGGACGTGTGTATTTTTTTTCGTTTTTTCTGCAACTTTCAACTGGGCTTAGATTCTTCGTTTGAGCTCTGTTTTACTCTCCATTTGTTGTGTTGGAAAGCTCTTGAGGAGAACTATGCATTTCTACCATCATTTTCTGATTTTATCATATAAATTGGCATCAATTCTTGCCCAAAGTAAGAGTCATGAAAAGCATTGGATAAGTGTGAGAAAGTGCGTAAAAAGTTACACAAAATAAGGATTTAGCACCTATAAAGCTACATCAATTTCACACTTATCATGCATCAAAGATGTTAATATAGAATCCTGCCAACAACGGTGATGATGAAATACAAAACAATACAAATAGAAATACGCATAGGTTCAAACTAAAACACACGTAGGCAAACAATAGCAACAATTCAATAAATAAATAGCATCATGCATCAGCAAGCAAACACAATTCAGTTTACTCATCCTACATTGAAAATACAGTATAAGTTATCAAATTAGACGTTTTTATAAGATAAATACTCTACTAGATATTAGCTAGATTGGTAGCCACTAGTTATCTATATGAAGAAAAAGAGCCTTAATCTCTCATCTCATTAAAGAGATTGCTAAATAACAATTAAGACATCACTGTTTAATACAATCTTCTAACACAGTGCTATCTTCATCAGCCCCAAATCTGAATGAGATGCACAAGATCAACTGAAGGTGTGATGAAGACAACGATGCACATTATATGCCAATGTTCTGGCCAGCAGAGATATGGAATCTATTACTAACATGGTGCAGGTTGCAAAAGAAAGTATGAAAAGGAGAGATTGATTGGTTTGGGTGAGAGGCTCCGAAAGAGTATCGAGACATCTTTTTCTTCTAAAAATATAATACAAAACAATGTGGTGTGAGAGAAATGAGGACTGACTTATGCAGACAGTGTTTGTTATCTTCTTGTAATGTCATTCCCATTACTGTACAACTTAATCATTTTGCACATCTTTGGTGCATTGCTCATTGAGTTTGCAGTATCAAGTTTCTTTGTTCTGTGTGCAGTGCCAAACTATAATCCTTTTTTTTGGAATTAAACTACAATCCTTTCTGTAAGTCCTTTAACTTTCATGTTTGGATCTATTAGTTTATTTTATTGTGTCCGTGTTTTCTTTTCTTTGTTTTTCTTTCCCTTCTTTTCTCTAAACTGTATACTAATGTCCTTTTGCAGGTTTCGAAAGAAATTTATTTTCAGATCTTTGCCAGGAACTCATAAGGGCATCCACAATGGTTTTAAGTTTCTTAACACATTCCTAGATGCCATGTCATCTAAAAATTATATTTTATTACTTAAGAAACTTATTCACTACAATAACAAAGTTTCTTAATCTTCTCTCTCTTAATGAACAACCAATCAACTATCACTATTTAGATGTGAGAGAAAATTTGAAAGAGAGAGATACACATAGGTGGGTCTAATGTGTCATAAAAAGTGGGGTTCTTATTTAAGAACCTTGGAGAGAGAAAATGGGTGGAATCCACACCATTGTAAAACATTTTACATATGTAACCGTGTCAAGAACCCTTATTGTGGATGCCCTAAGTGAACCTTAAATATTCTTCGCAATTTCAGATGCTATTTCTTCTAGCACAGCTTTGTTTATTGGGAACAGCATGCCGATACGTGATGCTGACATGTATTGCCCTGGTTTAGATAATTGCATTGGTGAAACCCTAGGTTAGGTACCTTATCAATGCATCAAGGTAGCTGGAAACGGAGGAGCTAGTGGGATTGATGGGTTACTTAGTACAGCATCTGGTTTTGCTGCAGGATGCAGTAAAAGAGTACTAAGTACGTAGTTTTACAATAGTAGTGTTAGTGATAATATCTAGATAAGTGAAAACTAATTTTTTCCTGCTTAACAAAGCAATGAACTGTGAATTCAATAAACTTTTTGTTGGATGTTTCATACATTGCCTAACTACCAAAGATGATTTAATGCCACAATGGCCATCTTTTTATTGGAGGTCCATGTTTTTGATGATGTTCTCATAGACACGTTTTATATATGTTTATTAAAAATGGCATATGAAGTTATGAACGCTTGGTATTAGTATTACTCTTATTCTTACTATAAATTTTACCAAGGGATCTCTATCATGGTGCTTTTCACATCTTCATTTTTCATTATTTTGCCGGCCATATGTGTGATTGGTGATGTTTCCTTTCTTTATGACACTAATGGACTGTCATTCGGAATGGAGACCCTGGCGCTAGCGCCAGGGTACAATATGGCGTCAATCCACGTGTAACCATGTGGTTGGGTGAGAAAAAAAGAATGAAAAAAAAAAGAAAACAGGCATGCGTGGTAGGGACTTCATTCTGTTACTCAATACAAAACGACGTGTGAATGGATTGACGATCGATTTGCGTTCGCCTAATTAGAGAGCAAATTTAGGACCTCAAATTTGTTCAATCAGATCACTCACGGTCGATTTCGCCTCAACTTTTGACAGAGAAAATTCGCACCACTCACGCCAGTAATCGCACCATCTTTCTGATCAATCCAATTCAGTTTAAGCTCACCTCACGACACATCAAAATCGTCACCACACAATCGCACCAACTGATCACCGACCATCGATTGTTGCTCACTGATTCACAAATCAAATTTATCAAGCTAGCATTGTACCAGAATATCAAAGAATTGATAACAACATTCAACGGACAAGTATCGCATCAGATTATCAATTTGCAATGGCGATGAATCAGCACTCACAATACGATAGGAAAACCTAGAAAACAACACTGTCAATGAGGTGCAATACAACAGTGGAGACTGATGGTATTGCACTGGCGATGAGCACTAACGATGAAGAAAATCAACTTTCTCAAATCAGAGTTGAATATGATGGTATTGCACTGTTGTAAATGTATTGATTTATTTAGCTAAGATTATATGTTCAGTTCACTTTTGTTAAAGTTTGCTATACATTTTGTTGTCTTGGTGCAAAGAAAATCAAGTTTCATAAGTGAATCAGCAGTGTTTTTATATTGGATCAAATGATTCAAAAAATGAATCATAAATTTAATAAAAGTGAATTATTGTCTGATATACTATTATCTCTCATATTATAATGTCTTCAAATTAATGATATTATAGTGCAATGGTGAAATCTTATGCTAGTAAAATTTGAATCATCATAGTTATATAAGTGAAGAACTTTCTGGTATAAATTTACGTTTTGTACTATAAGTATTGTTTAACAGTGGTGTAGTAGTATACAAATTTTTGGTACTGTACCGTCACAAAGGTGAATTGAATGCTACATTAAAATGAACCAGTAGTAATATTAAAGTGAATTATTCTCTGATATAGAACTCAGTTTCAGATTATGAAAGTGTAAAATACATTGTGATGAATAAGTGGATAGTAAATCTAATTTATTAGTAAAATGAATCTGCATTGTTATTAAAGTGAACTTTTTTCTGCTTTGAATTATAGTTACTGCTATATTTGAGCCTTCTACCATACAAGTAAGTCAATTCATTGAAGCAGAAACTTCAGAGTTGATAGGCAAAGTGGTAAAAAGTGAAGAAAAGGCATATCAACTGTACAACAATTACACATACAAGAAGGGGTTTGGTATACGTTGCAAAGAAAAGAAAAAAAGAGTAGATGGTAGCATTGCTGTAAGGACATATGTTTGCTGCCAACAAGGAATAAAAGACGTAAGCCAAGCAAAAAACAGATTGTTCTCAAAAACTGATTCAAGGAGAGGATGCAAGGCAATGATAGGTTTCAAAGTTGAGGACCAAAACACAAAATGGACTGTTACAAGTCACAAAATGGAACATTCTCATCCATTTTCTGATCTAAGTGAAGTGAAGTATTTCAGATCTCACCGAAGGGTAACAACTGATACAATTGAACATGTATCAAACATGAAAAAAAGTGGAATATCGGTTGCTGATTCATACAGATTTTTAGAACAGAAGCTGGCGGGACTTCAAATGTAGGGTTCTTACAGAAAGATCTCTATGATGCGATGCAGACTGCTAGAACTACATTTGTGGGAAGTTATTCAAACAACCTGGTGGAAATTTTAAGTCAAGAAGAGAAAAGGAAAAGGATTTTTACTATGATTTCCAATTGGATGTAGATGGAAGATTGTGCAGCTTTTTCTGGAGGGATGGTACAATGAAGGAAGATTACAAGTTGTGGGGAGATCTTCTGGTACATGACACAACATATCGTACAAATAAATACGATATGATATGTGGACCATTTGTGGGAATGAACTGTCATGGCAAAAATGTTATGTTTGGTTGCGGCTTCCTCTTGAATGAAAAGATTGAATCATTTTTGTGGTTGTTTGCTACATTTCTAAAGTCTATGGATTTCATTCAACCACAGACAGTTATGACAGACCAGTGTGCTGCTATGGATCATGCAATCTCAAAGATATTTTCAAACTCAAATCATAGATTGTGTGTATGGCATATCATGGAGAATGCCAAAAAACATATTGGTCACCTGATACATCGAAGAGAAGGGTTCAACAGCAAGTTTCAGTACGTATTGAAGAATTGTGAAACTGAAGCTGAGTTCAACTATGTCTGGTCGAGGTATGGAAACAAACATTTAAAACACAGTTTTAGGTTATGAAGTTTCTAATAGATTGTCATGTCTTCATAGTCAGTGATTCGTATGTGAAACTAAAGTGAACCTTAAGTGTTATATAAGTGTATTATTGTCTGCTACAAAGTTGTAGTTTAAGATAATATAGTTATATATGAATGTTGATTTGTTAGTTTAAAATGAATCCTTAATGTAGTGAAATTGAATCGGTAGTTTTATGCATATGAATTAATGTCTGTTATAAATAAAAGTTTTGGATTAACTTATTCAATAACAAATGTAACGTGTTAGTGCAATAGTGAACCTAATGCATACGTAAAGGAAATCATAAGTGTTGTTATTTCGAGTTGTTATGTTGTTCTAAATTCTTTTACACATCATGTAGTTTCATATGTATTATGACAAGTTGTTAAACAAATGAATTTAGCACATACTGAAAGTGAATCTGCTGTGTAATTTAAGTGAATCATTGTCTGCTATAAAAATTAAGTTTCTGATATGAGCATTGTTTGATAATAGTAGGCCTGTATGATTTGTGTAGTTACTATGATTTTAATGTAAATCATAATAACAACTTGATGTTCAACAAATGCAGGCTTATAGAAGAGTATGAATGTGCAAAAAATTCATGGCTTAACAAGTTGTATCAAACTCGTGAGAAATGGTGCAGAGCATTCTCAAAGAATTATTTTTCTGGTGGTGCATTGTCCTCTCAGAGGAGTGAAAGTACAAATCACTCACTTTCTAGGAGGATGAAGAAGACCTCAACACTTACTGAGTTCTACGAATCTTTCTGTAATGTGATTTCAGAATGGCGTGAAATTAAACAATATGATGATTGGAGGTGCTCTAACAGCAAGCCAGGCATGGTAGCCCCAAATGTGAAACTTCTTTCAGTAGCAAGAGAGGTATACACACACGAAGCCTATAAAATCTTTTAAGAAGAGTTTTTGAAAAGTTTAGCATTGCAGCAAGAAGTATACAATGAAGATCAAGACAACGTGGTTTATACTGTATGGCAAACTGAGAGTGCAGAAATAAAGCATATGGTGACATTGAAGAAAGTGGATTCAAGTGTTTGCTGCACATGTAAGATGATTATTGAGGTGGGAATCCTTTGCTCACATTGCATGCGTGTACTACACTTGAGGTGTGTGCAGGAGCTGGGTGCACAATATGTGCTAGATAGATGGAAAATAAAGCATCAAGAGAGAAGAATCAAAGTGAAGGGGGATGTAATTCAAACTCAGAAGCAACATCAAATTGGAGAGTGATGATGCGCAGAAAATTTGAGTACATTCTTACTGCTACCAAAGAGAACATGGAGACAAGAGGTTTGTGTGAGAATGCAGTCAAAAAATTGCAAGAAGAAGTTGAAACAATGCTATCTACACAAAATGTTCAAAATGGTGATTCAAGCACCAATCAAGCAAGCACAATAGTTCTTGATCTGCAAGGTTCCAAAACAAAAGGAAGAAAAAGCAAAAGGCTGAAAATCACAACAGAGAAGATTTACAGTAGAAGCAAAAGGAGAAACAAGAATGCAGTAAGAACATATCTACAAAACAAAAATTCTATTATATCGATGATGCATGTTGATGAAGAAGCACAATCTGTTGGAGTCTCCTTTGCACATCCGATAAATGAAGGAGGAACACTGACTAGAATAATTCCAGATTTAGAGAGTACAGAAATTTTTATGTAAACATTTCAGATTCATTTAGTTGATAACATGGTATTACACACAACACAGAAAAATGTTCATTTTTTTGTTGCAAAGGATACACTTTTATAGAATAAAAGATTCATAGTAAAAATATTCAGTTATACATAATGTTTTTTCTCAAATTTTTGATAGTTGATTCAGTGTCTGTTTGTTTAAATAACGACATAATAATGTTGATAAATATAGTATATGTTTTCTAGTACGAATTTAAGATTGATTCACTTAAGATGATTTGATGATTCATTTCCATTAATCAACTGATTCATTTGATGAAAACTAACAGTTCACCTACAAAAAGAAAAGGATTTGCTTTTTCAAAACAAGATTAAATTCATATAAAGTGTAGTACTGACGCCAAAAGGATAACCCTACCCCCTAAAAACCCCCAAAACACCCTAGGAATGCTAAAAACGTCGAAGGCATTTTTAGGGTTTGTAGAACAGGGTTTAGGGTCTAGAGACCCTAAACCCTAAACTACAAACCCTAAAAACCTGTCGAGTCTGTACTGCCAATATAAAGTGTAGTACTGACGCCAAAAGGATAACCCTACCCCCCAAAAAACCCTAAAAACACCCTAGGAATGCTAAAAACCACCCTAGGAATGTTTAAACCTTTGATTCACTTTTCTTAATCCTTTGATTCACTTTTTTTAACCCATTTGATTCATATATTGAATCTTCAATGAATTGACTTACTTATATGGTAGAAGGCTCAAATATAGCAGTAACTATATTTGATTCACTTTTCGTAAACCTTTGATTCACTTTTTTTTAATACTCTGATTCACTTTTCTTAACCCATTTGATTCATATATTGAATCTTCAATGAATTGACTTACATATATGGGAGAAGGCTCAAATATAGCAATAACTATATTTGATTCACTTTTCGTAAACCGTTGATTCAGATGTTCTTAATACTATGATTCACTTTTCTTAATACTCTGATTCACTTTTCTTAACCCATTTGATTCACTTAAAGATTCTGTATTTACTACATTGACTTTAACCATCTGATTCACTATTTGGCAAGGTCTGATTCACTATATATTATCTTCTGATACACATTCCTCAAAGCTTCGATTGACAGCAGTTAAACATACATTCTTCACAATATTTATTTTGTTTAAACCTCTGAAGTACTATTACAAACAGCTGATTCACTTTATGACATCAAAAGTTTCAATCTAGTTAAATCAAACATTCACTATCAGAACAACATGTTACACTTTGTAAACCTACCATATACATATCTCAATAGATTTATTTTAAGTTTGTTACAAAATAAAAGCATATAATCTAGAAACATATGGTTCACTTTTTGTCAATATATGATTCATTTTCAGAACCAAGTGATTCACTCTCAAATTCTAAAGATCAGTATAATTTGTTGCAAATTGTAAATACAATCTGTCATAACCAGATCAAGAACAACTGTACAGTTACATAACAGATTGTCAAAATACAACCTGTCAAAATTCAATTTCAACAATGGTCCATTTTTCAGAAACCACTGATACACAACAAAAGAGAAGCAGATTCATGAAGTTAAGACACATGATCTACTTTTTCATACACTTCCGAAATTGTTTCATAACAGAATGACACAATTCTAGTCTCCAATATGCTAACCTCCAAAAGTTTGATAACAGTATCCAAGGCTCTTTCCATATCAGATTCTAACGTTGTAAAACATTACATAGCAGTTTGATAAGGTTCTAACATCCTACACTTCCATACACTTCTAAAAAAGATCTACTTTTTCATAATAGATTCTAAAACAGCATTCTTCTTCTTGTTGTTTGTATGAAGAAGAATCTGGACAGCATACTCCATCCTCAGCCGATCCAAAGGTTGTTTCTACAAAAAACAAAACAAAACAAATGATTAGAAACAAGGAAGAAAATTGAAACACATAGAACATCAGAAAAAGATAAAAAGAGAGAATAACGAGCAGAATGCTCACAGAATTTTTGAGCAGGTTGGTACTAGAACTCTTCCAGTTGAAACATTGACCTTGATAAGTCTCCATGTGTCTCAGCATGTATATACCAGAGCATTTCTGAAATCGCAAACTCCTCCAGGACATCGGCAAGATGAAGTGGTCAAATTCAGCCAACAATAAATATCGCTGATCCAATAATAACTCCAACAGTGATGAAAAAGCAGAAATCTGAAACAATAAAACCAGGAGTTAGCAAACAGTAAAATAAAAAAAAATGTTTAGAAAATCAAGAGTTAATACACTTACCATAGACTCTAAAAAATCCCCATATATTTCCTCAATGGTCGTCTTTAAATTGTTGTTATCAATTATATCGATGCTTGAAGTGATAAAATTGAATACAACAAGAAAATAATGACCATCAATACAATATGGTATGAAAAATAGTTTCACAACAGCTAGTTTTTCTAAGTCTGTAACACCAATGTTGTGAAGTTCTCTGGACATTCTGTCAACGCACTGATCTACCGAAAATTGTACATCAGGAACCCCAACAGCCAAAGGTACATACTACAACATGAGCGGAAGCTAATCAGAAAACTGAACATACATTAAATAAACTGAACCACACATATGAAAAAAACAAATCTCAAAAGTAATAGAAATATAACTTTGCGTATAATGAAAAACTTACACAGCTATCCAAAGTAAAAAAAAAAAAAAAAAAAAACCTCTCAGGACCAGCAGGGCTGTATCTTGCATTGTCGGAATTGAAAAGTATAACATATTTGTCTATAACAGTTTGGTCAGGCTCCCCATCACCAACCAAAGTTAAGAAACTCAGGCGGGTGATAGAGTGGATGTCATCTTCAAACATAACATCACTGAAAAAACATATAAAAAGTTCAAAAAAACAGAAATAAAGAATAAAACAAATAGAAACAAGAATAGTTAAAAAAATGCGCATACCTCTCGTCTGCACCCGATTGTATAAGGTTAATCACTTTCGGATGAAGATGTGAGACACATGCACTTTTTATGTCCACCGGTCTAACTCCAAAAACAAAAGACGGGTTCATTGTTGTTTGGGCAGACTTTGAAGGACCTGGAATTGTTGCAAGTGGAATTGGACAGAGAATTTCTTTTACAGATTGGTCACGTGTTTGAGTAGCCTTTTGGTCCACAAATCCAACTTTTTTCAATGGCTTAATTGGTAGTTTGGACCGCTTATTTTGCCGAGAGCTCTCAGCCAAATTTGTTTCAACATTAGAACCCCCTTTTTGAAGTCGTAAAGACCGTTTAGCAGGTAATCGTTCAAAATCAGAATCATCTTAGCAGAAGGAATATCTTGTATAACAACTTCAGAAGATAGACGAACATGATCAGAATCATCCTTTTCACCAGAAGGAATATCTTCACATTTGAAAGATTGTAATAACAAATCAAAAAAAGTGAATCAGTAGTATATTGCAAATGAATCAATCAATTTATAAAAATGAACTATTATAAGTAGCTAAATTCTATAAACATAGTTGTGCATACCAGCTTTCTTTTGCTTTTGATCCACAAATACAACTTTTTTCAACGGCTTATGTGGTAGTTTGGACCCCTTCTTTGGCCGAGAGCTCTCAGTCAATTTTTCTTGAACATTAACTGCCCTTTTTTGAAGTCGTAAAGACCGTTTGGCAGGTAATGGTGCAACATTGATATCATCATCAGTGGCAGCTATACAGTACAATTTCAGTTTTTTTAATTAATTATACATTATATTGCAACAGAAAAAAGTGAATCAATGAGATGATAGAAATGAATCAAGTATGCTTTGAAACTAAATCATTATAAGAAATAGTATTCATAAATTAAAAAATTAAGCTCTATACCAAGTTTATCATGTACATCATCATTCACTTCTTTAACAACTTGAGAAGAATCATCAGTGGCAGCTACACAATACAATTTCAGTATATTATTATACATTATAACGTAACAGAAAAAGTGAATCAATGATATGATAGAAATGAATCAAGTATGCTATGGAACTGAACCATTATAAGAAGTCAAAATCATAATAACTAAAAAATTAAAACTCACCAACTTCATCATGTGCAGCATTGTGCACTTCTTTAACAACTTCAGAAGAATAATCAGTGGCAGCTATACAGAACGATTTCAGTATATTAAATAATTATACATTATATTGAAACAGAAAAAAGTGAAAAAATGATATGATAGAAATGAATCAAGAATGCATAGAAAATGAACCATTACAAGAAGTAAACATCATAATAATTTAAAAATTAAAACTCACCAACTTTATCATGTGCAGCATTGTGCACTTCTTTAGCAACTTCAGAAGATGTACCAACAGGATCAGAACCATTGTTTCCACCAGAAGAATTTCTTTACATTTAAAGATTATCAAAACAAATTGAAAAAAAAAAAGAATCAGTGCTTTTGATCAAAATGAATCAATCAAGTAAAAAAATGAACTCTTACCTTGATTCTCAACTCCATCAGCTCCATTATCATGTACCACATCATCAGTCTCAAAATCTTTATCAGCGGTTTATATTTTATTATAATAAAACAAATGTGAATCATTAGTGCAACATAAATGAATCAAACTAATAAAAAACAGAACTAATGAGTGCAGAATAAGTTTTACCTTTTAAACTGTCATCGTCAGAATCAACATCTATAGTCTTTTCAAAAGACTCAAAACTACTCATCATAGTTGCAATAGCTAAACAAATATCATGGTATTCCAATGGTGAACTCACAAAGCCTTAGTTCTAGCTTTGACAATCAAGGATGAAAGTCTTGAAAGAGATGAAGAGATCGAGTCCCCACATTCACAAATTTGTTACAATGTACTTGACACATACAAACCAAAAAAAAGTTAAAAACATGTAACTTAAAATAACAAAGAAATAAATGAAACAAGAAAGAAATTAACAAAAATAAAAGATTACCGAAGAAGAAGAAGTGGAACCAGCTTCAAATTTTGAAGTTTCAGCTGATGCATAAGTTGCGCTGAATTTCGGGATATGGTCAAACTCATCAACAGACAAAGGGGATTCATTCTTACCCCGACCAAATCAACCAGCTAAAACCTCCAACTTTACTCTCTCATAAAACCTCTTTTGATCCCAACATAAAAGGGTAGGAAACTTCCTAACCCCGGGACTACACGCTAAAGAGGTACGATCCAGATAAATCAAATTCAAGAGCAACAACGAACCAGTGAAGTATTTCCCCTCAGATTTAGATTTAGACCAACTTCTCATCGACTCATTGAGTTTGCTCAGCACAAACTCACACCAGTTCATTTGAATGCAGTCAGTCAAATCCATCAAAGATAACAAAACTTTCCAATTGCAATGGCCAGTTTGTTGAGAGCTTATCAGGCAAGAAATAGCAAAACAGACAAAATTCCTCTTAAACTCAGCCCCTCTAAACGTATGCAAGATCTCAGCCATTTGTTTGATGGTTGGACCTTTCACCTTCACATTCCAAGTATCCCTCCAACCAGCAATAAATTGAAAAAAAGCATCAGACTCAAACTGACTCTTAGCCTCTACAACGGGGAGCACACCCTTAGGCAGTCCCAAACAAGCATAAACAGAATCAGTGGTGATGTGGATCTTATCACCATCAGTCATCCACAAACAGCTTTGTGCCCAATCATAGTTATTAACAAGCCAAAAATTCAAGGAACCATTCAACCGAGAAAGTTTAAGGTGTAACAACGATCCAAAACCTAGCTCCTCAACACATCTCATTTGATCCTCATCTAGGTTTCGGATAACATAAATCATATTACGCAAGGCCATACGAGATGGCACCCGAGAAAACTCATTTTCATTTTCACATTCATCAACAAGTTCAATGAGTTCCTTTACTTGCCTCGGTTTTTTAGGTTTGTCAACCTTTAGAGAAGGGCCAACCTTCTCCTTTTTTCTGATTTTTGAACAACAGCAGTTTTTGGCTTCTTTGATTTGGGCAGTTCAAGAGATGTTGTCACAGGAACTGAAGGGCCTTCCTCAACAGCTTTCTGTTTACCTTTAGCAAAACTAGTTGCTCTGTATAAAAATTAGGGAAATTTACATCGCCCACCCATGACGTTTGGCGAAATTACACACCCCACCCACGAGGTTTCAAAAATTACTTTGCCCACCCATGTGATTTCCACAATTTTACATTCAGCAACTTTTCTAATATTTGATCAACTTAAAAGATGGTTAAATGTTGTTCAAAATTGATGAAACTTTACATGGACGATGCTAAGGTGTAATATTTTTGTTCAAAGCCAAATCCAAAGTTTTTTAAGGTCATATATGACCTGTGGGACCCAATGAAACATGAGACACGTTCATCGGGTCCCACGGATCATATATGAGCTTAAAAAACGTTGGATTTCACGTTTTACCAAAATATAACACTTTAATATCGTCCATGTAAAGTTTCATCAAATTTGGATATCATTTAACCATCTTTTAAGTTGATCAAATATTAAAAAAGTGGTTGGATGTAAAATTGTGGAAACCACATGGGTGGGCAAAGTAATTTTTGAAACCTCGTGGGTGGGGTGTGTAATTTCGCCAAACGTTATGGGTGGGTGATGTAATTTTCCCTAAAAATTAAAAAAAAATATTAGTATTGTGAACAAAAAACAGTAGCTAAACGAACCAAAAAACAAACAAAAACAGAAACAGCATCTAAAAAAACACTTAAACATACCTTGTTATAACAGCATCTAGTTCTTCAAAAGAAATATCATCATCATGAATGAGTTTACGCTTGTTACCCTTTGCCATATTTCAAGCTAATCCAAACAACAAACAAAATGACAGAATATATGAGCAGATAAACATATACAACAAAAAAACATTGCAACCAGAAACAGATCGATTCACCACAAAAAAGGCTTAAGAATAAAAAAGCTAGATTCAACACAAAAACATAAATAAAGAAGGTTTCAGTGAATCAACGACAGATTAATGGGTATAGAGCAGCAGAAGAGATTCTAGGGCTTCCGATACAGTTTTTGAGGTTATCTTTATGCCCTAGTAGTTCAAAGTTAAACGAACACCACACAAGGACTACTAATACTAGTGAAGTTAGAAAAAGTACAAAAGTAAAACGAAGAGAAAACGCAAAAAAAGCGTCAACAACAGATTAATGGGTATAGAGCAACAAATGAGATTCTAGGGCTTCCGATACAGTTTTTGAGGTTATCTTTATGCCCTAGTAGTTCAAAGTTAAATGAACACCACACAAGAACTACTAAAACTAGTGAAGTTAGAAAGTGTACAAGAGCAAACGAAGAGAAAACACAAAAAAATAGAGACTTACTATGGATTTCGGGTTGACGCACTGAAGTTAGGGTTAAGGGAAGGAGAAGATGAAGAGAAGGGATGAGCAAGCGACGATGATCGTTTGTTGGAGGAAGAATGGGACGCTCGAGAACGAAATCACAGAAGCTCAGAAGGGAAGATGCATGAACACAGAATAGTCGAGAGTTGAGGGTTCCTTGCGTGCGTGAATCCAGGAGCAGGAAAAGAGAGGGAGAAGAGAAGTTTCGGATATAGACATTTACAATTATAACCTCAAAGTAAATGACAGAACTGCCCATCACCATATTAGAACCTGGCGCAAGCGCCAGGTTCGAAATCGCGCTGTCATTTATGCGGTCCAGGTAGAATCCTCTTCCGTGACTGTCACACTCTCCAGCACATCAAAAATTAATTGCTTCTAAAATCATTTTGGTTCTTAAATTTTTGCTATTTTATCAACAGATTGATAGAAAATGAATGATCCTTTTTGTCGGAGACATAATCTCTTGTTTACACTATTTTTAGGTAGCAGACCGACCACTCATCTTCATTGAACTTGCATGTCCCCAACTAAATTTTCCCATAGCTTGTTTACATCGACCAAGGTCGGAGTTTCTCCCAGAAGAAATTAAATAAAGCAACTTTTACAACCACAAGAATTCCTACGTTTACCCAATAGGGATGGAAGCTCAAACCCCATGTATTGGAAATCAAAATTCTAGTAAAAAGGGGTACCTAGCTCCGACCCCATGCATTACATATAAAAATTCTAGTAAAAAAGGGGTACCTAACTCCGACCCCATGCATTGCATATAAAAATTATAGTAAAAAGGGGTACTTAGCTCTGACTCCATGCATTGCATATCAAAATTCTAGTAAAAAGGGTACCTAGCTCCGACCCCATTGCATTTTATTAAAATATACGTACCAATACCTCTTTATGATCTGGGTAAGAGCGTGAACCGCCACAGTGGGTTGACATCCCAGCTCCTGGTTCGAACTTCGTACGTCTGTTTCTAGAGTTCACCTCTCGTATGCGTCGAAACTCGGGAGTGTTCCACACTTGCTCCCACGCTCTCAAGATCTCTTGATCAAGAGACGGTCGAACTTTATGTTCAGTCCTGATCTCGTACAATACTTCTTTGTATTGTCGGACACCCTTTTTGCAGAACTTGTCATACATAATACCTTCAAATGAAGGATCCCAGCGAAATTTCTTCTGCAGTTCACAATATAAATAAAATAATGTCAACTATATTTTAAAACAAAAAAATAATTAAAATAATATCAAGTTATTGAGCGATTGGGCCACATCTTTATTATGTTTTGTAGTGCTTGCAAGACAACAATAAGATTGACCAAATTAGTGAGAAACAACCAAATTGTGGTGGCACTACTGTTCTGGATGGACTCCCACCATCTGCAGTGGCTCCTATGAACACTGTCATCACCCTTAAAGAAGAGGGAGCTAACTGAGCATCAAAAGGAAGTAAGAAGAGCCCAGCAAGGGAGAGAGGGATGTGAAACGTCATCTTTCGTATTACATAACGAAGTTTTGTATTATTTTATTTAATGTCTACTGCCATTTGTAGGATTTCTTAAAATAGCCACTTATGGGTGTATACAAATATATATCTTGGACCTTCTTCCAAGAGAGATGGTGATTGATATGTGAGACCATTCTCTGCTTTGTAGTGTATTGAAATGTACACTCATGATGAAACCGACAAAGAAGAAGTTGGTTTTTACACGGTAGAAATGGCAAAAAGATCTTGAACTTGAGCCAAAGCCTCACCATGTGATTGCTTTCGAGGACCGAGACAGTTGTAAGAACTTCTACCATATTTTACAAACTCACTTGGAGATGTTTGGTAGTGGTAAAGCATATGTTGTTGCCCAGCCTCCAAAGGTACAGTAGTACAGTATCTGTATGTCTTGTGTTTCAATCTGAGTTCCTAATGCAACAATAAAACAAATGTACTAATGCTTGCTTTTGTGTTTTGATGTATAGGATGTTTTCCGTGGGGCCAGAGAAAATGGTGTTGGTGTGACTGTTATAAGGAAAGGGGACCAACAATTGGAGGAGGTTGATATCTGAAATAGGAACTATGTATCATGATAAAATCACAAAAGAACATAAGATTGACATGTGGTCGGTGTTGAAGGGCATGAATGTTGCAGGGAAGATTGAGAGAAGGTAAATGTCTAGAAGAATGTCTTTGATTATGTGATGTGTTGGATGCTGATCTCAATCCATATTTGGAATCAGGAATTTCATTGCATGATTAATGTGGATGCTCGATTATTATAACAATGAATGTGGGCTTACTTATATAGTAGATTCATGTGAAACTTTGTTGATCTTTTTTCTTTTCCAACTCTTATTTTTGCCGGGAAAACTCCGAGGAAACGTTCAAGGAGATTTAAGCTCAAGAAACCCAAGAAGGTTTGAAGCCACGTCTCTTGTGCAGTAGTACTGCGGCAGAATTTATAAACATGAAGGTTGTATTTCTATGGTAGGATATGATTTATATTTATAGAGAAGGACCATAGTAAAACCCAGGGAACTCCAGAAGCTTTGTTGTACATGTCTGCTTTATATGACATTATGCTAAATAATATGATCGTAAACGCCCTTGTGTACACGGAAGCAGTGTGTTAAGAATGGCTTGCAGCTTTGTTGTACTGGTACATGTATACTCTTTTTAAATGTGGTAAATTGTAATCTGAAATTCAGGAGTTGCCTTTTAAACAAGTTGAAAAAAGGACATGCTCGGCATAGCACTCTGTCATTGGTGTGACCTTTGACACCATGCACACATGCCTCAGATACATACGACATTGATGCAGAACGTTATCTGCATTTGGTACGGCTTAAATCTCTTGGCCTAGCTCTTATAAATTGGCCTTGATCCGGCTCTCAGCTAGGGGCAAAACTGGCTTGGCTAATTTGCAGATTGATTTTGAAATGGTTTTCGCCATTGGACTAGCTTGTATGATTTCAGTTCATCTAAGTTCTGTTGGAAAAAACAGAGAGTAAAATTGACGAGATATATTTCACTATGTTGAAATGAGTGAATACAAAGGGTTTAAATAGATAGTAAACTATAATTTCAGATCCTAAAAAGATGGAAACTATCCAAAGTAATGCAAAAAAATAAGGCAACTAATAGACCCACTATCTCCACTAATCTCACTAATACTAACTACTTTAAAACAATAAATAAAACTCATAAATCTAATAAACGTGTAAAACTTTGAATAATTCATTTAACACCACCCCTTGATTCAAAGTTACAAACTCCCAATTGTGATCTGAAGAAATCATGCTTTGCTTGTGGAAGAGCCTTCGTGAAAATGTCCGCCGTTTGTTGATTTGTGCCACAGAACTTCAGAGATATTTTTCCATCGGCAACCAGCTTTCGAATGAAATGATGTTGAACATCTATATGCTTGGTCCGAGCATGAAACACTGGATTTTTAGCCATAGCAATGGCTGACCTGTTATCACAAAACAATCAGTAGCTTCAGTCTGCTCAAAATGAAAGTCAACAAGAAGTTTTCGCAACCATAGGGTCTGTCGGGCAGCAGCACACTTGCTGCTACATATTCAGCGCCTCTGAAGATGATAAAGCCACTGTTTCTTGCTTCTTTGAACTCCATGTTACAACACCAGAACCAAACTGAACACATTACCAGAAGTGCTTCTTCTATCATCTACACAACCAGCCCAATCACTATCAGTGAAGCCATTCAATTTGAAATTCGCAGTTCTAGAATACCATATTCCAAAATCTGCAGTTCCTGCAATATACCGCATAATCCTTTTGGCTGCTCCAAAGTGTTGCTTTGTAGGATTATGCATAAATCTAGAAACCATGCTAACTGCAAAAGCAATATCAGGCTGGTGTGTGTGAGGTAATTCAAACCTCCAACCAGACTTCTTATAGTCTTGGATCAGCGTTTTCAGTCCCATCTACATGCTGTAGTTTCTCATTAGCATTTCATTGGTGTGGCTGCCACTTCGCTGTTGCACATATTGAACCTTTTCAAAAGATCTTCAGCATATTTTTTCTGACATACAAAGATACCGTCATTGACCTGCTTAACTTCAAGACCCAGAAAATATTGTAGCAAGCCAAGGTCTGTCATCTCAAAAGTGTTCATCATACAAGACTTAAAGTCATCAATTAAACACTTAGATGACCCCATATAGATTATATCATCAACATAAAGACAGACCACCAAAAAATCATTACCATTCCGCTTGAGATAGAGTGTAGGCTCATTTTCACTTCTTATAAATCCATTCATCAAAAAGAAGGAATCAATCTTGTTGTACCATGAACGCGGAGCTTGCTTTAGCCCATAAAGAGCCTTTTTCAGCCTATAAACTTTACCTTCACTGCCTTCAATAACAAAGCCTTCAGGTTGTGAAACATAAACCTCTTCCTCTAAATCACCATTCAAAAAGGATGATTTAACATCAAACTGATAAACAGGCAGCCTGAATTGAGCAACTAAAGCTAATATGATTCTCACAGTCTCAAATCTAGCAACGGGGGAAAATGTTTTCCTCTCATAATCCATACCTTGTTGTTTGTGATGTATCCCTTTGCAACCAGCCTTGCTTTGTGTTTTTTGGACACTTCCATCTGGATTGTATTTTGTTTTGTAGACCCACTTGAGACCGATCACATTTTTTTCCCTCTGGCAGATCAACTAATTCCCAGTATTGTTTTTCGCAATAGCAAGCAGCTCTACATTCATTGCATCTTGCCAAACCTGATTTACAGCAGCATCCTCATAATAAATTGGGTCAGAAACAATTAAAGCAAGGCTGCAAGTTTCAAGTATTTCATTCATAGAATGATATCTTAAAGGAGGTGACTCTGGTGAAGAAATTGATGCAGTAGAACGTGAGCTGGCTGGTGTAGATGGGTTGCTGTCGGAGAAAATTGTTCCATCTGATTTGCTGTCACAATCTGTATCAAACGTTACAAGTGTGGGTTCAAATTTATCCACCTGAGTTTGGACAGCAGCTGAAGGATTGTTATTGCTCCAATCCCATTTTCCCTCCTCATCAAACTTTACATTCCTGCTGATAATTACTTTTCCAGTCAAAAGATTCAACAGCCTATAAGCTTTGGACATGGGACTATAGCCAATAAAAATGCATTTTTCAGGCTTGCTGTCCAATTTTTTACGATATGGATCAGTAGAAAAAGCATAAGCAATGCAACCAAAAATTCGTAAGTGGCTTACTCTTGGCTTCCTACCCATCCAAACCTCATATGGAGTTTGATTCATGACTGCCTTTGTTGGGGAAATATTGATCAAATACACTGCTGTTGCGACACCTTCAGCCCAGAACTGGTTGGGAAGATTAGCTGCCTTCATCAGACTTCTGGCCATTTCAACAATAGTTCTATTTTTTCTCTCTGCAACACCATTTTGCTCTGGTGTATATGGTGCAGTCAACTCCCTGCGAATGCCAAACTTCTCACAAAAATCATCAAATTCGTTAGAGGTAAATTCACCACCTCTATCAGTACGAAGAGCCTTGATGGAGTAGCCACTTTGTTTCTCCACCAGCGCTTTGAACTTCTTGAAACATCCAAAAACTTCTGATTTCAGCTCTAAAATATACACCCAACTCATACGACTGAAATCATCAATAAAGAGCACAAAATATTTGCTCCCACCAAACGATTCAACACTCATCGGTCCACAAACATCAGCATGAATTAACTCAAGACAGCAAGAAGCTCTCCATGAATTTCCTACTAGAAAAGAAGCTCTACTATGTTTCCCAAAAACACATCCTTCACAGAAGCCAAGACCATTGATTTTTGGAAGCCCAATTACCATTTATTTCTTGTTCAACAGCTGTAAACCATTCAAATGTAAATGCCCATAACCTGAATGCCAAAGTTCAGCCTCATTTTTTTCTTTAGCAACCAAAGCAGCTCCCATAGATTTAGAGACATCAAGAGGAAACATATGATTTTGTGTCATTGGAACTCTGACAACAACTTGACCAGATTTCTTATCATGAATCACACAAGCACCATCACCAAATAAGAGTGAATATCCAGAAGCCATAAGCTGCCCCACACTTAACAAATTATGAGCTAGATTAGGCACAAACTGCACATCAGAAAGTGATCTAGTTTTACCTTGTGCGGTTGGAACTTCAAGTGTACCTTTCCCATTTACTTGGACTGCCTTGTTATCACCAAGTCGAACCTCACCCTTTTTGCTTTCATCAAGATCAGAAAACCAGGATTGACGACCCGTCATGTGGTTGGTGCAAGCGCTGTCTATAAACCAAACATTATCAACAGCATTGTTGGCAGTGGAATATGTCATAAACAGCTTTCCCTCTTCTTGAAAGTTGCTGATGAAATTGGCCTCCTTCTTCTCATTCTTTTCCTTCTCCCAGCATACAGCTTCTTTGTGGCCCCATTTTTTGCAATATCGACACTGTATTGAACTTTTGTGGTGCTGTTCGCCAGCACGACCACCACCTCTGTGGTTACCACGACCTCGGCCACGGCCTCGATATCCCCCACGGTTGTTGTAGGTTCCGGTTTGAGAGGATTCTCCTTTCACTTGAAAGGCTTTCTCCGCAGCCTTCTCTACATTTTTTCCACTGTTTCTGTTCAATCTATCTTCATGGGCTACCAAAGAACTCATTAGTTCATCAAAACAATAATCAGATAGATCTTTTGACTCCTCAATGGCCGCAACAACATAATCATACTTACTACTCAAACTCCGCAATACTTTGCTGACAATAGTTTCTTTACTTATCACTTCACCAAATGTACGCATTTGATTTACAACAGCAGATACACGTGATAAATAATCTTGCGCAGCTTCCGTTTCTTTCATAACCAATGTTTCGAATTCACGACGCAAGGTCTGTAATTTTACAGTAATTACCTTCTTATCGCCCATGAATTCTTTCTGTAGAATATCCCAAGCTTCCTTCGAAGTCGATGCTGCTGCAATTCGAGGAAATAACTCATCATCAAGAGACTGTTGAATGAAGAAGAGTGCCTTGGCGTCTTTCTTCTGACTTTCTCTGACACGATTCTCCCTTCCTTGTTCGTCAAACCCGTTCTCAACTAGATCCCACAACTCATGAGACCTGAGTAAAGTTTTCATCTTCAAACTCCAAAGATGGTAGTTTTTGCCTTTGAAAATAGGCAGGTGGGGTTGAGTAGAACCGTTCGCAGACATACTGGTATTCTGCGGTGAGTATACACGAACGTTGCTTCACCACTTTGCACTTCTCTCTCTCTCTTTTTTTACGTGTTTCACTTCACTCTCTTTTTTTTGTATTGGACCTCACCTGGGAAAATAGAAAGTCTGCAGTGACTTTCTATTCTGCTCTTGATACCACTTTGTTGGAAAAAACAGAGAGTAAAATTGACGAGATATATTTCACTATGTTGAAATGAGTGAATACAAAGGGTTTAAATAGATAGTAAACTATAATTAGTTCCCGCAGGTGGAGTCTTTGTTGAATGACAGTTTCAGTATTTGTACATACAACTGTATAAGAATTTCCTCTGAATCCACTGTAGTTGCGTGTGGCAGTGGCTAAGAGACAACCTGTGGCATCAACGGTTCATCCTTTTATCAAAAACACGTTACCTGCTTCAGATTGGCAGTACACACAGCAAAATAACCAGCCCGGGAACCTGGAGTTTGAGCAGTCAGGTGTAAATTTTGTGGCTAATGAGGAAAATCATTTCCTTGATGAGATAAGATGTGTGTTGAATTGAGCATAAGAGGTGGTCAAGGGCTGGTTTTGGTAAATGTCTTAATGTTGGGCTAAACTAATCTCTCGAATTCTAGGGTTCTAGCTAGTATAGTCTAGAGCTGTCAAACGGGTTATCCGTTTGGGTTTTGAGTCATATCTTTTTGGGTCATTATCCGTTCGGGTCATCAAACTTTCGGGTCATTTCCGGGGCTTTGGATTCGGTCCTGGCCTTGTTAGCAATCCCTGGACCAATCTGGACTAATTTGTAGCCATAGGATCAAGAGACATGTTAATGGAGGGCTCAGATTATATTAAAATATTTTTTAAAAAATAAAACTGTTAATAGTGGTGGTTAGTGTTACCGATTTTGTTGGGATTTTTTATTTTGTAAAGTTTACAAATCACGAACTGCAAGTCATCTTCTTCAACTCACTCCCTCCCTCCCCTCTGTTCTGCATCACGCCACGCATTGACATTGAAGTATTTCCTGCTGCACGCCACTACACCCATTAAACTAGTTTTGCAATTGAAAATTCATCCAGAGATATTCAGCATTTTTAAAGATGGAAGAACATGGAGGTATTCCGATAGAGTCGCACAGTATGGACGGTTTTGTTGATCTGTCAGAGAGGCCAAATAATCAAGCTTCTACATCTTCTACACTTCTAACAAATTCTGTTATTCATCCAACTCCCCTAGATTCGTCAAGCTTGCAATTGTCTCTGCTGACAGATGTGGATGACAGAAGAAATATGATTGAAAGTGAAATTGTTGATTTAAACATGGGGTCGACATCATTGTTACAAATTGATCTGAACTGTTACCCTGATGATTGTTGTGGTAATGATGGTGGAGTTCAACAACTTACCCACGTTGAAGAACCCCAGGAAGAGGATGCTCTGGTTAAAGATTGCGAAGGTTAGTTTTGTATAATTGTATTACGTTTTTTATTATGTATTCAATTTTAGTCGGTACGGATATAATATACCTGTTGCTAACAGTTTTTAATGGTATATTGTACAGACAGAACTGGTAGTTTAATGACAGTTACCTGGTATTATGTACACATATGATTAGTATGTAAAACCTGGTACTTTATATTCATAGGTTATATCACATTGCAGCCACCTGTATCAGTTTTGTTTAAAATAAATTATTGGTATGTAATCAACTATTTTGGCTACTAATTATGCAGGGCTCAGTGTATTAACACCACAAAATGAGGAGTATTGGAGAAAATTAGAGTTCGCGTCTGTTATTAGCTGCAAAAAGTTTTATGTCGACTATGCAAGGACAAAACCGTTTGTCGTGAGAACTGAATATGGTCGAAAGGGCAAGAAGTCAGAAATTCCAGAGTACGTCAGAATGGCATGTAACCGGGCGGGCTTTAAAAAGGGAAGTAAGAAAAATCCTAAAAATCAGATTACAAACCCAGAAGAAGCTGCAGACATTGTGAACACAGTTAAGAAGAAAAAGAGGCACGAGACGAGAACTGGGTGCAAGGCGCACATGTATTTTAGATGGAACAAAGTCAAGAATGTCTACTACCTAGACAAATGGGAGGATGAACATAATCACGATTTTCTGGATGAAGAGGAAGCATTCTTACTCCCTGTAAACCGTAAATTAAGTGAGTCACAAAAGGTGTTCGCTGAGACTGCTGAGCGTGCTGGATTAACACTACGGTCATCATATGAGTTAATGAGCATACATGCAGGTGGCAGAGATTGTTTAGGATTTCTCAAACAAGATCTTAAAAATCATCTTGCCCGCAAAAGACAAAAAAGCATGAAACATGGTGAAGGCACAAAGTTATGGGAGCATTTTAGAGAACGTGAATTTATATCCCCATGTTTCTATTATGATGTAGAAGTCGACAGCGACGAGAAGATAGCAAACATATTTTGGGCTGACAAACGTATGTGAATGGATTACGCGTACTTTGGTGATGTTGTCACTTTTGACACCACATTTCGTACGAACAAGGCATACCGTCCTCTCGGTGAGTGCATACAGTTTGACATAGAAAAATACAATAATTTACATATAGTTTGCACATTATATTTATAGTTGCATGTTTATCTTTTTTCAGGAGTGTTTGTTGGTTTTAATCACCATAGGCAGACTTGCATATTTGGAGCTGCGTTACTTTTTGATGAAACAGCCGAATCATTCATATGGCTTTTCAAGTCTTTTTTAAGATGTATGAAAAACAAACATCCCTCGACTATATTCACTGATCAAGATGCTGCAATGGCAGTTGCTATACTTGTCGTATTTACGAATACATATCATGGGCTTTGCACGTGGCACATCATGCAAAATGGTATGAAAAATCTTGGGTCAAAGTTCAACAACGAATTCTCAAGGATAATAAAGAGGATGATGTATGATGTTGAAACAGAACCAGAATTTGAGAATTTATGGAAAGACACCATTTTCCGTTTCTGTCCTAATGGTGGTTCTGATGGGCATTGGTGGCTAAAAAGAATATATCAGAAAAGGTTTCAATGGGCATGGCCTTGGATGAGACTACAATTCACTGCAGGTATTCGATCTACACAACTTGTAGAGTCTTTCAATGCGACAATCAAGGACTTCCTCCGTTCAGACCTTCACATTGATGAGTTCTTTATGCATTTTGATCGTATGGTCCAAAATACAAGGTTAACTGAAATGCAGAGTGACTACAATTCAATACAAAAGTTGAGACACAATGATCATCCGTCAAGTGTAGTCATGAATCATGCAGCAACATTGTACACCGACAGAATATTTAATGTGTTGCAAGATCAATACAGCAAAATGTTGGCATATCGTGCTGTCCCTGTTGACAATAGTCTATTCACGTCGTTGAAGAAATTTAAGGTTTACAAGAACAATGCTGAAGACCATGGTATTATTAGAGATGTTTTTGTTGACACAGACAACTTGGTTCTCCAATGCTCTTGTCGACTATTTGATTATTTTGGTGTTCTATGTTGCCACATACTCAGAGCAATGGATATTCTATCTAGTATGGGTTGTGATGGTTTGTCAACAATACCAGATAAATACATACTGAGAAGATGGAGGGTGAAGGCGAAGGATGGCAAACAGTACTCGAAAATATGTTTTAATCTTGACGGAAATTCTAGCCAACATGATCCTCATCAAAATATGGTGTTAAAGTTGCTGAAGATAGGTAGCCAAGCTTGTAGTCGTCTAGACTATTATGAAAAGATTGCACCTGAAGTTGACCGCTTATCCAAAATGATGGATGATTTGATTACAGAAGATACAAATGTCGCCTCATCCTCTGGTGCAACAGGTATGTATTGTAACGTGTTGTTATATGTACATGTGTGCTACCCTAGATTTATAGTTATTTCGCTTTTTTTTTTGTCGTAGGACAAACTTCTCAGGTTACACCAATCCCAACACTCCTTACACGTGATAATACCATAAAGTCGAGAAGGAGACTCAAGAGTGCTGTGGAGATGAGACGAACGACCACAAAGAAAAAAAGAATGAACTAGGAATGTTGTTTATTGTTATAGTTCCATACTTTTCTCAGTCCAGTATTATGTCATTATGCAACAGTTTTTGTGGTGATTTCAGAGTATACACAAAAACCGAGCGGTATAATTTCAGTTTTTTAAAAAATTAAATCCTTTTCAGCATTAAAAAACCAAATAATACCATTATCTTTTCAGGGGAAGATGTGTTATTTTAGCTAGGTGCCTGACAGTGTTCGCAGACAATGACTTATTCTTATTGGTGTTTTCTTCATGGTTTTAGAATATGAGTTGTTTGGTATATTATAAAGAAGTCGTTAGTATTTTACTAAAGCTGCCATGGTATTATGTTACACCAGTATAAGTATAAAATGAGGTACACAAGAAAACAATTATCTGGTATCGCATCCCGTAGCCACTCCACATCCAAATATAACAATCATTCCATACACATATCATGACCATAAATGCCAAACACCTGATACGTGTTAAGCCAATTATGACAATTATTCAGCAAACTAAAACACACCGTGCACCTGTAACACAATTGAGTACGATAAAATCTTTGAGATCAAAAGAGAACTTAACATTGTCATAAAATGCAAATGTATGTGGCGGCAATTGTACCAACGAAACATTAGAACTGACTACCATCTGTTTTCACAAGCTGCTGCCTAAATTAAAATATAGTGTCCTAGTCTAATGTCATACAGAATCAAGAAACAACAGAAAAAAAAAGTAGCCACCACAGTCAATAACACATTAGAATCCTTGATAAATCTCTACACTCCGCCAAATCTAACTCTCTTTCTCTTGTGTTGTATCCGTTGACCCTTTTTTTCATCTGCTCGTGCTGGAAGCTTTGAACGTACTAATTCAGCTCTCCATGAATCACATAACTTATTCCCATCATATAGGACAACACATGCGCATAGTTGTTTCCTAAACGATAACAACGAACTTGATTTTGGCCATTCCAAACTCCAGATTGGATTTTCGTGCCCATTCCAGCACTGCATCAGCTTACACATCAAAACTCCACATGAAAATAGGTCATCTTGTTGGGGGACATTCTCTATTGTCACCTCAAATGAAGACGCACCAACACTCTTTCCAATATTGTCAAAATATTGATCCACCAATCGCAACTGTAAAAGACAAGAATCACATGCTTATATACGTAAAAACAAATAGATAATCATGTATAAACATTCAACATTCATCAGTCAAAACTACGCAACAAATGTTGCTGAAGTCACACATAGAAAGAGGTACCAGAATTATGCATATCTAATAACCAGTCACATACTGACCGAAATACCAACTACATGAACAAAGAGATACTTTCCATTTATATAAATCAGTACCAACATCATGCATAAATACACATCACATGTCAGCATTACAAAATAACATCTACACCCCTACATAATTACCCTGTATGTCTAAACAGAGAAACAAACATATCAGTCGTTGCAATATCCAACCACATGCTAGCAGTACTACCACACACAAGTACAGATTGATAACAACCATTCTACAATGAAATACCAGATACATGAACAAAGGAATACTTTCCATTTATATATATCAATACCAACATCATGCATAATTAAACATCACATGACAGCATTACACAATAACATCATCATCCCTACAGAATTACCTTGTATGTGTAAAAAGAGAAACAAACATATCGGCCGTTGCAATATCCAACCACATGCTAGTAGTACTACAACACACAAGTACAGATTGATAACAACCAATTTATAATGAAATACCAGTTACATGTGCAGAAAGATACCAATTTTTTGCAAGAATTAGAACCAGACGTAAGCTTAAAAAGTTCCATCCACGTATAAATTAAAATATGGAGTATTACACTCACACTTTTTTCAGCTTGGATCGTCACTTCACTATAACCGTTGCTCAAACTATCAAGGTATTGTAATCTCCTCGACTCCATATTGACAACAAACAAGCGCCAATGGGAATTGAAGATGCAAGGCATAAAAAAAACCTAAAAGAACCAAGTTACTTATCTTTATACATATTTGAGAAAAACAAAACAGAAAACATTATAGGTTTACCATCTTCACATCATCTAAAATAACAGTCAGATGTCGCAGTTGTGGGTGTGATTGTATGAACGATTGTATAACATTGGTGTTTTTTGAGCGTCGTGTAGGTGCAGTCTGCTCCTGTTTTAATTTATATTATCATTGTCAGATATATTAGAAAACATCAGCCAAACATGAAACGAATTAGAGACAGTGAAAAAAAAACCAATAGAACACTTACAAGATATAGGATGGAACCACATTCTGGTCGGCTTACGGACACCATCGTCTCCGGGTCGTGGGACGGCATCCAAGTGTTCGAAATTAAGAAATTAACAAAAGACCCCTACATATTTACTACTAAACCATCCCCTACCGCTCAGATCTAGCAAAAACTTAATTTCTAGCTTGCATTCACCATCATCGACCGCAATAACACTGCGCATTGCATATCAAAATTAATATTAATAATTTCCAAAACGAAACATAAATCAATCAGATTGCAGGAGCCCCACAAATCATAAACACATATGCATTAATCTAACGTACTTTTTACTTTTCTTGTAAGACCAAATGAAGGCTGACATCTCTTCATCCTCTTCATTCACTACAACTTGACGAGAAATCTCAGTATAAGGTGATCTCAGTGCTAAACCAGGCATAACTTTACGCTTTGCACGAGGGGATGTTCTACCAACAGCCTTAGCATTGGTATCATCAACCACGATCGGATTGGTCAATTGGGTTGCGGGAATACCAAGATCAAAAGTTGGTATTTCATCTATATCGTAAACAGAATAACATTAACATCGACGTGTACAAAAACTGTCTAATAACAATCGTATATAATGGACAACCAAAATCTTAAAGATGTATGAATGAAAACATGGTGATTCGACATACTTGATTTCGATGAACCTCCGACATCAGCAACTGCATTAGTTACAAGATTATTCAAAAGTTGTAAAACTAATAAATTATTGAAATTACAATAACTTATATCCAATAAGAAGCTGCATATTATTCTTCATGTCTGACATTACTTTAAAACAATATTAATAATACATACCAATTATTGCAAGTTCATTACCACACTTCATCAGCTACTCCAACAACTTGTTGCTTTCAACAGTTTTTTCTGCTTCAGTCATTGTATCCAATTGTTCATTCACAACGGACATGTCGTTTTCATGACACATTTTTGCAGCTTCGTGAGAGGGACACGGCTGTCTTAATTGTTCAGCATTTTCATCACCAACTGCACCAGCTTCTCTAACCATTTGTCCATCTTCAGCCTTTTCTCCCGATCCAGCCATTACATCTTCTTCGTTCTCTTTGGTGGCGTTGTTAGGATCGCACCTTTGAGCAGCTTTTTGAGAAGGGCCGGTGGTCTGAATGGGCCAACAGCTGGACCTAGTTCATCAACAAGTTGTGATATCTCAAACGAGTTTTCGTCGAGCTTCACTTGGTACTTTGTATCAATGCCACATATTCATCTTTTTTCCGTTTGAGCTGCGGTCATACACAAAAAATAAAATAAAAAACAACATACTGTAAATAGAACTATGGAGACATTTTAACCAACAAATTAATAGTAAAAGTACCAACCATCTAACTAATAATACTACTTTATTAAAAAAACAGTACCTCATTCAGCCTCTCTAATTTTGCTTGTTTTCTTTTCTGACGCACCACTTTCAACCTTTTCACCAACGGCTCATCATCATAACGGTCATCATCTGATGAATCATTGCACTCTTGCGCATCCATTGCTGGAAATTTGAGTTTCGCAATGGTATCTTTGGCTTGTTTACTTGTCCACACAGCGCAAGTTGGTGATGTAAGTTTTGTATATGCCCCAACAAATTTGTCCATGACAATACACTTGAACATGTTAACAAAGGACAATGACGACATTAACAATGAAATATAATAACTAATGGTAACAACAGTATATTACAATTCACTAAACGATACACAATTTAAGTTACCTGCAGTAAATGTACGTCACCATTGAAGTAAGCACCTCTATGCGCGAAAGCCTCTAAAAGATAATCAAATACATGGCCACACCAATCGTAGTGTGCCACTGTGCTTAAATCACGCAAGACAAAAGAGTAGTCGCTCAGATCTACTCCGTAGTTGGATTTCGGTCTAACCATAGAACCAATGAATATCAGAATAAACAACCTAACGTATTTCACAACATCCGTGCATTCTGTTTCAATAAAGATTGCAGATCACTCAACTGAACATGTGAAAATTTATTGGTTTCTAATCCTAACTCGCCAAAAAAGTTTTGCACATCGGTTTTGGTGTACCCCCTCCAATATGTTAAACCCGCCTATTGGAATACCGTACACACGATGCACGTCATCCTTACTCAGTAAAATCTTCATACCATTTGGGAGTTCAAGCTGTCCAGATATCCAATCAAAATGGTTGTAAAACCACTTTTGGACATTATTGGGTACACTAGTATCATTAAGGGTTAGAAGTGTACCAAACCCGGCTTGCTCCAAACCTTCACGTTTAGCATTAGACAGGGGGTCTGATTTAAGGGCCACAATTATTTGATGCATTTTTTTTGTTGAGCATCTTGTTCTAGACATTGGACCCTTTTTAACCATAACATTCTCCAACTGCATAAGAAAATGTACCAGTAACATAGTTAAATAACCACCAAACATATACGGGAAGAAGCACCATATAATGACCAAAAAAGTACCATCTGCGAGAATATACAAGTACTTGGTCCATGCATATAGTCATACCACACATTCAAACAACGAAATACCATTAACATCAACAAAAATAACCAACACCGAAACTATTTTTACATAGAAATGCAACATCACCATCCACAACATATGGATGTTTCAATGCAACAACAACGAATAAAAGAATAAATTTACCAGAAACTGAATAAATACAGCAATAAACAAACAGTATATATTGTTTGCGACACCAATATAATAGTTTTGAAAGAAATCATGTTATTAAATTACTTGTGTTAGTTTGAATTACTCACTGTTTTCTTCTTTCTTGATTTCGTAGTCAACATTGGATGATTCATTCCGGACGTGGACATATCGCTGTCTGGAAAAATTAAAAATCGTTAACACTAATCAACAAAAAAAAAAATAAAAAAAAAAAAAATTATTAAAAAATCACGGTTCATTGGCGCAGTAGTACCCCGGTGTATCATAACAAAACCATAAATAAGAGGAGAACGATCAGATATGTACACATAAAGAATAAAAAACCACCAACAACAATACAGCATAATCCTCTCTAAATACAAATTACCATATATACCGATTATAAGAGCATCTAATACCACCAAACACCATCAGATAGTACCAATAAACATCATCAGATAGTACCACCCACAACCACGACCCAATTTTTATGTTTTTGTGATTACGAAACAGAATAGGACGATAAAATTGTGTATCTTGGTATCAACTATTCCGTTTACCAACTTAAACAAACTCAGCAGTTCTTGCCTTGTTTCTGCATAAATAAAGCCGACACCACTTTAGAGTTCAGTTCAACCAGATATCAAATTATATTGGTATCACACTCTTTGAGTAGTTTGGTACAGTGAGTGAATTTTGAAGATAGGTACCAAAATTTGAAATCTAGAACCTTATTACTGCAGCGAATTTGCATTAGGAAAAAAAGAAATTATTTTACCGCAGAAACCCTTAAAGAAGGAAAACAGAAAAAAAAACGAATACAAAAACCACCAAACCATATAATATAAAACTATTGTAAAATGAAGTACCATACAATTTATAAAACATACTAATTACAGCCACCACCTAATACCACCAACCACCACCAGATAATACCACGCACAACCTTTATTTGTACTAGCCCCATGATAATAATGCACCACACATCACATAACAAGGTACCAAATGTTTAAGTTTGTAGTACCGTAGACACGCATTAACTGGTACCATTAACATCATTGCATGATCCAAAGCAAACCAAATATTTTAACAGCAAAACCCACAGAAAGAATATAAAACCACCAACAACAATACAGCATAATCCTCACTAAATACAAAATACCATATATTATGTAAAACATACCGATTATAAGACCATCTAATACCACCAAACACCATCAGATAGTACCAACAAACATAATCAGATAGTACCACACACAACCACGACCCAATTTTTATGTTTTTGTGATTACGAAACAGAATAGGACGATAAAATTGTGTACCTTGATATCAACTATTCCGTTCACCAACTTAATCAAACTCAGCAGTTCTTACCGTGTTTCTGCATAAACAAAGCCGACACCACTTTAGAGTTCAGTTCAACCAGATATCAAATTATAATGCTATCACACTCTTTGAGTAGTTTGGTACAGTGAGTGAATTATGAAGAATAGGTACCAAAATTTGAAATCTAGATCCTTATTACTGCAGCAAATTTGCATTAGGAAAAAAAAATTATTTTACCGGCTGAAAACCGCTTAAAGAAGGAAAACAGAAAAAGAAAACGAAAACAAAAACCACCCACAAACATATAATATAAAACTATAGTAAAATGAAGTACCATACAATTTATAAAACATACTAATTACAGCCACCACCTAATACCACCAACCATCACCAGATAATACCACGCACAACCTTTATTTTGTACTATCCCCATGTTAATATAAGTGCACCACACATCACATAACAAGGTACCAAATTGTTTAAGTTTGTAGTACCGTAGACACGCATTAACTGGTACCATTAGCATCATTGCATGAGCCAAAGCAAACCAAATATTTTAACAACAAAAACCCACAGAAAGAATACAAAACCACCAACAACAATACAGCATAATCCTCTCTAAATACAAAATTCCATATATTATGTAAAACATACCGATTATAAGACCATCTAATACCACCAAACACCATCTGATAGTACCAACAAACATATTCAGATAGTACCACACACAACCACGACCCAATTTTTATGTTTTTGTGATTACTATTGTGAACAGTTATGTGTGCTTGATAAAGTTGTGCCGTTTCAAATTGTTAGCACCATATAATGACCAAAAAGTACCAACACGAAAACAATATAGTACCACCCACAACTATCAGATAATACCACACGTGAACATCATATAGTACTGATCTGATTATGAACAAGGTGTACCAAAAATCTTAAAAGAAAGTACCAGATTAATTGGGTTGATAGAACCATAAGCACGCTCAACAATTGGTAAGACTTGATTACAACAGAAAATTATGCATTAATCTAACTAAAAAAAAATTTCCGTCAGCATATATGCATACCAAGAACAAAATAATTAACACAGTTAATCATTCCCAATTAAGCACGCAACAATTTTTCCTCCGTGGCTTTGTATTCACCTTCACATTGTGCGACAAAATGACCTACTGACAGTTATATTGCAACAGCGTTAAAGAAGTGATGATTCTATAATGTAGCTTGGTATAAAAAAGTATGGTTTCTGCAAAAACAAATTTCAAAAGCGTTAAAGAAAATTGTGGGTCTTTCAGCATAAACCCATCAATATACGAGAGCTTTTCCTGGTTACTTACGCACGAAAACAGGTGATAAAAGAGAGAAAAAGAAATATCAACCTCAATCACCGCTTCATCGACCAAAGGCAGACAGAAAACGGAGATCAAATTCAAACCACAGACAAAGCTTGGACGCTTACAAATGGTATGGACGACAAAGCAAAACACCAGCAGCGGGCGTGAGGTAGCAGGCTTCAGATTGTTCGTCTACCGCCAGTTAGGGTTTTCAAACCTGATGAGAGCAGGTGCAGAACAAGACGGCAAACGAGTGGCAATTGTGGGTAGTTGGTAGTACAGCGGCGAGCAGAATGCCGATCATGCAGAACAGAGTGGGTATCTCTCGTCGGTTTGTTCTTCAAGCGACTGGAGAAGAAAACAGTGGTAGTAGAACGCAGAAAAAGAAGTTTTAGAAGCGGGATTTTGGGTGTACCGGAATTACCAATATCACTGAATCAATAAAAATCCCACCTTTAATGGTATTAATTATATTATTAGATAGTCATTAAATCTAGACCCTCTATTGTCTATTTAAATGATCCAATGGTTGGTATGTAGTCCAGAACTATCAGGGACAAATATATCCCTTATTATAATCTATATTCCATTTCGGGTTCGGGTTGTAATAGTGTCTAATAAAATCGAGTTTCGGTTATTTCGGGTCATGGTTAATATTTTTTGAAAAAATTATTAAATAAATATATACCTAATTTCTATAAGAATATACTACATATAGATTAGAGAAAAGTCAATACAATGTCTATTCTGAATTTCATTTGGATATACTACGTTTGAATCTAGTTTTTTGTCATATTTATTTGGGTCATTCAGGTTTGGATCAATTTATGGTCACTATTATTTCATGTTATTCGAGTTTGGATAACTTTTCAGTACTATTATTTCAGGTCATTTCGGGTTCGGGTTCGAGTCATTTTGGGTTTTACTCAATCGGGTTTTGGGTTTATTATATTTAAATATTTTCGGGTTTCGGACAGGTTTTGGGTTCAGAAAAAACTGACATATTTTCGGGTTGGGTCAAATTTTGACAGGTCTAAATGACACCCTACGAAGGTGTTGCACTCATGACCATGCATCATATTTACTCAGGGTATCAACAACAATAGTTCTTGACACGGTTATATATATAAAGGCTAAAATAGAAAAAGATTAATAGGGATGAGGGAAAGAGAGATTAAGAGAGAGAGTAAGAGACAGTTGATAAGCTAAGAACTTCTAGGACACACTGGATACAGTTAAATTGTCGAAACATCTACCACACATATACGACTCATATGTGCCAATGGATACAGTTAAATTGTCGAAACATCTACCACACATATACGACTCATATGTGCCAACAAAATGCAATGCCCCGCAGCAACGGGACCTCTTATCATTGACATTACAATCATCTTCACTAAATGGGGTCCATTGTAACTTAATACGCAATTGTTATATATTCCCTCATGTTCTAAGAAGACGATTTTCTAGTTGAGGGTACAAGAATTAAGGAGAAAAAAGTAGACCATTTTACCTTATTTTTTGCATTGGGAATTTAATTAAATTGAAAAGTAGAGTTGTGAGATAAAAGTTGAGAGGTAGAATTGGAAAATAGATGACAAAAAACGCTAGAATATCTTATATTTTGAAAAGAGTGGGAGGACTCTAAAAGTCATTTATCCAGAATAGGAGGAAGTATTATAAATTTATAAAAATTCATTAATTAAATGACATTAGTACTTATAATATAATAACAAAGTACAAACACAAGACCCTCACTTCTCACAAATTTTTATGACAAATTTGTATAGAAATGCGTAGGAATGAATAATGAATCCAAGGTAATAGGAATAGCTCAAAACAAACTCAAATTGACAAAACTATATGCAATAGAAGATTAAGGAGAAAAGAGAGATGTAAATTCTTGATGTTGGGTGCTCTTGTGAGCAAGCTAGACTTTAATACTCCAATATGTACTTGCACACCAAAGAAGTTTTTTCAAGAAGCACAATTTATTTCCTATTGTGCAACAAAAAAAATTAAAATTAAAAGGCAAATCACAATGCAAAAAATTAACTAAGATATAATATAAAAAATGAAACTTACCATTAGTCAGAGATGCCTAGTTTAGAAATAGAAAACCCATGCATAATTGAATGTTATCTGCATTAAACAAAAAGTATAAGTTAGTATAACAAGCACACATAAAATTGATACACAAGTTTGCATATATAGACCAATGAAGCTGAGTATCAAAATTTAGAGTAAAGACTAAACACTATCATAGTACATAAAGACCATTATTTTATTAAAACAAGATAAAGGTTTACTCCGTCCCGTTGAGAATCATCAATATTCTTGGAACAACTAAGGTTTATCCAAGTAGAGGTTATCAAATGCTTACGGAACAACAATTAAAATTAAGAGTGTACACTTTAGATTACGATCAACCTAGCTCGACACATTAAATAGTTTTTAGATTTCAATAGTTTTAAATTGGGTCATAACATATTTGAATCTCATAAGTTACGTTTAAATAATATTAATTCAAAACTACTTGCGATAACTTTAAGAAAATATATATTGAAATACACAATTCTCTAAGAAATTAAATTCTAAACATTTTAACAGCATTTGACTGGAAAGCAGAATCTCAAAGCATCTCGTTATAGTTTGAGTTTGAATAATTTCAAAAATTCCAAAACTATTATATCACATGTTTTTTCTTTAGAAGATAATCCCTTTACTTTTCATTTCTCTAGATCAGATATCAGAAGTCGTTAACAGCTATTATAAGAAGATAAAATCATGTTCACAACACATGCTATCAAATTGAAGTATTGAAATAGGCTCGATGGAGATCAAACCCCAAATCTTTGTTTGTATTATTTTTAAACAGCAAAGCAAACCGGCCTTAATAGTTAGAAACTTCATTAAATACGATAAGGAATTAACACAGAGATACTACTACCTCCGTCACTCCGTCCCATCATAAGTGTCCTGTTTGTTTTTTGGCACGTTTTTCCACCTCAATATTAAACATATAAGATAAAATAATTTTATAAAACTAAATTTTGTATTATATAGTTTATTATATCATATGCAAAACTTAAATTTTTAAAATTAATTTATCTTATATGTTAAAAATTGAAGTCAAACGACATATCCAAATAGTAAATAGGACGGTCAAGTGGGACGGAGGGAGTAAAAATCTAGGATCACAAAGGATCGAACCTTTAACAAATTAGCAACTACAATTAGCAGTATGGGAGACGAGTCTCTAATTACCTTCGCAAATACATTAGGCTCTCCCCTTCCCTGATAAGCTGAACTCAACTTAACAGCTCTGCTTCTTATGGCGATAATTAAAATTATATCCATTTTACAACTTACCTGCAAGAATAGACCCAAAAGTTCATTTCTTCAGGGAAAGAAGATAATAAAACAGAAACACGCGGCACGTAGGACCTTAATCTTGGTTTGAAGTGATAGTGACAGAGCAGAGACAGAGTTGAGATCCGACGGCGCTATCAGATGGTAGACAGAAACTTGAAAAGCCAAGTATACGGATAGGCTTACCCAGACATGCAGAGGAGATCGATATTGGTTTTGTGGGGGTAGATCCGAATTGACCTTCAGGTTTGATAGTTGTTGGGGTTTGAGTGGGGCGGATGGTTGTGCAGAACTGATGGCATACTACTATGAAAATTGAAACAGAGACTAGTGCGATCTGCAGAAACGAGCCAGAGAGAAGACGAGAACAACAAATCGAGAATGGAAATGGCTCTCTTCATCGACTTCACTCTTTTATTGAATAGGCAGCTGAGCCCTAGCTGGTGATACAGCTGGCAAGAAAAGAAACGACACCGTATAGAAAAACGAACTAAACCTATCAAACAGAAACAGACTCAACTGATTGTCATATATACTGCTTTGAAGATCTGTTTACGAAAAAAAATTTAAAAAAAAAACATCAACTTCAACTTCAACTTCAACTTTAACTACATAAATCCGCGAAGAGGTAGCCAGACGAAATCATAGATTTTGTAGGAACGTATTTCGACATTCAGAATTGCATCAGTACGGTGCAGAGACTGACAATTTTGTATATAGGAGGGGGAAGGGAAATTGATTGGGATATAATTTAGAGCTTGGGAATGTCTAGAGGCGGAGCAATAATAAAAATTGAGGGGCATACATAAAATTATAAATAATTAGGAGGGGTTTTATAAAAATTTTCTTAAAAAAAAAAATTTATACTATATTTTTGTGCAATTTAGCAAAGTTGGGGGTCCTTTGCTCCCTCTTTCCCTTGGCTCCGCCGTTGAGAATGTCAATTGACTGTTAATTTGGACCAAAATAATATACATATTGTTTCTCGACAGGGTTACAACTACAAAAAATATTGCCAAGGGTTTACATCCGTTAGTAAAAGTTAAAAATCCATCGTATAAGCTTGATAGGCCTACTCCAACTCCAATTTTCTATGGTAAGAAGTACAGTTGCTACAGACCTATACCAACAGATAAATAATCCGTGGGAACAGAATAAAAGACATATACCAACAAATACTTCTGTTGATAAAGGTTGTTATAGCAAATAAAAATAATAACACATATACCAACAGATTTTTCTGTTAGTAAAACCTCATTATCACTTGAAATATCAATAGTGCTTTCTATTAGTTCTCCCGTCGAGGCGATTGAGGGTTTACCCTCCTTTCCATTTCTCACCTCTGAATCACAGAGTGAGTCTATCCTTCCCTGGCAGATAAGTGTTTTTTTGTCTTCAGGAGCGGTCTTCTATCACTTTCCTTCCTTCCGGCAGAGTAGGTGCTATCCAGTAGTGGATATTTTGTCTGGTTCTTCTCCAGTGTAGAAGCGATTTGTGAAGTTAGCTTTTACTGAAAATTCCTCCAGGTGCAATCCCAGTTCCCAGGTGAATGATTTCTTTTTGGCAGTCGATTGAGGAGGGCGCAGTGATAAATTCTGTGAACAGCTGCTGTTTTCGAAGTTTGTAGTTTTTTGGTGGTTTCAGTTTTCTGGGTGTTCCTCTGCGATTGACAAGAGTTGGTGGCTCTATGAAGATTTCTCTTCTGGTTTCTCAGTTTGATTGGGGTCGGTACCTCGGTCTTCTTGTTTTTGTAACACTTCAGTGGAGGTTAAGGTTAAGATTTATCCTAATGATCAGTCAACAAATGAGTAGCATTTCCTTTAACTGCAGAGGTCTGGGAAAGCCTAATGCAGTTTTTTGGATTAAAAGCTTAATTTTGAGACACAGACCAGAAGTCATCTTTCTGATGGAGACTCACAGATCAAAGGAAGATGAGTCTGTTCTTGATAAATTTGCTGGTTATTCGGGGTGGGCAGTTAGTAGTATTGGTAAGAGTGGTGGCTTGGCTATTATGTGGAAAGATGGTACTGCTATTAAACAAGTGAATTCTTCTCAACATCATATGTCCGTGGAGATACTTTTCAGGGTGGTGTTCCTTTCTTCTTTACGGTTTCTATGGTTGGTCGGATTGGAAGTTAAAACATTTATCCTGGAAGTTATTAAGAGGTCTGAGAGATAATATGTTTCTTCCTTGGATAGTAGCGGGTGATTTCAACCAGATTATGTACAATTTTGAGAAAAAAGGAGGGAGGAGTAGACATGAGAATCAGATGATTCCCTTCAGGCAAGTTATTGATCAATGTCAGCTCCATGACGTTGGCTTCTTTGGGGAGGAGAGTACTTATACTAATTGTCAGTTGGACGATAGGAATTCTACAAGCAGATTAGACCGAGTTTTTAGTTGTGCCCTGGGTGGAAGTTTTCCCAAATATCAGTGGAACACCTGCCTCGGAGAACTCAGACCATAGCCCAATCCTTATCAGGTTCTTCAGGATCACAAAGTTCCTGATAGAATTTTCAGATTTGAAAATGGATGGTGTCTAGAAGAGAAATGTAAGTTATATTCAAGAAGTGTGGGGTAAGGATCACCTCAACTTTGACCAAATTATCTGAATGTGCTAAGAACTTGCTAGTTGGAAAGGATGGTCGATCAGAAAGATTAAATGGAAGATTGTTGTGAAAAGAAAAGAACTTGCAGTTTTTTCGAAAGGCCCTATGACTCTAGGTGCAGATACCAACAGAAAGAGACTTCTCTTCGAGATAGAACTTCTTGCCATGAAAGAAGAAATTTGGGGAAACAAAGATCTAGGATCTCTTGGCTCAAAGAAGGTGATATGAATTCGAAGTTCTTTCATGCTAAAGCATCTTACTCCAAGAAAGCTAATGATATCTTTGGGTTGATGAATGACAAGGAAGATATGTGTTATACTTGGCCTCATATTGAAAAAATCTCGAGATCTTATTTCTAGAAGTTGTTTCCTCTTCCTGTCCTGATGGGGATCCTTGTTTTAGGAAGCGGTGAGGAATAAGCTCAACCCCTCTTTCATCCAAGATCTCAACTCTCCTTATTCTGCGTTTGAAGTGGTTGAAGCAGTCAAGCACTTGGGTACTGATAAATCTCCTGGCCCGATGGTTTAATGGTAAGTTTTTTAAAACCTTCTGGAATATTGTGGGTTCTCAAGTTACTTCCACGGTTCTTGATGTGTTAAGGGGCCATTGTCTCCCTGAGCACCTTAATGACTACTATATTGCCCTCATCCCCAAATAAAAGGTGCTGTCCATATTGAGAACTTTCGACCTATAGCCCTCTGCAATTTCACTTACAAAATCATCTCCAAAATCCTAGCCAAAGAATTCAACCTATGCTTCATCTCTTATTTCTGATAATCAATCCGGCTTGTCAAGGGTCGCGTTGATCTCAGATAATATCATTCTAGCAGGAGAACTCCATCATTTTTTAGACAGAAGCCAAGCCAAAAAAAAGGGTTTCTTTGCATTAAAACAGACCTTAGTAAGCCTACGATCGTTTGGAATGGGGTTTCATCTTCAAAATTCTATCTGCTATGGTTTCCTTCCAACTGGCTAACTCCAGATGAATTGTATTACATCTGTTCGATGTGCAATCTTGATTAATGGATCCCCAGGGAAATTCTTCAAACAAACTAGGGGTATTAGACAAGGGGACCCTTTGTCTCCCTATCTGTTCATTTTAGTCCAAGAAGCCCTCACTAGCTTCTAAATAAGTCTGACCTTGCTGGTAATTTTAAAGGTATCAAGTTAAAGTTTGAGAGTCCTTCTCTCTCACCTGGCTTTTGCTGATGATGTTATCTTTTTGGTGTTGCCTCAGAGAAGAATGCTGTATTCCTTAGCAATACTTTGAAAAAATTCCTCTTAGCTTCGGTCATATATAACCTGGAAAGTCTGAAATTGTGTTTAGCAAAAAGCTAGGAACTCCTCAAAAAATCCTCATCACCAAAGTTTTTGGAGTTCCTGAAGTTCCACATTTCTCGAAATACCTTGGTCTGCCTTTGAAGATTGGTAGGGAATAAATCCCAAGTCTTTGAATATCTTGTGAATGCCATCCAAAAGAGAGTTTCTGCTTGGAGTAGACCAATGTCTCAGGCTGCTAGATCTGTAATGGTGAGTAGTGTCCTACAAGCTATTCCTTGCTACTCTATGGCTCTCTTCTCCCAAACACAATTGTTGCCAAATAAATTCCCTTATTTCAAGTTTTTGGTGGGGTGGTACAAATTCTTCTAAGCCTATGCATTGGATGAAGTGGAGTAAGGTGTGTAAAAAAGTTGATGATGGGGTTTGGGGTTTAGGAATGTGATAGATTTCAATAAAGCTCTACTCACTAAGCAGCTTTGGAGAATTATTTCATATCCGGATTCTTTGATGGCTAAGACTTTAAAAGCTCTATACTTCCCTAATTGTAATGTCACGGATGCGCCTCTTCCCTTGAAGGCTAGTCAGATTTGGAAATCCTTGCACCCCAATATCAGCCTCCTTAAGATTGGTATAAGGAAGCAAATAGGGAATGGGATATCCACTCCCTTCTGGAACTTTCCTTGGGTTCCTAGATCTGGAGCTTTCCATATAATTTCTCAAAATCATTCCCCTACTTCTTCTAGTATCATGGTTGCAGATTTTATCAATCCAGTCCTTGGTACTTGGAACACCCAAAAACTCAATCAATATCTTAGCTCCTCAGAAAGTACTTCACTACAAAAAAATTGACATTTACCAACGGATACCTATTCTCACGGATTTAATTTTCTGTTGGCATAACCCATTAAATGTAATATAATGGAGTCCTAATCTAACGGATTAAAATTTTCGTTGGCATAGCTCATTTGGATGACTTCTATAATAACGGAACAATTTGACTGTTGGCATAGGTCATTAAATAAAATACAAACTAATTAGCATTTAATGAATTTTTTTTAACTTTTAACATAACAAAACAGACGGAGGGAAATTGAAAGTAGAAGTAAAGAAAAGGGCGGTGCTATTCCACCCCAGTTCCCCGCCCCCGACTGAAATTTGCTGCGGCGACCTTTCCCTCTATTTCTCTCAGTGAGGAAGACGACCGGTTTCAGCGAATAGAGAAGCAAAGTTCCGCCATTCCACACCCGTTCCCCCATTGGATTTGTTGGACGACGAATGCCATTCCAACACAGCAAGGAAGACAGCCATTCCACACCAGCAAAGTGACGAACTACAATAACAAATTTTCAGCCCCCTACTTGAGGAGTTTTTCAGTAACATCTGGTAAGTGCTCTTCTTAATTCTCTTCGTTCTCGTCGTTCTCTTCATTCTGTTTGTTAAACCCTAGACTAGATGACTAACATAATGAATTAATACAATAGGGTAATTAGAACAGAGATTCAACCTATACTATATGCAATGGCTCCCATATTGCAGATTGGTAAAGAACGTTTTGTTATAGCACACTGGTTCACATATTGCAGATTTTTTTTGTGTATACTGAGCTTCCTAAAATAAGCTATGCGATTTGTTCTAAGGGTCAATCGTAGTCTTTCTGACTTCTCTAGTAGTAGTAGGGAGGGTTTTGAACTGTCTGCCAAGTTAATTCGCACGGAGTCCACTCGTGAAAGATTTCTTGGTGAATTTTTTTGATGATATATTCTCTGAAGTCACTAACCTTTTGATGCAATAATTTTTTCTGGTGCTTAATTGGATGGTAGGTGATTTTATTGCAACAAATCAGTTTCAGTATGTACGTCTATGATAGTTCAGTGGTTGAAGTTAAGAGATACAAATTTTATCATCCACAGATTTGAATTCAAACTCTCCATCCTTCGGTGTATTACATATACATATGTGTGACTTCAATGAAAAAATATTTGCCCATATTTCCACAACTACCAATGGAGGATGTTACCATTTTTGGAATAGATTATTTTCTTATTTGCGATGGAATATAATTTGAGTCTTTTTGTGTACCATGTGTTGGAATCCTTGACAAAGCTGGGAGTGAACTTACCTGACCAGATTGATCCCTTAAGACAATCTGACCTTCCGGTATCTCTGAAACACTTGCAATCATGCAAAATTCAATTCAACTCAACGTATGAATAGCTACGTGGTTATATCCATTAACCTATCTCAGCTGAATCCAAGTAGAATAACTTTGAAATGTCATCAGCTAAATCTACCTCCTATTTGTCATCCTTTTTATTGAAGAATGAGTAGCCTAGCAATATTGCTAACCAAGTAAAAAGAGCATCAGCGTCTTATTCTCCTTGCTATGAGACTACAGACTACATTTGTTTTTTATCCCTTTTTGAAATCCGACACTATTGACTACTTGAAACTTAATCATCAAGTGTGTTACAGAGCTTATATATTGACATTATTACATTTTAAATCTGATTAATCCACGTACACTATGGTTCCTCATCAAATCTAAAATGTGGTACACTATGGAGGTTACTGTACATTCGGCATTTGATCCGCAGATCGCAGCAAAGGAATAAATAATTCACATATGAGTACTTAAATCTAGCGATGAGGCATTATTACTTTACTTTTGGAGTATTAGGATTTATATATATGATCCCTTAAGAACTTACACTGTTGATGTTGCTGTAGTTTTTCAGTCTTATCTCATTCAAGAAAAGAAATCAATTAATATATATTATATATCCTTTGATCTAGCTAAGCAACTTGTAAACAACCTCATGAATTATTCTCTTCTGTACAACCGATGTTGCACCTTCATTGCTGTTACGGAGTAGAACAAACCTAAATCGCATAATAGCTAGCAGCTCGCTATTTTTTTCTTCTTTTTAAAAAAAATGTATTTTTGTTTGTTGGGTTTGTGTCAGTCTGCGTGGGGAGAGTGGATTTGTCAACATGTTAAAGTACCTAAATCAAAAGAAATAAGAAGAGAGAAGAATTAGTTGAGCAGCAATCCAATTGTATGCAATTGATGATATGTGTCGGCTTGTGAATGAAGAAGTCTCTTTTGTTGTTGATTGTGTCAGGAAAGGAAAGCAAATAATTTTACATATTGGATCCCAATTGCGAGTGATAGCTCTGATGATGGGTGGGTTTCACATGATCATTTTGGCATTTGATGATTTGAACATATTAGTGTAAATAATCATATGGTTATCACGCACGTACCAAACTGATTAACTAAATTGAGATTATATATACATATATCACTAGAAAGACAGCTAGCTATCTATTTAACCATCCAACCTACTGGATTCACCCTTTCCCAGCCGCAAGGTTATCTTTGTCTCTCGTGGAATAAATGAAGAGGTGCTGACTAAGCTGATTGATCATTAAATCAGGCCATCCAAAAAACGGCAGCTAGCTAACTACCCAAATCCTTCATTTTCAAGACACAGATTCCAACAGGGCCTACATCACAGACACTATCACACAAATTCTTTTCGTTGTTGTATCTTAGATTTGAGTGATTGATTTGAAAGCTAGGTAAACAGAGGAAATTAAGTCATTCTTGGTACCATATGCATTACATAGCAAATCTTCTCCATCAGATTGTTGATGTTTTCGTTACGTTGTTTCTTGGTTGCTCTAAGAAACAATGTGTTTCACCTATCCAATTTTTTTTAACAGCAGTATAAACAGATTAGTACAATCATTAGAGGAGTTAAGTCAGTATGTATTATGTGTTTATAGCTTTCTATGCATTTGTTCATACGTCTTATTTTTTCTCTTAATTAGTTCTTTTTGTACTATTGTGACCTTGTGTTAGATGAAGCAGAGCTTTCAAAATAGAAATAAAGAGCGGAAGTGAGAGAATGATTGCAACAAACGAATGGATAGAAATTAGTCAACCATCGTGTTTTCATGTATTTTTTGTTGCTGAATTTATGCAATATTATTCATTTTAACATAGATTTTTTTTTCTTACTATTGCTATATTAATTTAATGGGTTCGTGAATTATATAGGCTGTTGTTAGGTGAGGCATTAGGTGTTTTCAAGCAAGAATTGTCAATGGATAGACGTTAGAATCTTGAACCAAAGACATCCAAAGAATTCAAAAAAGATGTTCGTGGTTTCCTTGATGCTATATTTGAAGGGAAACTAGAGAACACAAAGGTCCAATGTCCTTGTCGGGGGTGTAAAACTCTATTCCACCGTACAATAATAGTCATGTTGGAACACTTGCTTGCTCAAGGAATTATGAAAAATTTTAGTTTTGATAAACGGCCAAGTGATAGAGATATGTCAGGTACCTCAACCACAGAAAATTTTCATGTGGAACAAGCCATCTCTGGACATGATGATATGATGGATATTCTGTATGACATTGGTCAGCCAATAATAAGAGATGATAATATGGATGCTAGTGAAGGTGTAAACATTGGTGATCTCTACATGGGAATCCTTCATCATCTCATTCTAGTGCAGCGAACAAACTGTTGCTGTAAAAGGGAAGATATTTTTCCTACTTCTATGCTTTTCTACTATTGTGAGGATGCTAATTCATTGCTTGATACAGCTGATATATGCTTGTGACATATTTCAAATGGGAAGAAAACAAAAACTAAACATTGAAGTCAGTCATCAAGCCAGTGGTTGTCCATCAAATGAACAAGAGCACGATAAGGAGATGACTGAAGCACAACTTACCTCTGAGGGAATACAGTCAACAACAAAGATGAAAATAATACAAAAGATACTTAAATTTAGCAGTGTGAAATTGAGCAACAAGGTTTGACCATTTACTTTCTCTTTCAATGAAATATTTGTTTTTATATTAAATAATTGAACAATATTTATTACTTTTGATATTATAGACGTAGCACAAAATGATAAGAGAACTAGAGGTGCTATGGTTATGGCTGATGTTTAGGATTTAGAACCAACCAAGAAAATCAAGGTTCAGTTGAATAGTGACGGAGTTCCAGTTGGTGACGAGGGAAGCACACTTACTCGGTTCTTGGGCACCATAGCTCGAACTTCCAAGTATGCACCAATTGATTGTGTTGATTGGCACAATCTTCCACAAAAAAAAAGAAAGATGATATGTGGGAACTTGTGCAGGTAAGATACAATATATAGTGATGATTGATTGATTTTGTTAGATATATGATGTTTTTATGATGTTATTTCCTTTCAACAGTCAAAGTTTTCTTTCCTGCCAAGTATGAATAAAAGAGACTGAGAAATGGGTGATGGCTAACTTAAATGACATGTGGAGGACATGAAAAATCAAGTGAAGAGTAAGTTTTTTGATGCTAACAAGACTATGGATCAAATGGTGAAAGGGTCAAGTGATGATAGAGTTGATGAAGAGTAATTTAAATCATTGGTCAAGTTCTGGATGACAGATGAAGCCAAGGTACTGAGCTATTTTTACGAATTCACTGTACATATATTTGGTATAAAGTTAATGATGTTGTTGATGTATTTGAAGTTTTGGTGTTGTATGTGCATCTCTTCTTTTGTTTGAATGATGATTTTCTAGTTGATCAGTATTGGTCTAATGTTTGTGCAGCATATTAGTTAGATAAACAAAACAAACAAAGGCAAGAGCAAAGAACCTCATACAACCGGATCTAATACATTTGCTAGAGCTATTCACGAAGAGGTGATTGTTTTATGTTTATCTCACATATCAATAACAAATGAAATTGCTTCTTTTATGAATCATATCACTTAATTTCAGTCTATTGTCTAAACGATTGTAGAGAAAGATGGGAATCCTCCAACTTGTGCTGAAGTTTATATCAAAACCCGGTTCAGCAAGAAAACCAAAGAATATGTGACACCAGAGGCTGCTAAGTTTACGGTATTCTAGTTTTAAATTGTTTATACTATCATTTCACTATAACTAACACTCTAATGAACACGTGTGTCCAACTTACAGAAAGCAATGAAGGTAGATCTTGAAGCTCAATGGTTCTACCGAATCTGGTGGAGATAAGCTGTGCTGGAAAGAAGATGTATATTCTAAGCATAAAGAGCCAGAGAAAAAAGGTCGTGTAAGATGCATGAGAAAGCTCTTAAAGTCTCAAGAAGTAGAATCGTCAAATCAACAAATAATGACCCTCGTGATCAAGAGATAAAAGGGTTATACAATATAATTTTTTGTTTGGCGGATTTTGTGAAGGATATATGCCCATATTTCTCATAGAGAAAGCATGAAGATGGAAAGGTGCAGGTATGTATGGTTGATCCTTTTCATTACTTCATATGCATCGTTGCTCTTCTCCTTTGCTTGGTGGTGATATTCTGTGTAAAGGGATAAATGAATGCTGAAATATGTGATCAGTTTGGTTTGCTCATCAATTTGGATGTGAGAGTGACAATTGTGTGTGTGTGTAAAGATTGAGCATCATTGATCTTCTCATTCACTTCTTATGTATTGTTGCTCTTCTCCTTTGCTTGGTGATGATGTTCTGTCTAACGGGTTATATGAATGCTGAAATTTGTGGTCAGATTTGGTTTCCTCATCAATTTGGATGTGAGAGTGACAATTGTGTGTGTGTGAAGATTGTGCATCGTTGATCTTATCATTCACTTCACAGTATCGTTGCTCTTCTCCTTTGCTTGATGGTAATGTTCTGTGTAAAGGGTTAATGAATGTTGAAGTATGTGTTCAGTTTTGGTTTGCTCTCAATATGGATGTGGGAGTGATAATTGTGTGTGTGTGAAAATTGAGCTGATTTTATAGAGTTGTTTGCATTATTTACGCTAGTTGTTCATAGTCCAAAGGAAATGTCACTTAGTTTCCACTAGGTGATTTGCAAGTTTTATGAGCGATTATTTACTGAAATCATTGTTAATATAATTGATTCTATTAGGTTTCTACCGGTGCTAGTAGCATTCCCAGGGACCCATCCTCAAACAATCCAGAAATCAATGCAAGGACATCCTCAAGCAATCCAGACATCACTCGTAAGGACCCGTCTCGAAGCAATACAGACAACAACGTGAAGAAATAGTTGGCTTGGAAGATAGTGTAGTAGGGATGTGATTTGTGGTTGTATGAAGAGAGTATAGAGATGTGATTTGTGGTGAAACGAAAAAAGTACTATTGGATGCTAGAATAGCTAGGAAGGGCTGAATTTTTGGCCAACATTGCTATGAAGAAATTACTTTTGATATGGATGTTATTAGATGGTTCTCAATGTACTTAGTTATTTTCATGTTAATGTGATCGAAGGTGGTTTATTGATGTGAATCTACCATCTGTCAAGATTGTGATATCATTGTTGTACAGGTTATAATGATTGGAAATACTGAGACATGTAGAGCATATTTGAAAATAGATTATACAAATGGAATCTATACCTACGGATAAATCTGTTAGTATAGTTATAAATGATGATGGCTTTTGCCAACGGAAATAAGTGTGGGTATAGCTATCAATAATCTGTCATACCTTCTACCTATACCAACGGAAATATCCGTGGTCATAGCTAACTTGATTTCAGTCAATTGAAAGCCTTTACCAACGATTTTTTTCGTTGGTATAGGAATTTCAGCTACTCCAACGGACAAAAAAACCGTGAGTATAGAGTTATCCCCACGCCACTAATGCCAACGGAAAATTTTCCGTTGGAGTAGGTAAATTGGTACTATACCAACGGATTTCAGGCTTTTACCTACAGAATTTTTCCGTTGGTAGATGTCAATTTTTTTGTAGTGGAAAACGGTAAACACACCGCACAAAACTAACTTATTTAAAACAGGTAGACGAAACCGCCACCTACCGAACACTAGTTTTCAAAACAGCCACAAAACAATTAGCACAAAATAACCAGCAAAACTACCACAAAACAGCCAACTAAAACAACCACACTAAAACTGCCACAAAACTACCACAATTTTGATACCGAACACAGCCTAAATGAGTGGATTTTCTAAAAGTAGAGTAGTTATGTAGATCATCCAACGCCTTAATTGATCTCCTCAACTTCCTAGAGTGTATATAACTTCATCTTTTTATTGCCCATCAAGTTCAAAATTAAAAAAATCCTATTAATTAACATGCATGCTTATATAGTCCAATAAATCAACTAATATTAATTACGTTTGAGTCGGTTATGAGTAAATTAATCAACAATTTGAATATGAATTAATTAACTATTACCAGTATTTAACTTGACGGAATTAACAAAAGAAGAAGACTAATTAATGAACAATTGTAATTATAGAAATTCGAAAGGAGTAGTCAATAATTATGTTGTGGGAGGAGGGCCGGGGACTCATCAACACATTTGTAATTAGTATACTAGTGATATAATTAGCAACGTAATTATAAGGGGTTTAGTGGCAAGTTGGTAGTAGTAGCAAAACCCTAAATGCATGCATGGCTCGGTTCTTCCAGGAATGTCTTCTTTTATATATATGAGTTGGATCCCAATTAATCTCAAAAAAAGAGAAAACCACACACACATCACACCGACCGAGATCAAAGGAATGCCCCGCCCCCTCATGCTTTTAATGCTGGATCACATGACCGAAAGTGTGAGGAAACAGATTTGTACCACCTCCCCCACATCCACACGTGGGGTTACTCATACTTGGCTAGCTAGCTACTACTCGTAATAAGTAGCGCGCGGTGGCGGCATTTACTCAACTGGCACAGGCCGCACAGCTCCCACTGCCACAGCACAGCACACCAGAATCATCCAACTTAAAATAAAATTGTTAAAAGGTCAACTCTTGGTCATGTATAGTAGCTAGCTAGTGATTTGAAACTGACCGGGTGTCCGGTCGACGTTCTAGTCACTAACTCACTACCTACTAGCAGCAGGCACCAGCAAGCAAGTATAACTTATAAGCTGGAGATTCGGAGATTTCCTCCAAACGTGGCGACCGACAATAACTAATAAGTAGATCTCTTCAAATTCAAATCAATTGAGTTGAGTGCAATATTAAATTAATGAAACTTAAGATTCAAAATATTGGACAAGTAGAAGAAGCTTGGATGCTTCTTTCTTTCTTTCTACAGTCATATATCGGCTCCTCCCTGCTTAGAAAGAGCTCGCTAGCTCACTCACTGTCACTGTCATGTCACTGATTCCCTTCTTCCCATTCTTGACAGTTAATCACCTCCTTCTTCCTTATAACTAAAATGTAATTTCTTCTTGAGATCTTCATTTATTGATCTTCCTTGGAAGGTTCCTTTCTCAATTTCAGGCTTCAGCCTACCTACTTATAAGCTTTTCCAACTCCCTTCACTTGTCAGTACTCCCTCTAGCTCATTTAACACTCACTCACACTCTACAAGTTCCTTTCTTGAACCCAACAACACTCGACCGGCCTTGGTTCTACGTACGAACTGCAATAGAAAAGGATTACTCATCAGATCTTAGCTTAGATTGAAACAACGTACTGTTGAAATTATTCAACCCGCGTACGTCCGTCCCGGTTTTCTTATCAGCATCGATCCCAATCAATATCACTCGTACGTCGACGTCTTGTCCCCACTCCAACCTAGCCTCTCTGCAGTCATTCTTCTGTTGTTGCTAGCTGGTGATGAAGAAAAGCTGCCAGCCACTATTCAGCTTTTCAGTTAATGATCTTACTCCTTTACTGAGATCGATCCCTCTTTTAACTTATAATTTCTCCAAACTATATTAATTCCCTCTGCCATATACTTATAAAATCCTCCACCACCACCACATCATCATATACCAATTCTAGCTACCCAATATAATACTAGTACATCAATTTTCCACCATTAACAATGGCTCTGATGCTTATCCCACAACAACCTTCTGATCAAAAACCAAGAAACTCATTTGTCGACAAAAAACCAACCACATTACAACTCAAAGACTACCTCCAAGACGACTTCGGTTCATGTTCCTCAAACGGATTCCGTTCCTTCCCACGTCGACAATGCTGTGCCGCCGCAGCACGTAATCTCATCGACCTCGACTCTTCCTCACGCTCCTCTCATCATCATCATCATGAAGTCATCACTTCCTCTAAACGTTTCATTAGAAAAATGAGCCGCTCTAAATCCACTTCAACTAAGATAACTTCTGCTCTTCACCGCGCTTCCATCGCCGTCATTAACGCTGTCAAATTGCTACCCTTCAGATCATCCCTCACAAATACTAATTCATTGTCACAAAACAAGTCGTCGACCAAGAAAAAGTCATCATCATCAATTCTCATGCCAAGAACCCTGTCTCGTAGATTATTCTCCAGTAGGAGTACTTTTTGGAGAAGATCATCGAATTCGAATTTGAATACTACTTATCATGATCAGATTATCATCAGTAGTAGCAGTGCCAGATCTGCGAATGTTGGTGATGATGATCGTAGTGAGATTGAGAAATGGATATCATCAGCTGGTAAGTACGTCGATCATCATTCAACAACGACGTCGTTGAGTATAGCTACCGTTACCACAACCACCACCGCCACTACTACTACGACGGAGAGTAGTAATACTAGTGATGATAGCTGGTCTGAATCCGACAGTGTATTTGCTCTCATTACACCTCATGTTGACGCCGTTCACGAGACTAAAATTGAATCTGGAACTACCGATGGATGTGGAGACGGCGTTATTGAAACCGTTACAATGAAGGTAATTAATTATATAATTCATTACGTGATTTAATTAATTTACAAGTTAATTACTATATCTATCTATTTATCTTAATATTGATTGCTGCCTGCCTGCCGACTTTATTTAATTGATGAGTTTGGACCGGGAGGATGAGGAGTGTGTATTATTTTATTTTAATTTAGTTTAATTTAAAATCTCTACACGTGCGAGGTAGCTGTGCACGTGGTACGTACTATTAAGCTAATTCTTCTGATGATTCCCTAGCTAATAGTAGTAATAAAGGCCGTTCAAGTAAGAAATGAAAAAATACACGGCCGGCCGGCCGGCGATGGGTCGTCTGATTGTATCCCGCGGGACCTGCGGGTGGGTCATCAATGTTTATAATTATAAAAAAATATATACTTTAATTAATGAAGATTAACGAACTACAGTATTTAGACATACTATTCCTTCCTAGGACTATTATAATACTATAAAACAGTGGTACGTGGAGCTAAGTAGTTTGAAATTCAAATGAGGAGGTGAGGTAACATTGACGAAAGTGCCTAGATGCATGCATCAGCTTCGATTCCTTTTACAGTAGCATTTAATGAAATGAGCTACGAAGAGGTAGTACTGTTGGGGACTAGTTTTGTAGTAGTAATACTATTACTATATATGCATCTAGTGTTGTTGTATGTAGCTGCATGGTACCTTATGTAATGGCTAGTCATGTTATTAAATTGATATCTACCTAATTATAAGTCTCCCCCCTTAAAATATTAGTAGTGTACATGTGTACATATAATCAAAAAGAAATATATAACGACAAAATCGTACCAGATATTTTTTAAAAGAAACTGACAAAAATGTACGTTGATCATATATTTATAATTCCAATCACATATTTAATATTTTTAGGGAACACATCACATGTGTTGATCTTTTAGCATACAATCATAACACGATAAACAGTATCTTTGTTAACTCATATGCTCTTCTTATTTTCCATTTTTTTTAAAAGCTACTATGTTTTTGCAATTGTGCATATGCTATATATCGAGAACAGTTAGATACTCAAAAGTAACTCAATTTGCTTTATACACAGCTGGCATCCATATTTATTGATCCTAACTATCTAGGTTTCCTGATCTAAAAAAAAAAAAAAACACTCCCTACGTTAATTTAGTGGTCTCAAAACAAAAACAAAAACAAAAATGAATTAAGGAGGATCATTAATATTAGTGAAGCACACTCCCACCGGTTCATATATACTAGGAAATACATGGTTTTTTAAGTTTGTATATATTCCTCAGATAAAAGGGATTTAGTATCAACACATGTTTTCTTATTCATTTAACTTTTTAGATACGAGTATTACCCTACCATCCTGTGCGCCATGTTTTCTACAAACCAATTCTGTACGTAGTATACTTGCTTGGTTGTCCTATACGTATATGATAGCCAATCTCCTCTCATAAATTACCTGTCTCGCTCGGTTATCTAGGATTCAAGCAAGAATTAAATACTACATAGCTAGACAAACATTTATGTACACAATCAATGAGGTCAATGTAAAAAGCTGCATTCAACTGTCTGAATAGAATTAGCTAGAGGACAAACAAACACAATGACCCCATGGTAATTTCATTCGCTGTTTTTTGTCTAACGTTGGGGAGGGTTTTATAAACCCTATTTGTACTCAGATACATAGAACTATGTATCTAACTATCATGTAACTTTACCATTTATATATTCACCTTTTATTTCAAAAAAAAAAATATATTAATTATGGAGTACTTTGTTAATTTTGTTATTATTACTAGTAGAGTAGTACTAGTATTCATCAATTCATAAACTTGTAGTATTAATTAATCTCTTTTATTGATTACAGAATAATTGGGATAACGTAAAGGATCAAGAGAAAGAACAGCTAAGTCCAGTTTCAGTATTGGATTTCCCAGACTACTACTGCTATGATTACAAACAAGAATCATCAACATCACCATTCAGTCCAAGTCGACGTTTCGGATGCCTTTCAAATCTCCACCCTGTAAACCTAGAAAGCATGCTATCACTCTCAGCTGATGATGATGATGATGATGATGATGATGATGATGATCAATTACTAGAACAACAACATCAGACAACAACAACAGATGATCATTATGATCACGAGGAGTACTTTATCAATTCCGCTTCTTTAACAATAGATCAAGAGCGGTTCCTTGAACAGATCATCAAGGACAAAAACTCATCAATGTCACTTACATTACGTTGTGAATTCGTAAACCTGTTGTTGAGTTTCTTCGAAGAGGGGATGGAGAGAGCGAGCATCAGTAGAGTGACAAGTGTTGAAGAAGCGTTGATGAAGGAAGCAGAGGATTGGTTAAGGGGAACAAGTGAAATTAACAAATTGTCACAGCAGGGATGGAATGATGAAGAGATGAGAGGGGTTTATGTGGAGCAGGGAGGGGATTGGCGGTGTGTGATTGAGAGAAGGATGAGATTGTAGTGGATTTGGAAGGTCAGCTCTTGGTGTCATTGGTGGATGAGCTGGTGGTGCAAATTATGGCCGGTCGATTCTAAACTTGTGTAAGTAGGTGGTATAGCTGATGATGATTGATATAAGTAAGAGTTAAGCAGGCTAGGGGAATCAGACAATCATGTTTCTGCTAACTAAGCGGATCAAAATAAGAAGAAAGGCCAAATTAAGACAGTGTGTGTGTGTGTAGTATTTGCAGTAGCAAATTAAATTAGGGGCCGCCAAATCGTGTAAATAGGTATAATTATGCTCAAGTGAGAAGTTATATGTTCGCGAGGAATGGATAGTAACCTAGGAGAGGATCCCAGAGCCGAGTGCTGCCAATATTTTGTTCTATTCTCGAGAAATAAAAAAAACGGCTCTTCAGCGAAGATGTAGAAAGAAGAGGTTAGTAATAATCAAGGCTTATATATATGAGATATGGTTTTTCTTTTTCTTACCGAACTCGTACCCAATGGCCCGTTTCCTATCCTGGATTCTGGATGACAGGTTTATATAATTCATTAAGGGCGTTTGTTTTGAGCGTATTTGATGATGGGTGAAGGTCCAGCTTTATACGGAAAAAATGAAATCAAGAAAGCCAATAAAAAAATATTTTATTTTCTTGGTTGTTTATGTGGGTTTTAGAAAATGAAATAAATAATTGATTAGTTGTTAGTTAATAATCAACGCGGTCAATATTCACTGGTAATTGATCAATGATTATTAGTTAGTGGTTAATTATTATATATTATTAGTCAAAATATACTATCTCTTTTCCTATTAAGGGTGAGAAATAAATTAGATGGTTATAGGATAATCTAATTTTCTTTTCTAAAAATATGAAAACACTGATTAAAAAAACATAATTATACTAAATTATTCTAATTCCCTTTTCTATTACCCAAACAAATACCCAAAATGGTAGGTCCTAACTTTCTTCTATATTTCTTAAATGAAAGGCCCAGTTTCAAGAAAAATAAAGAAAAAAACACACAGCATAATAATATGACAAAATCTCCTTTTTTCCGTTTTCTTTAGGCCTGTAAATACACTGGGCTGGCCCGTAAAGCTTGCAGAGCATTTGATTCTTTCAAATTCTTCAAAATCCATAGCCCAAATACTCATTTCACCAAAGCTGCTAACGCCGACGCATCTGCCCAATTAGAAACCTCGACGCTATGGCAAGGGGGATACCAGTATCTACTATTGTGGGAACTTTGAGCGCCTTTACTTGGGTCGATTGGTGTTTTTTTTTTTTTTTGATTAAAATCGATTGGTGTTCACTTGTGCTATATTTTGAGATATTTTTCTTAAAAAAACTACTATATTATATTACTCATCTGTGTGCAATAATATCTTTCTAAGGATATGAATCTGGTTATAAAATATAAGGTATTTTAGTTTTTAGACACACTTTTTCCATTTTTAACCTTATTCTTCAACACAAAAGTAATTATTATCTAGATAGAAAATAAAAATAAGGTATATACATCATTTTACTACCTTTTTAAATAAATATGCTAGTTTCTAAGATAACAAAGATAGTAAGATAAATCATGTAGCTTGTACCAATCAGAATCTTATGACACCACGATAATATCAATCACTCCAATCAGAGGCGAAGACAAGTGGGGCAGGTGGGTGTGCAGCTGTCCCAACTCTCCCGGGTACATGGTTTATTTTAGTTTTGTCTTTTTACTACAGTTTATTTTTTTATAATTGATTGTTGTTCAACTCGCTAATATTTTGTAAAATATACCCGTGTATCACATAATAGTATTTATTATTAAATTTTTGCTATTAATATGTAATATTATTTTAAATCTCTATTATCAAAATCTTTTTTGGTGTATATTAGGTTAAAAAATCTCTTAATATTTTTATTTAAAGCAACGTTTGATTATTATGTAAGTCTTAATATTCATCTCCTTCATCCTCTTGTAAATACAAGTGATTAGTTTTTTTATTACAAGCTTTGCATATTTATTTAGATTTATCTAAAACAATTTACAGTAAAGGTTTTAGAAAATGATTCTTAGTTTAGAACTATTCTAAATTAATTATTATACTCATTGATATATAGTTTAGGCTACACATTTTAAAAAAATTGAATGGAAAAGCTAAAACAATTCACACTTTGGATAAAAGGAAGTATATAGAAAATAATTTAGTTTTACTAATGAATAACTTCTTCATATATTAATCTTGATATTGTAGATTAATTTTTAGGTAAATTTCATGAAATTTCACTATATTTTTGGCTAATTCTTGAAATGCAACTAAAAAAAGAAAGTCACAAAATGCTGTTATATTTTTGTAAAACTCAATGAAATGCCACTATAGATGGAAAAAAGACAAAAATACCCTACTAGTTAACAAAGTACTTTTAAAGTTCACAACATGTCCCAAAGTGTTAAAAAATTTACAAAAGTTCACAAAAATATCCAAAATACAATAAAAATATAAAAAAATATAAAAATCAAAAAACTTATAAAATTATAAAAATTCATAAAAATGAAAAAATCATAAAATATTATAACAAACAAATGTTTCATTTTTTAAAATTTATTATTACCATAAAAAGAATATTGGATTCTAAAAAAATAATTTATACCAATTTTTCTACCTATGTATACCAATTAAGTACCATAATTTATACCAAATAAGTACCATAATTTTTACCATACATTTTAAATTATTATTTTCTATTAATTTAAATTATTTTTCAAGAATAAAATTTATATTTTAAAATTTATATTTTAAAATTTATCAGTGAAATACTCCCTCCGTCCCTCATTGACTGTCTGGTTTACTATTTGAACATGTCGTTTGACTTCAATATTTAACATATAAGATGATATAATTTTACAAATCTAATTTTTGCAATAGAATCCTCATGTAAAAAACTATATGTTATAAAAATTTATTTTATAAAATTATTTTATCTTATATGTTTAATATTGAAGTGGAAAAGCGTGCCAAAAAGTAAACAGGAAGATGAAAGTGGGACAGAGGTAGTACAATTAAATTATTTACTTTGAAGAAATAAAGTAAATTGATAGAAAATAAAAAATTATGGTACTTATTTGGTATAAATTGTGGTACCAAATTGGTATAAATTATTTGTTTAGAATACAATATTCTTTTTATGGTACTGAATAAATTTTAAAAAAATGAAATATATATTTGTTTTAATATTTTATGATATTTCCATTTTTAAATTTTTATAATTTTTCATAAATTTTCATAATTTTTCATAAATTTTTATAAATTTTCATAAATTTTTATAAAGTTTTTTTTAATTTTTTATATGTTTATCGTATTTTGGATATTTTTGTGATTTTTTGTAAATTTTTTAACACTTAGGGGCATATTGTGAATTTTAAAAGTATTTTGTTTACTACTAGGGGTATTTTTGTCTTTTTTTTCATCTATAGTGATATTTCATGGAGTTTTACAAAACTATAGTGACATATTGTAACTTTCTTGCGGTGCGTTCCATGAAATATTTGGGTTGACAATTGACATCTATAGTGATATTTGGGTTAGGTTGATGATATTTTAAATAGCTTGAGTTAGGGTTGATATCAACCCGACCCAGCGACCCAAATTATCAGGTCTAACTCTAAATGGGTTGGGTTAGTTTTACACATGGGGTTTTAAATTTCTCAATAATCTATCATTATTTTCAAGATTTCAGAGAGACATATATAGATTCAGAAAATGACAATTGCGGTGCGTGGGCTCACTATTCCGCTGAGCATGCTGTATTATTGCTCGTCCATGCATGCATGCTTATTGCTGCTGCCGGGGTGAAAGAATCCCATGTGATGTGATATGCTAGTCATTGCAGAAAAGAACAAGAACTAGTAAAAACAGCGATAGAATTGATTGACGAATCATTTGATGATCGAAATGGACAAATAATAATTAGCACAAATCAGATTTGGTCTTATGTGATCAGCGGCGGAGCTACATGTCACCTTAGGGGGGCTTGGCCCCCCCAACCTTTAACAAAAAAATTGAAAGTATATATGTTAGATTATTCATGTGAATGACAATAAATAATGACATTTTAGAAAATAAAAAAGTATCATGTAAAGTAAATATATTAAGTGTCAATTATCCGTCATTAACGGTAAATACTCAATTATATTTTATGTTGTTTCTAATCTAATCATTTCCAATCAATGCCGCCTTACTTATAAATGCAAATACTTATTTTTGGTTTATTTCAATTACCTTACCGAGTAGATTGTTTAAGAATTTTCATATCAATGGTTGATTTCATTTACAAAATTCTTTTTGGGCAATGATTGTATTTCTGATTTTTTTTAAATACAAATTTTTACAGTATATTAGTAACTATTTTCATTGTTTCCACTTGACTCCTTAAAAATTTGATCATTACCATAAATGCTTGTTTACTAATTTGAAAAATATACTGAATTTCTTATCAATTAATTAGATAGCCATTTTTAGTAATGCTGTATTTTTAGGGTGTTTATTACTCCATCCTATTCTCATAGATAGATCTTTTCATTATTTTAAAAATGATAAGCATGTTTAAATCCTATAATTTCCATCTCTACCCTTGTCGTTTCTATCACATTCTACCTTTTAATATATATCAACTTATAATGCAAAAATGTAAGAATGAAAATGTCAATAGCTAAAAAAAATCTATATTTAAACAAGATTGAAGTATTTTTCTTGGATTAGTGATATTTTGAAGACTTGCTAAGTTATTAGTACCATCATTTAATGGTTTACTTTGTTGCTCTTTGACATTTATGTTATATAATAGTGATTTTTTATTTCTTAATGTACTATTCCTTCTATGATACTGAATATCTTAGACAATTTACATAGTTTACATATAAAACAAAATGTATATTTAAATAGTTGAACATTTTGTTACATAGCATTATTAATATATATAGCTAAAAATAATGTTTGTTAACATATTTTTGGCCCCCCTAACAACTAATTCCTGGCTCCGCCCCTGTATGTGATAACACTAATACATCTCTGCCGAAGTCTATGCACAATCCCTCTTCTCATAATTTTGCAGCAAAGAAAAGAAAACACACCCTCTCTGCTTTACAAACAATCCTGACATTCAAAAGCCTAGTCGTCTCAAACAGCGCTAAAAGCAAGTTGATCAGGAAGCTCCAGCGCAGCACAATAGCTGAACAACTGTGCCGAACCACAAATAAAAATAGAAGTTGAGGGGCATAGATAAAAATATAAAGGGAAAATTCACGATATACCCTTGTTTTCTTTCATAATTCACAATATACCTCTATGATTTTCGTAATTTAACTTTAAACATGCTTAAATGTTGTCCAAAATTGATGAAACTTTACATGGACGATGCTAAAGTGTTATATTTTGGTCCAATATCAAATTTGAAGCTTTTTAAACTCACATGTGACCCGTGGGATCCAATGAATATGTGACTGTTCATTGGGTCCCACTAGAGCTGATCATAATGTGTCCGGCCCGGCAGCCCGGCCCGATCCGGCCCGTAAAAAAGCCTGATAAGCCCGAGCCCGATGGGCTTCCGGGCGGGCCTGGACATAAAATCTGGCCCGAATAAAAAACCGGGCCGGGCCGCGGCACATTTGTAAGCCCGTGGGCAAGCCCGGCCCGGCCCGATTATATATTATTATTATTGTTTTTCAAAATATAATATATACATATATAATATAAATTTTTTTATAAATATATACTAAATTATATATAAATTATAAATAAAATGTACATTATAAATCTACACTAAATTATATTAATTAATTTTTTTTAATTAATTTATATAAAAAATATAAAAAAACCGGGCCGGCGGGCCGGGCTTCAAAAAACCTGAAAAAACCGGCCTAGCCCGGCCCGGCCCGAACATATAAAAAAACCGGGCTTGGGTTTCTGAAATAGGCCCGACGGGCCTAAAACTTTCTTCTGGCCCGGCCCGAACCCGGCCCGTCCGCCCGAATGATCACCTCTAGGTCCCACAGGTCACATGTGAGCTTCAAATATTTCAAATTTGATATTGGACCAAAATATAACTCTTTAGCATCGTCCATGTAAAGTTTCATCAATTTTGGACAACATTTAAGCATGTTTAAAGTTGAATTACTAAAATCACAGGGTATATTGTGAATTACGAAAGAAAACAGGGGTATCTCGTGAATTTTCCTAAATATAAAAAAGTAGAGGGATTTTTATCAAAATTTTCTAATTTTATATTTTTAAATGTTAGTAAGTTGGAGGTGCTGTGTCTCAGCTTCTGCATAGGAACACCCCATTAACAGAATAGGGCCGGAAATTACTACTAGATCTGATCTTTTCCATAATAGGAAACAATTAAAGTTCGATTCAAATCAAACATAAGCAACCAAAAGAGTAAGTCTATGAAGGAATATGATTGGCAGACTACACATTCCTCTGATGATTATCCAGCTAAGCATATAAAAGGAGATTCTGTACCTCTCATTAACATTCATATTGTACTTTAAAATAAATTTCAAAATTCCTTTTTTTCCCACCCTGGTAAACAAAATTTGCTTCTTCGATCTACATTTGTTGGATGTATGATTTTTCAAGCTATATAGTGCTATCATTTCCGCAATTGTCATTTTCTGAATCTATATATGTCTCTCTGAAATCTTGAAAATAATGATAGATTATTGAGAAATTTAAAACCCCATGTGTAAAACTAACCCAGCCCATATAGAGCTAGACCTGACAATTTGGGTCGCTGGGTCGGGCTGATATCAACCCTAACCCAACCCATTTAAAATATCATCAACCCAACCCAACCTAAAAATTGATGGGTCAGAAAATCATGACCCTAACCCACCCCGTTTAAAATCCTACAACCCTAACCCAACCCACCCAACCCATTTTTTAAGCATATAATAAATTAGATGGATTAGGAGTAGAAATTAATAAAAAAAATCCAAAAACAACCAGTGCTAGCTGGCACACTAATTATGATGAAACAAAAAGATGAGAAGTAATCTTGCTTGATCGACCCAACATTAAACAAATTCCATGTTATGCAAAGAATGTAAAACTACTGCACCAATTTCCCATGAAATGTTTAACACGTACTTTTTCCATAAGTTTATATTTATCAATCTGTGCCTAAAGCTCTGCCACTGCTGAGGAAGAATCCTGTCTAAATATGCACATGATCCTCGTGCCTTTAATAAAAAAGGGAACGAAAATGAAAATCTTCATTATGCATTAGAGAAATATACTAAAGACAAATCTTCTAAAGTTAGAAATAATTTATAAACTGAGAGCTCAAAGCCTCAAACTATGACTAATAGTTTTACAATAATTACACCTGTTTAAATTGAGTGCTCATGCCTGAGAAAAGTATAATCACAATCACTTAATTGTTATCAACAGTTGAGGAACTTTTATGCAGCACACTATCCGCATTTTTGGCTTCAGAATTCACTAAGAGGTCTATAATCAAGATCCTACTTACAAAAAATACATATCACCTACTTTTGTTCACCCTTCTAGATAATCTAAACATATATATGTTCTCAAGAACAACTATGGCAGTGAGAATAAGAAAAACAAACCTTGGACAGAGATGAAGAGCGACATAGACATGAACAACGACATAGAGAAGAAAAATAGATGTGAGTTTGCTAGGGATGAGCAAACGGGGCGGTTATTTTGGATAACCGCTATTTTTTTCAAATTCGATCACCTTATTTTTTAACTGTTTTACAAAAGTTCGGTTATTTTGGTTAAAACGGTTATCCGTAATAAAGTAAGGTTCGGTTAGCGTATATTGAAATTCAAACTTCGGTTATCCATAATAACTGAACTTTTATAAAAATATTTTTCTAAATTTTTTTTAAGCCCAGTAATTTTATCTAATATTTTACTCACTCAATTAAGTTTAGGTTTTGATTATTTCGGTTAATGCAGAAAGTTTGGTTTTTCGGTTATTTTAGGAAGTTCAGTTATTTCGGTTATTTTAGAAAGTTCGGTTATTTCAGGAACTTCGGTTATCGGGCGGTTAACGGTTATTAGTGTAACATAAAAAATGGTTATCGGTTAAAACGGTTAACGGTTAAAACAGATATTAGTATTAAATTCAGTTAATTCGATTATAATCGAAATAATCGAACACCGTACTTTATTTTAAACTTCGGTTAACGGATATCCATTTTAACCGTTTGCACACCCCTAGAGTTCGCAAGACAAGAGCATCTGGGTTTTCAATATTATGTTAAGGTCTGGTTGGGCCCTTTGTTTGATATGCAGCTGGTTGGGCCATTTGTTTAATTAAGATTATGTGATATTATGAAAGGTGGGATAGTCAACTGCACTTGGGCTTAAGGCTAAGGTATAGTTTGATCTTAAAATAATATATATATATGTGTAAATTAATATTCTTATTTTTTATTATTAACAAATATATTTCGGGTTTCGGGTTGGGTCATGGGTTAAGAGCTCTACCCTAACCCAATCCATAAAATTAGCCTATTACCCTAACCCAACCCAAAAAATAGATGGATCAATAATCAAGGCCCTAACCCGTAAAAGTATGGGTTGGGTTCGGGTTGGGTTTCAGGTTGGATCAAAATTGCCAGGTGTAATCAGAGCCGACGCGGACATGGAGCAACACACACTCCAGCGGGATGAAAAAAAAATTAATATTATGTTTTTTTTGGTATGGTCGACACCTAGATGTAGGGGTGTCAAAATCGGGTTTCGGGTCGGGTTGAGCTCAACCCGAACCCGACCCGAAAATGTTTAGTCAACCCGAACCGACCCGAACCCGGAGCGGGTTATATTTCTTCAACCCGAACCCGCAGCGGTGGACCCGAACCCGACCCGTTTTTTTTTAAAAAATCTTTTATTTTAAAATTTAGCATTATACAATAAATAAATATAATATTTTACTATTAATTAATTATATGTACTATATTTAATCAAAATTACTGATTAAATATTTATTTTAGTCTTAAATAAATCATTAAACATTATTTTTAGTCATTAAATATAACATATTTTCTATTTTTTATTAAACTTTTCCGGGTTACGGGTTGGCGGGTTCAACCCGAACCCGGAGCGGGTTCTAGTGACCCAACCCGAACCCGACCCGAAAATCTTTTCGGGTTAAAAATCTCAACCCAAACCCGGCTTTTTACGGGTCGCTTTCGGGTCGGGTTTCGGGTTTGGGTCAAGATTGTCATCCCTACCTAGATGCTATTCTCTATACCCCACGCCCTGATGAAAAGCAATGTGATTGATTGATTTTTTTCTTCCAAAAAGTAAAAAATTGTACTTTTGGTATTGTGTTCGCGTAGACAACAAAAAGAAATTGTAACTTTTCTATTTCTTTGTTTTAAGTGCGTCTCTCAGATAAGTTAAAAAATAAAGTAAAATATATCATGATTACACTTATATTAATAGACTGGTGGTATACACGTTTTAGAAGCTTCACAACTATTCCTTTTCACTTCATTTCGTTTTCACTTTTCACTTGCATCATTTCACTTTCAAATTCCACACTTCTCTCTCCAAGTTGAAGAGTCTATCTTCTTCTCCTTCATCTTTTATTCTCCATTTTCTGCACTAGCAACTGCAAGTTTGAGTTTTTGAAGCTTCAATCAAGGTGAAGTAAAATAACTCTCTAATTTTGGCCCCATTCTATCGTCAGCTAAAACATATAGCTGATGTCAATTGTCAACTGAAATTAGAAAAAGTAGAGAGACAAAATAGTTGATATGACAATTGATGTATGTGACTTACAGAGAGAAAAAACTAACTGATCACATAAACTTGTTTGATAATCTGACAAAAGAATGAGGCCAAAAGATGGGTATTTTTGATCGAATATACTAGTTAGTTACTTTTTTTTTCTAAAAAAGTGATTAGCATAGTTGAAACATTTTGTGAGTAGTTCCTTCTCATAAAGGTGAAGAAACTTAGATAATATGATTCTAAAGTTAGAAATCTTAAGATGGTGAAGTTGGATTGCAAAAATATTGTGTATTTTTTAGGGATCATGATAATTTATAATTGTGAAGACTACACAAATGTAAATTCTATTGTATCTAATACTTAATTAATTAAAATATAGAGTTGGATGCTATTTGTTAACACAAGGATAAATTAAAAGAATTTTGTTTAATTTTCTGATTAATGCGTTTTAATCATCAATTTGATTAACTAACATAGATTCATCATTGAAATTCAGACTAAATTATTGTCAACATGAGAAGGATTGATTCATTTTTCAAATCAAAAGGATGTAGCAACATTCAGAGGTCAACGATCCTTTGTGATGAGCCAGTAGAAGCACTTGGTTCTCACGCTCGTTCTTCTCATGAGGAAGAACCACCTTTGAAATCTCCACGAATTGAAGAGGCTGAGATGATTAATTCTTGGATGTACAACAACAACTTCTTAATTTGTGATCCAGGTTTATGACCTCCAATTTCTAAGTATCCGATTAGTGAACAAGATGAGATAAGGCGGACATATATCAAACTTGTACCATATCAGTTTCATAAGTCTGAGTATCCTCTTAATGATTCTATTGGTTATCGACGTAGGTTTCAAGCTGCTTGGTTCAAAAGTTTCTTTTAGCTGGAGTATTCAGAGGCAAAAGATGCTGCATTTTTCCTTCCATGCTATCTTTTCCCTAAAAAAGTATTTGGCGAAGTGGATCAGACAGGTTTACAGTTAAAGGATTTAATGGTTGGAAAAAGGTGAACAAGGGCAAAGATTGCGCTTTTATTACTCATGAAGGTAAAAATGCAAATTCAGCACATAATTATTCTGTGGAGTGCTATGAAAACTTGAAGAACCAACCATGTCACATTGAGAATGTGATACAAAGGAGCTCAACTCAGCAGGTTGCAAATAATAGATTACGTTTGAAAAGTTCAGTTGAGGTTGTCAAATGGTTAACATTTCAGGCATGTGCATTTAGAGGCCATGATGAGAAATCTAATTCAAGAAATCAAGGTAATTTTCTTGAATTGCTCAAACTTCTTGCATCTTACAACAAGGAAGTCAATGATGTTGTATTAGGGTGTAACGCCCCATTTTCTACCAACTGTTATCACGTGGTGTGATAGACAGAGTGCACAAATAAAACGCGGAAGCAAATAAAAGTCTTTACAAGAGCGTTACCGCCACACTCACAACCTCTGTGAGTGCCTAGGCTCATTACAACAATCCAAATTCAAAATAAAAGTCTGAATAATAAACATTCCTGAAAACCTTAAACAAACTAGGTGGAAGTCTCTAATCCCCAAGTCTTCCCCACGCTCTCGTGCAGCTCCAAAGCTCCACTAGTATTCTTCATCTACGGTCATTTGAAAACAACACAAAGAAGGGACCGCAGGGCAAAGCCATAAAACGTCAGCAAAATGCTGAGTAAATCCAAGTCAAGATCAAGAAAATAGGATATCAAAGTAGATATAGATACATCATCAACTCAAGCATTTAACAACTGTAAAATAAGTTCAGAACGTAAAAAGCTCATAAATCACCTTGTGGTAACAAGACCACTGTTAATCTTTTCTCACCATTTAATTCATAATGTGGGACAAATCCCGATCATTAAGGCGATCCAACCTATCATTCCACCACGTAAGGACTCTAAAAGATGTGCACACCCCCTATACTACCTTTAAACTATAGAGTAGAAATCCTGACGCAAACTCAAGGAGCCCGCGGCATACCAAGAGTTAAAACGGGCCAACGTACCCAATCATCATATATATATATATATATCTCATAAAACTAAGTTTGAATAAGTCAAGTATCCAATAATACTTTTCCACAAATGAACAATAAATCAATTCAACCACCAAGTTCTTAAATAAAGAACACAAACAAACACAAGGCTTAAATCACTTTCACCACTTAGAAGATCCACTTAGTACAAAGGTAAAGTTTTATCAAAACACCAAGGTACTTTCAATGAGTATCATCCAAGCATCACTTCAACTCATATACTTAAGATTAAAACAACCAAAATATAAGTTACAAGTTGGGCCATAGTCATAAGACCACAAAACATATTTGTCACCATAAAAAGCTTTGAACTCATTTCGACTTCTTAAATACATGACCAATTCGCTAACCAAATGACTTCTAAAAATAGGGCGAATAGGTGCAATAGATAGAGGGTTAAAATCAGTAGAGATTGATATGTAATAATAGAAATTTGGATGAGTATCACTCCCTAAACTCATGTTACAAGTTTGGGTATCACAAATTACATTTTTCCACCTTTAAGGCTAGTTGGTTGAAATACTCAGTTCGACATCTTAAAGCGTAGCAAATTTAACTATCCAAATGATGTCGTAAAATAGAGCGAATAGGTTCATTGGATAGAGGATTCAAATCAGTAGAGATTGATATGTTTTAATAGAAAAATGAATGAGTATAGCCTTCTAAATCCTTCTCACAAGTTAGGGGATCTTAAAGCACGTTTTTCCCCCTTAGGTTTAACTTTCACCAAGATTTAGGGTACCTACGAACCCAAATAAATTGTATAGATTGGAAGGGATCTTATACAATGGAATTACTTTGAATATTCTTGGCTTAAACTCCCAAAAGGACCTTGAAAACTTGCTAGATGGCACAAACTCCACAAGGCTCCTTAAATTGCCTTTCCTTGCGCACAAAAATCTATTACCTTATAACAAGAGCTTTCGGTAAGATTTTTGAATGGGGTTTTAGCCAAAAATGAATAGGATTCAATGAAGATTAAGTTGGGATTGGGTTTACCAGGAGATAGGCTCTAAGAACAAGCTTACTAGATCAAACTGTCTTGAACTCATAAACTGTCTTTTGTGACTTTCACCTTCCCTTGCACTTTCCTTTGACCCTAGGCTCTCTTGGTGATTGTAAAAGGACTTGGGAATGTCCAGAGAGTAAGGGTGAGTGTTAGGGGTCGTGGCTCATGGTTTATATAGGGAAGATTTGGAGTAGACAATCCTTAGAGTGTTAGACATCATTTCTGGCCAGATTTGTGTCTTTGTAATGATGCTTGCTTTAGACACCATTATAGTGCTCCATTAATTCCTCCACTTGAATACATTATTAGTCCACTATCAGGGCCTTTAGAATATGCTCAATATAATTCATAAACTAGATAAATTAAGGCAGAATATGAGGTGGAAAACAAAAGAAGGGAATTTGTGCTTTAAAAAGTTGTAATGGCACAAGTGGCTGGCTACTTGATTGCCTTGCTGCTACTTTCTGTTCTTATATTTTATGTAATGGGCATGATCTATGTCTGCTAATGGAGGTTACCTAACATGTAAGGGCCCAAAGGTGCTAAAGGAAGAAATTAAATAAGCTAAAGACTTGATGTGTTGGAAAGTAGTGCTGAAATGGTGGGAGAGGTGGGTATGGACGAATTTTGTATGCCATTTACCTCTCTTTTATTTTGCTTTGTCAACACATGTAACTTGGTATATTGATGTGGTAACTAAGGTAGGTAATTACCATGAAGAGATAATGGGTAAAATCTACAAATTGGAATCATATAAAACAATCTTTCCTAGGTAACTTTCTTCGGTAAATTTCCAAGTTACCTTGCCAAGAGATTTTACCTTCTATACTACTACCATATCATGGGTAATATTTAGGACTTCTAATAGCCTTATATAATATAAGAAAATCTATCTTAATTCACCTTAAAGAGTGCTTTAAGGGGTTAATAAGTTAATTCCTCTTTTTAGTTCAAAAATGACCGAGGTAAAAAGCGGATTTTTACTGAGGTAAGTTCTTGGCCAAAACTTGAGCTTTTGTGAAGGCTATAATTCTAAGGAGTGAATATCTATTTACTAGACTATTAATGCCTAGTAAAAGTCAAGGTTATACTAAGGTAAACGATCCTTTGTGATGAGCCAGTAGAAGCACTTGGTTCTCACGCTCGTTCTTCTCATAAGGAAGAACCACCTTTGAAATCTCCACAAGTTGAAGAGGCTGGGATGATTAATTCTAGGATGTACAACAGCAACTTCTTAATTCGTGATCCAGGTTTACGACCTCCAATTTCTGAGTATCCGATTAGTGAACAAGATGAGATAAGGCGGACATATATTGAAATACCCCAAACCTTAATGTGTTAATTACTTATATAATTATAATCTTCTAAGGCTAATTAAGTCCTTAAGATCATTGGTGAAGAAATGAAAACCAAAAAGAAAAAGAAAATGCGTAAAAGTCACAAAACGTGAAAATACGTAATTAATTATTTTAGGAGGTACATAACCTTCATTAGAGTTATAAATATATTTTTATACCTTAATTACACATTAAGAACATGTGGGAAAAATTCCGGAAGAAACAGATTCAAACAATGCGTTAAAACGCTAACGGAGTCTTAAAGCGCGTTTTTCGAGAAAACCCGAAAACGTGACTTTAAACAGTTAAATGACCCCGTAAAAATAATAGTTGATTTTGTAACAATAACTAAACATTAATGGGAGTTTAATAACCATTAAAACTAAAGGAATGAGAAAATTCCGGAAAACGGTTCCGGTTAGTGAATAGTACTAAACCGGGTAAATAAACGAGCGTTTCTGTTAAAAAAAAAAACGAAAAACGCTCCAGCATGTTTATATTAGTGGGCCGGTTTTATTAATGTAGACAGCCCACTCACACAAGACTAGGTAACTAATTAATTAAGTCAAGAGAGAGCCAAAATAACAAAGGGGACAAATACCCCCTTCTCCCTCTCTCTCCTCCTTATTTCCTTTTTCCCCTCTCTCTCTTCCTCTCTTTCCTCTCTTTCTCTCCCAGCCGGTCTCCCTCTCTCTCTGCCGATGGAACTTCCCAACCAAGCCAACAATGGCTTCCTCCATTCTTCTTCATCCCCAAGCTCCATTTGAGCTCCAATCACAAAAATAATTACATATTCTTCTTCCTCTCATCCTCCTCTATCATCCTCTCTTTTCAAAATTCCAAAAGGATGAAGTTGACCTCCATGGGTTTTCACCATTTGAGGAGAAAATGGCACCAATGAGAAGCTTGGAGTCTCCTCTTTCTTCTAAGGTAAAAATTTCCAAGAAAAACTCATTTTTCCTTCATCTCTTGGTGTAATCGATTTTTCACCATTTTGATACCTTGTTTTTCTTCTCGTTCTTGAGCTCCAAATTGACCCTTCAATGGTGGAGTAATTTCCTTCTTGATTCAAGGGTGAGAATCCCTCTTAAAAACTTCAAAAAGGTAAACCCTAACTTTGTGTTCTAGCCCTTTTATTGAATTGAGATATTCCAAGGGTTTAGATAATTAATTAAGTGGTTTGTGTGTTCTGGATGTTGGGATGGAGTTTGGAAACTCCATACCATCTGGACCGATTTTTGGAGAAGATGAGGAGCAAGAGGTGAATTTAAGGGACTTGTAAAATTAAGGTAAGAAAACTACCTTAAACCTTGTTATAAATTGTTTAAGTGTTTGGGATGGGTAAACAATTTAATGAAACCGAAATTGTGTTGAAATCCATGTTGAAATGTGTTTAGTTGGTGTTGGTGAGGTTTGTGAACTAATGTTGAATTGAGGGCCTTAAGAGCCAATTATTGTGAGTTTGTGATTGATAAATGTGGTTAGTGAGATTATGGAGATTTTTGGTGGTTATGTTGTTGTTGATGAGATTTGAGGATTTGTAATGTGCTGTTAGGACCCTTGAAAGGGTGTGGCTAGATTAGGGATGAGAAGATGTATTTGATGAAATGGAGATGTAAAGTTTATGGGGAGGTTATGGCAAATTTTAATGGAAAATGAGTGCTTGGTGATGGATTGATGGATGAGAGAACTTAGGTATTGAATTGGGTTGTTTGATGTTGAATAGAGTGGAGTGTTGGACTTGTAATGGTGGATAAATAATGGAGATAAGAGAGTGCAAAACCTGTAGCATGATGGTGAGGAAACACTTTTGGCATAGTGGTTATCATAATTATGAAACACCACTTAGAGGAACTAAAGAGAAAACATTATAAGTGTTAGAGACTTTGGTAAGAAACATTGTAAGTGTTTGTGGGTTAAATTGAGTTTTGTGGTTGTTGTATGAAGGGTAAATGTGCCAAATGATGTTAGAACACATTAAGAGGCTTGAGGAGAAGTTTGGAAAAAGATTGGACAATTTTGGGCAAATTCTGGTGGCGTCCGACCTAGGGGTCCGACCCACAGTTGGGTCGGACGGCCCTTGTTGGTCACCCGTAAATGCTTTTGGAATGGTCCGACCCAGAAGGTTGGGTCGGACATGGGTCGGACGGGAGAGGTTAAAAGACGGAAATGTTTCTGGAATGGTCCGACCCAGAAGGTTGGGTCGGACATGGGTCGGACACGGTATAGGTTTTTAGACCCGAAGGTTACTGGAAGGGTCCGACCCAGTTGGTGGGTCGGACGGTGGGTCGGACAGACCAAAAACCTACAAAAAAAAATGAAAAGAAAATGACAAATGTAGTTAACCCTAGGGGGTATAATGAAGGTAATCTAGGGTAAGTTTAGGCATTTAAAACATGTCATGTAATCATGTAAAACACTTAGCAAAGCTTGAAGTTAAGTAAATAAATTAACCGACATTATTAATCATGTCTAGGAGCTACGTTGGCGGGACTCGTACGCGGCAAGGACCAAGGTATGGTTTTCTTGCAACCTGTGTCCTACCGGATTACACCGGCTTGTATGCCAATGTGTTCTTTTTGTGTGTTTGCCACCTTGCAAGATAAAGCATGAAATGAGTTTACAATAATTCATTATTGTGGCGTAATTAATTCCGATACCGCTTAACCTTAGTTATGTGTTAAATAATAGTTAACCGACTTTAGGTTCACATAAGAGATCGGTATTCGGAATAAACGTCCCAACCCATGGGAACGTTCTAACTACGGCTATCCGTGCGTTAGTGTATGTTGTTATTATGAGATGTGATGTGTATGACTTGTGGATATGTTGTTGTTGTTATTCGATACAGTTATTCAAGTTTGTTAAAAAGGGATATTACTCCCCATATGTGTCTAACCGAGTTAATAACACTATGTGGTGTATGTATGTGGTAAGTTCCATAAGAGAACCTCTAGCTAATAAGTATATGTTATGTATGGAGAGGAATCCGGTTGTTCCGGTCGCGCGTGTTGTTTGGGAGTTAATACATATATGTGAATTAACTCCCATCCTGTTATGTTAGGGTTGTTTTCCTTCATTGGATTTCGACCTCCCACTAGCTTAGCCAAAGCTTGCCTACCCGACCTCCACATCGGGCTAGGAGGGAAATTATGTATAATGTTGGTAGGGTGTCGATGCCTAAGTTCACTTCGACTCCCTCTTTGTTATGTTACGGTTGTTTTTCCTCCTTGAATTACAACCACCCACAAGCTTAACCAAGGCTTACCTACCTCATCACTATTGGAGCTAGGGGAAATTGTGTATGTTGTGTACGGTCCTATATGAGGCCGCCACTCAAGTAAAGAAAATGTATGTATGTTGTGCTCGGGCTTATACCACCCCGGCACTCCCTAAGTGAAGTTCATGTGCTCTAAGAAGAGTGAAATTAAGTTGTGTATGTTATAAAGTGAAGTGTGTTGTTATGTTGAGTGCTAACCTTGTCTGTATTCTATTAATGGATTTTGCTTATAAGCATGATATGTGTGTGAGTTTGTGCTGTTTGAAATAAATCAACCGCATGCTAAGACGAAAAATAGTTGTGCGTGGCCCGGTAGCATGCGGGCTGCGGGATTACCATACCAGAAAGGTGCTGACCCCCTTTGGGGGCTCCCATACTTTTCAGGTAAAGGAACTGGAAGCCGTTCGAGAGTAGGACGGGGTAGTGTTTGTAGTGGTAGTCATGAGAATTGTGGATGTATATAGGTGTAGTAAGACCGAAAATGTATCGGCGTTAGTTGGTAATTACTCGGTACAGCTGTAATGTAAGTGTATGATGATTGTTGGACATGGAACGGGATTTATGTGTAGTGCTCGGGAGTTTAGTCCATCAGACCGGTACATGTATGTATGTTAGCCTTGTTAGCCACGTAGGTGGCTAACGGCGTGTAACACCAAGGAGTTAAGTTATGTTGTGAGTTGTGATTTCCGCTGCAAGGTGTTGTTAAGTGTATCGTTAGTAGTTGGGGTGTTACAAAAAGTGGTATCAGAGCGAAGTATCGCTGATGACTGAAATACCGAGCTTAGAAGTACCGAGTTAAGAGTTCAGTGCCTTGGGTTAAAGGTTGAGTGATAGCGTGAGGAGTACGCTAGTTAGGGAAATACCAGTGTGTACTGGATACCTACGGTATCCATCCCGCCCTCCACAAACCCTATTTTATAACTCAGGAAAGAACGCCAGAGAGATGAGAGTCATCTCTTACTCGGGAAAACCCGATCTGGCAGTTGATATTTACCCCTGTAAGTACGGAGGACCTGTCATACGGTAGAGCCCGAAAGGTGTGATCCCGAAGACGGTCTCCATTTTAACAATATTAACCGCTCTGTTAGCGAAAAGTGAAGAATCTTATGCACAAGAGAATGGAATTTCCAGCACCTGGTCGACATGCGGAGCAGTCGAGGACAACCAGCTTGCAACGTACCAAGCGTGCAACAGGCAAGGAGCGAGATAATGAAACCCGAGACGAGTGTCTACGGGACTACAATGTTAACTAACACACCAACGGTAACCAACCGATTAAGGAACTACAACGTAGTACGAGGAGATACAATACTAAGTAAAAAGGGGTCTCCCAGGGGGAACACCCTAGTTAATGGTTGTCATGTGAAGACACTGAGAAGTACCCAAGGAATTGTTGTTAAGACTGCAAGGTCAAGCAAGGGCCAACTAGGCCATTGATGTTAGTGCGGATGAAAACAACACCGCAACCAGTGTGTATTTAACCGATAACCAGTTAGCATGGCGCACTTGCCATGGCAAGTGCTGCTACACAAGGTTGTGGGGAGATTTTTTTTAGCAACTACAAAGTACTCAGTAAAGCACCATGAAGTTAAGTGGGATTATCATAACCGTGGAAGGGCTTATTAGCCTGACCTCAGTGCTTGGAAACACACCAGTCAGCAGGAAGCTAGACTTGGATAAGGCAAGAAACGTTGTAAAACCACGAAAATTTTTCTTTAAACCTAAAATCATTTTCTTTCAAACTCTTTTCAAAACCAAATTTCCTTCAACCCATTGTTATTCATTCTCTTTCTTGTAAACCAAACTAAAGGACCTACACTGGCCTCAGTTGCCACATGGTAGGTAAGTTATACCCAGTTACTTTTAAACAACCGGATGGAAACCGGTAAAACCCAAGGGTAACAACCCGAGGGAATGGAGTGAGTTCATAATAATACAACAGTGGATACACTTCCCTTGAGTTAGGTGGAAGCATGGAATGCATATTACCATAGGATATATAAGAGGAGTTGAACAACAGAATACTTCACCTAGGGTGTGACGGACACTACGAGTGTACCAACTGAAACGGGGGACGACCGCACTCCGATAGGAGCTGTGGGCCTGAAAACCTTCTTATGGGGTAGTCGGGCAAGTAGCAATGTATCAGCAGGGTACCCCACGTATGTATACGAGTGGAGCTGGAACACGGGAAGTAGTCGACTCCATACTACGGTCCGAAGTAAAAGCAGCAAGAGCAATGGAGTACCATCGAATGGTTGGAAGTAAAGGAACCCAGTCAAGTTAAGGAAACTAAAGGAATCAGTAAGTTCATTTTAAGGAAATGTTTAAAGGTGAAAAGTGCGAAGTGCACTGGTTAGTAAGTAAAGAAATCGCACATGTTTAAGAATTTGGAGGATGAAACATAATAGCTGGAGTAAGTACCAGCCTACATATGGTGAGGCAAATGCCTAAAAATGGATATGTTAATGTGCAATGATCGGGAGAGACCCGAGATATCAATTCATAAAGAGGATATTTAGACCAACAAAGAATGCAGAGCGAACGAGTAGTAGAGTAGTAAAAACATACAAATGAGTGCAAGCCAGATGAAATGACATAACTTAGTAACACCCAGGAACTATCCTTAAAAGGGTGTTTGGATCAACAATGGTTGAATGAGATAACGTGGCAGAAACGCAAGGGTTGAAACTAACACCTGGATTAAGCATAAGTTGTCAGGAAGAAGTCTGACATCCTTGAAGGAGCATCCCATGAAAGGAACGACGACCTTGTCATGGAGCCCAATACAACCTATAAACCGTGTAATATGTACGGAGAAGTAAATGTGTGTGAACAGCCTACAATGAGTAGAGCTCGAGACAATAAGGCTTATAAGCCACAAGTGGAATGTGTTAAGAAAATGTTATTGATCACAGAGATTCATGTTATATAAGTAAGTAAGCGGATAACGAACCACTGCTTCAAGAGTGGGGATACCTCTGACATTGTGAGACCGCAATAGCGGTAGTTATGTGAATTAAGTTCAGGGAATGTGTTAAAGGTTGACCATGTTGTTACTATGAAAAGAGTTGTACCAGTTGTGGAGACTGAAAGAGTGATAAGTCGAATAGCAACCACCATTACGTGTGGGATGCTAGATGTGAAATGAACAACGCTCAAGGAGCATAAAGACTCGAAGAATAGCGTATTCAGCAACCAGCCAAATAAATGGCGAAACACAGTGTAATGGCAGAAGCTAATATAATAGCGGATGCAGTGTAAGTTAATATTATACGATGACAAAGAGCACAGTGCGCAGTGAGCGACCGTTGTATACGCATTGTTAAATAGTTGTATGGCGAATAAGACCAGTTATGAGTTAAAACCAGTGGAGATACAAGATAAGTGATGATAAACAGACTGGGCAATAAGCCAGTGGTCGGTACTATGTGATAAGGAACACAGTATGAATTCCTATTGCTATCTCATAAGAGACTTACTGTCAAGAGTTTACGCCTCTGCACTCTGTATGACTGAGTGTTTTGGTATTGCGCTTGCGCGGTAATGATCAAGTGAGATAGCTAGGAAGTCTGAAAATGTTAAATGTGATAGAAGGACAAGAATTATGGTGTGATAAAACCGATGCATAAGAGAAGCACGGTAGTACCAATCAAAGGGTACTTGGTTGACATAAGTGACTACAGTAGCACGATTGTTGAATATCGGTATGGAACATACCTCAAGTGTTGGAAATAACCGACAGAGTACTACACAAAAGGTAGTAGCTCAAACTTAACCGACAGTAAGTCGGAAGAAACCAAGTAAATCATTGTAGAATACAATAGATTATCGTGGAAATGAATAGAAAGTTTGTAACTCACCGAATTCGCTCACGGTAAGAAATACCACGCGTCGGTTGAGAAACCGTTATTACCAAGATAAAGGTGATAATCGGGGATGCATAATACAGTAAGGATAATGTATGGAGCAAACTAAGCTCTAAATTATCAAGAGTTGCGCAGCAGAAACTGGTGAACCAGTGAGTCAAACGATGAATGTGAATAGTGAACATGAGTGAATGACAAACTAATGATGCCTAAAAGCCTCACAGGCCAGGATCGAAACCAGTTAAGAGTTAAAATAAACTCTAATGAGAATTCTTGGTTAGGGACTAAACCGCCAATATGGCTAAGATCCTCAAACCAGAACACATTGTGTAATAAACCGCGTGGAGATAAACACTTCACGACGGTAGAATGTTCTAAACCAGTGATTAACTGATTGATTACGTGGGCGTAATCCCTTTTAAGGGGGGTAGAGCGCAGAACCACTTAGTGTCTATTATCGTACAAGTGTACGTGAATTATGTTGTGCATAGCACAAAATGATTTGTTCTGATGATTGGTGTGTGTGTTACATAAACATATTGTAACACCCCATCCAACATTAACACACTTACAATAAACTGCAGCGGAAAAACAACCTCATCACATTACTTAACTCGTTGGTGTTACACGCCGTTAGCCACCCACGTGGCTAACAAGGCTAATACATACACATTGTACCGGTCTGATGGGCTAAATTTCCGAGCGACTACACATTTCTATCCCTTTTCATTAATCACAACAACAACATACACCTTCCAACTATACCGAGTATTTATAACTAATGCCGATAACAATTTCGGTCTTACTACACCTACTGTATATATACAACATAAACGATTACCCATGTACAACGACTACCCCGTCCTACTCTTGAACGGCTTCCAGCTCCTTGTACCTGAAATAGGAAAAGAAGAAAGGGTGGCCCCCAAGGGGCTCAGCACCTTTGCTGGTATGGTAATCCGCAGCCCACATGCTACCGGGCCACGCACAACTAATTGTCGTCTTAGCATGCGATTGATTATATTAAATCGTGCATGCAACTGTAAACACACAACACATAACATTTCGCCTCAACGGGCTCAACTAACGAATATATATCCTTACTTAATAAGTCACTCATGGTATTCATTATCCCTAGAGTGTTTCTCCTCTAATGGAGCTACTTCCTCAATAGACGACACTTACCCTTAAATCGGGTTATCCTTAAACACCTCCTTCCTCAAACTGGGATTCATATCCATGATCCACACACTACATATCTCACAATATATATCATTCCTCACATACAAAACTTAACAACACTTTGCACGTTTCAACGTGTACATCATAACATCACAATAGATATTGCATCACAACAAAAATACATAACATAACGGGAATGGTTCTCTTAGGAACCGACCCAAACATTGTTATTACACTGGTGAGCCTAGAGAATGTTGCCAGTCTCATGATAAGCTCGTTACATAACTCGTTACCGTCTCGTTAAATGAACGGATAACTTAACACAAGGTGTCTCGGATATAGTGATCCAAGCACACCGAACAAACATAACAATAGTATGCCCCTGTGGCCCGACGTGAGTCAGTAATAGCCTTGGTTAAGCTAAAGGGAGGTTGGGAACCAAATTGGAAAACAACCATAACATACGGAGAGGATCGAACCTGCTATGACAACGACCCCCATACTACACGCGTGGCCGGAACAGACCGGACTCCTCACTCCCCCGTTAGCACTTGTCAGAAGTTCATCATTGAACTTAGTTAAACAATCACACAACATTGGGTTAAGTCTTGTTAGACACACACAGGAAGGGGGAGTCATACATTCATACACCAACAGACACACACACATTAAATAACGAACTCACGCATAGCGTGGTTCGAGAACGTTCCTTAGGTCGGAAACGTTATCACCGGATACCGTTCTCCTACGTTTACCTAATAGTGGTTAACTAGCCCTTCAAGCGCATTCGAGGTTACCGGTATCGGCACGTAAACATACAATAACAATAACGACTGTAAACTCGTTTCATGATTTATCTCATAACGTGGCAAACATACAGAAAAACACATTGGCATACAAGCCGGTGTAATCCGGTAGGACACAGGTTGCAAGAAAACCATATATACCTGTCACCGGAGTCCACTTTATCATGTCCACTTATGTTCCTCGAGCAATTCTCGAACAACTGATAACATTACAATTACTTTTATTAATATTGGGGTAACATGTTTGCTTAACGTTTAAAGCGCCCATAGTTTACCCCGTCATTCCCGTTACACTTAACTTACTCTTGTGATATTAAGTTTACAACTCTCACATCAAACCCAACACTTGTTTACACATTTTAAGGCCTTTATATGCCACCAAACAAGGCCTAAACATCACCTAAACCATTACCATTCAATTCCCCATGATTAGAAGCCTTTAAAACAGATTTTGCAACACTTTTGACCTGGTCCGGGACTTGGTCCGGACCCAAGGTCCCGGACCACTTGTAGAATGTACTTGGCCTTATTTTACCCTTGGTCCGGGTCTTGGTCCTGGACTAAGGACCCGGACCACTTCTAAACTTCACTCTCGGCTCTTTTTAAGGGGTGGTCCGGGTACCTATACAAGGGCTAGGTCCCGGACCATGTTATTAACTTGTCAAAACATCATTTTTCAACCCCTAAACCAACCTTAAACCTACCTAATCATTCCATAAACTTTCCACATGTTTCCTACATGTTTAAACACCTTAAAACAAGCACTAAACTTTCCTAAATCATCACTAACAGGTTACTCAATTCCTTACAACAATTCCTAGCACTTATAACATTTTTCTTAGATTTCTAAGTGGTATATCATGCCTACTACCTCAACTAACCAAAGTGTTGTCTCACAAACATTACCACCACTCCAAAAGCATTATTTCTCATACACACTCCTTTGCACAATTGCTTATAATTTCCACAAGTTTTCACTTAGACCTTCACTAGGCATTTCTTTTCCTTTGTTTACCAAATCTTGAACAAGACTTAACACTTCACATAACAATTCCTTGGTGTGTTCAAAACACCCATTTGAGTTCTAAATCCTCCAAGACAATGCCCATGGCACCTTAACACCTAAGAACACCATGATTCACCTTCTTCCACCATCTTAACACTTAACAAGTTCCTAGTACCTTCTAGGTCTTAAAATCTCATTTCATCACATAAACTCCTTTGTTTATCAACTAAATTTTGCCATAGCTTCTCTTGTAAACTCTCACACCCAAACACTTAGGTTTTCACCTTTAGACAACCAAGAACACCTAAATCTATCAAAAACACCATCACACACAAGACTTCACCAAATTTACACTACATCACAATATAGTGCACAATTTAAATTGCTTGGCACTTAGGCCCTTAAACAACATGGCTCTTAGGCCCTTAAATTGCATAAACCTTAAACACTGAATTTCCCACATAGATAATGCCTTTGACCTGCGAATACACTCAACATCACATATGTCCTTTTACTAGTCTCCTTGAGAACTTTTCACTAAGTCCTTTACCATTAGCTCTTTAGGTAGTTTTAACAAGCATTATAAGCTCATTTCTCCTAAGGCATTAAACCACATTGAGATAGCATATTTACCTCTTTTCCACCCAAACTTCTTTCTTGTTTCCTTATAAAACCGATAAGGTATTTGATTCCTTGTCAACCACTAAACAATATACAAGCAATGAAATGAGTATACAAGCTCCAAGCTTAAACTCATTGTAAACCCTAGGTTTACATTGTTTCAAAAGGCATTAAGATAGTTGTTTTACCTTGGTCTTTGAAGGGAGTTTGGAATATCTATCAAGAGAAGACTCCACCAAGTCCTTGAAAGATTCAAATGGAGCTAGAACAAAGCAACACAATGAGCACCATTAATGGTGATTTTCGGACATCACACAAACATGAAGGAAATGTCATTTTTCTTTGAGTTGCCTTACCTTGAAGCAAAGGAGAACAATAATATGCGAAAAGGTGAGCTCAAGCTCCTCCCATGGAGATTCCTCTTGGCACCGAAATGGAGCTCTTGGAATTTTGAAGGGATAGAATTGAAGAGCTTGATGAGAGGAAGAGAATGGTGGTCTTAGAATTTCATTTGGCCAAGTGAGCTAGGAGATACAAGTGGTCAAAGATGGAAAAATGATGGTGGTGTTGGTGTTGCTGTAGCAAACGTGAAAGATAGGAAGAAGATGGATTTGGAGACGTGTGAAATGAAAGAAGAATGAAGCTAATGAGGTAAGTTTGCTTTTGTAAGATATTTTAGCTTAAAGTAAATAGTACTTGCTTTATTACTTGTTTATTTACTTAATAGGCTAGCAAGAGTGGTGACTCACCACATAGGAAACCGGCCCCCATATTATTAGAAGGGTATTATAGTCTTTGTTGACCAATTTAATTACTTATAACAACATATGTTACAAACTAGCTTATAAAAGTTACTATTCATAAAAACAAGGCACATAGAAGTGAAATTTTTGATTTCCCATTGATATAGACTTCCAAATGTGATACTATATAGTACACATGTTAATTAAAGAGTAATGATGGACATTTAGCCATTCAAAACTCATTTACAAGACAATTTTTCAAAAACGTGCTTTAAGACTCCTTAAAGCACATTTTGTTTTAACTTGTTTTCAAGCTTGGTTTTCTTTGGTAATTGATTTAATACGTTCATTAACATATTTATAAGGTATAGGTATGACCATTAGGTCTTATCAAATTTATCCCAAGCTTAGAGCACATTTTTGCTCTTATTGACTTTAAGGTATTTATTTGTGTTTTGTTTGGTTTCATTGTCTACCAAGGTTTCCTAAGGACTTAATTAGCCTTATAAAATCATAATTAAATGTTATTAAGTCTTGGTAGGCTCTTTGGGTCCTAACCAAGTTCACTCATAGCTTAGAGCATGTTTTGCTCAAACTGTATCTTAGTGCTTTATTGCATTTACTGTGGTTTAAATTGTTCACTGATGTTTCTAAGGCACTTTTTAGCCTTTACATACCATAGTTTAATATTTAAACCACCTATCAAGGTTTGGGGTATTTCACATATGCATTCATTCATGGTTTAATTATGGTAATTGCGCACTGAAGATGCGAATACCATTGTGATAAGTGCGTTATTTTGTTAAGAGATGTGTGAAAGTATATGTATAAGGGAGTATAAAACTCCCGGGGAACTAAACCCCGACTATGTATGTTCATATGATACCAAAAGTAATATTGTGTATTATATTTTGATAAAAATATATATATGGACATATGTATATATACAGTATTGGGATTTATGAAGAGGTATGACACCAATGTAGAACCTAGTGAGAATTAAATTCCCTAGGTAATTTGATTTAAAATAAATCTGGAAGATGATTGGTGGACATAGTTCCACCCTTGGAGATGTAATGATTATGACTAGATGGACTAAAAGATAGAAAATGGTATATGTTTGAATTAGTTGCTGTGTGAAAATGAAGTGGGAGGTGAAACTTGATTATCATGAGATCAAGGGAAGCCGAACGCAAATTGGGGTGGAAAGATAGTTCAACTCTGATGCTGATCACATTAGGGTTGGATGATTCTTGAAACTCCCTATAAGTGGTCATAAATAATCACATCAGGAATAAGATGCAATTAGCAATAATTGGACTTGGAGTTGTATTGAGTTTCAAAAGAATTTTAAATTGGATTTCAAATTTTCAATTGGTATTTTCAATACTTCAATAAATATTTTAAGATTCTTAAGTGGTATTTTCAAAGGAAGGACTACCTTTATGTGACCTCGTAGAGGATTTTCAACTTGTATCTTTCCAATAAAGGATTTCATTATACTTCACCTCATAGAGGGTATTTTCCTACTACTTGCTCACGAGCTGAGGACGTATGAGCCTTTGTCTTAGGACCAGTGACATGAGAAGTATATTTTAAAGATGTATGCAATTGTTTTGATCTCCCAAAGGAACGGGGACCAGAGTGTCCATCGCGACCGGTTCTGCGGGATCACAGTGTATATGTACTCGACATGGGTCTCGAACTCATGAAGAGATGGAAAAGGAATTTCTGGTTGATATACATGCTAAGACATGTTGTGTGGTATGTGTAATAATTATTATTTTGGACCTCGAGTCCTAATGTGATTGAATTCCGAAAGTGTTGTGTCATCAAGACCTATGTGTCTAAAGGATGTATGTTATCAAGACCTAAGAGTCTAAATGTTGTTATGTACCCAGACCTAAGAGTCTAAGGGTTGTTATGTATGTATAATGTTGTTAAGGTACCCGGACCATTAAGTCCGAGGATACTAGGTAAGTATGTTATGTATGTATGGATGTGTTACCCGGACCATCAAGTCCGAGGTTGTGACGTAAAGTATGTTGTTATAGAAGTTGTATGTTGCAAGTAATCCCCGTATTCTAACCAATGATGTGTGGGAAGTGTGAACTTCGAGGACGAAGTTCTTTTAAGGGGGGTAGATTGAAATACCCCAAACCTTAATGTGTTAATTACTTATGTAATTATAATCTTCTAAGGCTAATTAAGTCCTTAAGATCATTGGTGAAGAAATGAAAACCAACAAGAAAAAGAAAATGCGTAAAAGTCACAAAACGTGAAAATACGTAATTAATTATTTTAGGAGGTACATAACCTTCATTAGAGTTATAAATATATTTTTATACCTTAATTACACATTAAGAACATGTGGGAAAAATTCCGGAAGAAACGGATTCAAACAATGCGTTAAAACGCTAACGGAGTCTTAAAGCGCGTTTTTCGAGAAAACCCAAAAACGTGACTTTAAACAGTTAAATGACCCCGTAAAAATAATAGTTGATTTTGTAACAATAACTAAACATTAATGGGAGTTTAATAACCATTAAAACTAAAGGAATGAGAAAATTCCAGAAAACGGTTCCGGTTAGTGAATAGTACTAAACCAGGTAAATAAACGAGCGTTTCGGTTAAAAAAAAAACGAAAAACGCTCCAGCATGTTTATATTAGTTGGCCGGTTTTATTAATGTAGTCAGCCCACTCACACAAGACTAGGTAACTAATTAATTAAGTCAGAGAGAGCCAAAATAACAAAGGGGACAAATACCCCCTTCTCCCTCTCTCTCCTCCTTATTTCCTTTTTCCCCTCTCTCTCTTCCTCTCTTTCCTCTCTTTCTCTCCCAGCCGGTCTCCCTCCTCTCTCTCTGCCGATGGAACTTCCCAACCAAGCCAACAATGGCTTCCTCCATTCTTCTTCATCCCCAAGCTCCATTTGAGCTCCAATCACAAAAATAATTACATATTCTTCTTCCTCTCATCCTCTCTATCATCCTTCTTTCAAAATTCCAAAAGGATGAAGTTGACCTCCATGGGTTTTCACCATTTGAGGAGAAAATGGCACCAATGAGAAGCTTGGAGTCTCCTCTTTCTTCTAAGGTAAAAATTTCCAAGAAAAACTCATTTTTCCTTCATCTCTTGGTGTAATCGATTTTTCACCATTTTGATACCTTGTTTTTCTTCTTGTTCTTGAGCTCCAAATTGACCCTTCAATGGTGGAGTAATTTCCTTCTTGATTCAAGGGTGAGAATCCCTCTTAAAAACTTCAAAAAGGTAAACCCTAACTTTGTGTTCTAGCCCTTTATTGAATTGAGATATTCCAAGGGTTTAGATAATTAATTAAGTGTTTGTGTGTTCTTGGATGTTGGGATGGAGTTTGGAAACTCCATACCCTCTGGACCGATTTTGAGGATGAGAAGATGAGGAGCAAGAGGTGAATTTAAGGGACTTGTAAAATTAAGGTAAGAAGAAAAACTACCTTAAACCTTGTTATAAATTGTTTAAGTGTTTGGGATGGGTAAACAATTTAATGAAACCGAAATTGTGAGTTGAAATCCATTGTTGAAAGTGTTTAGTTGGTGTTGGTGAGGTTTGTGAACTAATGTTGAATTGAGGCCTTAAGAGCCAATTATTGTGAGTTTGTGATTGATAAATGTGGTTAGTGAGATTATGGAGATTTTTGGTGGTTATGTTGTTGTTGATGAGATTTGAGGATTTGTAATGTGCTGTTAGGACCCTTGAAAGGGGTGTGGCTAGATTAGGGATGAGAAGATGTATATTGATGAAATGGAGATGTAAAGTTTATGGGGAGGTTATGGCAAAATTTTAATGGAAAATGAGTGCTTGATGATGGATTGATGGATGAGAGAACTTAGGTATTGAATTGGGTTGTTTGATGTTGAATAGAGTGGAGTGTTGGACTTGTAATGGTGGATAAATAATGGAGATAAGAGAGTGCAAAACCTGTAGCATGATGGTGAGGAAACACTTTTGGCATAGTGGTTATCATAATTATGAAACACCACTTAGAGGAACTAAAGAGAAAACATTATAAGTGTTAGAGACTTTGGTAAGAAACATTGTAAGTGTTTGTGGGGTTATAAATTGAGTTTTGTGGTTGTTGTATGAAGGGTAAATGTGCCAAATGATGTTAGAACACATTAAGAGGCTTGAGGAGAAGTTTGGAAAAAGATTGGACAATTTTGGGCAAATTCTAGTGGCGTCCGACCCAGGGGTCCGACCCACAGTTGGGTCAGACAGCCCCTGTTGGTCACTCGTAAATGCTTCTGGAATGGTCCGACCCAGAAGGTTGGGTCGGACATGGGTCGGACGGGAGAGGTTAAAAGACGGAAATGTTTCTGGAATGGTCCGACCCAGAAGGTTGGGTCGGACATGGGTCGGACACGGTATAGGTTTTTAGACCCGAAGGTTACTGGAAGGGTCCGACCCAGTTGGTGGGTCGGACGGTGGGTCGGACAGACCAAAAACCTACAAAAAAAATGAAAAGAAAATGACAAATGTAGTTAACCCTAGGGGGTATAATGAAGGTAATCTAGGGTAAGTTTAGGCATTTAAAACATGTCATGTAATCATGTAAAACACTTAGCAAAGCTTGAAGTTAAGTAAATAAATTAACCGACATTATTAATCATGTCTAGGAGCTACGTTGGCGGGACTCGTACGCGGCAAGGACCAAGGTATGGTTTTCTTGCAACCTGTGTCCTACCGGATTACACCGGCTTGTATGCCAATGTGTTCTTTTTGTGTGTTTGCCACCTTGCAAGATAAAGCATGAAATGAGTTTACAGTAATTCATTATTGTGGCGTAATTAATTCCGATACCGCTTAACCTTAGTTATGTGTTAAATAATAGTTAACCGACTTTAGGTTCACATAAGAGATCGGTATTTGGAATAAACGTCCCAACCCATGGGAACGTTCTAACTACGGCTATCCGTGCGTTAGTGTATGTTGTTATTATGAGTGATGTATGTGACTTGTTGGATATGTTGTTGTTGTTATTCGATACAGTTATTCAAGTTTGTTAAAAAGGGATATTACTCCTCATATGTGTCTAACCGAGTTAATAACACTATGTGGTGTATGTATGTGGTAAGTTCCATAAGGGAACCTCTAGCTAATAAGTATATGTTATGTATGGAGAGGAATCCGGTTGTTCCGGTCGCGCGTGTTGTTTGGGAGTTAATAATATGTGAATTAACTCCCATCCTGTTATGTTAGGGTTGTTTTCCTTCATTGGATTTCGACCTCCCACTAGCTTAGCCAAAGCTTGCCTACCCGACCTCCACATCGGGCTAGGAGGGAAATTATGTATAATGTTGGTAGGGTGTCGATGCCTAAGTTTGCTTCGACGCCCTCTTTGTTATGTTACGGTTGTTTTTCCTCCTTGAATTACAACCACCCACAAGCTTAACCAAGGCTTACCTACCTCATCACATTGGAGCTAGGGGGAAATTGTGTATGTTGTGTACGGTCCTATATGAGGCCGCCACTCAAGTAAAGAAAATGTATGTATGTTGTGCTCGGGCTTATACACCCCGGCACTCCCTAAGTGAAGTTCATGTGCTCTAAGAAGAGTGAAATTAAGTTGTGTATGTTATAAAGTGAAGTGTGTTGTTATGTTGAGTGTGTAACCTTGTGTCTGTATTCTATTAATGGATGTTTGCTTATAAGCATGATATGTGTGTGAGTTTGTGCATGTTTGAAATAAATACCGCATGCTAAGACGACAAATAGTGTGCGTGGCCGGTAGCATGCGGGCTGGGATTACCATACCAGCAAAGGTGCTGACCCCCTTTGGGGGCCCCATACTTTTCAGGTACAAGGAACTGGAAGCCGTTCGAGAGTAGGACGGGGTAGTGTTTGTATGTGGTAGTCATGAGATTGTGGATGTATTATAGGTGTAGTAAGACCGAAAATGTATCGGCGTTAGTTGGTAATTACTCGGTACAGCTGTTGTAATGTAAGTGTATGATGATTGTTGGACATGGAACGGGATTTATGTGTAGTTGCTCGGGAGTTTAGTCCATCAGGACCGGTACAATGTATGTATGTTAGCCTTGTTAGCCACGTAGGTGGCTAACGGCGTGTAACACCAAGGAGTTAAGTTATGTTGTGAGTTGTGATTTCCGCTGCAAGGTGTTGTTAAGTGTATCGTTAGTAGTTGGGGTGTTACATATATCAAACTTGGACCATATCAGTTTCATAAGTCTGAGTATCCTCTTAATGATTCTATTGGTTATCGACGTAGGTTTCAAGCTGCTTGGTTCAAAAGTTCTTTTAGCTGAAGTATTCGAGGCAAAAGATGCTTTGCATTTTTCCTTCCATGCTATCTTTTCCCTAAAAACGTATTTGGCGAAGTGGATCAGACAGGTTTACAGTTAAAGGATTCAACGGTTGGAAAAAGGTGAACAAGGGCAAAGATTGCGCTTTTATTACTCATGAAGGTAAAAATGCAAATTCAGCGCATAATTATTCTGTGAAGTGCTATGAAAACTTGAAGAACCAACCATGTCACATTGAGAATGTGATACAAAGGAGCTCAACTCAGCAGGTTGCAAATAATAGATTACGTTTGAAAAGTTCAGTTGAGGCTGTCAAATGGTTAACATTTCAGGCATGTGCATTTAGAGGCCATGATGAGAAATCTAATTCAAGAAATCAAGGTAATTTTCTTGAATTGCTCAAACTTCTTGCATCTTACAACAAGGGAGTCAATGATGTTGTATTAGGGAATGCTCCTCAAAATGCAAAATACACATCACCAGATGTTCAAAAGGAAATTCTATGTGTTTTTGCTATGAATGTGCAAGAATCCATTCGTGACAAAATCGAGAATGCAAAATTTTGTTTGATAGTGGATGTGGCTCAAGATAAATCAAAGAAAGAACAAATGGCTATTGTTCTAAGGTATGTTAATCAAAGTGGATATGTGAAAGGGAGATTTCTTGACTTGATTCATGTAAAAGATACGAATGCATCAACTCTAAAACAAGAGATATCTTATTGTCTATCATATCATAAGCTTGATGTTAAAAATATTCGAGGTCAAGGATACGATGGGGCTAGTAATATGTGTGGGGAGTGGAATGGATTGTAAGCCTTGTTTTTAAGGGAATGTATGTATCCTTATTATCTGCATTGCTTAGCCCATCAATTGTAGTTGGCTCTAGTTGCCGCATCTAAGGATCAACTCCAAGAAGCTCAACTTGTTGAAATTTCACAACTAGTTAAAATAGAAGAGATTGAAGGTGGAAAGGGCACATATCAAATCAGAGCTTTACAAAGACCGTGAGATACTAGATAGAGCTCACATCATAGATCAATTTGTAGCTTAATGAGGTTTTTTGGTCCTGCCACTCTAGTGTTAGATAACATTGCTACTGAAGGCTCTACAACTTCTCAAAGAGGTGATGCAAACTTTGCTCTTAGACATTTGCTATCATTTGATTTTGTATTTATGATGCATGTGATGAAAGAGATCATGGGTATCACTGACATGCTTTGTCAAGCGCTACAAAAAAATTCCCAATATATTTTGAATGCCTTGACTTTACTTTCTACTACAAAGACATTGATTCAAAAACTAAGAGATGAGAAATGGTATCTAGTTTTGAATGATGTAACTTCATTTTGTGAAAGTCACAGCATTATAGTACCTGATATGAGTGGGACTTACATAGATGTCATTCGATCTCGTCGTATGAAAGAGAATGTGAGTGCACATCATCATTATCGAGTTGAAGTGTATGTTTCCATTCTTGATTATCAGTTGCAATAGTTAAACTCCAGATTTAGTGAGCCTCTCACAAAACTTCTTTCTCTTACCATGGCTTTGGATCCAAGAAATTCATACAATTCCTTCAGTATTGGTGACATATGCAAACTGGCAGAAAAGTTTTATCCTGCAGATTTCTTAGAGCAATAACATATTCAGTTGAGGCAAGAATTACAACACTATGAGATAGATGTTCGGTGCAACGAGCATTTGGGAAATGTTTGCTCCCTTGCAGAATTTTATAGAAAATTACAGGAAACTGGGAAGTCAGAAATATATCCTTTGATTGATAGGTTGATTCGTCTTGTTATGACCCTTCCGGTGTCAACTGCAACAAGTAACAAGCTTTTTCGGCAATGAAAATTGTTAAAACAAGACTTCGTAGTAGCATGAATGATAAGTTTCTTACAAGCTACGTGATTGTTTATATTGAGAGGGAAATTGCGGATACTTTTTCTACAGACAAGATAATAGACGACTTCAACTCTATGAAACAAAGACGAGCATGCCTTAGAATGAGTAGGTATATTTTATTTTATTTATTTAGTTATTGTCTATTTGTCTTTGATGTATATATATATTTGTTGATTTATAACTTGTGATCATGTTTATGTACTCAATTTTCTACAGGTGAGCAGATGACGAATGGAGATGACACAACTGTCTGTTAACTACTTGTCGAATCGGTGCTTATGAGTGAGTTGGCTTGTTGAAGATTTGTATTGGAATTCATTTTGCAAGTATTCAGCACTATTCTATTTTAAAAAGGACTACTTTTGTATAAATACTAACTACATGTCTAGATGATGATAGTATATATATGATCTATTTTAGAAAACAAGCATATTATACTATGTATTTATTTAAAGTCTTAACACACATTGGCTAACTACAGTATACTTTTAAGTCAATATAAAATTTAATTATATACATCAACTTAAATTAATTCCCTCCCCCCCTAAAAACAATTCTAGCTCTGCCCCTAGTTAGAGCCACTATTTTAGCCAATATAGAATCTTCTTCAATATATACAAGTGCATGGCATAAGACGGAATAGACCGGAGGAACTCTAAATAAGCTTCATTCTACCCGTCTGAGCTACCCTTCCACACAATGAGCTATCTAACTATGAAATTCGATCCACCATAAGCTAAAGCTGACCACGGTTCGAGTTTCGTTTCAGATTCGCTCAAAAAACCGGTTCTAGCCGATTCCTTACCGGTTCCAGATTCGGTTCCAAATTCTGTTTCAAATTTGAATTTTTTTCGATTTTTTTTAAAAAAATTCAAAAAATTTTTATTTTTCTAAAATTTTCATAAGGGGAGTCGTGAATTAACAATTATTTGACCAATTCCAGGGCAGTTCCACCGATTCTGGCTCTAGTTCCAGTTCCAGTTCTTCGTATGCATTCTTACCAAATGTACTAGTTTCAGTTCCGGCTCCAACCAATTCCAAGGTGGTTTCGGGTCCAGTTTGATTCTGAATCTTCAAAAGTGTATTCGGATTCGTTTCGCTTGCATACGTTCCGGTTCCGAACCAGTTCTGGGTCCAACTAGTTCCGGTTTAGTCCCATCGTTTCCGGTTCTATTCAGCCACATTGGCCACCTTTACCCAAAGTTCACATCTTAGTTCTACCCAACCACATAAGCAGCCCTATGTATATTTGGATTGAAGGGACCTTAGTCACGTGAAAAAGGGACACTAGTTGTTGGCGACTTCCTACTTCATACAGTAACTAAATACTAGCTTAAACTTTGCATAGTTTATTACTTAGCCAGAAGAGGAAGCAAAAGCAGTCAAAACATATTAACTCACTTCGCCTGCTCTATATTCCTGGAACCAAACAAGAGACACTCATTTGGAAAGAACATATGACCAATTGGGTGCACACTTCGTGCAATACGGATCCCTGATAGAAGGTCAATATCCTGATACATTTATAAGCACTTCGACGCCCCTATTTTGGCAGTTGTTCTTACAACCACCGAAATAAAGTCCCGAAAACTTCTATGTACACCTATTTTAGTGGTTGTTAGCTAGGAACTGTCGAACCTTGTGTCAGAATTTTGGTACCTTATGTTCCAGTTGCTAAAGTCTATGCATCGAACATTTTGTGTATAAAAAAAGACACCTATTTCGGCGGTTCCTAGCTAACAACCGTCGAAATAGGTGTCTTTTTTAGACACAGAATTTTTGGGGCCTTATTTCGGCGGTTCTTAGCTAGGAACCGCTGAAATAGGTTATTTTCCTGGTTTGTTTGGATGAAATTTTTAAAAACCGTGCCTGCGCCTTCTTTTTTCCGTCCCTTCACCTCTCTCTCTCTCCTCTCTCTCTCTCTCTCTCTCTCTCTCTCTCTCTCTCTCTCTTTATTCTCTTCACTCATGTATATGTGCAACCCTAAGCTATGTGCCTCTACCTTCATTCTCTTCTAATGTATGTGCCTATGGTTGAATTGTTGCATCTTGCTCACTAGATTGAAGATGGGGCTGAAGCAGTTCATTCCGAACCGATAATATACTCAAACTTATCTTTTTCTCTCTGGCAAACAAGGAACATACATGCTCACACCTTTTCATTCTCTTCTTTGTGTATGGTGCATCTCCATCTCTTCATTCTATTCGCTGATGATATTTTTGCAACTGGAGAACAAGGAAGATGCTCTGTGTGACTCTCTTCATGTTATGTGCCTCTCACAGTAATTTTTCAACCCTAACTGGTGAACAAGAATCATGCCCCGTGCCTCTACAATCTCTTCACTCACTATAATTTTGCAAGGCGAACAAGGAGCATACATGCTATGTGTATTAAGGGAGCATGGTTGTTAACTTATATGTATATAGTTTAATTTAGTAACTTACGCTTGGCTCTATTAATCTCTGTATATTTGTATTGGTTTATGTACTGATTTGTGTACTGGTGTTTCTTCCTCTAAATGTCAAGAATCGATTAAGGTTGCAAACTTTGGTGCATAAATGCGCCTCTATTCATTATCATCTTGTGTCTGCGCCTTTACAGAGATGAATCATTGGAAGTGCTGCATCTTGCTCCCGAGGTTAAAGACGGGGCAAAAAATGATTTTTTTAAATACACCTATTTTGGCGGTTGTTGGCTAGGAACCACAGAAATAGGTGTGTTTTTTTGTTCCAACAGGCGCCTATCTCGGCGGTTGCTAGCTAGGAACCTCCAAAATAGGTACTCTATTTCGGTGGTTTTTCAACCTCCGAGATAGGGTTGCACACCAATTTTGGCGCACCTCATTTTGACGGTTCAGAATCATCGAAATAGGCCAAAACAACCGCCGAAATAGTCCTGTGTTTATACTAGTGAAAGCAGAAGACAAAGCCTTCATTGCACAATATAACTAGATAGATTATAGGTCTCCTTGATGAATGCCACACATCATCCTAAAATTCTCCCCCGCCTGCCCAGTAACCAACACAACTGTAGAAAGAGAAGACACACAGTTCAACACCCGCTAACTTCACCTCAAAGAATACCCCCATTGTCTCTAAAGTAGCATCCTGGAAATCGTACTCGATCATATCTAGGTCTTAGCCATGCATATCAATCTTGAGCCCATAATGTCCCACTCACGAGGAATAAAAGTGCATGAAATGAAAGATCTCATTTGCTATCACTGCATTATCCATGATTAAACAACCTGAGATAAAAATCGACCGCGAAGGTGAAATAAGCTCTGAAAGAATATACTTTAGCCTGTTGGGAAGGACCTCTGTGATCAGATTATACACCACATTATACAGAGAGATTGGCCAAAAGTCCCCCATACTCACCGTCGAGGAATTTTCAGGATCAAGGCCACATGAGTGTGGTTAGACCCAAGTACAAAGAGCCCCTGTTCATAACTTGAAGAGTCTGGGTGATCACATTTGTACCAACAATATGCCAACACTTTTTTTATTTATAGAAATACACATTCATCCCATCTGCACTAGGGGCTTTATGTGCTCTCATTGATACAAGGTAATCTAAACCTCTTTCAATAAATAATCTTTATCAAGCGAAGCAACATGGTTTAAGCCCACTCTCTCAAAAATAGAAACCAATAGGTGAGAGTTTAATACTCGAGGGGACATCCGGAACAAATTGACAAAATACATCTTTGCTACTTTTTGGAGTTGAGCCTTTATGGACACCTCCATCTCATTTCAAGAGAGTAAAGAAGGAATATAGTTCCGCCTCCACCTACTACAAACACGTGAGTGTAAAAATATGGTGTTTAATTTTACTCACTACCAATCCTGGTGAGCCCACTATCTTCCCATATGTTTACTCTTTACTTTCAATCTTTTGATGAGCATGAGTGATGTTGAAGAAACTAAATACTATCCATCAGCTACTATTCTTTTTCTCAAGAATATCTAATAGCTGATTCTTTTGATAATCGGAGGCACAAGGCCTAAAAGAACCGCATAAGCGGAAATACAACCACAACAACATGGCCAACAATAAAAAACATAGAGAACCCCCAAACTTTAGATTTCCGCCCTTACTTTTCTCTTGCCCCTACTACCAACCTTATTCACACGAGAGAATTTACTAAAACCTACAAAGCCTTTCTTAGTCCCAAGACTCGTTCTGGAGCTACCTATAGAGTTGGTTTGCAACCAGCTGTCTAAACTAACCCCTGCACCAGCCCTGGACTCCTGACATCTCTGTTGAAAGGAATCCCTGTGCTCACAGATGATTTCTTCAAAATTTCTCAGGGCACGCCCTTCATCTAAAACATGACAACCAAGATCTTTCTGTAACACCCCTCTCTCTAAACCTGTAATAATCACTCACGTAGCATAATTAAAAACGTCTCGCAGCGGAAATTAACTTACCATTCTTCTCACCTGGGTGTCACATGCCATTACTCACCCATGTGAGCAACAAGGCAACCACATACTACATCTCCTATCCATAACCACTGTGATGATCCAGATATCTTACAACCACTAACTATACTAATCCAAATCAAATTTACAAGACAAGTGAGCATCTACTATTCCCCGTATACTTAAACTGGTTACATACTGATTATAAATCCTGTAAAATAGCAGTCCTCTCTACCCGAGCCCCGCACTCCGGCTTCTCGACCTGATCAACAACCTGTAATGTTTGGCCCAATAAAGGGCTTAGCAAACTTTGCTGGTATCTTAAATGTAATCTTAGATCCTTTGGATCACTTAGGTCATTTAGCCATCTTGATATTAGATTCATTACATGTTGTACCGGTTTACAGTTATAATAAAAAACTGTAAAAATCATGCTAAATACAGAACCATTCAATCAATACATTCACCATATTTCACAAAAAATAGTTGCATAAACAAAGGTATCGAATAAGTGCAATAAAGAGCAAAATCACTTCTATCGAACAGCGTTCATTTGTATGAATAATATTCGACCTTTAAGGCCCTAACAATTACTTCCATGTTTCCTCTTATTACCAGTTGGGCGTCATACTAGGACAACCCACATGTTACTCCGGATCATAAAACAATAACTGAAAACAATAACAACAATCACAACAACATCCACAACAACAACACATAACTACAAGTGCACATGACAAACAAGGCTTATCCTTAGTTCGTAGGGACCTTAATTACTTACTTTACAACCATTATTTACTTTACCATTCCTTTTCTTGTTTTACCACATCTTTAATTATTTTAACTTCTCTGGGCCCACATGCCCCTTCTTACTTTAACATTTCTGGGCCCACATGCCCTTACACCAGCGACGGTGCCTCCGACCAAGTAACCTTTGTCACCTGGATAACCTTGGGGTGGACCAATCGTCAGTCATCCCCTGTGATCACAATGCGCAACCAAGAACCTCTTGGATTCCTCACCAGTACCAACATTCTTTGTTTAACAATCTTCCTTTAACTTGATTCCATCACTTAACCTCAATGCCTAAGATTCAATTCTCGGGCCAACAATGATAGTAACTCGAATTTATTATGGACCTTTTAGGTCGTTAGGTTATACCTAGAAGGCATCTAGGTGATATTCATGTTCGAGACCCATGCTGTTGAGGCCGGTATAGCCGTGTCTCGCTCCTAAGTATTCTACTTAGATTAATGTGACAGTAATAACCGTCGTCCTGTATTAGGTAACAATCACATCACAACTACTCGTATATGTATGTTTATATAAGTCGAACTATAGTCGACATAGTATTAGTCTAATGGACGTTCGCGCATAACAATAATGCAACAGTGACGAGCAATATAATTCACACAAGCACACATGTAAATCATAGATATCGCTCTTAACAATTAAACACACAACATCTGGACTTCAGTAAGTCCTCAGGACTTTCAGACCACACAATTAACATACCGTACACCAATGACCAAGGATGTGCAAAACCCTATGCTCGTCTGGCGCCCTTGTCCGACGTAAGGTCTGGAATATTAACATCACCGCAAGTCAATTCTCATTACTTTCTAAATCCGGTATTTTCGAATAACGTTATAACCCCGACAGTTCAACCCTGGATTTCAACAGTTAATTGGTTCGGGTTTCGTTATGTAGTTCGTAGTATTCCGACTGTTGAGTTATGACTTATGTCATCCATTACTGATTTGTTAATCTTTCTATACTTTATCTAAACCATTGTATATCATAACTATACTTGTATACTCATGTTTATAACCAATTGTATAAATTAAATCTTGTTCATATATGTATATAAACATATAATCTATAGTTGCATGCATACATGCGATAATACTTTACAGTATTATTATTATTCCCCAACTCATTATTTTTATGTACTAATTAGCCAACTTGGCCTCTTTGGTCAAGTTAGTTTGACTTGGTCAAGCATGTTGACTTGACTAGTCTTGTAGACTTAATGTTGTATCTAAATATTTTAGTTTACAACATTCATTGTAATACATAATTATATAATTCATTCATCTTGTAATAAGTTACATTTAAACTTAATACTTTATAACTTATGGTTTGTAAATTATATTCATGTTATAAACTTCACCAATAATATTATATTGTTCTCAACCATACTATATACCCATTTACATATATATAAATATATAAGTTTCATGAATTATAAAACTCTTTTGTTAAATGTTACATCTTATCATTTTATGTAAGATGTTTATCCTCACTAGTTGTATTTTAATTATATAACTCATACTAAGATTCTTAACTTAATATTTTGTAACATTTATATTATACCCTAAAACTCCCAAAGTTTATTTAATATACACCTTAGTTAATAAATTCTCTTCATTCCTTATTATTTCATGTGAATATCCTTACTTATATTAATTCCTTTTAAATCACATTTATACTATATAATTGTTAGGGAAAATTCACGATATACCCTTGTTTTCTTTCATAATTCACAATATACCCCTGTGATTTTCGTAATTCAACTTTAAACATGCTTAAATGTTGTCCGAAATTGATGAAACTTTACATGGACGATGCTAAAGTGTTATATTTTGGTCCAATATCAAATTTGAAGTTTTTTAAGCTCACATGTGACCTGTGGGACCCAATGAATATGTGACTGTTCATTGGGTCCCACAGGTCACATGTGAGCTTAAAAAACTTCAAATTTGATACTGGACCAAAATATAACACTTTAGCATCGTCCACGTAAAGTTTCATCAATTTGGACAACATTTAAGCATGTTTAAAGTTGAATTACTAAAACCACAGGGGTATATTGTGAATTACGAAAGAAAACAGGGGTATCTCGTGAATTTTCCCTAATTGTTATAATACTTATAACATGGTAGACCATAGTCTAAAACTCATTTTCTTAATTCCCATGAATTCGCAACAGCCCATAATTTATATTAATTACAATTTCACCACAATACTTATATATAATGTTACCATTATATTAATATATCTTATATTATATCATTTCAATCTTGTAATTTGTATAACCTATGGTTATATATATATTTTATATAAACTACGAACAAACCCATGGTCTGTCCCTTATTATTTTCTCAGCCCTCAACTTTCCTTAAATTACCAAATTACCCCATATTTTATATAAACTTTGTATTATCTCATATAAACTATATATTAAACATATGTGTTTGTATAATTCCAATAAATACCCCAAAAATCACCAAAATTTACCAACAGCCCCCTACTCTGTTTTATTAAATAATTCCACCCAGAATTTTCGGTAATTACATTTCCACCCCAAATATTTTATATTTTTACAAATTAATACATAACTTAATATAAGTTGATAATTAAATCAATAAATCATCAAATTTGGTCAAAGTCTCTTATGTGGTCAATATTTGACTTCTTAACATGGTTTTGACCAAAATTTTCTGGTAATTACAATACTTACCCCAATTTTTCCCATAATTACAATTTTACCCCAAAACTTAATAAAATCTTATAAAATTCATTTAAACTCCTTTTAACCTCTAATTATTGGCTATAATTATATTTAGACCCCAAATTTCATTTTAATTATAGTTTCAACCCCAATATGTTCGGTAATATTATTTATTACCTTAAACTTAACTTAAACTTAACATAACATAAATTAAAATGGCCCAATGACATGGCCTTATTACAACCTTGAACTTGTAACATAAAATTAAATTTAAAGATCTTCAAAAACACTATAAATTCATGGCCTCACACTATAGTTTCCAATATTTACCAATTTTCCATATAATGTCTTAAATTTGAGAATTATGCTACTTAATTACTTAGATAATTTTACTAACTCATTTCTTAGTCAATTTAAGGTCAAGTATGACCATCCACCTTATTCAGTCATGGAAATTTATTTAGCAATTGTTTTGGAGCATATTAACATAATTAAAGTTGAGATTAAGGTGTTTTATACCTTGATTTAGCAATGGAAATTCCTTGTTTGGCCACAGAAACTTGGAGAGAAATTCCACAACTTCTTAAACATGTTTTGAACAACAAATGAAGATATGGTTAAGTTCTAAACTTGAACTAACCATAAGGATAATTACAAGTCATAAAAACAAGGTTTTTACCTTAGAATTTTCAAGCTTTTCCCAAGGGATTGTTGGCCCTATTTTTCAGAGGTATTAAAAGTGTTAAACCTAATCCAAATAAAATCCATAGTGGCGGATTAAATAGCACAAGAACAAGGCTAGAAAACTTACTCTTTGAAAACACCTAAAATGGTGTTTTAAGGTTGGATTTGGATAATCCTTGAAGATATTGATGATGTTACTGAATAAACATGATAAGGGGAATATAATAAGCCTAGGGAACCAAAGCATTCAACCGGATTTAAAGAAGAGAAGGGATTAGGTGCTTAAAGCACATTTTTACCTTAATAAGTGTTCTTACCTTAATTCTTCCTCTCCTTTGAGTTTAAAACGAATTTAGAGCTTCAAGTTGAACAATAGGTCGTGCTAGATGTGTGGGAGAAAGTGGTTTGAAGTTATATCAATGGAAGAGGGAAGAAAGATGAAGAAAATGGCATAAATCACCATTTTTGGAGTTTACCTTCACAAGAGAGGTTCTTCCTTGTTCATGGCTGTATGGATGCGTGAATGAGGAAGAAGAGGGGCTACAATTCAGGGCTCAATCGATTGGGAAGGATGGAGGTAAGTGGAATAGGTAGGTTAAGTGGTAGACACACTTTTATTATTTTATGTAAAGTATAACTTTTATGTATTTTAATGTAAAGGTAAAGGTATACCATTATGAGAAGATAAGTTAGGTAAAGTAAGGCTGGTGGAAAGCTGTGTATCCGGCTCCTACTTGGTCAATTTCATGGTCAATGGTCAATGTTGACCAACTTGCTCAACCGAGACCTGCTTTTGCATTTCTTGATTATTTTATTAATATTTTAATGTAAAAATTGTTAATATCTGGATTTAGAGTTACCAATGTGATATTCATGAGTATATATATTTATTAGAGTATTTATAGGTGTTTCATTGGGTTATATAGACCCAAAACACATTTCCGAGACATTCCCGGGACTTTTGGGACCTTTTGTGCTTTAAGCGTTTCTCCCGGGCATTTTGTGTATTCTTGTAAATCTAACTTGAGAATTATCTTTAGAATGATAATTAATGGTGGTAGGAACTCTAAGAATGATTTATTTAGGGTTTCGTGCCACTTCGGCATTCCCAGGCCTTTTCTAGGGTTTGTGGGGCCCGCATGGGTTCCTCCAGGCACTTTTCGCTTAATTGAAAATTTACTCCATGCCTTTTGTTTTAAATGATAATTAATGACTATCGGGTCATTTAGAAGGATGTATAATAGTCTAACTTGGCTTATAGGCCATTTCTTGCACTTTTTTAGGGTTTTTCGGCTCTAAGGGAGCTGTAACAATTCTCCTGAGCACTTTGCGTAATTTGGGAAATCTAACCTGGGACTTATGTTCTAAGGGTCATATCATGATCATTAGTTGACTTTTTATGAGTTTTATAGCTTATATAACTTGGTTAACCCAAGGTCCGGCTTAACGCACGTTTTTGACCTTAAGAAGTTTAGGTGCGTTTTTAACGCCTAAGTGTTTCTGTGCTTTCTTATGGTTTCATAATCCCCCAAATAAACCTTTAATTCCCATTATTTAATTATTTAATGGTTAGGGGTATTTCAGTCTTCCCCCTTAAAAAGACTTCGTCCCGAAGTCTCACCTTGATTAAGTTATATAATTACCCTTATAATCCCATAATGTATATATCTGTGTGATATATCACTTACACATAACATATTGTGCTTATATAGCACATAGCCATCACTTGTGACGTTAATTCAATCATATATGGATATAGGCGATCCATCAGCGCCATAATTCCTATCTGTTCTACTAACCCTGACAACCTCCCCAAGGTGTCCATATCATTCCACATTCCATTGTTCCATACCTAATGATTCACTTCGTATCTAAACGATACCATATGTAATCCGTCCATAAGATAACATCAATATACACATCACAATTATCATAAAAAGACACTACATAACTGTGTACATGCACATCATCCAAATAGGTATCTCATAGGATACATACATACAAGTGTATACTGCACAACAACCAAACAACGTATGCCTCGCATACAAACAAACTAACATCCTCTGCATATGAAATGAAAAAAACCTAGTGCACACACGTGCACAGCCAAGAGGCTCTACCCCCCTTAAAAAGGGTTACGACCCCGTACCCCACAAGTATACCACAACCGCCGAACAAGGAGCACAGGATACTTGGCTCTCCTAGAGTTCTCCAATTTCATGTGGTGTCTCCCGCCCTTTGAGTGGAGTCTCCCGTATCAGAGAGATGGGTATGATTCTAGTCACTCGGCTCTAAGAGAAAATATACCAAGGGTGAGGCGTGTACTTTTTCAGTCAAAGGCGTGGAGTACTTTGTGTGCTCTCCCTAACACGTTCTAAGGGGCCCACTCACTCCGTATTGAGGTGCAGACCCACAAACCTAGGGCTTAGTTTGCCCTTTTCATTCCTATTGATGTGTTATAAATTATTTATTAGCAGTAAGTTGTTGCTGACTTCGTTCCAATATGACAGTGTTATTCACGGTCTTTTCTTCATTTGGGACAAAGGTATCTTAATCGGCGCGGTAATATCGATTATATGTGTGCGCGATCAAATCTAACTCGTATGTCTATCCTGATGTTGTGGATTACTAGCGCATATGCGCGGAATATATTAGCAAGTGTTATTGTCTTCACTCATTAGTTTTTAGTTGAGGTGAAATATGACGTTTTCCATTCCGTGTCTCCATGTTGTTTTGCTCCGGAGTAATACGTTAATCGTGATGTTTGTTATATACTTCTTATTATCATATACTGTATTGTTCATGTGTTAGTTTAATAACGACATTCATATTGTTCGTTCCGCTCTTGCTGGGAACATCCTGGTTGGATTTATATTGTGTTCTGCATCTTTCGCATCCCATATGGGTATGCTTTTGGCAGTTGAGGCATTCGTCCCCTGATATATTTCATATGTTTCGTATTTCTTATGTTGTTCCACTAGGAATGTGATTGTGCATTTATAATTTCCTGAGTAGTTTATAGTGTTGGATATTGGATTTATTTTGAAGTGTATCCTTACGTGGTCTAGGCTATTGTGTAGCCTGCCTTCAATTTGTTCATTTGAGTTGAATGTGAGTTTCGCTTGTCTTTGTTTGCCAATGTATTCGTTGCAATGGCTGTTAATAACGGTCACGTTTATGCACACCATCTTGTAGTCGATTCGACTGTTATAAATTACTGTTACCTTGTTTGATAGTTTAGGGCATCCGCTAGTGTGCTAGCTTTGCCTTTCTTTTATTTATACATTGGTGTGCTTATGTTTGGTTCCTTTTTTGGTGTGAACATGTTGTTGCCCTTAATTGGGCATACGTGATTGTTATATCATCTGATATTGTCTTGTATAGTTCCTGTTTGGAGAGTAGTTCTCTTTATGCCCCACTTACGGGTGATGATTTCAACCATTAAGTAGTTTCTTTCAAGCATTATGGTTGTATTAATGCAGACAACCCTTGAATCTTTTTAGGTGTTGTACATTTACTTACTTTCGGGAGGTTTCTCTTTTTTTGACTTCATTCGCTTAGTTGGAACTCTTATTGTTAATTTATTCGAGTTAGTTATTTATATTGGTCTAGATTTACATCTTTGACCTTGGTATGGAGTCGACTACTTCTCGTGTTCCTTGCACTACATGTCTACATGCCTGGGGTATCTTACTGATACATTATTACTGACCTGAGTAACTTATAAATAAGCCTGTTTGGCCCACAGACTCCTATTAGAGTGTGGTCAATCTACGTCTCATTTGTATATTTGTAATGTTAGTCACACGGTCACGTGAGGTATTATGTTGTTAATCTCTTTTTACTTGGTATTGGGGAATGTCCCCTGCCCAATGGGTATGGTTATGTATCTCGCATTAGATGTGTGTTTGAGATAATTCACCCTAATGGTGGGATTTATATTGTAATGGTATAAGGTGGTTTACTCCTCTGCCATTGGTTTCGTTGTTGACATAAGTTCGCTGATGTTTTAAGGGAATTACGACCTCTTGCATTGGCAAGTCATTGTTGGTCTATTGGTTAATAAGTTCTCATTGGAGTGATTTTGTGCACTGCGTCCAATTTACTGTTATCTGTGTACTTGTGTGTGGTTTAGCGCTAGTTGATTGTTTCAAGCTCTTGTATTTGTGTAGGTTATTTACGTTTCTTATAGCACTTACTTTTTAATGTTTCTAACTTTACTCCTGGGTTACATTATTTAGTGTAGTTTCGGACTTCAAGGCGAGGATTCGCGTTCTGTTCTTTTATGGAAGTCCTTATTGTAATCTGGTTTTAACCAGTTCTTGTTACTTATCATGACACGTTAAGTGTTATTGTTCTTGTGGTATTATATATATGTTGGGAGGTAGTCAGAGGCGGTACAATCGCTCTCCTGGTCTCGTGTCCTTATAGTGGTATATTAGGTACCTTCATTTAGATTCGTGCCTTTACCGTGTTTAGGCTCATCGACTTGTATCATTGTTTAGGCTATTGCCATCGTTTAACTTATTTTATTATTAATACTATTATTGACAGTCGTCATGTTAGTAGACGACATGTCCTAAGCACATACTCATTTTTGTCACCTATTGTATGGCGGGGCACCAATGGCGGCAGCCCTCTCCTTAATGTGGGAACTCTATCCAATGATCAGTGTGACCAAATGGAATAACAATTATAAACATTTTTATCTTGACATTTGTTCGTTCTTCGTTGGTTATAGTAATCCTTCGTGAAGGTAGTACTTTGGGTGTTAATTGGCTAGATATTCGACACCGATTACGTTTACGGGTGTGATCGGTTTAGGTAGTAACCGTGTTGCGGTATAATGTTCAATCTTGGTCCTGTTGAGGATTACATGTTCTTTCTTTTCTAGATGTCTCTCGTATGTTGGCGTATGCCGTTATGGGTATCGAATTGCCCCTGATTATCTCTCGATCATTCTTTCTTACACAATTCTCTATATATTTGGGAGTGAGCTGTTATTCTCGTGTATTTACACTTGGTACCTCATTTATTAAATTGGATGGTGGAGCATTCAGGAAATGTTACAAAGTTCCTCATAAGGTCGTGTCGGTCCTAAGAACTCAACACTTATCACTGTAATGATTGGCGTTTAATGCCGGTATATGTTTATGGTGTTTGGCTTGTAAGCCGATGTTAATGATTTATTAATGTTTAACTGGTGTAATTGTTATAGGCTTGTGTATGCCCTTTGGTTGTAATGGTCGGACTCATCAGGTCCTTCCGAGGTTTGTAGGCCTCAAGTTTTAGGAGTTTTGTGACTCTATTTGTGATAGGTTGTAGTCGAATTTGTACGAGTTTTGTACGTACAATTGGTGATTACCGGTAGTCACGGTATTATGCCCTGTAGTCTACACGGTCTTGTAGGATTCGACAGTTGTTGCAGCACTTGCAGTGGCAAGTGCGCGAGGTCGACGGAATTGTTAATATATTGATCGTTATAGCGCTTGCTGTAGCAAGCGCGCCATACAGGATGAGTTATTGGTTTCGCTTGTCGTGTATATATGTATATATTTTTTGTAGTCGTTTTAGACTTGTTTTTCTATTCCTCACTTTTCTGGGCACTCATCGGTGTTTTCCTGAATGGGAGGAATTCTTCGTCTCCTTGGCGCTTTTCACCACATTGTCTCTACAGGCGACATTAGAAGTATGGGCAGCGGCGGGTGGGCTACTACTGCTGTTTTCCCAGGGTGTTCTCCTAACAAGTTAGAGTGTCTGTTGTCGTCTCATCGTTATTCGAAATTGTAGGACCTCCTTTATTCCCTGTCATGCCTCGCCCTATGTGGTTTTTACCCATGCTCGACATCTGTAGTGCAGAATGTCGTATTACTACACAGTAATTTACCGTTCACTACCAGTGGATATTGAATTGCCTTTAAGGCTAGTATATCACACGATTCACGTTACTAAACATAACTTGTTCAAGACGAAGACGTCTCGTACCTCACAAACGTTTCCCGTATTCCCCAAGTCCTAAGCTTACTGTCTATATCCTAATATATCGTCATCAAAGCGGAGTACCGCTCTGATACCACTTTTTGTAACACCCCTCTCTCTAAACCTGTAATAATCACTAACGTAGCATAATTAAAAACGTCTCGCAGCAGAAATTAACTTACCATTCTTCTCACCTGGGTATCACATGCCGTTACTCACCCATGTGAGCAACAAGGCAACCACATACTACATCTCCTATCCATAACCATTGTGATGATCGAGATATCTTACATCCACTAACTATACTAATCCAAATCAAATTTACAAGACAAGTGAGCATCTACTATTCCCCGTATACTTACAACTGATTACATACCGATTATAAATCCTGTAAAATAGCAGTCCTCTCTACCCGAGTCCCGCACTCTGGCTTCTCGACCTGATCAACAACATGTAATGTTTGGCCCAATAAAGGGCTCAGCAAACTTTGCTGGTATGTTAAATGTAATCCTAGATCCTTTGGATCACTTAGGTCATAAGTATATCATCTTTGCAATCTGGGATTGGATTGATCAACTGCACGGGCTAGGGCATACTTTCAAGATCAGAATTATAAGGTATGTTATCATGACACCTGAATGTCCCTAGGGTTTCCTTGCGTTTACGCGATTGTTTGTACGAGTGACAAGATGATATGGATGTTAATTTAACAATATGATTGTACTTGCATGTGATGTGTTACAATGTTGGAATGCTATGCAATTTTGTGTCTCAAACATTTATGTAAACTTACATAAAATAAGTAATACTATATACTATATGGTATGAAAAAACTTGTGAAACGATAATCAAGTAAAGTGTTGTGCATTTACTATATAACGAATACATAAATATATGCAAAAAGTAGGTAAGTGCACCTAATCGATGTAGTACAAAGAGTTTCCTATCCACATGGAAATTGGTCCTATCTTCCTAGTCTCAGTAATTAGTGATTGAAACGAAAAACAGTAAAGTGTGGGGGGGGGGGTTAACCGGCGGTAAGCTTGGTTATGTTGGATAAACAGTATAAAAGAAAAACAATCAAATTAAAGATGATAATTTGTCAATTGGGGTGAAAGAGTACTTTGGGATTTTGGAGATCACCTAAACCTCCTAACCATGCTAGTAATTCCATAACACTAAAGCTATCTTCTAGAACAAGAATAATAGCCCACTAAACCAAAGATGAGCTAAAACCTATTTAGTAAATGTTAGCCTTCAAAACCAATTAGGGTTAAATTCACTAAATAGCATTAAGCACAAGTTCTAGGTAAAAGCTCCAAATTATACCCACTAACCCTAGAGGTATAAATTAGGGTTTCTCTCTCAAATTGGTCACAAACCTTAACTAAAAACCAAATTGTGCAAATAGTTCTCCACAAATGCAATAAGGATCAATTTAATAGCATTGAATGAATATCAAGAGAGGAACCAACTATATTAAAGCATAGTGAAATTTACAAACATAGTTAGGGATTTAGGTCAAAAATCCATCCCAAAGCACAATGGAGTCTACTGTAGCATCGAAGGAGAAAAGACAACAAAAGAGAGAGAGAGAGAGAGAGAGAGAGAGAGTTAACCATTAATGAGGTTGGTGAGCTTTAATGAAGGTGAGTGGTCTTTCTCCCCCTTATTCTCTTCTTCTTTATCGCCTCTAGTTCTGCTTTCTTTTTCTGTTAGGCGTGACGGGGGCGTGAAATTGAAGAATGAGAAAATTTTCTCATTTCCTGCCTTTTGGCTAATTTGGGGGCACGTGTGACTGTGTGGTCCGGGTTTGCGTTCGGCTAATTAACCCGGACCACAATGACGTGGTTAATTCATGCACGTACGATGACTGGTCCAGGTATATCACCCGGACACATACCCGGACCAGAGTTAAAAATGGATGGAGACTACAACATAGGTTGGTTTGGGTTATAAACTTAGGGTAAACCCGGACCATGCTCAAAACTTGGCAGAGACTTCAATGGAGGATTGGTCGAGATTTGTAAACTCGGACGCAAACCCGGACTAGGGTGAAAAGTTGGCAGAAACTTCAGTGAGGGATGGTCCAAATTCATATACCCAGACATAAACCAAGGCCAGGGTGAAATGTTGGCAAAATCTTCAGCAAAGGTTGGTCCGGGTTTGAAAAACCCGGACACAGAACCACACCATGCAAGATATGCATCAGAATGTAAGTTTGTCTCCCGTTTGGTTCCGTCTTGGTCTCCAGCCTCGTGACACGCATCCTGAAATCTCGTTTAAGCATCTGAATAGCTCCTTATCATCACTCTATCGTGCTCCAATGAGCTTTTACCTAAATTACAATAAAAATGTATAAGGTCACTAATAATTACCAAATACTCTATGAAGTGGTGAAAATAGTTGTTGGAGTATGAAGGCGTTGCTGAGATAGTCAACCAGATCAAACGAGTCAATCACACTTCTCAAAACAAGACAGAGTCAGTCAACCTTGAAAGATTGAATGAGTCTCTCTGTCCTTACCGAAAGAGCGAGAGAGTCCATCCATGTGAATTCACCAATCAGTTACGAAATTCAAGGAGCAACATCCACTAAACCATAACAGTCATCAACTATCATCCTTGGGCCGAAATTCATGCAAAATGTGAGCAAAATCCAAAGGCATGACTTTCTGATAATTCGAGAGAGTCTGTCGGTCAGTTGCGAAAATTAAGAAGCAAGTACAGCAACTACATTGACTTACAACGGTCATCAACGTTCAGACTTGGGCAAAATTCTCTCAACATGGCACTAATCAGAAGACTTGGCTCCAGCTTATGAAATTTGGCTCCAGCTTCCGAAATTCAAGGAAAGAGTCGTTGGTCCCTGAAATTTCAGAAACAGACTCTCTCCAACGTTCAGATCCAAACAACTATATAAGAGACTTGTCATTTAGTTTCTTATGGCAGCTTTCCAGAGAGAATTATTCAGAACATTAGCCATCTTGATATTAGATTCATTACATGCTGTACCGGTTTACAGTTATAATAAAATACTGTAAAAATCATGCTAAATACAGAACCATTCAATCAATACATTCACCACATTTCACAAACAACAGTTGCATAAACGAACGTATCGAATAAGTGCAATAAAGAGCAAAATCGCTTCTATCGAACAGTGTTCATTTGTATGAATAATATTCGACCTTTAAGGCCCTAACAATTACTTCCATGTTTCCTCTTATTACCAGTTGGGCGTCATATTAGGACAACCCACATGTTACTCCGGTTCATAAAACAATAACTGAAAACAATAACAACAATCACAACAACATCCACAACAGCAACACATAACCACAAGTGCACATGACAAACAAGGCTTATCCTTAGTTCGTAGGGACCTTAATTACATACTTTACAATCATTATTTACTTTACCATTCCTTTTCTTGTTTTACCACATCTTTACTTATTTTAACTTCTCTGGGCCCACATGCCCCTTCTTACTTTAACATTTCTGGGCCCACATGCCCTTACACCAGCGGCGGTGCCTCCGACCAAGTAACCTTTGTCACCTGGATAACCTTGGGGTGGAACAATCGTCAGTCATCCCCTGTGATCACAATGCGCAACCAAGAACCTCTTGGATTCCTCACCAGTACCAACATTCTTTGTTTAACAATCTTCCTTTAACTTGATTCCATTACTTAACCTCAATGCCTAAGATTCAATTCTCGGGCCAACAATGATAGTAACTCGAATTTATTATGGACCTTTTAGGTCGTTATGTTATACCTAGAAGTCATCTAGGTGATATTCATGTTCGAGACCCATGTTGTTGAGGCCGGTATAGCCGTGTCTTGCTCCTAAGTATTCTACTTAGATTATTGTGACAGTAATAACCGTCGTCCAGTATTAAGTAACAATCACATCATAACTACTCGTATATGTATGTTTATATAAGTCGAACTATAGTCGACATAGTATTAGTCCAATGGACGTTCGCGCATAATAATAATGCAACAGTGACGAGCAATATAATTCACACAAGCACACACGTAAATCACAGATATCGCTCTTAACAATTAAACACACAACATCTGGACTTCAGTAAGTCCTCAGGACTTTCAGACCACACAATTAACATACCGTACACCAATGACCTAAGATGCACAAAACCCTATGCTCGTCTGGCGCCCTTGTCCGACGTAAGGTCTGGAATATTAACATCACCGCAAGTCAATTCTCATTACTTTCTAAATCCGGTATTTCCGAATAACGTTATAACCCCGACAGTTCAACCCTGGATTTCAACAGTTAATTGGTTCGGGTTTCGTTATGTAGTTCGTAGTATTCCGACTGTTGAGTTATGACTCATGTCATCCATTACTGATTTGTTAATCTTTCTATACTTTATCTAAACCATTGTATATCATAACTATACTTGTATACTCATGTTTATAACCAATTGTATAAATTAAATCTTGTTCATATATGTATATAAACATATAATCTATAGTTGCATGCATACATGCGATAATACTTTACAGTATTATTATTATTCCCCAACTCATTATTTTTATGTACTAATTAGCCAACTTGGCCTCTTTGGTCAAGTTAGTTTGACTTGGTCAAGCATGTTGACTTGACTAGTCTTGTAGACTTAAATGTTGTATCTAAATATTTTAGTTTACAACATTCATTGTAATACATTGAATTATATAATTCATTCATCTTGTAATAAGTTACATTTAAACTTAATACTTTATAACTTATGGTTTGTAAATTATATTCATGTTATAAACTTCACCAATAATATTATATTGTTCTCAACCATACTATATACCCATTTACATATATATAAATATATAAGTTTCATGAATTATAAAACTCTTTTGTTAAATGTTACATCTTATCATTTTATGTAAGATGTTTATCCTCACTAGTTGTATTTTAATTATATAACTCGTACTAAGATTCTTAACTTAATATTTTGTAACATTTATATTATACCCTAAAACTCCCAAAGTTTATTTAATATACACCATAGTTACTAAATTCCCTTCATTCCTTATTATTTCATGTCAATATCCTTACTTATATTAATTCCTTTTAAATCACATTTATACTATATAATTGTTATAATACTTATAACATGGTAGACCATAGTCTAAAAATCATTTTCTTAATTCCCATGAATTCGCAACAGCCCATAATTTATATTTAATTACAATTTCACCACAATACTTATATATAATGTTACCATTATATTAATATATCTTATATTATATCATTTCAATCTTGTAATTTGTATAACCTATGGTTATATATATATTTTTATAAACTACGAACAGACCCATGGTCTGTCCCTTATTATTTTTTCAGCCCTCAACTTTCCTTAAATTACCAAATGATCCCATATTTTATATAAACTTTGTATTATCTCATATAAACTATATATTAAACATATGTGTTTGTATAATTCCAATAAATACCCCAAAAATCACCAAAATTTACCAACAGCCCCCTAATCTGTTTTATTAAATAATTCCACCCAGAATTTTTGGTAATTACACTTCCACCCCAAATATTTTATATTTTTTAAAAATTTATACATAACTTAATATAAGTTGATAATTAAATCAATAAATCATCAAATTTGGTCAAAGTCTCTTATGTGGTCAATATTTGACTTCTTAACATGGTTTTGACCACAATTTTCTGGTAATTACAATACTTACCCCAAATTTTCCCAAAATTACAATTTTACCCCAAAACTTAATAAAATCTTATAAAATTCATTTAAACTCCTTTTAACCTCTAATTCTTGGCTATAATTATATTTAGACCCCAAATTTAATTTTAATTATAGTTTCAACCCCAATATGTTCGGTAATATTATTTATTATCTTAAACTTAACTTAAACTTAACATAACATAAATTAAAATGGCCTAATTACATGACCTTATTACAACCTTGAACTTGTAACATAAAATTAAATTTAAAGATCTTCAAAAACACTATAAATTCACGGCCTCACACTATAGTTTCCAATATTTACCAATTTTCTACATAAAATCTTAAATTTGACAATTATGCTACTTAATTACTTAGATAATTTTACTAACTCATTTCTTAGTCAATTTAAGGTCAATTATGACCATCCCCCTTATTCACTCACGGCAATTTATTTAGCAATGGTTTAGGAGCATATTAACATAATTAAGGTTGAGATTAAGGTGTTTTATACCTTGATTTAGCCATGGAAATTCCTTGTTTGGCCACGGAAACTTGGAGGGAAATTCCACAACTTCTTAAACATTTTTTGAACAACAAATGAAGATATGGTTAAGTTCTAAACTTGAACTAACCATAAGAATAATTACAAGTCATAAAAACAAGGTTTTTACCTTAGAATTTTCAAGCTCTTCCCAAGGGATTTTCGGCCCTATTTTTCAGAGGTATTAAGAGTGTTAAACCTACTCCAAATAAAAGCTAAAGTGGCGGATTAAATAGCACAAGAACAAGGCTAGAAAACTTACTCTTTAAAAACACCTAAAATGGTGTTTTAAGGTTGGATTTGGCTAATCCTTGAAGATATTGATGATGTTACTGAATAAACATGATAAGGAGAAGATAATAAGTCTAGGGAACCAAAGAATTCAACCGGATTTAAAGAAGAAAATGTATTAGGTGCTTAAAGCATATTTTTACCTTAATAAGTGTTCTTACCTTACTTCTTCCTTTCCTTTGAGATTCAAGTTGAACAATAGGTCATGCTAGATGTGTGGGAGAAAGTGGCTTGAAGTTATATCAATGGAAGAGGAAAGAAAGATGAAGAAAATGGCATAAATCACCATTTTTGGAGTTTACCTTCACAAGAGAGGTTCTCCCTTGTTCATGGCTGTATGGATGCATGAATGAGGAAGAAGAGGGGCAAAAATTCAGGGCTCAATCGATTGGGAATGATGGAGGTAAGTGGAATAGGTAGGTTAAGTGGTAGACACACTTTTATTATTTTATGTAAAGTATAACTTTTATGTATTTTAATGTAAAGGTAAAGGTATACCATTATGAGAAGATATGTTAGGTAAAGTAAGGCTGATGGAACGCTGTGTGGCCGGCTCCTAATTGGTCAATTTCGTGGTCAATGGTCAATGTTGACCAACTTGGTCAACCAAGACCTGATTTTGCATTTTTTGATTATTTTATTAATATTTTAATGTAAAAATTGTAAATCTCTGGATTTAGAGTTACCAATGTGATATTCATGAGTATATATATTTATTAGAGTATTTATAGGTGTTTCATTGTGAAATACCCCAAATCTAATTATTACCCTAAAACTGTTAAATAATGAAGAATTGATCTAGAAACAGATCATTTTAGTTACGCATGCTAATTTATGCATGCAAACGTTACGTAAATTAATATTACACGTGCGCATGCAAACTCATGCACGCAAACGCTTACGTAAAAATAGTCGTTTTACCATAAACGCTAACAGGCGTAATTTACAAACGTCGTAACAAACTCGTACAAACGTTTATGTACGTTTATTAACAAGGATTAAACTCCTTACATAACGAGCTCGATAAAGAGAGCGACAACAAGGAAAGATTAATACGAACGTTTATACAACTTATAACACGACAACGTTCGATCCGCGAACGTTAATACAATGTCATCTACACGTATGCATATAAACGCTTACGTACGAACACTAACGGGCATTAAACCCCTTACGAAACAAGCTCAACTAGGAGAGCGTCATTTAGGAAAAATATATACGAGCGTTTATACGACTTGGTACACAATAACGTTCACTGTAAAAACGCGAAAAATACTAACGAGCAACATAAATACTTTACGATTGCCTAAGCATTTATGAATGCTAAAATAAATTGATATACACATTTGAACAATGTAACAACTTATGTTACATAATCTTAATACTTGATATATATCATAAATACATAAGAAATGTTATAACAATACATATAACACAAAGTTTATAAGTTAAAATCTGCACTACATGTGCCGGTTTTATATGCCATTTTTGGGCATGTCTTTACACACTTTGACTTAGTAAAATGATTAACTACCCAATGAACTTATATTATACATGAGTATACAATTATACAGCAAGAATAAATCTACCTACATACATATGTACTACCGGTAACATACTCACTCAATGAAATAAGGAAAAACGGTAGTATACTTCATATACTAGTGGTAGTATATATGTGTTTACGTAACCAAAAAAAAAGGGAGAACCTACAGCATGTACGCATACATGCATATCTATTCAAACAAAATAAAACCTGTAGCAATAACGTTAATACATTTGCCTATAATCAAGCAAAAGGAACCTGTAGCTAACTTTGTAAATTAACGGTAACATAGCTTATAGTTAGCAATCAAAAAACTGTAACCAATTACCACCAAATTGACGTAGTACTCTAAGTTTTTAATGAAGCAAAAACATGTACTAAACACTATATATTTAATGATAGTCATGCACACTCAATTACCAAACCAAAACGTGTAGTAACATACGGTAATAAAATAGCTTATGATCAAGCGGAAAAAAACTGTAGCAATCATCAAGTCTGTACTATATACAAATCGGTAATAATCACTTAGTGTGGTGCTTAGGTGTTAACAATTAACAAAAAAAAAATTATGTAGCAACCAACCTATGTCTACGTAAGTACTAGTCTCTAATTGGCATAAAATCGGTAGGTTTTGACAATGACAAAATCGGTAGTAATCACATGTAGTAGCATAGTGGGCATGTGTTGATGATTGACAAGAAAATCTGTAGCAATTCTATAAGATAAAGGTAGTACACTTGCACCCTTAATTAACAAAAAGAAATCAGCACTAAACTACATGATTAATGTGAAGCATAAGTGCTAGCAATTAACAAAAAAAAACTGCACTAGCATTATAGGTTTAACGTGGGTGAATTCCACTACCCATTAATCAAGTCAACCTATACAAATCAACTTATATTAATCAACATATATTAGTCATCCAAATTCATGTGGTGCTGGTGCTAGTAGTTAGCAAAGACAATTTGTTACCTTTTTGACATTATAAATCGGTCATGCATGACATATAAGACATGGTTTAGTTGTCTTATTTAACATGTAAACTTTATGAGGCATCCTTCCACATGTTATAGAATATATTGACAAAATAATACTAGTCCAAACTAGCCCCATGTTACCGAAAAACTGCACCAAAGGGGAGATAAGATTAGCATATATAAACCATGAAATAAATGCTATAAAGTGGATCTAGACCTTGGATAACATTATGTTATATTAGGACAACAAAATGTCAAAGAAGGAGGCTCCCTTTCCAGCTCCCTTGCGTGAATCTACAAGGAGGAAAGCAGCACCATTCAACATTATTAATTCAAAAGCAATACATTAATCAATACCTTACCTAACTGTAGACACCAAAATTCTCACCCGTCTTAATTGAAACAAAAATGCAAAAAAACATGCTCCTAGAAGCAAGGCGGTCGTCCCGTTTTCAAACAAAGGATTTTCCTTTGCCGAGCTTTTAAATCTCATGATTCTATGGGAAAGGAAGCGCGAGCCTTTTATCGTAATCCGTTTTAACCTACTCCATTTCGTGTACATATTTTGTTGCTTTTGTTTTAAAACATTTCACGTTTTTGTCATTACCTTGTTTTATTTTACGTGTTCGATCGATTTATACTTATTTGTTATTTCTTTTTGACTTTCTCCGTTTTATCATCAATATTTTTACTATCATTTTGTGTGTCCTTTTACTACCATTATTTTCTATTTACTTCGAGTGTTTTATCTTCATTACGAGCTTTAATTTTCATCATTTCATGTACGTATGCTTTTCTTTTATTTATATTTCCTTACGTTTTGAATCTTATTTTTAATTGTATTACATACTTTCATGTCATCAGATTAATCATCTCATTTTATTGTATACCTTCCTTTGGATTCGTCGTATTTTTTTTAGGAAAGTTATCCAGTAAATTTTAGAGCGTTTGTATTATTTCTCTCATGTATATATAGGAATTTGACTAGCTTAACCGGTTAAAGTACTCGTATATAACTCGTGAGTTTCGGGTTCGATTCTTGGCGTGAACAAAAGCATTTCCTTTATTCCGCTTCAGCCCGCAACTTGGTTCTTTTTTATTTCGTGGCTTCATTTAACGAGTTCCGTCATAGCTTAACCGTAGAAGCATGCACGGGGTACGCAAGAGGTCGCGAGTTCGAGACTGGGGAGCTGCTAAAACCCGTTTTTGCTTCTTCTACCCTCCCTGTCCGATTTTTACCTCAGATAAGGCCCATTTCCCTTGTCAGCCCAAATAAAAATCAGTCCATAAGCCCATGACTCAACAAAAACCCTAACTTGGACATCTGCTTACTCTCTCCTTCATTATAAAAAATCAAAAAAACCCTACAGTATTCTCCACGTTTTTCCTCGACATCAATCCCGATTCCCATATTCCATTCTCCCTGTCTGTTCGTTGCTTTTCGATTTCAAAAACCGGAGAAGCAAAAACCCAGACCCGACCTCTCCCTCTTCCTCGAAGAGCTACCATTTCCCCCTCTCGAAGCTTCATCCCGTCAGCCGATACCGCCCGTTTACTTCGTATTTCGATTTCGTTTACAACCGGCAGAGTAAGTTTCATCCTAACCCATTTCGTTCTGCATGTTTCCCCTCTCATAACTCCTCCTCTTCGATTTTTGCCAAATGAACCGAATCGGCAATGGCTCTACGGGTGTGAGGAATGTGGTTCTCCGGAAGCTAATTTCCGACGTTAATACCAACTCCACACTCCAGACCTCGTTTCCTTTCCTCTTGTTTCGAAAACGTCAAGATCTTCATCGTCCTTGCTTTATTTCGTTTTCGACTGCAAATGAATGCCAAGTCTATTATAGATTTTGGTTTCATTAAGCTCATAAACCAGTCGAATACCCCTTTTACCATTGTGTCGTTTATGTGAATACGCTATCAAGAATACCGGGACTCAAAATGGTCTACGGGTTCGACAATTGCAGAAGATTGCATTGTAAGCCTATCCCTGCATTCCTGAAACATCGGGTGTTCCGCCTCTGCTTTACATCTTCGTTTTGAGTTATGCTCGTATACCGACGAATTCAGATTTTAGTCTAACCCTCTGTTTGTTAATACGTGTTCTGCAAAAATACATGGAGAGTATATTTGCTTCATTTTGTCTTCATTTTCAATGCGCAAGTGTTTAATCATCTCTGTCAAGTCGCTTTCTATTTTATGAGACACGTCGCGTTGAATACTAAACCCAGCATGGGTCTGTGGGTTCACGAGGACAAAGGAAGACAAAGCTGAAAATCTTGTAGTCTTATGCTCCACAGGTAGTATTACCATGTCTGTTCGCAGTTGAATTCATAGGAAGGTTATGGTTCTGGTTAATGATGTTTTGTTTCTGGTGAAAGTTCCATATCTGGGTTACTACTGCAATGGTATTCTTGGATGATTCGAGATTTGGTTCACAGATGTTCTGTCCCCTTCAAGTTACACTTCCTGATGTTTTACTTCACAAGTTGTTTTTGTCTGAGTATATTGATTAGTTGCAAGTCGCATTAGAATCACTGGCAGGCAATTGCTGGTCGCATGGGAGACTTCCTTTGTCTCCAACTCTGGTATTTATCCTTTAACCCAAGAAGATTTGCGCCCTCTGTTCATTGATTGGTGTGGTGGTTTGAGCAGCGCATCTGGTATCTCTGTATATGCTTTGGCTAATCTAATGTTTGATAGAATGAAATGGTCCTGATGATGAGAAGGTGTGTTCGTATTTCATGTTTCTGAAATAGGGGTTTCTCTGTGTGATTACTGGTTAATGGTCATTGATGGTCATTCAACCCTGCCCCTAGATACCTCTCTGTCTGTTTTAAATCAGTCCATAGGGATGTGGGAATAACCAAAGTAACAAGATGTGAGAATTTCAGTTTAATCGGGCCTGATAATTGAGTTTAACGGCAGTGGATTTTATTTCCTTCAGTTTAAGTTCGTTTTTTAACAAGCAGTAGAAATGTGTGAATGAAACAAACTGTTTAGTGACTTAGTCTAAGCTCGTTAATGTTTGATTTTGATGGGCTCAGATTCTTATGAATATTGCAGAATGACCACCTGTTCTCTGTTTCTTTGAGTTTGGCTGTTGACATCACTAATACTGTTTTATTGCTCACCTAGTTCTACTATGTGCTCGGTGTGCATCACTTTAGTTCTTTCTTAATTCTTCTCCCCTTTGATTATTTACATTATATCATACGTGTATATACCTGGTATGTTATACGCTCTACTTTAATTCATTGTATTTTATATTGGTTTGTTTTTTAAACCCTAGATAGCCCCTTAGGTCACCCCTTTTCCTTTTAATCAAAGTCTTGGATGGTACCCCACAACTAGCTTATTTCTGATTTGCTTTGTGGGGAACAATATCATCCAAAACTTTGAAAATCTTTTAAGCCTTGAGGGTACCCCACAGCTAGCTTATTTCTGATTTGCTTTGTGGGGAACAATACCCTCCAAACTTTTAAAGCCTATCCCAAACCACCCCTTAATTTCATTAAAAAACTTTACCAAAAAAATGAATAAACTCAAATCCAAATGCAAATTCAATTTCAGTTTGGCCCAATCTTCAATCTGGCCCAAAACAACAATCTAGCCCAAACCCTAGTCAGCCCAAATCAAAAGGTCACTCCAAGGCCCAATTCAAAAACCCATTTCAGCCCAAATCAAAAATACTCTCAGGCCCAATTCAAAAACCCATTCAGCCCAAATCAAAAAGCCACTCTCAGGCCTAATTCAAATCACACTTCAGCCCAAAATCAAAAGTCCACTTTTGCTTAAACCAAAGGCCGGCCCAATCAGGCCCCAAAAGCTCAAACAAGGCCTAATTCGGCCCAAAAACCCAAACATGGCCCAAAATCCCAAACAAGGCCCAATTGAGCCCAAAAATCAATAAACCCCATCTTTGGCCCATAAGGCCCAATTCAGTCCACTTTCTAAGGTCCCACTTTGTTCCACATTTCAAGACCCCATTTCGGCCCAACATTCCAAGGCCCAATTTGGCCCACTTTTCCAAGGCCCAAACATGGCCCATCAGTTCAAATTTGGCACACAATCAATCCAAAAACCGATTCAATCCCATCTCAAATTCAAATCCAAAATCCATTCAATTCAACCTAAATTCAACCCGACTTGTAAATTCCAATTCGATTCAAAACTTCATTCAATCATTCATTCATTCAAAAATTCAATCCAATTCAATTCTCATCCAATTAAATTCAAATCGAATTCAAATTCAATTCCAATTCAAATTCAATTCCATCCAGTTACAATTCAATTCCACTTCAATCTCGATTTAATCTCAATTCCAATTCAAATTCAATTCCAAATCAATTCTAATTCAATTTTCAAATTCATTTTCAATTTCAAATCCATTCCAATTTCTCCTACACTCCAAATGTCTTATAGACCCGAGCGTCTCACAGACTTTGTCAATCCAATGATTCGAATGTCTCACAGACCTGATTGTCTCACAGACCCTAGCGTCTCACAGATCCATGCGTCTCACAGACTTCGACATCCTAAGATTTCAAACGTCTCACAGACCCGAGCGTCTCACAGACTAGCATCCTAAACCCGAAACATCAAAACTTCCAAAACCCAATTAACTTGAACTACGTAAGGTCTGATCTCAACAGGGAGTTGAGTACGTAGGCAACCCACACAGGGTGCGACCCCGTTCAAAACAAAAAACCCTTTTCCCTCTCTAGGGTGGCTCTCATATCTCTCAAAACACACAAACCTTCTTCGGCTCCCACAAACTACAAACCATCAGGCTCCAAGTCTTGTCTATTCACTCAACCTCAGACTTTCCCAAATCTTCATTCTATACTCATCTGAATTCCCCAATTCCCTCTTCTAGGCGTTGGCTTGGCAGAAAAGCTCGCCTCATCCATTCTCTCTCTTCTCATCCTAATCCTATCCTTGGCTCTTAAATGAATCTCTTTAAAAGGTTTTGAAAGAAGGCAATCCTGACAATTGGAGACCGAGGTTTCCTCGGGCACCAATCCGAAGTCGTGGTCGTTGTCACTTCTAAGGGGTGTAACCCAGTGCGAACCCACAATAGAATCTCTGACATGACTAGATAAGTCCTATCCATAGGCAACAATCTCAGAGTCAACTAACGGTTCTTAGAACCCTGTTCCTTTCCTTCCTAGTTCATTTAGGTCAAACTAGGTGGCGACTCTAGTCAATTCCGCCTTATAGAGGCATAAGTCCGCGTGGGGCCCATCGAGAGCGGTTGTAGTGTTCACTTACACTCCACTTATGCTTTCGGGGAAAGACGGACGATTTAGTAGGTATTTGAGGGATGCCAGAATGACGGGTTTTCACCCCCCACAGAATGGCAGTTTCTAGGATCTAGGCTTTTAGTCAGACCATATTTAGATAGACCCCCCTCATACCGAAAAATCACCCTCCACAGAATGGCGACTCTGCTGGGGAAAACTTGAGTAAGTTTTTCTCAAACTCAAGGAAGACTGAACTCCATTCAAAATTGTCGGGACTTCCCCACTTCTTTCAAAACCTTCAAGAGATTCATTTCAAAGCCTTTAGGATTATTCTATTCCACACTTAGAGTGTGTATCTGATGAGGACAGATAGGATTTATTAGATCCTCAACAAACATTACAATAATTGGGTTAATAATTTAGCTCACGACTAGAAAGAGACACTTAGGATTGAATGAAGCTAACTTCCCTTTAGGTTAATAAACAACCAATTTGGAATCACTAATCTCAAGATAAAACCCTTAGCAAATAGGTCGGTGCTAACTTCATTCGTTTCATTTACTGCTTTCATATTTATGTTACAATTGTGGGGTGCATGGGGTGGGTAGCTTAGGACATGCATTCCTCTGTGTCACCCGATTTACCCACGATGTCACGGGATCCCCAACCGGTCCACGGTTGATTCCCCATGAGCTAGGGTCACTTTATGAGTGAACAAACCCACGGGGCGGTAAGGTTTCTGACCGACGCCTTGAGCTCATGATCCAAAATTATCCTCCATTATCCGAGTCGATGCCAGCATATAGTGAACTTTGAGCCTTCAGTGTCCAGCTACCTGGTCCGGTGTCTAAGACGGGTTTATAGAAGTCACCCCCTTGTATGCCGCCTGCCTGACCACCCTCTGCCTTACCATGAAGATTGCATGGGCTCAGTTCTCCAAGTGTCCTCTGCACCACGGGTGTCTCTAAAGCCCAATGTCACGCTACATGTCCATAGCGGACCCCGTATTTACCGGATACCCATACATGGCACAACGTAGTCAGTGAATAAGTTGGACTTTAGACACACCTGACCGTGTAGATGACGAGAGACCTGTTCCCATGCAGTACTTCCCCAAGTTTCCCAAAAAGTGAGCATGTTGTCGGATCATCACTGGCCGTGGCGTATGTTTCTTTACCATCTCGGGTATCCTGACCTTTCGAACTTAAGCACTCCGGACTTTCTTTACGACGTGCCTCGCAAGGGGCATAGCAGAGAAAAACCCCGAGAGATGATAGTGAAGGGACGACGGTTCCCCCGGTGGTATGGAAGCATTGATTGACCTGGAAGGTGATTATCCCAATCATTCGCACTCAGCTCCACATAAAATCAGCCACGATTTTCACTTTGCGCTTACATCTATGTGTGACCACATTTCAAAAATGAGCAAAAATCAGAAAATGAATCATGTCAAACACTCTAATGAAATATCTTCAAAGCCGTCCATCTCAAATGATTTCAAAAAATAATGATTTTCAAAATTGTTATTTCCAAAACAGTTTTCAAAAACGGTTTCAATCAAAGTCTTCCAGAAAACAAACTTTGTCAAACGTTTTGCAAAGAATAGATTTCAAAAATCTACTACTTACAAATGATTTAAAAAAAAAGTTTTTCACAAATGTGGTTCAAAAACTATTTTCACAAACAGATTTCAAGAAAACCTACATTACACAAACGAATTTCGGAACAAAATTTTTCGTGGATTTTATTTCAAAATAGTTTTCGAAAACAATTTTCAAAATTGATTTTCACAAATGTATTTCAAAATAAACGATTTAGTCCCCATGTTGTGACCCGCTATTTTTGAAGTTCACCCCACCTTCAAAAGCAGCGGTCATCACCGTGGAGCGTACTACTCATTTCGTGTTTTCACAAAAGTGGTGGATTTTCACAACGATTTTGTGCTCGATCATTCACCTTTCCTTTCTCAAAAAACGCCCTTCATTTTCCTCGTCGGAGCAAGTGGAGCGCATGAAGATCAACGACGATCTGAACCAAAAATCAGAGCTGCACCAACTCAAGTCAAGCAACTTGAAGAGCAGAAACAACCGTTCGAGTTCGAAGCTGCTGAGAGTCAGAAGAGCACCAACCAGTTTCTCTTTATCATAGTGTCATTTTGTTGCCCGAATTCAAAGACGAGCGAACGGCCAATCAGGAGCCCACACATGAGTAAGCAGTCAGTCAGAAGCTCGAAGACGAAGCAGAAGAATTCGGGAGAAGTTTTTAAGCTCAAACTCCCCCATTTAATGACTTTTAGAATTGATGTATAGGTTTTCCCCTAGCATTCTTTTCTCTCTTGTCAATTTCTGAATAGACTTCGTGTATAGGTTGTACATTTCCTTTGAATTTATTTAGATCATTGTGTATAGGGTTCCTCACTCCCTATTTTTTATTTGCGAATGACCGAGCATCAAAATTCCTACTGCGAAAATCCACCACTTCGGAAACACGTTTTTTCAAAACCATTTTTCTAAAATGTAGCTTCTTTTGGGAACAAGCTAATAAAACAACCAACAAACAAAGCATGCAACACATTCATGGCAGAAAGGAAAAGAGTTGCATGCATTCTCATTCAGTTCAAATTCATTAATCATGCATGAATCACACTCATCTTAGGAAAATGCATAATCACATGTTACATTTCCAACACACCTCACAAGAGCATCCATCCCATTTTTTCAAGCATGCTAACATTTGTCAGGTTCTTTCTACAATAATGGTCGTGTTTGCAGGTGAATAACTGTCTTTGTCTATGAGTGGCGACATGATCTTCGAAGTGATAGCAAGAAATACCAGCATTCAAGCTTTTTTTCCCATTCAGCATACCATGTACATAGAGACCAACAACCACAAAAAGCATGCACAAAAAAATTCCAAAAAGATCACACATCCAAAAATCCAAAAAAGTCATACATCCAAAAAATCCCAAAATAAAAAACATACCTTCAAAATCCCAAAAAATGCAGTCACTGTCATATCATGGGATCACCATGCGGGAGTTTTCACTCCCTAAAATTCCAAAATCCCAGGAGCCAATCATCGACCAAATACCATTTTGAAACAACTTCTCTCACATCACATCCGACAACTTGACCTTCTTCAGGGCTTACAAGGACGGGATGAGCTTCATGAACCGCAAGCTGAGTTCGGCTCAAGCGAGACTAGTCATAACCTTACCACTCATGCATTGCATCCATTAAAAAAAACAAGCACAAAAAATCGAACCAAAATTCGAATGAGTCATTTTCATTCTCATCATTTCATGCATCCTATACATAGTAATTCCATATTATCACATCATATTGCATTGTAGATAATTGCATTTGCATACTCCCATATCGAAACGATGTCTTCGGTGAAAAGCTTGATTGATTGTTTGAACATAGTGTTTGAATCACTAAACTCTTGACCCGTCAATGAACTCAAGGGTCCAATCAAAATCAGCACCACAAACCAAAGTGAGTAGTGTACAAAGAGCGGTATTTCCTTCGAATTTCAAATGAGTGTTTTGGACAATCCATTGAGTGATGAGGGAGGGTAAAGAGTTCCAATTGAGGTAAACCACGAGCGACATGTGCATTCCTTCAGCACATGGAGAGGCACAAATCATAGTGAGAGCAATGTCGATAAACATGATACGAACTGTGATTCATGCAAAGATTTGAGAAGAGTAAGAAAACAATCATTGAATAATGAGAATGACGAGGCACTTAGGATCAAAATCCCCACAAAACCAAAAAGCTTTAACTGCCCTGTACATAATCCCTTAGTGAGCCCCGCTGAGCCTTTCACGATAAACCTTTTTCTGTGAACTCCACAACATGCCAACCCACGTACATATACTTACTTGCCCTTGCAATAGAGGATCTCAAAGGAGCCGGAGCCATGGTCTCTCCCCCACCATCTTCACAAAAACAACAAATGAAATGCTTGAAGAAATCAGTGAGTCAATGCAACTCCAAAGCCAAACACAAAAAAAGAACACCGAAAATGTTCAAGGATCGATGAGTCAATGCAACTCCAGAGCTGAAAGCCAAAATACAAAGTAGAGAACGCTTGAGAAAGTTGATGAGCCAAATATAATTTCAAAAAAACAAAATGAGAAGAAAGTTCATCGAGCACCAGAAGAGGCAAGAAGGAGAAATCCAAATCAAAAGGACCAATGATGTCCCGGAGAAACCGATAGGGGATATCAACCCGTCTAATCATTCCATCCATGGCAAAGGCGAAACACGTCCTCTATTGCACAAAAGCTCCACAATTCCCAAATAAATCCCCCAGTCCCATGTGACATACATCATACCCCTCAGCCCCTTATAACCCAATAAAAGACCTCTGACTCGTTAGTTGATGAGCGTTGACCGAAAGTATCGGATCTGAAACATGAATCATAAGTTTCGTACTTGTTATCAACATGTCCGTCTACCAAAGGGACCGTTAGCGAATGAGTGTGACCTAATCTCACAAGGTCTTTAGAGTGCGAGTGACTCTTCAACTGAACCACCAAATCATAATCGGCCTACCCCATTGCAGGTGAGGAATTTGTGAGGAACAGAAAGTTCATAACCTCGAAAGAAATTCTAAGGAAAATACTACTCCGAGCATCGAGAGCATCATCACACCATTAGCACACACAACCACACTCACAAGAGATTGACCCATATCCCTCCGTGAGAGGAAAGTGATTCACGCATTCCAGTTGAACAATCACTCAAGATCGAACCAAAGATGTCTTATATTCGTAAACCTCATATTAATAAAGATAAGGCCATACCTTCTCTCCAAAATTGCATATGCATTTTGCATCGTATCCGACATTTAATATCTGCATGCATCATAACCAATTCATCATCAGCATCCGATTTGTAAGTACTCTGCCTAGTCTCGCTGAAAGTCGACTTCAGTTGCAGTTATTGAAGCTCAATTCCCGATCAAAAGAAGTCAAACCTGGAGCCATCCCAAGGCCATACCGAGATCGTACAAGAGCCATTCGAAAGCCATGCAGAAACCATTCCAGAGCATTCCTGGAGCCATGCGGGAGCCTCCCCAACAGTTCGAGAACAATACGGGAGCCATTCTCAGACATTGGAACCATTCCTAGAGCTATCCAGAAGCCATCCCAAGAGCCAGAGAGCCATACGGGAGCCACCTCTGAACCATACTGGAGCCGATTCATCATCAAAGCCTCGCCCACAAGGATCGAACTACGTATGGTCTGATCTCAATATGGAATTGAGTACGTAGGCAGCCCGTCCAGGGTGCGACCACAACAAGGGCGAAAATTTCCCTTTTCCCCTCGGTGTCATCGAAAGAACCAACCAAAGCGTCATCATGCTCAATCAGCACAAGGTCATCCCGGAGCCATCCATGGAAATCCTGGAACCATGATGGGAACTCCCAACAAAGTCATGCAATGTGTTTCATCATTCACTCATGAAAAACCATTCACTCACTACAAAGTCCACAACAAATCCCATCAACCACAATAAATCCATCACCGGAGCCATCAAACCACAATAAATCCATCATCGGAGCCATCAAACCACCTTGAAAAAAATCTCAAGGCAAATCAAAGCCCACAAATTGCCACAAAATCACCAACCCTGTCAAACCCACCAACCACCCTGAGACCATTGGTCACACCGGAGCCAACAGTGCCTACCAGAGCCATCAGTGCATACTGGAGCCATCAACGCAGGCTGGAGCCATCTCAGATCCTTGAAGCCATGCCAGAGCCATACCGGAGCCATCCCGAGGTTTTGATGTTACTATAGAGCCATCTGCTCTCACAAAAACCTACATCTGCAAACAGGGAGTTTAATTCAATTAATACATTGGTTAATCACCTCACATCACATATCATCTGCATATACCCACAAAATTTGCTCACTATCTGACGCATCTTCACACCTGCTAGACAGCTATTGCGCTACTAGTACGGTCGCCTTTCATTTTACACCCGCTAGACAGCTATTGCGCTACTAGTGCGGTCGAATTTTTCATTTTACACCTGCTAGACAGCTATTGCGCTACTAGTACGGTCGCCTTTCGTTTTACACCTGCTAGACAGCTATTGCGCTACTAGTACGGTCGCCTTTCGTTTACACCTGCTAGACAGCTATTGCGCTACTAGTACGGTCGCCTTTCGTTTTACACCTGCTAGACAGCTATTGCGCTACTAGTACGGTCGCCTTTCATTTTACACCCGCTAGACAGCTATTGCGCTACTAGTGCGGTCGAATTTTTCATTTTACACCTGCTAGACAGCTATTGCGCTACTAGTACGGTCGCCTTTCGTTTTACACCTGCTAGACAGCTATTGCGCTACTAGTACGGTCGTCTTTCGTTTTACACCTGCTAGACAGCTATTGCGCTACTAGTACGGTCGCCTTTCATTTTACACCCGCTAGACAGCTATTGCGCTACTAGTGCGGTCGAATTTTTCGTTTTACACCTGCTAGACAGCTTTTGCGCTACTAGTACGGTCGCTTTTCATTTTACACCCTAGACAGCTATTACGCTACTAGTGTGGTCCCGCCGTTTTTCCTCCACTAGGCAGCTATTACGCTACTATGCGAGATCGTTCATTTCATAACCCGCTAGGCAGCTATTACGCTACTAGTGCGGTCCTAACCTTTTTCCTCCACTAGGCAGCTATTACGCTACTAGTGCGAGATCGTTCATCTCATAACCCGCTAGGCAGCTATTACGCTACTAGTGCGGTCCTAACCTTTTTCCTCCACTAGGCAGCTATTACGCTACTAGTGCGAGATCGTTCATTTCATAACCCACTAGGCAGCTATTACGCTACTAGTACGGTACTCAATCAAAGTATTATAGGCTCGTCCTAAGTCCTATAGCTAGATGTCAAGAGGTCTAGTTGAGGCACTCCTAAGTCCTCGTACTCTCAATTGCATTCTAGGCCCGTCATAAGCCCTAGGACTGGATATCAAGAGGTCCAGTTGAGGCACTCCTAAGTCCTCGTGCACCCTAAACAACCCTATTGTTAGTATACTAGGCTCGTCATAAGTCCTATAGCTAGATATCAAGAGGTCTTGTTGAGGCACTCCTAAGTCCTCGTACTTTCAATCGCATTCTAGGCCCGTCATAAGCCCTAGAACTGGATATCAAGAGGTCCAGTTGAGGCACTCCTAAGCCCTCGTGCATCCTAAAACCAAGTCGGATTGTTAGTATCCTAGGCTCGTCATAAGTCCTAGGGTTAGATGTCAAGAGGTCTAACTGAGGCTCGTCATAAGTCCTGTACTTCCAATCGTATTCACACACTCACGGTCGCATCCCAACGTACCGCTAAACCGTAGTGAGAATTTTTGGCGCCCCGTCAACCTTGATCCAATTCTGCAAGGTCTTGCAAAATTGAATCAAGGGGAGCCATCTGTAGACACCAAAAATTCTCACCCGTCTTATATTGAAACAAAAATGCAAAAATAAACATGCTCCTAGAAGCAAGGCGGTCGTCCCCGTTTTCAAACAAAGGATTTTCCTTTGCCGAGCTTTTAAATCTCATGATTCTATGGGAAAGGAAGCGCGAGCCTTTTATCGTAATCCGTTTTAACCTACTCCATTTCGTGTACATATTTTGTTGCTTTTGTTTTAAAACATTTCACGTTTTTGTCATTACCTTGTTTTATTTTACGTGTTCGATCGATTTATACTTATTGTTATTTCTTTTTGACTTTCTCCGTTTTATCATCAATATTTTTACTATCATTTTGTGTCCTTTTACTACCATTATTTTCTATTTACTTCGAGTGTTTTATCTTCATTACGAGCTTTAATTTTCATCATTTCATGTACGTATGCTTTTTTTTATTTTATATTTCCTTACGTTTTGAATCTTATTTTTAATTGTATTACATACTTTCATGTCATCAGATTAATCATCTCATTTTATTGTATACCTTCCTTTGGATTCGCCGTATTTTTTTTAGGAAAGTTATCCAGTAAATTTTAGAGCGTTTGTATTATTTCTCTCATGTATATATAGGAATTTGACCTAGCTTAACCGGTTAAAGTACTCGTATATAACTCGTGAGTTTCGGGTTCGATTCTTGGCGTGAACAAAAGCATTTCCTTTATTCCGCTTCAGCCGCAACTTGGTTCTTTTGTTATTTCGTGGCTTCATTTAACGAGTTCCGTCATAGCTTAACCGGTAGAAGCATGCACGGGGTACGCAAGAGGTCGCGAGTTCGAGACTGGGGAGCTGCTAAAACCCGTTTTTGCTTCTTCTACCCCCCGTCCGATTTTTACCTCAGATAAGGCCCATTTCCCTTGTCAGCCCAAATAAAAATCAGTCCATAAGCCCATGACTCAACAAAAACCCTAACTTGGACATCTGCTTACTCTCTCCTTCATTATAAAACAATCAAAAAAACCCTACAGTATTCTTCACGTTTTTCCTCGACATCAATCCCGATTCCCATATTCCATTCTCCCTGTCTGTTCGTTGCTTTTCGATTTCAAAAACCGGAGAAGCAAAAACCCAGAACCGACCTCTCCCTCTTCCTCGAAGAGCTACCATTTCCCCCTCTCGAAGCTTCATCCCGTCAGCCGATACCGCCCGTTTACTTCGTATTTCGATTTCGTTTACAACCGGCAGAGTAAGTTTCATCCTAACCCATTTCGTTCTGCATGTTTCCCCTCTCATAACTCCTCCTCTTCGATTTTTGCCAAATGAACCGAATCGGCAATGGCTCTACTGGGTGTGAGGAATGTGGTTCTCCGGAAGCTAATTTCCGACGTTAATACCAACTCCCACACTCCAGACCTCGTTTCCTTTCCTCTTGTTTCGAAAACGTCAAGATCTTCATCGTCCTTGCTTTATTTCGTTTTCGACTGCAAATGAATGCCAAGTCTATTATAGATTTTGGTTTCATTAAGCTCATAAACCAGTCGAATACCCCTTTTACCATTGTGTCGTTTATGTGAATACGCTATCAAGAATACCGGGACTCAAAATGGTCTACGGGTTCGACAATTGCAGAAGATTGCATTGTAAGCCTATCCCTGCATTCTTGAAACATCGGGTGTTCCGCCTCTGCTTTACATCTTCGTTTTGAGCTATGCTCGTATACCGACGAATTCAGATTTTAGTCTAACCCTCTGTTTGTTAATACGTGTTCTGCAAAAATACATGGAGAGTATATTTGCTTCATTTTGTCTTCATTTTCAATGCGCAAGTGTTTAATCATCTCTGTCAAGTCGCTTTCTATTTTATGAGACACGTCGCGTTGAATACTAAACCCAGCATGGGTCTGTGGGTTCACGAGGACAAAGGAAGACAAAGCTGAAAATCTTGTAGTCTTATGCTCCACAGGTAGTATTACCATGTCTGTTCGCAGTTGAATTCATAGGAAGGTTATGGTTCTGGTTAATGATGTTTTGTTTCTGGTGAAAGTTCCATATCTGGGTTACTACTGCAATGGTATTCTTGGATGATTCGAAGATTTGGTTCACAGATGTTCTGTCCCCTTCAAGTTACACTTCCTGATGTTTTACTTCACAAGTTGTTTTTGTCTGAGTATATTGATTAGTTGCAAGTCGCATTAGAATCACTGGCAGGCAATTGCTGGTCGCATGGGAGACTTCCTTTGTCTCCAACTCTGGTATTTATCCTTTAACCCAAGAAGATTTGCGCCCTCTGTTCATTGATTGGTGTGTGGTTTGAGCAGCGCATCTGGTATCTCTGTATATGCTTTGGCTAATCTAATGTTTGATAGAATGAAATGGTCCTGATGATGAGAAGGTGTGTTCGTGTTTCATGTTTCTGAAATAGGGGTTTCTCTGTGTGATTACTGGTTAATGGTCATTGATGGTCATTCAACCCTGCCCCTAGATACCTCTCTGTCTGTTTTAAATCAGTCCATAGGGATGTGGGAATAACCAAAGTAACAAGATGTGAGAATTTCAGTTTAATCGGGCCTGATAATTGAGTTTAACGGTAGTGGATTTTATTTCCTTCAGTTTAAGTTCGCTTTTTAACAAGCAGTAGAAATGTGTGAATGAAACAAACTGTTTAGTGACTTAGTCTAAGCTCGTTAATGTTTGATTTTGATAGGCTCAGATTCTTATGAATATTGCAGAATGACCACCTGTTCTCTGTTTCTTTGAGTTTGGCTGTTGACATCACTAATACTGTTTTATTGCTCACCTAGTTCTACTATGTGCTCGGTGTGCATCACTTTAGTTCTTTTTTAATTCTTCTCCCCTTTTGATTATTTACATTATATCATACGTGTATATATCTGGTATGTTATACGCTCTACTTTAATTCATTGCATTTTATATTGGTTTGTTATTTAAACCCTAGATAGCCCCTTAGGTCACCCCTTTTCCTTTTAATCAAAGTCTTGGATGGTACCCCACAACTAGCTTATTTCTGATTTGCTAAACAATATCATCCAAAACTTTGAAAATCTTTTAAGCCTTGAGGGTACCCCACAGCTAGCTTATTTCTGATTTGCTTTGTGGGGAACAATACCCTCCAAACTTTTAAAGCCTATCCCAAACCACCCCTTAATTTCATTAAAAAACTTTACCAAAAAAATGAATAAACTCAAATCCAAATGCAAATTCAATTTCAGTTTGGCCCAATCTTCAATCTGGCCCAAAACAACAATCTAGCCCAAACCTTAGTCAGCCCAAATCAAAAGGTCACTCCAAGGCCCAATTCAAAAACCCATTTCAGCCCAAATCAAAAAGCTACTCTCAGGCCCAATTCAAAAACCCATTTCAGCCCAAATCAAAAAGCTACTCTCAGGCCTAATTCAAATCACACTTCAGCCCAAAATCAAAAGTCCACTTTTGCTTAAACCAAAGGCCGGCCCAATCAGGCCCCAAAAGCTCAAACAAGGCCTAATTCGGCCCAAAAACCCAAACATGGCCCAAAATCCCAAACAAGGCCCAATTGAGCCCAAAAATCAATAAACCCCATCTTTGGCCCATAAGGCCCAATTCAGTCCACTTTCTAAGGTCCACTTTGTTCCACATTTCAAGACCCCATTTCGGCCCAACATTCCAAGGCCCAATTTGGCCCACTTTTCCAAGGCCCAAACATGGCCCATCAGTTCAAATTTGGCACACAATCAATCCAAAAACCGATTCAATCCCATCTCAAATTCAAATCCAAAATCCATTCAATTCAACCTAAATTCAACCCGACTTGTAAATTCCAATTCGATTCAAAACTTCATTCAATCATTCATTCATTCAAAAATTCAATCCAATTCAATTCTCATCCAATTAAATTCAAATCGAATTCAATTCAATTCCAATTCAAATTCAATTCCATCCAGTTACAATTCAATTCCACTTCAATCTCGATTTAATCTCAATTCCAATTCAAATTCAATTCCAAATCAATTCTAATTCAATTTTCAAATTCATTTTCAATTTCAAATCCATTCCAATTTCTCCTACACTCCAAATGTCTTATAGACCCGAGCGTCTCACAGACTTTGTCAATCCAATGATTCGAATGTCTCACAGACCTGATTGTCTCACAGACCCTAGCGTCTCACAGATCCATGCGTCTCACAGACTTCGACATCCTAAGATTTCAAACGTCTCACAGACCCGAGCGTCTCACAGACTAGCATCCTAAACCCGAAACATCAAAACTTCCAAAACCCAGTTAACTTGAACTACGTAAGGTCTGATCTCAACAGGGAGTTGTACGTAGGCAACCCACACAGGGTGCGACCCCGTTCAAAACAAACAACCCTTTTCCCTCTCTAGGGTGGCTCTCATATCTCTCAAACATACAAACCTTCTTCGGCTCCCACAAACTACAAACCATCAGGCTCCAAGTCTTGTCTATTCACTCAACCTCAGACTTTCCCAAATCTTCATTCTATACTCATCTGAATTCCCCAATTCCCTCTTCTAGGCGTTGGCTTGGCAGAAAAGCTCGCCTCATCCATTCTCTCTCTTCTCATCCTAATCCTATCCTTGGCTCTTAAATGAATCTCTTTAAAAGGTTTTGAAAGAAGGCAATCCTGACAATTGGAGACCGAGGTTTCCTCGGGCACCAATCCGAAGTCGTGGTCGTTGTCACTTCTAAGGGTGTAACCCAGTGCGAACCCACAATAGAATCTCTGACATGACTAGATAAGTCCTATCCATAGGCAACAATCTCAGAGTCAACTAACGGTTCTTAGAACCCTGTTCCTTTCCTTCCTAGTTCATTTAGGTCAAACTAGGTGGCGACTCTAGTCAATTCCGCCTTATAGAGGCATAAGTCCGCGTGGGGCCCATCGAGAGCGGGTGTAGTGTTCACTTACACTCCACTTATGCTTTCGGGGAAAGACGGACGATTTAGTAGGTATTTGAGGGATGCCAGAATGACGGGTTTTCACCTCCCCAGAATGGCAGTTTCTAGGATCTAGGCTTTTTAGTCAGACCATATTTAGATAGACCCCCCTCATACCGAAAAATCACCCTCCACACCTAACTATTTTATTCTCCTTGTCTAGCCTCACGATTTCAGCCATCCCTTTTCTCCTCCATATTGCCGATAGAACATGCTGTCATGGGAGACTTTTGAAGCCCCAAAATCTGAAACAAAATCAAAGAATAAGTCTTATCTACTTACCTAATAATATTGACTTGTAAATCACCCTCTCATTCCTTGTATCATTGCCGACAATATATGCTGGGTAGGAGACTTATTGGAGCCTAAAAATCAAAAGCAAAACATTAAGAAAATACCTTACCTAACATGCTTAGTCATGTGACAATTAACAAAAACAAATATATTATTTCTTTCTTTCCTTTACTAACTCACGACAGCCCTCCTTCATTCTTCCCATCATTGCCAAATTGGTAAGGCTCCTCACCCTCTCCTCCTTTCTTCTTCTTCCTTTGAAGCTCCTAAGTTCATCCAAGGAGTTTAACTTCTAGCTTCATTTTCATGTTAATTTCCTAGCTTTCTTCATCAAGATTTGAAGCAAACATCAACCTAAATCTACTACATCAAATCGGCACCAATATATGCTCCAAGAAGTGTCTTGAATCAACAAAAAACCAAGGAGCATTCAAGGTTAACTTAAGGTATTTTTATGCTTGAAAAATCCTTAAGACATGCTATATATAACCGAAAATTCCAACTCTTCTAAGACATGTTTTCTTCATCAAATTTCATGAAGGAAAATGGGTTCTCCATCCGTCCTAGGAGCACTGAAATTATAAGGTAAAATACTTAAGGTAAATCCTTTGAAAACTACTTATAAATCTACTTAAGATCTTTGTTAAGATCTAACTCCTAAACCCCTTCCTTCTCATGTGTTAATACTGAAATTTGGAGCTACAATTTCCATTGAAGGAAGCTTGGGAATTGAAGGAGAAATCAAGTACTTAATCATTCTTGATTAAAAGTAAGTTTATTAAGCTAATTATTAATGTTCTAAGCTTTGTTTAAGCTCATAAATTTTGTACAAAAATTATGTACACCTCTTCAATTAATTAAGGCCAAAAATGGTGAGTTATTTACCAAGAAAAATAATTATAACTCTTGAGCTAAAGTTGTTACCATAAGATATAATTTTATGTCACAAAAAAAATATTTATGAAGAGTTTATATTATGGCCGAATTACTTAGCAATAATTTGCTCCATTTTGAGCTAAAATATATCTAAGACATTACAATAATTTTTACATGAGATATATAGCTCATATGTATTTATGTATAATTATTTTGAGTTATAAATCAAGTTTTAAAAAAATTATATGGCATCATATAATTATGACCGAATTCAAATGGTGAAAAATAGGTTTTAATGAGCTATATAAGTATATAAACTTATATTAAGAATTTTGGATAAGTTAAAAATAATTACTAGTGTTTAAATGGCTAGTTTAATAAGTTATGTGGTAAAAATATAATTTTTAGAAAGTTTGGGGAACATAAGATGATTACCGAGAATAAAATGTGTCCTTGGCATAATTATAATATAATATGGTGTAAGAATTTATATTATGAATTTTGGTTGAATTAAATAAGTGTTTAGTAGTTAAATAACAATTTATAAAGTTTTGGGGCTATTTTATAATTTTTGGAAAGATTGGTGTAAAACCGAGAATCATATAAGTTTATGGGTATATTAATGTATTAAGTATGAAATTAGACCTTGGTCAAAGTGTTGACCGAAAATTTTGGGTTAAAATGATTTATGACATAAAATAATGAGTTTATAAAAGTTTTGGGGTGATTATGTAATTTAAGGAAGTCTAAATGCAAAACCGAATTTTATATGGGGCGAAATCATAATTTGTAGAAATATAAGTGTCCACTTGGTTATTAAGGAAATTAAATATTAAAATTATAGTTTATAAGTGAATATATAATTTATGTAAAGTTTTCGGGGTTAAAATGTAATTATAAGAAGTTATTTGTCAAAACCGAGAGGTTATGGGTTGATTTGGTAATTTATTAAAGTTAAGGTGTTCAAATAATAATTACCGAATTTATAGTGGTGGTTTAGTGAATTAATTAATTAAGGAAATGAAACTATGTAGTATAATGTATTTTGGGGTATAATGTAAAGCTTATGAAGTAAATGAGGTTATAATATAATAACTGAAAAATATGATGTATTTATGGGATTAAAAATATTTGTAGGTCCTATATGGATATTTAGGAAATTTAGAAAAAAGAAAATTATGATTTAAGGATTTATGAAATTAAAACTATATGATATACAAGTACCAATAATTCACTTGTAAAAGAAATAATATTATTTGGGGTTAGTTTGTAATTAATAAAAGATATGGGAAAAATATGCCCATGCGTGACATGTAAATATAATTTGAGAAGTTATTAAGTTGTTATGTCATTTAGACAATTATAAATATGTATCATAAATAATACATGTGTATAAAATATATACATTTAAGATTTTCAAGTAAATCAAAAGGAAATGAGTATAAGGAATTTAATGTGGGAACGCCAAATAATATTTGGATTTATAGTATATTAAATATGAAGTTAATTAATTTACATATGGCCAATAAATGTCATTGACGAATTTATAATTGTTATGTCGTTGGGACAAATACAATATGTCATGTGAATAATACTTGTTTATACAAAAATACATTCAAGGAAATTATTTAAGTTAAGAGAAAATATTTGATGCGGTATATAAGATACTGGAGGTAATTAAAAGAGAATTACTATACAATATAAGTCTTAGAAGTAAAGACTATGATGGTTTGAATTATATATGCAAACCTTAAACATAAATAAGGTTAAAAGGTTAAAAAGAAATTATCTGAGTGTTAAATATATACCTCACATGAAATAACGAATAAGAGGACGTTTCATGATACAGTAAATTATTATACGGGAGTAACTTAAATTAACACTCTCGGTAAATCCTATTCTAGGACCTTGTTTGACCAGACGTTGACCGGGAATTTATCAAGTACAATCTTTGGTGAACGGTATGGAATTCTTGCAGCCTGTTTGCTACCGGATTATACCGGCTTGTGTGCTATCTGTTGTTTGAAATAACGACCAAGATAATTGTATGTAAAATGTTGTATTACTCTTGTGCACTGTTGTGTTACTTTATGTGCGTGATGATACTAACTGTAACGTGTATGTTCCACGCATACAACATTACATTACCAGTGGATTAAATACCTGCGTACTATTATACCGAGAACTTGTACTCAAGTTACTCACTAACTTCACTTTATAACAAACGTTGTTATCCTAATCGCGATAACTGACAATACACATTACATTGTGTTCTTGCTTAACGTCCTTGTGTGACACCTAACAATTCTATGCTACGAGAAGCGAGGAGCCCAGATGGATCTGGCCATGCATGCTACAGGAGCTGTACCTGTCTCAGGTCGACTCCTATTTGAATATACGTCGCGACGGAAGTTTTGGGTGCACTCTATGTCCACTCACCGGGACCGTACCGGAACATTTTTAAGTTGGGAGAAAGGCTTCATTTCTCTCGAGGGTACGATACCCACCTCTTTTAAGTACAGGAGTTAACTACGTTATCTTCTGAGGGAATTATTACCCACCTACTCATACGAGAGTCCCATTTCGTCTAAGGGTTTATCATACCCGACCAATTTACTCTATGGAGATAGAGTTTAACGAGGTCACTATACCTCCACTATTTTGAGGTACTCTTATACACATGTTAGTCCCATTGTGTGGATATGACCACTATCAAGCAATTACAGGACATATAACTTGACCTTCTGCAGTCTTGTTCTGTGCGACATTGTTGTCCTTGTATGGATATTTGTTATGATTATGTTATGATGCTTGCTTACAGCTTTACAAAAAAATGACTTGCATGTATTCAACAAGTAGTTGGTGTGGCCCAGTAGCTTGTGGGCTGCGCGTTTTTCATACCAGCAATTTATTTTGCTGAGCCATTTCATGGCTAACCATTTCCAGGTACATGACGAAAGAAGAGATTACCCGACCGAGTGTAGGTGGGGTAGAATTAAGACAAGGGATTATTACTACCGGTATCATTTTACAGTACTGTACTTTTACTTTTGGTTTTGTTATTTTAAGCGGTTTGTATTCAGCGCTCAGACCGTATCATTTGTAAGTTGTATTGGAGTTAGCCTTGTTAGTCACATGGGTGACTAACGGCGTTGTAGCACCACCCGTTTTATGTACTTATTCCGCTGCATTTCCAGTTGAAGTTGGGAGCCATCATCGTACAGGTTGTGGAGTTTTGGGTTGGGGTGTTACACATTGGGTTATATAGACCCAAAACACATTTCTGAGACATTCCCGGGACTTTCGGGACCTTTTTGTGCTTTAAGCATTTCTCCCGGGTATTTTATGTATTCTTGTATATCTAACTTGAGCATTAACTTTAGAATGAGAATTAATGGTGGTAGGAACTCTAAGAATGATTTATTTAGGGTTTTGTGCCACTTCGGCATTCCCGGGCCTTTTCTAGGGTTTGTGGGGCCCGCAAGGGTTCCTCCAGGCACTTTTCGCTTAATTGAAAATTTACTCCATGCCTTTTGTTTTAAATGATAATTAATGACTATCGGGTCATTTATAAGGATGTATAATAGTCTAACTTGGCTTATAGGCCATTTCCTGCACTTTTCTAGGGTTTTTCGGCTCTAAGGGAGCTATAACAATTCTCCCGAGCACTTTGCGTAATTTGGGAAATCTAACCTGGGACTTATGTTCTAAGGGTCATATCATGATAATTAGTTGACTTTGTATGAGTTTTATAGCTTATATAACTTGGTTAACCCAAGGTCCGGCTTAACGCACGTTTTTGACCTTAAGAAGTTTAGGTGCGTTTTTAACACCTAATTGTTTTTGTGCTTTCTTATGGTTTCATAATACCCCAAATAAACCTTTAATTCCCATTATTTAATTATTTAATGGTTATGGGTATTTCACTTTCGCTAGCAAAAGAGTTTGTCTTGCTTCCTCCTTGACAAAATCATCATCATGATGGACCGTCGGCCCAAACGGTCCTCCACCAGGTTCAAATCCAGGGGGAATTTGGGATCCTCAAATAGAGCCCTAAGATCATCACCATCCCCCTCCTCCACCCCTTGCTCGACAAGGGGGGTCTCGTGCACTACGTCAGGTAGAAAACTCCCTTGATTGACAGGATTTTTGCTAGAATCCAAGTCGACCTCTAGCATCTCATGGTTAATCATCTTACTATGCCACTTGTCATCAAGCAGACCATTCGGGTCAGTCCTTACAATCTCCTCAGCTACCGGGTCTTGGACTACCTCATTATTGTTTACTGGCTTCCGAATAGAAATAGGCTGTCGATCACAGGCCCCCACTGTTCTGGCCAACACGTTGTAAGTTGGGGCAGTTGGTGGAGTAGGAACTTGACCAGATTGCCCATATCCCCATGGCGCGCCACCCGCACTTAGGACCGTTGGATAATACTAGCCTCCTCCCCACCCGAGCCCATACCCCCATAACCCGCTTTGGTCAAAACTCTGAACCGGGGGGCCAGCCCAATACGAGAAATACGGGTAAGCCCATCCCAAAAAATTGGGGACCGCATTGCTCCTGGACCAGTCATGAGCCCCACTACCATCATTCCCAACAAGGTGTTTTCCTTCCGCGTTAATCTCACAGGAAAATTTGTCCTTTTCCACCTCAGTATTTTCTTACGCCGACTTTGCCTTTACTCCCGTCCTTGTCGTTCCCGATTCTCCATCCTTGCAACTTCTAACCAGGAACCAGAGCCTGGTGCGTCGATTGAGGTCCCCAGGGCACACAAGCTTGATGATCGTGCCAGAGTCGACCACCACCGAAACAGCGTCGCCGGCGCACTCAAAACTCAGGCAGGGCCACCGCCGCCACCCTCCTACGCTACCTCAGCACTCGCCATCCTCGTCGTAGAGTGTTCACCCTGACTACCTGGACTACTTCCATCGGCTTCGACGACTTCTATTCACCGGTCAGGATTGCGACCTCCTAAAACTATGACTTGGGGAGACCCGCGGCCTCCTTCTGGAAAAAGCTCTTCGAGAGCAACTCCGAGAGCTTCGCCGGCCCCTGGACTGCCATGACGCCCGTACTAGCTTGCGCGAGCCACATCTCCACCGATTCCTCCACCTCTCTCAAGCACTGCGTTCCCGACCACTGCGCTCCCGACCACTCCGTACTCTTATAGTGTTTTTGTGAAATACTATATTACTATCTTCATCTTGCGGTTGAGTCGAGAAATGAAGCACAAGTGTTGAGAGAATGATAATTGCATATCTAAGAGCTGATGGTCAGTAATCAGGATCCAATACTACCAAACAATCAGTAGAAGATCAATATATTATACTCTAAATTATATCTTCAATTAATATAGAGCGGAATTATTTAATTTGTGTGTCAGTGACCATATCAAAGGGATCAGGTAAGAAAGGAAATAGAAAACTCAATTATTGAGATAGTTGTCGATTTTCTATGGAAATAGAGCCAGCTTTATAATACTAACGTTCAATATGTGTACATTGCATCTAATTTCATGTCATCTCATGATGTAGTAGTAATTCATATTGTTTACTGTTTTCTTAACCACTCCATGTCGGCCGCATCATCATCCACCTTTGAGTAACCTAAGTACCTAACGTAACCCTCCCTTCTTAAACTGAATAACGACAAGAGAAAGGAAATAATATTGTGTATCTACAAATTTCCGGAGGATCAAGAATAAGAACACGCATTTTGTAAATCTAAAGTATACCGTTGTCACTCATCTCATTAATTAATTAATTAGTACGTAGGTTCCCTTGATAGAAGATTTAACATAAAGCTTCGATCGACATGATTTTCTTTATGGAATTACAAACTTGTGACTATGAGTGTGGAATGGACATACTTTAAGCATTAGCTTTATTTTGTATGTAGGCCCGAGCTGAGAGGAAATGAGAGAGTTTTTAACTAAAAATCTGGACATAGCTAACAAGCTTCACCACCCAAATCTGACCCATTGTCACCTCTACTAGGCCCGAGCTGAGAGGAAATGAAATAGTTGAACTAAAAATCTAGACGAAGCTAAGATATGACTCATTAGATGGAGTCCTCAGGTCAGCCCAAAGTATCACATTTATTGAATGGTCTTTTGTTTCTAGAAACTGTTCATATTACTGCTCGTACAAACTTTTTTACGAAACAGATTTCGGTTTTCAAGAAATTCTCAACCTTATTAGGAACTCCAGTACTATTCATGTACCTACCTCTGCATGATTTTTCCTCATTAATATAAAATCATTCTGTTCTTCTAAAAAAAAATTATAAGCTCTTGGATGCTACACCTAATTTCACAGCTTGGCAGTGGACTCTAATTGTAGTGTCCATCAACTAGACGCAAAGAAACGTCACATGATGAAAAGAACTGCGCTATGACAAGTTTTTTGTTTTGTGTACTATAAAAAGGAAAGAAACATGTATGATAATTAGGGGGCTGTCTTGCATGTTAATCCCCACCCAGCAAATCAAATCACGATCACCAAGAGATAGCGATGGGTGTGGCCGAGGTCCCATAATTTATAAATATGATAAAAAACTTGTTAATTAGGAATGCTAAAATGTTGACTAATTTTTTTTTAAAAAAAATTACATCGGTAGATCAGAAATTTTTAACTGTTAAATTAATGTATAAAGTTATTTTAATAATCAAAATTAAGTATGACACTTTTTGAATATGTAGGCTCCTCCGATAGCAATTGTTGTTTCCATATTTAAAGGTGAGCTTATCTTATCGACTAAATTATACTATCTGTCCTTGATTGAGTTTCCTGTTTGCTTTTTGACACGTTTTTCAATTTCAATATTAAATATATAAAATAAAATAAATTTTTACGATATATAGTTTTTCAACTTTTTGAATCGAATAATAAATCTGGATCTATTCTTGGTTGTGAACCAATATTGTGTTGTGTCTAATTGTCAGTGAACTTGGATGAACAAAGGGAATCCCATCATATAGATATAACCTCAGCATGACAATATACATATTTAAGATCAATGTCAATCGCAAGTTGCAGCGCAATTCTGTTCTGCCCCAACAATCACTCCATGAACTTGGACTTCTTTTCTTGATAAAAACATGCACTTCAAAATTAAACCACTTAATGTCGGCAGGTCTCAGTCAGTGATTCCTAATTAATATCACACATGTAAATTAATCATGATTAAGCTATCATTATTAGAACTACAATGATTAATGTAATTAGAAAGTGAGTATGCCATTGACATGTAAGTTGGGGTAGGTTCATACTACTGACGATTTTAGGGGTTTATGTTTATGCTAAAATTCAAAATAACTATCATTATAAAACTAAATTATGTCAATATAGAAAACTTATCGAGTTAAATTAAAGTGATTATATTGACTATCTTAAACATATATAAAATTTTGCTATATAATTTTCTTTTGAAAATAAAAATTGGGCCCCTGTTCGGCCAACTTGCACAGCCAGAGCCCGCGCTGGTCATTCTTATCCCCCATCAACACTGCATGCGTGCGTGCGTATAACAATCCCTCGTACTATATGTTTGGTTGGGACAAAGAGCCATACGTGTCGATTCACTTTATATGATGAAAACTTGAATTGCAAGTTGGCCATAGAGATGACTAGTTATATGCAGTGACGGACCCAAAATTTTAAATTAGGTGTGTCAAACTTATAAATTCATATTTTTGAAGTTAACAATAAATTTTATATAATGTTATATTAAAGTTGTGACCATATTGACAATAGATACTAGTAGTATAAGATCTACAATAAAATAAATTTTAATTATATTATTAAGAATAGTAAAAACATATTATTTTTAATCAAAGTTAGTAAAATATCATTCACATTATTAAAAAAACTAAAAGAATATATTTAGGTTGACAAGTAGCAAATGTTAACCAACAAATTAAGTAATCAACTTTAGGGCCTTTGTTGTTTTTAGAGGTAAAAAAGGTGGAAATGTGGGAATGCATAATAAATCAAGATTAGAGAAAATAAACAATATTAGGCGACGAAAGACAAATACAATTAATATATACAACCACTAAAACAAAACTAAAAAATCTAAAAGCAAAATATAAAATACACAGATGAATAGTGATTTACAAAGTGAAATACAACTATTATTAAGGTCATTCTTTAGCCTTGAACTCAATTTATTTTACGTATATTAGATGATATTTTGTAAAAAAATAAACAAATTGCATTAACCATATTTGACTCAACTTATATTTATCAAAACATGAGTGTCAAATCACCAAACTAAACATGATTAGTTATAATATATAAATAAATTTTAGTTTTATTATGAATTGCATGTGTGTCAGTTGACACACTACACTCTACACCCCTGGTTATATGCATAAACACTACATATATCTAGTGTGATTTAAGCTGATAATTAAGTACTGATACTTTGTAGGGACTACATATAATAAAAACATTGTATATGCGTATATATACTCATTTGATGACTTATGCATATATATTATATATACATACAAGATGGTTAGTGTTTATCACTTACTACCAAAAAAAGAAGGCGCAGCTATTTCATTATTTCTATTTAACTCTCTCCCACAACCGGATGCAAGAAGCTGAGATGTCAGAAAAGATTGGCCTTCAATTGAATAGATTCGTCGAGATCTAATCACAAAAGAAGAAGAAATTAAAGGAAGGAAAGAGCCAGCTCAAACCTACTTGTTCATGTTACAATCGGCCTCAACATATCTTCAACCAACACATGCGCAGGTACCTACCTCTTTAAAAGGTAACCACACCTCAATTACTCACTAAATTAAGTTTTGAATAGCGATTGATCATCATTTAAATTCATTATGCAATTGTTAACAGAAAATATATTTTTTTCAATTGAAAAGTATATTTACAATAAATTTATTCTTAAAATAAATGCAATTATACTTATTTTTTTTGTAAAAACTGATTACATTACTTAGAAAGAAAACATGGATTAAAGTGCCACCTACACTAATTATACTTATTGTTGAAACATAGATATTAGCTATTACAGAAAAAAATGCGAATAATTCACATATTCAGAAAAATATCATACAAGCAAAGGGAACTGAGTTCTTTTAAGAAAGGTGATCTCAATTTCAGATCGAGGAAGTAAACACTCCCTTTATTTGCACGTGTACTCTCCGGTCTCAGCACGTGATTTGCTGCTGTTTACCATAGCGAACACTCGCGGCTTTCACTTCTTACAACAAACAAACCCATTCCTTCACTCAGAGCTGATCAAATGGGTGACTTGAATGTGGAAATAATATTAGACTATCGGACATGTTTCTAATGTTTAAGTCTAGTATTTTATTTTTTGGGCCAAATCGATTGAGGTCCAGAATTTTTTCGGTTCTATCGTTATCGGGCTTGTCCGTCCAGATTTTTTCATTTTCTACAAATAATTAATAAAAATTCTAATAAATAATAAAATACTAAAAAAAGTTTAAATAAATAATTGAATTCTATATAAAATATAAAATAATTATAAATTTATTAATAAAAATTTATATAAATTATATTATATTTTTAAATAATATATATATATATTAAATTTGGGTCGAGCAGAGCTTTGTTTCGGGCCCAAAATTTTATCGAAGTCTGGTCTGTGTTTTATTTTGGGTTTGATTTTTTGTTCAAATCCGTCCGAAATTTTTTTCAAGTTCAATTTTTTGGGTCGTCGGGACAACTCTACTTTAACTTAACCCGTTATTTTTTTGTAACATTATATCTTTTAAGACCAATTTTTACCTACATCCATATGTGGTATGAGATGGCTATATTTAGGGGTTGTTTGTTTTAGGGTAATCATGAAAGGAAATCAAAACGATTCTGTTTTTTGTTGTTTGTTTAACTAGTTATTTTTATTTTTAGGAAAGGGAAAGAAAAATGAGATTACCCAACAACCCTCTAATTTGATTTCTCACCCCTACTAGGGAATGAGATTTTCTTTCCTTGGTATACTTTGATTGATGACATATGCCTATTGACCAATGACTAATGACCATTAACTGGTGACTGGTGAATGTTGACCGACAATTGATGGCCATTCATTGGCAATCGGCAATCATTGACCATTGACTAACGATCTTTGATCACTTGTTAATTTTCTTTTCCCCAACATAAACAAACAACCAGGAAAATCGAATAGAATTATGTTATATTCCTCTCAATTTCCTTTCCTAATTCCATTTTGTTTCCATTGCTCAAAAACACCCCCTTACTACATAGTTAACAGAAAATCTGTACACTCAATAAAGAAAAACTGTACTATAATCTATTCCAATGAAAGTATAATATTCATGTACAATTATATTATACATGAATGTACAATGATATACTATTTTGTATACTTATATATACAATTAATGTAGCTAAAAATGACTAGATATTTGTATAACCGTTAGGTAGATAAAAAAAATTACTGATCAGATTCATTACAAATTTAAATTGTTATAAATTCATATACAACATAACAAATAAATAAATATTGGTTTAATTTATTGTAACTTGACCGGGACATGAGCTCATATTATTGGAGTCGCTAGCAAGCCACCCTGGCAGTGTGCATGCCCAAGATATGTCCGGTCCACACTAGGCCCGGACGAGTGCTCTCCAGAACACCCGCTAGCTCGGCCCTCACTCAAGTCACAAGCTGACGCAATTCAACTTGACCAAGACAATATCTAGTTGCTTCATGCCCGTTGTGAAATTAATCACTAAGTGATGTATCTAGTAATTTAATATTAACATATTAACATATTTTCTATTTTAAATATTTTATTTTCTAGTCACAAGTTGACGAGTTGGACATGAATCCAAAACAAGTTTTGTTGACTTAACAATTAACCCGACTTGAAAACCTTTTGAGACAAAAAAAATTCAATTGTAGCTTATTTTTTACGACTAAGTTATAGGTCAAGTTTGAACTAGAGTTTGGCATCCCTACATTGAAGTAGAGAATACGATTCTTATATGGGTTGTGAAGACTTCAAAGATGAATATTTTTTTTATTAATTGAGGGATAAAAGATTAGAATAATAAGTGACATCAAACAAAACTTATGCTACAAAATTATTTTGTGAAATTTTTATATACCTTATATTATACCATATAGTTAATATACAAAGAATAATTAGATCAGTAGCTCATAAGAGATGGAGGAACAAATTTTGGAATTGCCAAAACACATGAAGTGGAAAGAAGTTTCTATTGTAAATTTCATAATTTGAATACTTAAATGGGTGAATATAGTTAGAATTAGAGCTGTCAAAATTTGACTCAATCTGAAAACACGCTCGTTTAATCTGAACCTAAAATCCAAAAATATTTAAATATATAAACTTGAAACCCGATTGGGTTAAACTCAAAATGACTCAAAAAATTTATAAACTGAAACTGTTCCGAACCCGAAATGACCCGAAAAATATTAATTAAAATTTAATCAACTTCAATAACATGAAATAATAGTGATCCTAAACGAGAATTACCTTAATAAATATGACAAAAAATCTTGGTTTAACCTTATTATCTCCAAATATAATTCAGGTTATGTATTGTATTGACTTTTTTGTGATCTATGTGTAGTATAGTATTATAAAAATCAAGTATATATGTATTTAATAGTTTTTGTAAAAAATATAAACCATGATCAATAACTGAAACCTAATTCTACTTTACACTATTACAACCTGAACCTGATTTGATCCGCACCCGAATGACTCAAACCCATAATGACCTGAAAGTTTAATTACCCGAACAAATATTGACCTGAATAAATATGACCCAAAATCTGAACAAATAATCCGTTTAACAGGTAGTTAGAACCACTAAGTTATATATTCCAACATTCCTCCTATGTGTGTAGTGAAATTAACAGCATATTAATACTTAAAATAAGTTAGTTTTATTAATTTAGATTTTTACAATAAGGTGAATAATCTATTAGTATAAAGTTTAGAGCACATATTTGTTTATTTTTATACTAGTAAACTTCGAAAAGCAGATTCTTAACCAAAAAGTAATACACTCTCACAACAATCACTCAAGAGCCAAGAGTAGTAAACAAATATACCCATACGCACACTACGGCACTTTCTCTCGTCCGTCAAGTCTCTCCGCTAGACCGCAACTTCTATTTCCGCTGGTCAGCAGCATGGCTCAAGCACCCAAGTTGCCTTCATCACTGAATTGAATGATGCTTCAAATCCCGACACCAACATTCTCCCGGTGCCTTGTCTGTTAGCATACTCATCATCTCTCCTCCTTCTTTACTCCCACACCGACGAATCCAATTTCCACTCGCCTCTGTGCAGTATCCACTATCCTGTGGATAATCAGAATATGAACCCGGTGCAACCTTGTCGGGTTGCATGAGCGTTTTGAATCCGGGAAAAGCGAATTTCTCCATCACTTCTGGTCTAAGCGGTTTGTTGGTGGTCATCTAAGTTCCTCTCCATCTATTACTGTCTACCGAAAGCTACTCAGGTCGTCGTGTACAGGTTCTGAAAGTATCGCCATTCTTCTAACTCAAGTTCATGCTTGCCCGCGTATCTTTTTTCCTTGTATTTTGTTCTTTCATTTCCATTCTTTCCTTCCCCGCCAGGGCCACCACCACTTTTTCTGCAGTAGCGACGACCTGCAAATTGCTGAAATTGATTAAACACATGCTCCGATTAAAATTTTCATAACCTGACCATTGCGTCTTTTTTGTTTTTTAGCGAAGTACTGACAGTTCTGTATATCAGAGATCATATACAATTAAAATGAGAGCGAGGACAAAAATTATACCATTCTTATCTTTGCTGACATTGGAGAAGCACGATTCCATTTGTAGTCTTATTTTTCTGTGCTTTCGATTTTAAATTTTTTGAAGGGTCAGGGAAATGAGGTATCGGGGGAACGGGTCTGAATCTGCATTGTTCGATGTGGTGGTTTCAGAAGACTAATAAAATGGAATTTGTTTCTGCCTTTCCCTATCAGGACATTATGGGGGGAGAATTGGCAAAGGCTGGGATATGAGATGCATGTATTGGACAATTTACTTTAAAATATACGCCTATGAGGACTTGATTTTGTCAAATATTTATATTAAATACGAGTATATACCAAAAGAAAGTGTTATAAATTCGTAAAGATGCCGATACAATAGGCTCTTCTTTGATTTACGCCTTGAGACCAAGTTTATGATGGCAATCAGGGTAGTATTTATGTATTTTTCTTTTGCTCTTAGAAAAGCTTATCGATGTCAAAAGCTTTTCAATTTTTTGGTTCTGTTTGCTACTCTCCATAAAACAAGAACATTCGAACTCTCCTCCGGTGATTTTGGCCAAAATCTGCTACAAGTAGTTCTGTACTGTTGCCACCATTTCCTTGAGTACATCTTTACTGCTTCCATTAAGGGTAATATCCATAAAGTAGCTTTTCTTTGTAGAATCTTCGCTGAAAGGTCGTGAATGGAAATGTGGTTCCTCTGTTTCTTGTTCTAATCTAGTTATGTTTCCAACTGATTTCCTGTTGTGCAGATAATATCTGAAAATGGTTGCTTTTGGGAAAAAGTTGAAGGAGAGACAGATACAAGAATGGCAAGGGTATGCGATACTGCTGCTTCCCCCTTCTTAAAGATGCTCAAATAAAGATTTCCGACCTTCATTTCTGAAGTTCAGTTTATCATGTGATTGAGATTGAGCTTGATGAGATTTTGGTTTCATAACATGAGTGCCTTCTGTAGATACTTTCTCTTTCTACGTGTCAAACTCTCTGAGCATGTATTTATCTGCTTTGATGACATGAGTTTCATTATGATGAAATAGCAACAAGTTGCGTTCATAATAATCTGCTAACAGGAAACTGCAAGGAAGATGGGTTAGTTACACTTTTTACTGTAAATCTGATGTCGTCATTTTAAGATTGAAGGAAAGGTAAGGTCTTCAGCCAAGAAAATCCTATCTAAAAATGTCCTGTGCCTGTGACTCCAACACTATCATTAATCATGTTATATCCAGATTCTGTGGGTTGAATTGCGCAAGAAACTTATGTACATATGTTCTTATTGCTAGTTACTACATCAACTACAAATTGATGAAGAAGAGAGTCAAACATTATATTCAGCAGATGGAGAATGGAACCATTGAGCTACGGCAGGTACTTAAGGATTTCTCAAGAATGCTGGACAACCAGGTACATGATGGCGGCACTCCCCTGTAGAAAGTTTTACTGTCTCATTTTCTTTTTCAATCATCTTTTCCACTTGGTTTCTGTATTGGCTTATAGATTGAAAAAGTTGTGCTTTTTCTGCTGGAGCAACAAGGAATTCTCGCCAATAAGTTGGCTGATCTTGGTGCCCAGCAAAATTCTCCTGGTGACGAGCTAGAGATAGCGAAGTTGAGGCAATTACGAGAAGGTTATAGGGCAGCAGGACATGATCTGCTCAAGCTCCTTTACTTTGTTGAAATAAATGCTATTGGTCTTCGCAAGATCCTTAAAAAATTTGATAAGCGGTTCAGATACAGATTCACTGACTACTATGTGAAGACCCGTGCAAATCACCCCTACTCACAGCTGCAACAAGTATTCAAGCATGTGGTAATCTGCTATATCTGAACGTTTACCTGACCTGCATCTCATTCCTACAATATGTTCCAAGCTCTTTGTGTATCTACGTTTTTAGACCTGACATCTCTGTGTATGAGTTCATTTTTGCGACTCTCCTATGCCCTTGACAAAGCTGCTACTGACTCTTAGAGCACTTTCAGGGGTTAGGGGCTGTTGTTGGTGCAATAAGTAGAAATCTCGGAGACCTTCAAGAGCGGCAAGGAAGTTACTTATCTATCTATGATCAGCCTTCTTTACCTCTTCAGGTTTATCCTCCAAGCTTTCTAGTTGTTTATGGGAGCATGAATGTTGTTGCTTTTGGTTGCTTGGTAATTGGCTTATTCCTTACCCTTGTATAGCGTTGATGACAATGCAGGATCCAGTCATTGATTCAATTAAAGCAGCAATCGACAGATTATCTCACTCAACCAACTTCCTTCATTTCATGGCTCAGCATGCACTTATCATGCAAGAAGATCAGCTGCCCAGTCCAACTGAGGAACAAGTTGATGATAAAAGATATCATTTCATGTCACTAATCTTGAATTTGCTCAACACATTTCTGTATATGGTGAACACGTATATCATTGTTCCAACAGCTGATGATTATGCTCTTAGCCTTGGAGCTGCAGCAACATTGTGTGGTGTTATAATTGGTGCCATGGCTGTTGCACAAGTGTTCTCATCTGTTTACTTCAGTGCCTGGTCGAATAAATCCTACTTCAAGCCACTTATATTTAGTAGTGTTGTTCTTATAGTGGGAAATACGTTGTATGCATTGGCATATGACTTTAATTCCATATGGGTTCTCCTGATTGGACGTCTATTTTGTGGGTAAGTTGAATCTTTTTTTTTTATCTAATACAAAATTGATTCAGGATCTTATAATTATTAATTCAATGTGGGCTAGATGCTTTGTTTTCCATGCTGTATTATCTCGGTGACCATCACGAACTTTGACCTCATGCTTTGCGTAGTAAAAAGTGCTTCTATGCACTAGTGATTATTATCTTCTGGAACGAAGCTATGGTATTGTTATTCAACGTGTTTCCTTTATTGTTATTTGTTTTAATATCTCAATATAGTAATCATATAAGGCTAAACTTATCATTAGTTGGTAGTGTATTAGAAGATCATATATCTGGGCCATCGATGCATTGCTGCTAGAAATGAAAATATTGGCCATTTCACTTGTATTGATGAGTAAGGTAACTTCTCTGTTTTGTAATTTTACAGGCTGGGCTCTGCAAGGGCGGTAAACAGGCGGTACATTGGTGATTGCGTGCCATTAAGAATCCAGATGCAAGCATCAGCTGGTTTTGTTAGTGCTAGTGCTCTTGGGATGGCTTGTGGCCCTGCTATTGCTGGCTTACTTCAAGTTGATTTTACAATTTGGAAATTGACTTTCAGTGAAGATACTCTGCCTGGGTGGGTGATGGCTGTTGCATGGCTACTGTACTTGATTGTGCTACTATTCACTTTCAAAGAACCAGTTCGTGAGGAGCTGTTGACAGAAACTAAGTCATCGTCAGGTACTGACTTTCACTGCTCAGCAGTTCAGTTTCTATAGCTAGAGAAAATAATATACAAGCACAGTTTTGCTGTCACTAAGTCACTTCATATGTCATTAATTGTTATGACTTTTCAAACTAGAAAATGCCATCGTGGCTTATTTGTTTGGGTGGGGTTGGGCAGGAAATCCAAGACGAAATGACGAGCTTGAACGGGGTGTAAAGGAACCCTTGCTGAAGAGTTCAGAAGAGAAAGAAGAAGAAGAAGATGATGGCGAGGACGGTGAGGGAAGCTCAGAAACTTCAGATACTTTGCGTAAGCAACCAGCTGCTAATCTCGTATCAGCATATAGGCTTCTCACCCCTTCCGTGAAGGTGAGATTCAGTTGCGGTTGCCTGGTTTCGTTTCACAAATAACTCACCATATGACACTGGTTAACCCAGAATCTGGGTCTTGACTGCTAAATTTGTCATCCATGGGCTGTGTGTTTCAGGTTCAACTGTTGATCTATTTTATGATCAAGTATGCGATGGAAGTGTTGCTGTCAGAATCTAGTGTAGTGACAGCATACTATTTTGACTGGTCCACTACTCAAGTGGCCATTTTCCTTTTCTGCATAGGCTTGACGGTGCTCCCAGTTAACATAATCATTGGGAGCTACATTAGTAATATGTTCCAGGAAAGGTAACATACCAACAACCACATTTTTGTCTTTATATCTTGAGTGCTTATTTATGGCAAGTCATATATTAAGATCACAAGGATCACCAAAAATGGATTCTTTAAAGGGTTAGCACACCTACTATCATTTCTTTCTCGCCACACTGATAGACAAATGTGGTGAAAACAAAGCATGCCCTCTATTCCTTTCACACCTTTTCTCCAATGTATGCTAAGTGCCTAAGTCATCTTAAGAATATATCTGAAACAAGGGGGCTCACTGTAATTCTATCAGAGAATGGAGGTCATGGACATCTAATGAAGTGTTTTGCCGTCTCCTTCTCTTTGTTTCCTTAAAACTCAATTTTCAAAATTTTCTCACTTCACTTGATCAATCTATATCCCCAATATCAAGTCTCTTCATATCTGTCATCTAAAAGATGGAAGCTTGCCTAGTAATGTTCTCACTATGCTAAATCACTGGTCCCCTAAGTCCATTTGGCTTCTTGATATGCAGCTTCTCATATCAGTGCTTGATAAAGAAAGTGTTTTGAGTTTATAGCTCTTCTATTAGACATGCAATAAACTGATAATCACTCTCTGTTGTGGCATGATTAAGTTCTATTATTGTATGCATCTGAAACGCTTTTTTTTTTAGTGTAATTTGTGGTGATAAATTTCACTTGTTTGCATATTCTGGCAGACAAATTTTGCTGGTAGCTGAGATCATAGTATGCTTGGGAATTATCATGAGCTTCAATATATTCATTCCATATTCCGTTCCCCAATATGTCATCTCAGGGCTGATCATGTTTGTATCATGTGAAGTTGTCGAAGGTAAATATTCATACATAATGTAATATATCTTTCGTTATCTGTTCCAATCAGATGATCACTCTTGGCACAAGTTCTTATATACAAGCTAAGGCTACTTATTTTCTTCCATGTGTATCTCGTGTTCTCCTTATGCAGGGGTGAATTTATCGCTTCTATCTCGGGTCATGTCATCAAGGCTCTCTCGTGGGACCTTTAATGGAGGATTACTATCAACAGAAGCAGGTACTCTAGCCCGGGTTGCCGCTGATGGAGCCATAACCTTAATGGGTTACTTTGGGGATAGCAAGCTCTTGAATCTTACTCTGATCCCTTCTCTTGTGATATGTATCGGTTCTATCATTGCAACCTGTTGTACCTTCAACTCTCTGTATTGATATAATCAGATTATGTTTTTTTTAATTTTTTTTTAAGATTATCACAGAAGATCAAAGTCATGTTTCTTGTAGTTGTTGCCCCAGGGGTAACCTAGAGGGTAAAAGCCCAGTGCTTAGATTAAAGGAGTCCCCCCCTTTTTAGTCTGGTTAGTGTAATTTTAAGCAGTTCTTCATACTTTTAACATTCATTCATCGCCACATTGGATATAATGGCGACTCTTCATGATGACCGCAATTGTAATCATACCTCTCATCATGCATTGGTGCGTTATACCTGATCTGTTTCATTTTGTAATCATACTACTAAAACGCGCAGGTAATCCGATTGAAGAATCCTAGCATGTTTGGGACAGAAAAAAGTGTATAATTACAGGAATCCATAGTCTTAACTCATAAACTTCTTGGCGTGTTCCGGAGATAGATGGGAGAACCCTACTAGCTTAGCAATGAGAAGTAAAATAAAGAGCCGCTTGATATTTGTAGTATGGGTCCGTATATTTTGGGTGTAGCAAACTTTATATAGTGGAGTTGCTAATAATATTTGTACAATTGTTAGGCTCCTTCAGGTGAAGAAAATAATAAAAGATCAAAGCTGGAACAAATATTTGTATTTGTGAGTCAGGATTGTGGACCTCTCTAAAGCTGTAGCGGGGTTTGATGTGCCCACACTTAATTTGAGATTGATGTGTGTTCATAGATTTTCACTGCCGTGGAAGTACAGACGACCTTTCCATCGTACATGAGCAAGTTACAATTATTTAGAAGGTGAGAACTTATGGGATGTGACGATACCATGAGCAAGGAAGTACGAGAGGGTTAAAACTTTCTACCAATGACAAGTACGAGAAATGAGCTGTAAGATGCTTTTGTTAAGGACATGAAGTGAAATAAATTTATGGCATTCAGGTACGAGAGGGGAACACGAGAGACATCTGACAGAAGAGGGAATTGTTGGCTGTTTTCATGTACCACCATCATTCAGCAGGTAAGGGCTAACTACTAATGCTGCCATTTATTTGACCTCACGTACTAGATCTCTCCATGTGAATCTCTTCCATCTGCGATAACATTGGCCCCATTTTTTCTTGAAACGAGTTTATTTATTTTTCACTAATATGTGAAAAAATGAAGTGAAGAAGGAGAAAAAAAACTAATCTCACATTATCAGAGAGCAAGAAGGAATTATACAAAGAGAGTATTGATATAAGTCGTTCAGACTTATTATCTAGTACTGCAACAAAAGACGCGCACCCTTATATATGCTAAGGGGAAAAAAGAAATTACTGTATAACCTAAATACAAACTAGTTATTACAGAATGAACACCTAATACATCTAATAAAATGAAACAGATAATATGTCTTAACATATCCCCTCAAGATAAGAACACTGCAGATTGAGTTTTATCTTGATACAGATACAAGCCCATATCCTTCATAATTTCTTTGAGATTTCTTTTTGGAAGGGTTTTTGTTAAGAAGTCAGCAACTTGATTCTGTGCATGGTGAACAAAAATCAAACCTTCTTTTTTCATCGGTATGGCGCATAATGAATATCAACTCTATATGCTTGGTTCTTTGGTGATGAACCGGGTTTTTAGCAATGTATATTGCTGATCTGTTATCACAATTAAGTGGCATAGGAGTGATGTTGCATACCCCCACCTGATTGATCAGTCTACTTAACAAGGCCCACTCAGTTGTCACCACTTTCATTGCCCTGTATTCTGCCTCTACTGAGGATGAAGATACACATGCCTGTTTTTTGGATTGCCAAGATATAGGGGAACCACCTACAAAAATATAATAATCAGAGATCGATCTTGATAGTGATTGGGCAAGTTTCCCAATCACTATCACAATATGTAGTCAGATTACAATCAATTTTATTGTTGAGCAGAATCCCATAATTTATTGTGCTCTTAATATACCTTAGTGTATGAATTGCAGCGGATATGTGTATATCAGTGGGTTACTGAAGTAATTGGCTTAACAATTGAGCAGTAAAAGGTAGGCCAGGTCTTGTATGAGTGAGAAATTTTATCTTACCTACGAAGCTCCTGTATTCTGTAGGGTTTTCCAATTGTTTTCCCTCATCAAGTTTGAGTTTCAGGCCTAATTGAAGGGGAGCAACAATATGTTTTGTATGTAGAATATCATATTCATGTAAAAGATCGAGATTAAATTTTCTTTATGAGACTATCATGCCTTTATCATGGTGCAGGAACTCCATACCAAGAAAAAAGTTTAAGTTCCCAAGATTCTTTATACATAGTTCTTTGTTTAACTTATTTTTAACCATGAGAATTTCATCCAAGTCATTGCCCGGTAAGTAATATATCATCCACATAAACAACCAAGAAAGTGTTTTGGTTATTATGTATTTTATAGAACAAGGAATGGTCATTTCCAGATTTTTTATATCCTACATATGTAAAAAAATAATGAAGTTTGGCAAACCATTGCCTTGAAGATTGTTTAAGGCCGTATAAGGAGTTTTTTTAGTTTATAAGCATTGATAGTATTATCAGTTTTAAGACCCTTAGGTAACTGCATATAAATCTCCTCATGAAGATCCCCATAAAAAAGACGTTACTTACATCAAGTTGACTCAAATGCCACCCCCTCTTGACAGCAACACTATCAAGGTACTTATTGTTGTCATTCTAATAACATGAGAAAAAGATTTTGTATAGTCAAGACTGGATCTTTGGTTAAACCCCTTTGCCACTAGTCTTGCCTTATGTCTTTCGATGGAGCCATCAACCTTAAGTTTGGTTTTGTATATCCTTCTACAGCCTATAGCCTTTTTATTCTTAGGGAGTTTTGCTAGATCCCAAGTGTTGTTTTGGATAAGGGACGTAAGTTCTTTATTCATGGCTTCAGTCCATGAATTACTAAGGCAATCTTCTCATATGATTGAAGTTCATGTATTTGGAGAATTCTGTTTATGTGGCTTTGGTTCTTGATAGTAGAAAAAGAAAAAAGAAGTGGAGGGCATTTCATCAGTGAGAGATATCTGATCAGTATCAGTAGACTATGGTGTTTGTGTTTGATAGTTGTTTATGTTTATCCTATATGTGATAATTTGGAAGAAAAAGTCATGGTGAAGGGCGTGAGTGTAAACATGATAATCATTAAGATGTGAAGGCAATTGTTTTGTGTGATCGGATCTTCTGAGGTTTAGAGTTGTGTCATCATTGTTCTCAGCAGTGTCAGTTGTGTGTTCAGCATTGTGGGGAAGAGTATTATGAGGAAAAGAATCTGTAGTGGGCTGAGGATCATTAGAAGAAAAATCTTTTTCTTTATTAGAGTTTGATTTGTTTATGAGGAAAGGGAATCCGAAGATTTGTTTGCAGGTGAACTAGGAATGAAAAAGAAGTCTTCATGTTAGTTGTTAATGTACTGGAGTGAAGGGTTTGCCCTTTCTTCAGTAAGACTCTAAAATTCATTTTTCTGAAAAGGAAATACAGTTTCATGGAAGGTAACATCACGAGAAACTATGATTTTGTGATTAGATAATCTAAGAAGTTTATGGCCTTTTTTATTATCAGCAAGGCCAAGAAACACACAAGGAGCAAATTTTGGATGGAATTTACCCTTGGTATTTTCAAGGTTTAGGGCATAGCTCAGATAGCCAAACACTTTAAAATGGTCATAACTGGGCAGTGTGTTACAAAGACATTGGTAAGGGGTTTTCCCTTCAAGGGAAGAACTTGGCAGCCTATTAATGATATGGGTAGCATATAGAATGGATTCACCCCAAAACTCAATTGTTAAATGCGATTTGTAAAAGATTGTTCCATTAGATATATATGCTTCCTCTCAACTATTCTGTTCTGGTGTGGAGAATGAGGGCAAGATGACTTGTGGATGATGCCTAAACTATTAAAGTATGATTTTCCCTCATTGGAACTTGGAAGACCCTAATTTGAATGCTTTATCATATCTGATTTTATTCACACGTTTGTTAAACGTTCTTTCTGTAAATGTAATGAAATATTTTGAATGTAACAATTTAACCCATAAGACCCTAGATTTATCATCAACTATACTTAAGAAGTACGTTTTGCCATAATAAGGCATAGTGTTAAAGGGGCCACAAATGTCTAAGTGAATCAAGTAAAAAATGTCATTACTAGTGGTTACAGATCTTTGAAAAGGGATTATGTGTGCCTTAGCTTTATGAGAGGGATCACATACAAAATCTAAAATAATATCTTTTCCTTTTATTAAATGAAGTTTTGACAGTTTATCTAATGGGGCATGGCCTAGCCTATCATGCCCATCAAGAAATCGAGAACTCTGTTGTTTTCTCGGAGCTTGCAAATCGCATCTAACGATCCGCAGGAGCAAGGTGGAGCTTCAATTAATTCTCACTCTTTGTTCCATATCTTGACCCATTGAGTGTAATACTCATTGATTGTAGAAGCTCCTTGTTCTAGCTTGTGCGCCTCTTGTCTGAGTGTGTACAATCTCATCCCATAAGGGTTATCAAATCTTTTGCACAAGTTCACCCATATTTCTGCCGCTGTCTTGAAACACATGACCAATTCTTTAATCGAGAGCCATAAAGTACAACCATCCAATTACCATGTCGTTTGTTCGATCCCACACACGTTGTTTTGTGCCCTGATAATCGGATCTTGTAGTTGCGTCGGTGATGAATCCTAATTTGATATTCGATATTAGCCCGACTGTAAAACGATCTCTTCCACTTCACGAATCCCGTACCATTGAATTTGTAAGCTAGAATGATGCCGAGATTATCAGAAGGATGAGGGTATAATTAACTTTTCATCTTCTAGACTCAATTTTGTGAATCCATTGGAATCTTCAAGATCCAGAAAATTTTTGCCCTTCTCTGATTTCTCATTTCCTTTGTCTTCTCTTGACGTTGTGTGTCATTCTACAGCCATTTCCAAATCGAGCAGAAGCTACAATCGTTGGAATTTTGTTAGTGTAAAAGCAGGTTCGACATATCCCTGGGTTGCTCTGGTACCATGTGAAAAAGTGAAGTAAAGAAGAAGAAAAGAAACAAACTAATCTCGTATTATCAGAGAGCAAGAAGGAATTATACAAAGAGAGTATATTTTGATATACATCATTCAGACTCATTATCTAGTATTGCAACTGTAACACCCCTCACATTAAACATGTAATAATCACTCTCGTAGCATAATTAAAGACGTCTCACAGCGGAAGTTAAACACTAATAATTCTTACTCGGGTGTCACATGCCATTACTCGCCTATGCGAGTAAAGAAGCAGAAAAAGGAAATATAACAACACATCGACAATAATTAACCGCAGTGATGAACGAGATATATACTACATCATCCTAAGTTTAAACTAATACATAAGGTAAGTGAGCATCTAAGGTAATCCCAACATTTACATCATACTGAATATAAACTAATTCTGATAGTGCAGTGAATAAATAAATAACGTCGTTGACTACCCCGAAGACCCGTACTCTGGCTTCATAGCTCGATTAAGTCCTGAAATATGGGTGCCATAAAGGCTCAGCCAACTGCTAGTATGCTAAATGTGATCCTAGACCCTTTAGGCCACTTAGGTCATTTTAGCCATCTTGATTAACATGGGGTTCGTTTCATGATGTACCGTTTACATGCTTATAACATAACTGTAAATACGGAATTAAAACACACAACAGGTATTCAAACATTCGCACATCAAGACATGCTATTACGACATTGATAATTGAACAATTAAATTCGAATCGACGGTAATGATGAAGTCCAGTTAGTCTCACTTGTTTATTTCCATCACATGAAGCCCCGCTTCCACATTATCACATAAACATACGGGTGTCAAGTTAAGGACAATTCCCCGTTTAACCTCACACATTAATATTTTGGACAGTAGTCCGGTGCCATCTACAGTGGGTAGATGGACTCACTTATCTACAATGGTAGATGTCCATTAGGCCGAAGCCTTGGTATGGTGCCAACGGTAGCACACTCAGACTAACGATCGTATCCGGCTCGTTAGATAAACAAGAGTAGACCCTAAACGGGTGTTAAAACTCTAGTGATCACTATGCGCAACCTGCTGGAACGTATGCAGACCAGGATTTAGGAACATTGTTTCATTAATTAATTATCACACTCTCATAAGTTAGCGTATTTTAATTAGTCTCCTGGAGATTCAATCTCGTTATTGGAGAAAACACATTTTTATTGGATGCCCTATTGGGTCTTACACACAACCTAGAAGTCTGCTATGTGATGTTCAAAGGTCGAGTCATCACTCTAGAGACGGTTAATACCGGGTCTCTAAACTAAGTCCCTCACTTAGTGTGTTAGGAGTTGTTTACTCTCACGAGATAGTATCCAGAGTCTCTCCCGAAAGTTCATACACAGTTAGGGTGATAATCAGTATCACATGTCCGAACGACGTACGTGCACAGTTAATTAACGCTTTGGCGATTGGAAAACATAAGCACATACAAACACATGCATAACATTTATTTATCTGACATGCAAGCACACAGTTACGTCCGGAACCCAAGGAAACCCTCGGAGTTTTTAGACCACACATTCACATACCGTTCACCGACAATAACGCTAAGGTGATAAGTCACGCCTGTCCACTAGTGCTCCCAAACTCGTATCTAGCAGCCCGTAGCTCTGTAATATATTGTTCTAACATCAGTGTCTATATCATGAGACTACTTAACTATTACATGTAGGTTCTAATCTTCATCCCGTAGTTAACACTTTAATCGGTTGTTTGTTTAACTCGGGTTTGTAATTAATTCTTGGGATTACGAATTCATGATAATTTACAGTTTATATATAGATAGTATTCAATACTGTAATAATATCTAGTACGTAGGACTTATTCTCCTAATACTCTTGTATGGTTATTTGTTTTACATGTTTACGTACAGACACTAACATGCATGCATGTCTAAGCATATACACTTATTTATATCTTCACTTACTGAAATACCCCAAACCTTGATATGTTGTTTAAATATTAAACTATGGTATGTTAAGGCTAAAAAGTGCCTTAGAAACATTAGTGAACAATTTAAACCATAGAAAACACAATAAAATACCATAAAGGCAATTAGAGCAAAAATGTGCTCTAAGCTTGGGATAACCTTGGTTTAGACTCTAAGAGCCTACCAAGACTTTATTTACATGTTAATGAACATGTTAAACCAATTACTAAAGAAAACCAAGCTTGAAAACAAGTTTAAACACAAAATGTGCTTTAAGGAGTCTTAAAGCACATTTTTGAAAAAATTGTCTTAGAAATGGATTTTGAGTGGCTAAATGCCCATCATTACTCTTTAATCAACATGTGTACTACTTAGTATCACATTAGTAAGTATAGATCAATGGAAAATCAAAAATTTCACAATTATGTGCACTAATTTGTGAATAGTGCTCAAATAGTGCTAGTTTAGGACATAAGTCAACATAAGTCAATTAATTGGTCAACAAAGACCATAAAATATCCCATTTGACTAAGGGGGCCGGTTTTTAAGTGTGAGTCACCACACTTAACTAGTTAAATAAGGAAGAAAGGAATAAGTAAGTAAATTCACTATTCACCTTTTTACTTAAATATCTTACAAACTTAACCTCTCTCTTCATTCTCTTCTTTCCTTCTTGATTCCCACCGTCTTCAACCTTCTCCTCCCTTCTCCAAACGGTTTTGCTACAGTTCATCACCATTCTCCATCTTTGATTCCTTATTACACCTAGCTCCATGCTCCAAAATTAATTCCAAGACCACAATTCTCTTAGTTTAGTCAAGCTCTACAACCCTGTTTTTTCAAATCTTCAAAAACACCATTTCGGTGCCAAGAGGAATCACCATGGAAGGAGCTTGAACTCATCTCTTTTCACCTTGTTGATCACCTTTGCTTCAAGGTAAGGAAAACCAAAGAAAAACTTCATTTCCCCTTGTTTTTATATATGACCGAGAATCACCCATTGATGATGTTTTCTTTTGATCTTTTATAGCTTCATTTCAAACTTCGAAGGACTAGGCGGAGTCCTCTCTTGCTACTTAATCCAATTCTCATTCAATTCCAAGGTAAACATCCATTTTTATGTTTTAAAACACTTATGTGAATTTAGGGTTTATATATGAGTTTAAGTGTGAATCTTAAAGCTCATTACCCTTATATGTGTGTATGGATAGAAGGTTGACAAGTGATCAAGTTCCTTGCTAAGCTTCAATCCAAGAAAACAAGAAAGGAAAACTTGAAGAAAAAGGTAAATAACCTAACCTAATGTGGTTTAATGGTCTTAGGAAATTGAGCTTTAAAATGCTTAATAAACTACCTAAGGAGCCAATGGTAAATGAGCTAGAAAACTATCCTCAAGGAGATTATTAAAGGACATATGTGATGTTGTGTGTATTTGCAGGTCAAAGGCAATTAGTATGTGGAAATTCAGTGTTTAAGATTTATGTCATTTAAGGGCCTAAGTGCCAAGCAATTTAAATTATGCACTATATTGTGATGTAGTGTGGTTTAAGGCTTAGTTGTGTGTAAAGAACATTCTTGTGTGGATAAGTGTTCTTGATTGTTCAAAGGTGAAAAACCTTGTGTTTTGGGTGTAAGAAAGTGCTAGCAAAGCTATGTCAAAATTTGGGTAAGAAACAAGAAGTATAGGTGATTGAATGAAGTTAGTGACCTAGGTTGTGATAGGAAGTGTTAAGGGTTGATTTGGTGGAAGAAATGGGAATTTAAGTGTTTATAAGCATTAAAATGACTTAGGCTTTGTTTTGGAGGATTTGGTGTGAAAATGAGTGATTTGAGATACACCAAAGTCATGGTGGGTATATATTTAGGACTTGTGCAAACTTGGGTAAACAAGGAAAGGATAATGTCTTGTGAAGGAGGAAATTTGAACTTGTGGAAAGAAGTCTTGAGAAGTTTGTGTAAGGAGGTCTTAGTGAGGAATAATGCTTTTGAAGGAATTGTAGTGGTGATAAGGAAACAATTTGGTTAGTTGAGATTTTAGGTATGGTATACCATTTAGGAACTTAAGGAAAAACATTACAAGTGTTAGGAATTTTGTAAGAAAATGAGTAAGTGTTTAAGGAGTTTAGAAGTGAGTTAGAAAATGAGTTTGGTGGATGTTATATGAAGGTTTAAGTGTGCCAAATGATGTTAGAACACATAAGGAGGCTTGAGGAAAAGTTTGGAGAAAGTTTGACAATGTTTGGGAAGTCTCTGCAGTCGACCGACCCAGGGGACCGACCCTGGCTGGGTCGGTCGGACTGTAATAAGGCAACAGGAATGTTTCTGGAATCGACCGACCCAGGGGGTTGGGTCGGTTGGTGGGTCGGTCGGGCTAAAAACAAAGAACCAAAATGTTTCTGGAATGGACCAACCTTGGGACTGACCCTGTCAAGGTCGGTCGGAGTAGAATTTTCAAACCCGGAATTGTTACTGGAACGGACCGACCCAGGGGTTGGGTCGGTCGGTGGGTCGGTCGGCCCAAACTTGTAAAAAAAGACAGAAAGAAATGTGGCTTATGTAGTAAACCCTAGTGGGTATAATGAGGATAACCAAGTGAAAGTTTGATTGTAAAACATGTTTTGTGAGTATATGAAACACGTAGTAAAATTGAAAGATAATTAAGGTAATTAACCGACCTTATTAATTATGTATAGGAACTACCTTCGGTGGAACTCGAACACAACAAGGACCAAGGTATGGTTTTCTTGCAGTCTGTTGCCTACCGGTTTACACCAGCTTGTGTGTTTTTTGTTTTCTGAGTGTTTATGACTTTGTAAGACTTAAATCATGAAACGAGTTTACAGTCATTGTTATTGTTGCGACATGAGTGTACCGGTGCCGTTAACCTTGCGTACGTGTTAAACCATTAGTTAACCAACTAGGATACATAAGAGAGCGGTACCCGGTTTAAACGTTTTGACCTAAGGAACATTCTAACAACGGCTATGTATGAGCTAGTTGTGGTTTGTGCTGTTAAAGCGTATCTCATCTCCCTTGTGCGTCTAACTGGACCAAAACACTTATTTGTGAATGAATGTGTTAAGTTCCATCAATGGGACTTCTAACAAGTGGTTAACCGGGGAGTGAGGAATCCGGTCGTTCCGGTCACGCGTGTATGTACGGGAGTTGATATCTGAATCAGATTCGCCTTTCTTTATGTTATGGTTGTTTTTCCTTCTTGGATTACAATCACCCACAAGCTTAACCAAAGCTTACCTACCTGACTGTTGATCGGGCTAGGGGGAATTATGTACGGTGTGCTTGGATCACTATATCCGACGTAACTTTGGGTTAAGTTATTCGTTCAACAAATAGAACGGTAACGAATTATGTAACTAGCTTTACATGAGAGTGAGTTCACTTTCTAGGCTTACCATGTCGACTAACTATGTTGGGTTGTTTTCCTAAAGTGAAACATCCCTGTTATGTTGTGTGTTGTTGGTGCTATGCAATGTTTATTGCTATGCTTTTGTGTGGTATGTTAAAAAAATGAATGCCATGTTATCATGACAATTGGTCGCGTGTATCCCGGTAGCCGACGGGCTGCACGTTAGCCATACCAGCCTGGGTTGCTGAGCCCTTTGGGGCACCATATTTTTATTTTGCAGGATGAGGATCAAGGAAGCGGAGTGTGATAAGTGGTGAAATAATGCTATTTTAAGAGCTTCATTCACCTTCATTTTATCGGGTGCATAACTTATTTCACCACTTAATAGAGTGTTTTTGTGATTAATAGTGAACTTATAGAGTTTGATCTCTTGATAGGTAAAAGCTCATTTTGAGCATACTTTTGGATTCTCTTTGAGCTAGTGGCATGCATCAACAGATTCCCCATCTCTCAAGCTTTCCAACGCCACAAACGGGGAGAAATTCCGAGCCACACCGAAGATTCTAGGCCCCGCGCAAGTTAGAGCAAATCTCTGGAGCAGGACCGACCCACAGGACCGACCCAATCTGGGTCGGTCGGATTGGTTTTTCCGGATGCCCAAGCTACTGGAATCGACCGACCCATAAGCCTGGGTCGGTCGTACTTAAAATTACTCATGCCTTCTTCTTCGGAGACCGGCCGACCCAATCTGGGTCGGTCGGATGAAAAATTTGCCCAGATTTGTGTTTTTAAAAGCTGATTTTGGGGACTCTTCTCTCATTATCAAATACACACGACTTCAACCTAAAAGAGAGGAGAGAGAGGCAAAAATAAGGGAGAAAAGAAGAGGAGAAAAGAAGAGAAGAAAGGAGGAAGAAGAAAATGAAGATTTCTACCTCCATTGAAGCTTGGAAGCTCCTCTAATGGCTATTTCCCCCTTCTCCTTCCTCTTTCCTTTAGCTATGGTTGAGTAGTTCCATTTGTATCCTAGGATGAGGGTTTGAACCCATTTTGCTCATTGAATGCTAAGAACCTAACTCATTTATTGCTCTTGTTTTATTCCCTTCAATATTAATTAATGTTCTAAATTGATCTCTTATTGCATTTATGGTGGTTTCATTCAATATTTGAGCTTGAGTTTAGAACTAGACCAACAAGGGGGATAAACCCTAGCTTTTTCTTTCTTGAGTTTGGAAGTGAATGCTTAGGGCTATTGATTAAGAGTGCTTGCTTAATGCTATTTAAATGACTTGAACTTCCTTTAATTAAGGGGTTTGATTATTTAGGTAAGAATTGGATTTCCCATGATTTGGGGGTTCATGAGTTACACTCTAATAGGCATTGAGATGATGAGTTGTGGTTTTGAAGTTCTTTGAGTAAATTAAGTGATTCCCACTATCCTAGGGTACTCTCCCCATCCATTCCATACACAAACATTTTACTGTTTTATTGCATTTCAATTGATAAACAACCAAGCTTGCCTCCGGCTAAACCCCCATTTTATTGTTTATTCGCACTTGACTAATATACCGAAGCTCGGGATTTAGAAACCAATTTCCTTGTGGATACGACACTTGTTTTATTGCAACGAATTGGGTGCACTTGCCCATTTTAGCTAGGTTTATTTACTATGTTTGTAATTTTCCCACCAAGTTTTTGGTGCCGTTGCCGGGGAAATTGATTATTCAATTTCCCTAGGTTCGGTACTTTAGTTTTTGTGCATTTAGTACTTTTATCTTGTTTATTTTATTTGTGGTATTCGTGTTTCTAGTTGTTGTCTATATTTTTACATTTTCTTCTACTTAAGAGCATTTGGTGTTGGTGCGGTTTAGGTACCTTCTGTTTTCTCGGTGTATGCCAAACACTCGAGCCAAAGGATCTCCACTTGTTAGTCCGAGACCCGAGCTCAAGCGTTCATTGTTGAGAGCCATCCGAACTGTGAAAAATTCAATCATGGCTGATCTAGAACAAGCGGGGATAGAAGATAACGGAAACCCACAACAAATGGCTCTCAAAGACTACAACCAGCCGAACACCGAAGGAGACCTTCAGCCATAGTCCTACCGGAGTTGATGCCTCAAGAGGCCGGACAATGGGTATTCAAGACCCACTACATCACTGCTGTCCGGGACTTAGGAAAATTCAGTGGAGCAAATCCCGATGAAGCTCCCAACCACCAAAGTCAATTCCTCGACTTTTGCAACTCATTTGGTAAAGCTGGAAACGTTGGTGAGAGGATACGCCTGTAGCTCTTCCCGCACTCACTGTCCGACGCTGCATCAAGATGGTATAGGAGCTTACCGTCAAAATCAATCCATACTTGGGCACAAATGGCTCAAAATTTTCTTGCCAAGTATTACCTCATGAGTAGAACGAGGCAATTAATTGGAGAGATTAATAGCTTTTGCCAAGAGCCGGGAGAGACGTTATACAATGCGTGGGATAGATTCAAGGACATGTTGATGAATTGTTCCCACCACGACTTGGATGACCAATCACTTTGTCTATCATTTTTCAACGGTCTCGATGACTCGAATAGACTACTTGTGAATTCCTCAGCGGGAGGAAGCTTCATGACTAAGTCACCTCAAGAGGGAATGGAACTCCTAGAGGTGATGACAAGCAACACAAGGCAGTGGTCTAAACCAAAGGGGAGAGCACCAAGAGCAGTGCAAACGGTTGAATTGATATATTAAAAGCTAAGAAATATTCCTAGAAGATAACAAATCAACAGACCGCCGGGTTGCAAAAATCCCGGTCGCAGTAGTATAGTAATTTAGAAGCAACCAGGTATCAATCCACGGGACTTGAGGTAAATAAGCCTAGCCTTTAAGCAATGGGTAACTGAAGAGGGGTTTGTTTTGGTTTTTGGGATCGGTAATAGACAAGAAAATAAATAGCAGGTAAATTAAAGCGATAGATAGGGAGTGTGAACGGTACTCTAGGTTCAGGGAGTTGTTTCACTAGCTAGGTTCTGCATATTCTACTACTTAAACGGAGACTTGGATCGACTTGTAATTCTCAATTGTCTATTCTATATTAAGTCCTAATTCCAGATAGCTCATCTAGACAGGACACGTAGTTCTAGTCTAGAATTAATAGGTATATCTAGATGGTTTTATCACACAGAATTACTAGTCTGGTTTAGTCCGGACTAAAGCACCTAACTGCTAATGTAATCTATCCGATTGCAATTATCACAGGTAACAGGTTAATAGGACCATCAATGCTAATCACCTTATCTGATCATAACACGATTCGAGGGCTTATAATAAATTCATGACGTTTATTAAAAGCACTTAAAAGCATTAACCTGAACAATCCAAAATAGTCTCAATTAAGTAGTAAAATAATACAGAGTTTAACTAATTACAACATCCCTTCCCCCAGAGTATATCCTCTTAGCTAGACATAGCAATTAAAAGCATAAATAAGAGAGAGTTAGGAGAAATCATCTGTTACGAAGATCCTCTCGCTTGCTCCGCCCTTCGTCCTCGCGCTATGCTGGCTTGGAGGTTGGATTTGGTGACAATGAAGTCAACTTGGTGAAATGGAGTGAAAGTAGAAATTTTGGACAAGTTTGTGAGGCGTCCGGATGGGGTGGGTCGGACACAAATCCGGACGCAAATCCGGACGTGAGATTTTGTGTGGCGTGTGTGCGAAGTGTTGTGTGTGATTTTTGTGTGGAGAAATTGGAGTGAAAATGTGTTTGATGTGATGTGTGTTTGTGTTTGAGTATATGTATGGAGATGAAGTACGAGGGGAGCTATTGTGTGAATGACCAGAGGATGGATGAATGAGAGATGGAGGAGGAGGATGAGATGTGTAGACGAGTGTCTGGTGCGAATTGAAATGGAGGCTGGAGAAGGGTTTAAATAGGCTTAGGAGTAAACATTGGTTAGTGGTGAGTTGGGTAGGAGATTGATTGAGCATGGACATCGTTTTAATTTACACGGAGTATGGGCTAAACCGCCGCTTCGGCTGATAATTGCGCCGAAAGCATAATTATCAGCGCGACGATTTTTATTTTTCGTTTCTGTGTGACGTCCGCGTTTGAGTCTGCATATGGACAGGGGTGTCCTGACGAGATCTACACGCGTCCGCATTTCTGTCCGCGTGCGGACGTGAATGCCCTGGTGAGATTTACTCCTGTCCGCGTTTCTGTCCGCGTACGGACATGACTGTCCTAATGAGATCTGTGTACACGTCCGCATGGGCGTCCGCATACGGACATGGAACAAAAGGGACTGTCCGCGTTTCTGTCCGCGTATTAGGACAGGGTTAAAGGCGAATTCGATCTGGAGCTGTCCGCTTCTGTGTCCGTGCCTGCCCATCCGGACACATATCCGGACATGTGTAAATTTTTCTCTTTTTGTTCCAAAAGCTCTAAACTCCTTCCTAATCACGTCCTAAGCCAAAATAACATGAAAACAAGAAGGTAAATGCATAAATCTAAGTAAAAGAATATGGAAAATAAGGGTTCAAAGCACTCAAAAGATAGATCAATAATCAGTGCATCAAATTCCCCCACACTTATCTTTTGCTTGTCCTCAAGCAAAATAGAGAATAAAACTATCTTCCAGGCTGTAGCATTGAAACTCAGGGTTAAACAGATGCAGACAGAAAGCAAGAAATGATGACGATCAAAAGAATAATTCTGCTTCTGGATGTAGGTTTTCACAGTCAGTGAAAAAGAAGGATTTTTAAAAGCATGGAGAAGTCAGAATACAAAATCTGGAAGTAGATTAACTTGGGATCTTCCTCTATTCCTTTTCTCTAACCTTTGGATGTCAAGGGGTGTGAAGTAATGCCTTATTCCACAATACCTTTCAACACCACGTACTCATGATCAAAATTTAAACTGTAATCAATTTTTCGCATGCAAGAACATTCTATTTCAAGATATATATAAAACAATCAAATTATTGTGAATTGTAGAGTTATTCCGTAACCCAGACTTTTCTCTCTTTCCATGTAACGGTGTTGGGCCAACTATCCCAGATCCCGAGACCTTAGGTAGATAGGTGTTAAGGCACCCTTAAGACTTAATAACCGGATAGACGAGGCCTGCTTTTGTTCGGAAAAATTTTTGTTTGATCAGTGGAGTACCTTGACTTATCCTTTTCATTCCAAACTTTCAAATCATTTCCAAGAGTCCCAAGCTAAACTAATTCAGTTTCTATAATCAACTATTCCATTAAATTTTAGTGAAAATAGATTAATTTGAATAAAATTAGATGTACAAACACCCTAAAGCAGAAGGATTCTTGAGGTAGTCAACATGCCTTGATTTCTAAATCTATTTGAAGAAGTGATTTTCTCGAAAGCAAGTAGACAAATAAAGACAAGTGTGACATTTAAACCCAACTTGCACATTCAGATTGATTTTTCTACTCTTAATTTCCCCCCACACTTGAGAAGAACAATGTCCCCATTGCGTGGAAATCGAACCCCAAGTAAGCATGCATTATAACGTAGAACATTGGTAAGCAAGTAGAGAGAGCAAAATGTAAAAAGAGTACTCCCCAATGTTCCAGCAAATCGTAAGTTCTTGTGCAGTTGAGGTTTATTTGTCGTGCTATACCTCTCCTCGAGTGCATAAGTGTTGAGTGAGTGAAAAATAGAAAAGGCTGCACAACATATCATTAGAGGAAAATAGAATAGAAGTTTTAACATTAAAACAACTGCAAGTTAGTTCGGACGGTTTACGACACTGTTTACCTTTTAAAATAAAATAAAATAAAGGTTAAAACATCAAAAGAGTGCAAACTAAAATAAATAACAACTGAAATAAAAACAAAAAAAATAAAATAAATAGATGATCACTGTGATGGTCCCGGGGGTGGTCTGTGATCCATGTGGTCCATGAGTCACTGGATGAGTAGAGCTGTCGCACTCTGAACCTCGTCGCTGCGCTCTATGCGCTGGGTAATCCGATCCTGTGTCTGGCGCAGCTCGTCAATATGCCCTGCCATCTGCTCCTGTCTCTGCTGGATGGCACCGGCCTGCTGCTGCATCACCTGCTGCTGCTGTAGGATGGTATCCATCGTGGTCTGCAGCTCTGGAGGAATGCTCATGACCGGAGGAATAGGTGGCTGCATGGTAGTAGTGGCCGCCGGTGCAGAGCCCGAAGTCGAGGATGAAGCAGTAGCCCCCAGGCCAGAGCTGCCGCGTACCCAGCTCCCATCCGCTAAGCGCATGAAACCCCACCTCTTCAAAGTCTGGAGAGAGATAGGGCTCTCACCCTCTCGCACGTCGACCCCGGTGAATACGTTGTCAGGTAGCACACAGGCGAGGTGGTGGTGGATGAAGAAAGGAAAGATGGGCGTGATCTTCTTCTTCTTCGATCTCAGGTATGTGATCACCTTGTGCAGCTGACGGAAAATGATGTACGGGACTGAGATCCGTCGCTGTGGAGCGGGAGGCGGTGCTAGGAAGTAGTCGATCAGCACACAGTCCTCGTCAGTAACATCATTTCCAGCACGAGGCCGGATCTGATGGCTGAGGATCTCTGCTACCAGCCTCTGCATGAGCGATGGGAGGCTGGTGTAGGGGATGACACCCTTACTCTCCTCTCCCCTATGTCGAGACGTCTGACCAATCTCCTGGACCCATCTAGTCCTAGTGGTCCTCAGCAGCTCCTCACCCATATCTACATGGGCATCCGCGTTATCCGGAAGCAGAAAAACGGTACTGAATGAGGTGGGAGTGAGCTCAACCGGGTGGTGGCGCACGTAAGAAGTGATGACATTCAGCGTATCGCGTGCCTGGGCGTTCGCATAGAACTCCCGGACTAGGTCAGGAGAGAAAAGGCCCTCGCCCATCCTCAGTACTGTGGCCATCCCGAAGCTCTCAAAGATAGGCTGTATCTCGGTGGCGTTGATCACCTCTGATGTGATGCGTCGCTCCATGACAAATTTCCCGCCCTGGTCGTACCAGGCACAGGCGGCGGCGGAGATAAACCCATCCTCACATAGTGGAGAGGGCGGTGGAGGGGGCGATGGAGGGGGCACATCTGATGTATCATCTGGGCGCGGGGCTCGCGATGAGCGTGTGACCCCACCTCCTCTAGCACGAGGCATCTATTTATAGTTGTCAAATAGGAAATTAACGTGCAGTACTAAAGGATTCAATGTTGAAAGGCAAAAGAACACACAAACTGATAAAAATGAGCCCATAGTAATTCATATTCTCAAAAGTTCGTTATCGCTTGGGAGCAAGGCAATGTAGGGCTTTAACAATCATAATACTAAGCTTAAATAACAACACACATTAAGGTGCAAATCCAGAAACAATTTTCAAAATTTTTTGCAAAAATTCAACATGTCCGGACCTGTGTCCGGGTGGGCTGGCGCGAACGCAAGTCCGGACAGCGCAAGAACCCTAATTCGGAACCGTAGCGAACTAAAATCGCCCAAATCAAACAGATTCACAGATTCCTCAAGTAGTCTATAGATTTCGCACGCCAATCTCTAGTTTAACCACATAAATATCTCTAACTACGTTCTTTCCTCACGTTTTTTGTCTAGTCTCGGATTCAACTCCGTAATACGCATCGAAAACTGGAAAAAAATTTCAGTGTTTGAAAAACCTGTGAAGTAGCTTTGAAAACGGCGGTGGGTTGCGGTTTGCGTCGGTGGAGCTTGCGGCGGTGTGCGTCGTCGAAGCGGTGGGTGGCGGCGCCGGCGTTGGTTGCGGTGGAGAGAAGGGTGGTTGTGTGCGTCGGTAGGTGTTCGATAGCGTGAAGAAGAAAAGAAGAAGAAAGGGAGAAAAGAGAAAGAAAAGAGAAGAAATCGCGTTTTAAGTCACGTCCGTATTTGAGTCCGTGTTGCGGACGTGACTGAGTTGCGTAGCGTCCTCACTTGTGTCCGCGCGCGGACATGGCTGTTGGTCGCGTCCGTGTTGCTGTCCGTATACGGACGTGGGTGGGCGTAGAGGCGCTGTAGACAGATTCTGTACGTGTGAGCGTCTGTGTTGCGGACATGGGGACTTTATAACGTGTCCGGGTAGTGCTGCTCGGACGCCAATCCGGACACGTTGGAATTCTCTTTTTTTTATAAAATAATTTAAAATTTAAAATTTGAATCTTTGAAATCACCAAAAATATCATAGAAGACTTGATAAAGGCTAACTAATTAAACACAGATAAGCAGTAAATCAGACAAGATCAAATTAAGCACTCAAAATTCAGAAAGCCAAGAGCGAGGGTGTAAGAATTGCTCCCTGATCTTTTAAGGGGTAATGCTTCATGATTCCCCCACACTTGAGTTCAGCCTAGCACCAATTTAGCTAATTGAGAATTTTCGAATCTGCAAGGCCAGAAGAACTCAAGTGGAAACAGATAAAATCATTAGTAGAAAATAAAAGGCAAGGCTTTTTCAATATGCATAACAGCTATTAACACACCACAAAATAAGAACAAAAGAGTAAAATAAATAACTAAACCAAGAAAGCGAAAAGAGATACAAACCGGTGGGTTGCCTCCCACCAAGCTGCCCGGAGTTAGAGTCTCTGGCTAGACTTCGCAGATAGGATCAAGGAGGGCCGCCACAGTAGCTAGCAATAGCTTTCTTCAGTCTGAAATACCGTTGCGAGCGTGGCTTCTTTGATGATGTTGGAGGGGGTGCTGCAGTACAGATAGCAGAAACAAATTAATGGAATAAGAACTTTCGATCAAGGATACACCTGTTGCAGGAGGCTGAGAAAAGGTAGCGCCTAGGTACTTCTTCAGTCGAGCACCATTCACTTTGAATACCTCTCCTGACTTGTTTTCTAGCTCATAGGCGCCATAGGTAGTGATCCCTACAACCTTAAATGGACCTTCCCAATGGGATTTTAACTTGCCAGGAAAAAGACGCAGCCTGGAATTGTAGAGCAACACCAGATCCCCTACTTTAAATTCTCTCTTATGTATCATTTGATCATGGATTCTCCTTGTGCGCTCCTTATAAATTCTGGAGCTGTCATAAGCTTGTTCTCTTAGTTCTTCGAGTTCTGACAGCTGAAATTTTCTTTTCTCTCCAGCAGTGTGCAGATCGAAATTCAGGGCCTTCAATGCCCAGTAAGCTTTATGCTCTAATTCCACTGGAAGATGGCAGGCTTTCCTATACACAAGCTTGAACGGAGACATCCCTATAGGAGTCTTAAAAGCAGTCCGATATGCCCACAGAGCGTCATCCAGCTTGATTGACCAATCCTTCCTTGATGCATTAACATTCTTCTACAAGATCCATTTAAGCTCACGGTTGATCACTTCTGCCTGACCATTAGTTTGGGGGTGGTAAGGTAATGCCACCTTGTGGGTCACCCCATATTTAGTCATCAAGGAGTCGAAGGCTCAGTTGCAGAAGTGAGAGCCACCATCACTGATGATCACCCTGGGTACCCCGAATCTGGTGAATATGTGTTTCTTCAGAAATTTCACCACTGTCTTAGCATCAGCAGTGTGGCATGGAATAGCTTCAACCCACTTCGAGACATAGTCCACAACTACTAGGATATATTGGTTTCCATGGGATGAAGGGAAAGGGCCCGTGAAATCTATGCCCTAAACATCAAAAAGCTCCACCTCAAGAATACCTTGCTGAGGCATCTCATGCTTTCTAGAGATGTTTCCCATCCTCTGACAGGGGTCACAATGGGAACAGAAGTGATGGACATCCTTATGTAGAGTGGGCCAAAAGAATCCACACTCTAATATCTTCGCAGCTGTTCTTGTAAAACCATGATGGCCACCTGCCTCTTTAGCATGACAGAAATCTATTACACTCTGGATCTCCTCATCTGGAAGGCATCGCCTTATCAAACCATCAGCACAGATCCTAAACAGATAGGGATCCTCCCAGATATAGTGGCGGGCTTCTGATAAGAATTTCTTTTTCTGATTGTAGCTGTAATCGTGAGGAATCAACCCAGAAGCAAGAAAGTTCGCCAAATCTGCATACCAAGGTTCTTTCACCTTTCTAATCATGAACACTGTCTCATCAGGAAAGAACTCGTTAATTGGGATTCCATCATTAGGGATGTCAAGCCTAGACAGGTGATCAGCAACTCCGTTCTGCTTCCCCTTTTATCCACAACTTCCAAATTAAATTCTTGGAGAAGCAGGATCCACCTCAGAAGTCTTGGTTTTGATTCATTAATCTGGAAAAGATACTTGAGGGCCGTATGATCAGTGTGGACAATCACCTTGGTTCCTAGTAGATATGGTCGAAACTTATCCAAGCGAACACCACAGCTAGCAACTCCTTCTCTGTAGTAGTATAATTTTTTTGCGCGTCTATCAAGGCCTTGCTAGCATAGGTGATTACTCTCAGCATCTTGTCCTTCTTCTGACATAATGCGGCGCCAACAGCATAGTCGCTCGCATCCGTCATGATCTCAAACGGTTCTGACCAATCTGGTGGGACCACTATTGGAGCTGAGCAGAGCTTATTTTTGATGGTCTGAAAGGCTGTCAAGCACTCCTCAGTGAACTGGAACTTGACATCTTTCTGAAGCAGGTCTGACAGGGGCTTAGCAATCTTTGAGAAGTCCTGAATAAATCTCCTGTAGAATCCTGCATGACCAAGGAACGATCTGACATCCTTCACTGTAGTCGGTGGGGGAAGCTTCTCTATCACCTCCACCTTGGCTTTATCGACCTGGATGCCCTCTTTAGAAACCTTGTGACCCAGTACAATACCTTCCCGTACCATAAAATGGCACTTCTCCCAGTTCAGTACGAGGTTCGTCTCCTCACATCTCCCCAATATCTTATCCGACTACTCCAGGCACACCTCGAAGCTCTGCCCATAGACTGAAAAGTCGTCCATAAAAACTTCAATGCTCTTCTCAATGAAGTCATTGAAGATGGCCATCATACATCTCTGGAACGTCGCTGGAGCATTACAGAGGCCAAAAGGCATCCTCCTATATGCGAATGTCCCATATGGACAGGTAAAGGTCGTCTTCTCTTGATCTTCTGGAGCAATAGGAATTTGGAAGTAGCCACTATAGCCATCGAGGAAGCAGTAAAACTCTTGACCAGCCAACCGCTCCAGCATTTGATCTATGAATGGGAGCGGGAAATAGTCTTTCCTGGTGGCATTGTTGAGGCGGCGGTAGTCGATACACATTCTCCAACCTGTCGTCTGCCTCTAGGGAACCATCTCCCCCTTCTCATTGGGAACTGCCACGATCCCTCCTTTCTTTGGGACAACCTGGACTGGAGACACCCACTGGCTGTCAGATATCGGGTAGATAATGCCTGCATCAAGAAGCTTCAACACTTCAGCTTTGACCACCTCCTTCAGATTTGGATTTAATCTTCTCTGGGGCTGCCTCACTGCCTTATAATTCTCCTCCATATAAATCCGGTGAGTGCAGAAACCCGGATTGATCCCTTTGATATCAGCAACTGACCACCCCATGACACTTTTATGCTTCTTTAGCACCTCCAGAAGTCTAGTTTCCTGCGAAACAGACAAAGATGCAGAGATAATAACAGGCAGGGTGCTACCCTCTGCCAAGAAAATATATTTAAGATGGGAAGGGAGAGATTCGAGTTCAAGGGTAGGAGGCTTCTCTATTGAAGGGATAAGCCTTTGAATGGGTCGATCCAACTTTTCTACTGGAGGAGTAGAGGAGCGAAAATGTGACCTCCCTTGATTTAGCTGCTGGACGACTGAGGCCATCTCAAAGCTTTCCTTGTCATCCTCAATGGATAGACTCAATACCTGCTCTAAAATGTCAGAACACTTAAACAAAGAATTAGAAGTATCAGTACTCCTATGGATGTAGTCATCCTCAAGATCATAAAAATCTTCAATCAAATCGACAGAGAAAACAGCATGAGAAGAAGTATTTTTCCGCATCATCTTATTAATATCAAAAATTAGTTCTTCGTCATGAAATTTCAAGGTAATTTTTTCTTTGTCCACATCTATAACAGTCTTTGCAGTCCTAAGGAAAGGTCTACCAAGAATTAGAGGTACCTCAAAATCTTCATCCATGTCGAGGATCACAAAATCAGCTGGGAAGAAAAACTTACCCACACTAACAACTACATTCTCTACCATACCTCTGGGTGTGATTGATGATCTATCAGCTAATTGGAGTCTGGAATGAATTGGAACGAGCTCACCCGCATGAAGCTTTTTGAACATGGTGTATGGCATCAGGTTGATGCTCGCTCCTAGATCGCAGAGACCGTATCCACAATCCATATCTCCAATTGAGCAAGGAATAATGGGCTGACCAGGATCACCACACTTTGAAGGCAGCTTCTGTAGGATCGCTGCTGAACAGGTCTCGGTCAGCTGAATGGTGTCCTTCTCCTTATATTTCCGCTTATTCGAAATCAAATCCTTCACAAATTTAGCATAATTTGGCATTTGTTTAATCGCATCAATAAGAGGAATATTGATAGTCAGCTTCGAAAGACATCTAAAAATTTTCCAAATTGCTCATCCAGCTATCGCTCTTTGAGACAGTTTGGAAAGGGAAGTTCTTTTGCAGATGTTTTTCCTTTCATATTTTTAATAGCAGTTGAATGAGAGGAAGAAGGAATAGGAGCCTGGGTCTCCTCATGAACTACCTCAGGAGGGGCAGGATGCCCTGATGGTGCACCGGTGGTACTAGAAAGGGGCTTGGTCTCCTCATCGGTGTGGTTCTCTGCCACTTTGTCTTTGATTAAGTTCCTTCCACTCCTTAGGGTGACTGCTGCTACTTCTTCCAAATCCTCGCAGTCCTCAATCAGTACTGCTTCTGAAACCGACACTGCCTTCAACTGCTCCTTGGGATGGGTTTCTGGTTGGGAAGGCAGTGATCCAGAAGGTCTCTGCTGTAAGAGGAACTGAGTTAACTGGCTCATCATTCCCTGCATCTCTACCATGGCATTCTCTAATTTCTGCTGACCAGCTGTCAGACTCTGGTTGATTACAGTTTGTTGCTCCTGAGAAGCCATCAACTTATCCACCATTTCCTTCAGACTGGCATTGTTTGAGCTCAATGATGGTTGCTGAGCTTGAGACTGCTGTGGCCTGAATTGATTATACTAAGGCCTAGCAAAGCCGGGTGGTCCTCCCTGGTTCATCCTCTGAGGCTGCATCTGATGTGAGTTCAGCGCGTTGTTTGGATTTCCGTACCTGAGGTTTTGGTGTTGATTCTGCACCCAGGGTTGTCTGTTGTTGAATGGTCCTATGACATTGGCTTCCTCAGTTTACTTCATCTCGGCTACCAGTGGGCAGTCCTCATATTCATGTGCATCCCCACACTGAGAGCAACAGACTTCATTGACACTTGTAGAGACTTTCTTGGCGGATTGCCTTGGGGTTGGCCCCATTGTGAGCTGTTCGAGCATTTTTACCATACTTCCCATTGTGGTTTTCAGCTGCGCTTGCTCGGCGGCTATCTGTTCTATCATCGGGTCCGGAGCTCGGGTAGAACTATGACCTATTGAGAATACTCTTCCCCCATTACTGCTCCATTGGAGGAGCTCCTCACAGTAGGACTCCATCGCAGCCATGAAATCTTCCCCGCTTTTTGCTAGCAGATTCCCTCCTAAGGCAGCTCTCACTTCGCCTCTGTTTTCATCTTTTAGCCCTTGGAAGAATCCTTGGGCCAGTGAGGTGATATTCTGACCGTGATGAGGGCACTGGCGGAGTAGCTCTTTGAATCGGTCCCATGCCTCGCATATAGTCTCACTACCCAGCTGTCTGAATGCCGTCAGATCAGCAATCATCTGTCGTGTCCTGGAGATGGGGATGTATTTCTCGTAGAATTTATCCGTCATCTGCTCCCAGGTGGTAATGATGCCTGGTGGTAGTCGATGGAACCATTTTGAAGCTTCTCCTGATAAGCTATGCTGGAACAGACTCAGTTTGGCGTATTCCTCCAGGCCTTGTGATAAGCCAAGCGAGTCCAAGTGCACCAGGAATCGATGTACGTGGTCTAGTGCATCAGCTGGGTCGGCACCTGAAAATGTTCTTGCAGGGTGATTTCGAACAGCATTGGATTGATGGGAGGGTTTTACCTTTTGCCAATCGGCCACTAGTTTGCAGTTAGGTCTGGTAGAACCACTGGTCCTCTTCTTGGTGTGGCTGGTGGTCTGTTTATTCTTCCCATAATGTATTGGGCGACTGGACCTCCTCCCAGCTGGTCATGGTTTGCTGCCATGTTGAAATCGAGCTGCCTTCTTACTCTCAGAGCTTGGAGGTAAACTCTCTCGATTTCGGGGTCGAAGTCTGTATCCGGTGGACCAGATGAACGCGTTCTACGCATCCACTAGGTACTTGTAACAGTAAAAGAGAAAGGAACAAAATGTGTTGAATTTAGAACTAAAGTAAACAAAGGAATACTAAAAATAAAATTGATGAAATAACTAAGGCTAATGAACTTATAGTACTTTGAAAATTTAAATGATAGAAAAATTATAAACTGAAATTAAATGATAGTAATGAAAAACAATTGTATAAAATGGCACAAAAATAAATTAAACCTTAAACAAAAATAATAGACAAAATAAATTACGAAACAAAAAAAAGTAGTAAATAGGGTATTGTAATAGAGTAACGAATTAACCAAGGCTAGGGACTAGACAAAGTCAAGTCCCCGGCAACGGCGCCATTTTGCAAACGGTTGAATTGATATATTAAAAGCTAAGAAATATTCCTAGAAGATAACAAATCAACAGACTGTCGGGTTGCAAAAATCCCGGTCACAGTAGTATAGTAATTTAGAAGCAACCAGGTATCAATCCACGGGACTTGAGGTAAATAAGTCTAGACTTAAGCAATGGGTAACTGAAGAGGGGTTTGTTTGGTTTTTGGATATAGACAAGAAAATAAATAGCAGATAAATTAAAGTGATAGATAGGGGATGTGAACGGTACTCTAGGTTCAGGAGTTGTTTCACTAGCTAGGTTCTGCATATTCTACTACTTAAACGGAGACTTGGATCGGCTTTAATTCTCAATTATCTATTCTATTAAGTCCTAATTCCAGATAGCTCATCTAGACAGGACACGTAGTTCTAGTCTAGAATTAACAGGTATATCTAGATGGTTTTATCACAGAATTACTAGTCTGGTTTAGTCCGGACTAAAGCACCTAACTGCTAATGTAATCTATCGATTGCAATTATCACAGGTAACAGGTTAATAGGACCATCAATGCTAATCACCTTATCTGATCATAACGATTCGAGGGCTTATAATAAATTCATGACGTTTATTAAAAGCACTTAAAAGCATTAACCTGAACAATCCAAAATAGTCTCAATTAAGTAGTAAAATAATGTGAGTTTAACTAATTACAACCTCCCTTCCAGAGTAATCCTCTTAGCTAGACATAGCAATTAAGCATAAAATAAGAGAGAGTTAGGAGAAATCATCTGTTACGAAGATCCTCTCGTTGCTCGCCCTTCGTCCTCGCGCTATGCTGGCTTGAGGTTGGATTGGTGACAATGAAGTGAACTTGGTGAAATGGAGTGAAAGTGGAAATTTTGGCAAGTTTGTGAGGCGTCCGGATGATGGGGTGGGTCGGACACAAATCCGGACGCAAATCCGGACGTGAGATTTTGTGTGGCGTGTGTGCGAAGTGTTGTGTGTGGTTTTTGTGTGGAGAAATTGGAGTGAAAACGTGTTTGATGTGATGTGTGTTTGTGTTTGAGTATATGTATGGAGATGAAGTACGGGGGAGCTATTGTGTGAATGACAGAGGATGGATGGAATGAGAGATGGAGGAGGATGATGAGATGTGTAGACGAGTGTCTGGTGGCGAATTGAAATGGAGGCTGGAGAAGGGTTTAAATAGGCTTAGGAGTAAACATTGGTTAGTGGTGAGTTGGGTAGGAGATTGATTGAGCATGGACATCGTTTTAATTTACACGGAGTATGGGCTAAACGCCGCTTCTCGGATTGATAATTGCGCCGAAAGCATAATTATCAGCGCGATGATTTTTATTTTTCGTTTTGTGTGAACGTCAGTTTGAGTCGCATACGGACAGGGGTGTCTGACGAGATACACGCGTCCGCATTTCTGTCCGCGTGCGGACGTGAATGTCCTGGTGAGATTTATCCTGTCCGCGTTTCTGTCCGCGAGGCGGACATGACTGTCCTGATGAGATCTGTACACGTCCGCATGGGGTCCGGCATACGGACATGGAACAAAAGGGACTGTCCGCAGTTTTGTCCGCGTATTAGGACAGGGTTTTAAAGGGAATTCGATCTGGAGCTGTCCGCTTCTGTGTCCGTGTTGCCCATCCGGAAGATATCCGGACATGTGTAAATTTTTCTCTTTTTGTTCCAAAAGCTCTAAACTCCTTCCTAATCACGTCCTAGCCAAATAAACATGAAAACAAGAAGGTAAATGCATAAATCTAAGTAAAAGAATATGGAAAACAAGGGTTCAAAGCACTCAAAAGATAGATCAATAATCAGTGCATCAAGCAGCGGGTCTCCTACATGTTGAGCCCACCGACCACCTTTCCGCTCAACTATCTTCACTCACTAAGATGGTGGAGAAGCTAGCTATAGCCCAAAAGGAAACAACAAAGTCTATAGCTTCTTCATCATCACCCTCTCCATCTGCTTCACTTCAATCTAAGAGGGGTGTGCAATTTGTGCGGGTCCTCACGAGACCCACTTTTGCGAAGGCAAAGTTTATGCCGATCCACATGAGGATGTAAACTTTGTAGGCAACCGCCCTGGATACAACTACATCCAACAAAACACCCCATGGAGGAACCATCCAAACTTCTCATGGAGAAGTAATGACCAAACCCAAGGGGGATCGAGCAATGCTTCCAATAATCCCACGGGCTATCGGTCACAAGGGTCGTCTCAAATGTCCAACCCACAAATGGGTTACCGACCACAAGGAGCACCTCCAGGCTTTCAACAAAACACCAACCACATCAACAACCTTCTCCTCCGTCCACGGATGTCAATGCCGAGCTAAGAGACATGATGAAAAATCTTGTCTCGGTTGTGCACACTAAAGCGGCTGATTTGGATGCTTTTAAAGCAAGTCATGAAGCCACCAACAAAAGGGTTGAAGCTCAACTTGAAAGCATCTCCCAACAACTTGCTCAAAGACAACCGGGTGTTCTTCCAAGTCAAGCCAAGCCCAATCCAAGAGAGCAAGCAAAAACGGTAACACTAAGGAGTAGGAGACTCCTTGATCAGTCATGCTCACAAGAGGACATGGAGTCCCAAGAAGATGAAGCTCAAGAAGAAGAGCAAGAGATTGTTGAGGAACCACCATCTCCACCTAAGGAAGTTTCCAAGGAGAAGGAGTCTCTTGAACCTTCTACTTCTACTACTCTTGCAAAACATCTTCCCCTTCTTCCTTTTCCCAATAGACTCAAAAAGAAAAATTCGGATGAACAATTTGGGAAGTTTCTAAGAATTTTCAAGAAATTAACGATTAACATTCCTTTTTCTGATGCTTTGAAACAGATGCCGATTTATGCTAAGTTCATGAAGGACATCATAGCAAACAAGAGATCGCTGGAGGAAGCGGAAACCGTTCACCTCACCGAAGAAGTTTCAGTAGTTCTACAAAGAAGTCTACCTCCAAAGCTTGGAGATCCCGGTTTGCCTATCGTTCCTTGCTATATTGGTGAAATTGACTGCGGTAGCGGGTTATGTGATTTAGGTGCTAGTATAAATCTTATGCCTCTCTTAACTTTTAATAAGCTGGGAATTGGTAAATGCACTCCCACTCCCATTCAATTGCAACTAGCGGATAGATCTTTGGTTATCCCTAAAGGGAAGGTAGAGGACTTGGTAGTAACTGTTGGTACATTTGTTTTCCCAGCTGATTTCATTGTAACAGACATGGAAGAAGACCAGAGAGTGCCACTAATATTGGGTAGACCTTTCATGAGAACTACTAGGGCCCTTATAGATGTGGAGAAAGGCAAAATAATTCTGCGACTTCATGATGAAAAATTAGAATTTGACATGTTCAATTGTGCAGGATCACTCTTCCTCTCTTGTTTAATCTGATGCCTTTGAATTAGCTTTGTTTGAGGCTTGTTTTGAACAGGAGTTTCATCCGGAAATGATTAAAATGGTGGCTGAGTTGAAAAGCAGATTTTCTGGCCATAGACCATGCTATCCACCACCCGAACTATTGGAACGAGCTGCTCTGAAGCCGTTGCCCTCAGTTGAGAAGCCTCCCACTGTGGAGATGAAACCTATACCCTCTCATCTTAAATATGCTTATTTGACTGATCCGTGTGTTCTACGTGTTATTCTTTCTTCTTCCTTGACAGGTGCACATAAGGAAAGTCTGATGAGGGTGCCTTGAAACCATAAACGGGCTATCGGGTGGACTATAGCCGACATCAAAGGGATCAGCCCTCATTTCTGCACCCACCGGATATTCATGGAAGATTACTATAAGCCGTTGGTCCAACCTCAGAGGAGATTAAATCCCAATATGAAGGAGGTTGTCAAGAAGGAAGCTCTTAAACTCTTAGATGCGGGGATTATCTATGCCATCTCCGACAGCAAATGGGTAAGCCCCGTGCAAGTAGTCCCAAAGAAAGGAGGCGTTACCATCATCCCCAATGAAAAGGGTGAGCTGGTGTCCCAGAGGACTGATGAGTGTCCAAATGAGCAAGTTTTAGGGGTGTATTTCATATGTTTAATCAACACTTTTCATGCTCATTTCTCCACTCTAGCTTGTTTTCCTCTAGTTTTGTATTTCATTGGTGTTTTACACATTTATTGTATAAACAGGAGGATTAGCAGAGCTATAAGTAAAGTAGACGAAGAGAGGAACGCGTGGGCGCAAACGGATCCAAAATTGGAGTTAAAACGAAGAAGATACAGCATTTTGAAGTTAGCCTATCCACATGACCGACCTTAGGACCGACCTTGCAAGGTCGGTTGGGGCAAAATTTTGCCCAGATTTGCGTTTTTGAAAGCTACTGGAATCGACCGACCTTGTAAGGTCTGTCGAGCTTAAAAACGCGCACGAAATCGCTACTGACTCCGACCAACCCTAGGACCGACCTTGCAAGGTCGGTCAGGTCAAAATTTTACCCAGATTTGCATTTTTAAAAGGAGAAAAAGAGAGGAAAGAGGGGAGTTCGGGAGAAGGACTCCAGGCGACACAGAAGAAGAGAAAAGAAGAGAAAAAGAAGGAGAAGAATGTGAAGAAGAGAGAAGGAGAAGAAGAGAAGCTCACCTCCCTCCAAGCTCCATTAATGGCTATCTCTTCTCCCTTTTCTCTTATTTGTGCTTTAATGGAGACTTGACTCACTTGTAGATAGGGATTTGGATAAAGGCCCAAATCCCCTAAAACTCCATTGTTGAATTTTAAACATGTGTTTGTGCTTTATTTTAGTCTTTGAGCTTAATGAAGATGATTATTGAGTGTTTATGACTTCTAAACTTGTTGCTCATGATTTGGGGATTTGTTAAGGGTTTTGCTCAATTTGTCTTCTATGTGTTAAATTGGTTGGTTTGGCCTACCGATTAGTTTAGCATTATTGTGGGATTCTATCAAAATGATATTCTAAGATAGAAACCTAAACCGTTGGACTAAATCAATGTTAGCCGATTTTCACTGATTTTGAGATGAGGTTCTCATTGCAACTTAGGGTAGATTTGTGCTTAATGCTTCTGATTGAAATGGGGGATTTGAACGAACATTCAGTCCCCGTTAAATTGGTTAGGATTAATAGACCTGGATTTGGCTATTAATTAAATTCCCGTTGTTTAGCTATGAGTTCGAGGTTCGACAATTGGTAGAAAGGGGATGACGGGTGCGAATATCCTATCCCGAGCTACACCTATCCTAGATTAGATAGTTTAGTGTTTATTGCTTTCCTTTATTTCTCCAGTTACAACCCAAAAACCCAAAACCCCTAATTTACATTTATGCACTTTTGTATATATCCTCTTGCATATTTACTAAGCTTATAATTAGCTAGATAGTTACGAAGTCCCTGTGGATACGACCTTGTTGTACTACAATGATTGGGTTCACTGCCCATAGTTAGCAAGATAGTTTCAACATTATTTTGCCCAACAAGTTTTTGGCCGTTGCCGGGGACTTCGGTCCAACTATCTGGTTTATTATCTGTTTAGTTTTTGTGCATATTTTTCATTTCCTTATTTACCCTTTTGTGTATAATTTTTTTTCTTTTCTTTGTAGGAACTTTAAGCTGATGGATGGTTATTATGATCCAGCTGGAGGTTGGAATGGCTACTCTTATGGCCAAGAAAACTACAATCAATGGCTTGTGTGTGAGAGATGCGGAGGAAACCATGACAGTTCTCAATGTCAGGTTGGAAGCTCTAGGTTGGAGGACATGATGGTAGATTTATCTCAACATACCAACCAAATGGAGTAGACCAACCGGATTGGAGGACTATCATGAGTTTACACAAGTCACCAACCCATGGAGTGTATGCCAAAGGTGCGGAGAGTACCATGAGAGCCCCAAGTGCCCAACAACGATGTCAAATTGAGAGCTCTCATGGAGGACCTTAACTCTTCAGTCTACGGAGGCCTGTGTGCCAAGAGTGTGGAGGAGACCACGAGAGTGCTCAGTGTCCTGTGATCACAGTAAAGGTTGATTCACCCAGTTTGGAGGAGCTCATGTCAGATCTTATCTCTTCTTGCAAGCCTAACCCAACTATGCAAGATACTTTTATCATGAAGCAAGATACCTTCAACATGAAAATTCAAACTCAGCTCACTCAAATAATGCAACAATTGAGAGTGAAGCAGTTCATGATATGGAACAGCCTGTTGAGGACTTGAGCTACTTTCCAACTCCTCCCCTATGCGAATCTGAAAGCCCAGCACCACTTCAGCCCCAGCTTGACTATGAAGACACTTCATCAGAAGAGAGTCTCCACTCTGACTTCAAGGAGCTTTCTCCCTCTGAAGTCAGCTACCAATATTTCCCCGCCTTCTCCGTGCTCCATCAAGATCACGAGGATGCTCACATCCTCAACTTTGAGAAGGAGGCGACACTGTCTCCCTCTGACTCCTCAGAGGAGAGTACCACCACCGACTTCAAGGAGCCATCCCCCTCTGTAGTTGATGTCCACCTCGGCTCTTCCTATGAGCCTCACCCCGAGGTCGAGGATGTCTACATCCTTGAATTTGAGGAGGAGGAGCCCACTAACTTTGATCTTCATTTGAAGGATCAAGGCCCCCACCCGTGCACTAATGAAGTTGGGTGGATGCTCTACGTACACCCGCTAAGTGTGGAGGCCACCTTCCCATTTGATCCAGGACCAAAGATTGAAGACAAAGTCCGCCTCGGAGTTCACCCTGCACTACTCACTGAAGATAAGGATGTTTACATCCTTGAATTTGAAGAGGAGGCTCCACCACAGTTTGATCCTCGTACCAAGGATCACCCACCTCAACACTTCCACCTGATGAACGATCGGTGGAGTTTACACTTTCACATCCTAAGTGTTGAGGCCACATTTCCTTTTGATCCGGGTCGTTCTTCATTGCTAGATGATGCCCGCCCAACCCACCCGTTGAAGCCGACTTCAACGTTCATATTCGATCCCGGATGACTTCACGGTGGTATGATCTAGCCAAAGACCTTAAAGAAGGGCCGCTTACCGGGAGGCAACCCGGATTTCATTTCGTGTCTTGTCTTTTAAATTCCGTTAGTTTAGATTTTGCATTGTTTTCAATAATGGGCTATTTTGGCATTCTTTGGACTTGCCCTTTTACGCCCAATTGGTGGCGTCTGTGTTGTGAATATTTTGGAAAAAGGTAAGCCCCTCTAAAAAAGGGATGGAATTAGGACCAATTACAAAGGAACCTCTGGTGAAATTTACCAAGAGGACCTTCATCTCCAACGATTGAAGGTAGCACCTCAACGACCCCTCCCCCTAGCAATTGTGTGGGCACCCTATCTTCCATCCGCATCTTATCAGGGAATACTCGTTTCACCCTTCCTTTAACATTTGCCCACAACGACTCCACTATTTTTATTTCGTGTTTTTGTTTTCGTTCTCCTTTGGTTTTTTTTTGCTAACCCTTAACTCCAGTTGTAGTTTGGTTGCTGCTAGTGTTTTATGCGGGTGCAACTTCAAGTCCACACCGCAACCAAGCTACGCTACTTGAGGCTGAAGCTCAAGTGTGGGGGAGTTCTACAAACTGATAGCAATAACAATCTCAGGGGAATACTAGTTCCTTTTAGTTTTCGTTCTCTCTTCTCTAATTTTGAATTTGCAAATCTAGGGATAGCTTCTGTGCTATACTGTTTGTTTGTGTCCCGTGTGATTTTCCTTTTGTCTGCTTCCCGCAAAGGTCTTCTGGAACCTTCCCCGGTTTTGATTGGTGAACAATTTTAAGTGTGGGGAAGGGACCTTTTCGGTGAATTGTGTGCTTAAATGCTTAATCCTGTATGCTTATCTTGCGATTGTCCAAAATCAAAAACTTGGACCCTTGTGTTGTGAGTTGTTATCATTAAGAACAAATACTGTTATGAATTGTGGGATAAATGCTCAAATTTTTCTTTTTGATTGCTTTTGAGGAGCATTTTACATGCGGTGTGGCCAAATGATCTTATATGGTTGGATTTTTATTGCTTTGGGGTTCATTCTGTCTTCTTTCTAAGGGATTGCTAAGGGGTGCTTCTTTGTGAAAACCCTTTAAGGGACTTGTGAGACGCCATTGGTAACCAACAATGAGAGTTAAGTGTTCTTAAATGCAAAGGCTTTATGCCAAAATTTTATCTTCTCATCTCTTATGCAAAAGTGAAACAAATGCATAAATCTTTTTTCCTTTTGTTTTCTTCTCAATGCCCATTCTTGAGAGAAGTTGGCCATGGTAAAAGCTCTCCAAGTTACCCAATCTTTAGAACTTTGAAGCACTCCGGATCATACCCCGAAACTCTAGTTTTTGTTTTTCCCCTAAGCACACCCAGGCCACCACTAAGAGATGGTTCACACTCCTCAAAGGTTTTAATCACTTTTTGCTTCTTCTTTTATCCTACAATTCATGTTAGTGTTTGTTAGTCTTGAGCATTCCTTACTTGCATGGGTGCTTGGTTTTGCTTGAGGACAAGCAAAAAGGTAAGTGTGAGGTGTGATGAGTGTCCAAATGAGGAAGTTTTAGGGGTGTATTTCATATGTTTAATCAACACTTTTCATGCTCATTTCTCACTCTAGCTTGTTTTCCTCTAGTTTTGTGTTTCATTGGTGTTTTACACATTTATTGTATAAACAGGAGGAGTAACATAGCTAGTAAAGTAGACGAAGAGAGGAACGCGTGGGCGCAAACGGATCCAAAATCGGAGTTAAAACGAAGAAGATACACATTTTGAAGTTAGCCTGTCACATGACCGACCTTAGGACCGACCTTGCAAGGTCGGTCGGGTCGAAATTTGCCCAGATTTGCGTTTTGCAAGCTACTGGAATCGACCGACCTTAGGACCGACCTTAAGGTCGGTCGAACTTAAAAACGCGCCCGAAATCGCTACTGACTCCGACCGACCCTAGGACCGACCTTGCAAGGTCGGTCGGGTCGTAATTTTGCCCAGATTTGTGTTTTTAAAAGGAGAAAAAGAGAGGAAAGAGGGGAGTTCTGGAGCAGGACTCCAGGCGACGCAGAAGAAGAGAAAAGAAGAGAAAAAGAAGGAGAAGAAGGGAAGAAGAAGAGGAAGGAGAAGAAGAGAAGCTCACCTCCCTCCAAGCTCCATTAATGGCTATCTCTTCTCCCTTTTCTCTTATTTGTGCTTTAATGGAGACTTGACTCACTTGTAGCTAGGGATTTGGATAAAGCCCCAAATCCCCAAAACTCCATTGTTGAATCTTGAACTTGTGTTTGTGCTTTATTTTAGTCTTTGAGCTTAATGAAGATGATTATTGAGTGTTTATGACTTCTAAACTTGTTGCTCATGATTTGGGGATTTGTTAAGGGTTTTGCTCAATTTGTCTTCTATGTGTTAAATTGGTTGGTTTGGCCTACCGATTAGTTTAGCATTATTGTGGGATTCTATCAAAATGATATTCTGAGATAGAAACCTAAACCGTTGGGACTAAATCAATGTTAGCCGATTTTCACTGATTTTGAGATGAGGTTCTCATTGCAACTTAGGGTAGATTTGTGCTTAATGCTTCTGATTGAATTGGGGATTTGAACGAACATTCAGTCCCCGTTAAATTGGTTAGGATTAATAGACCTGAATTTGGCTATTAATTAAATTCTCAATGTTTAGCTATGAGTTCGAGGTTGGCAATTGGTAGAAAGGGGATGACGGGTGCGAATATCCTATCCCGAGCTACACCTATCCTAGATTAGATAGTTTAGTGTTTATTGCTTTCCTTTATTTCTCCAGTTACAACCCAAAACCCCTAATTTACATTTATGCACTTTTGTATATATCCTCTTGCATATTTACTAAGCTTATAATTAGCTAGATAGTTACAAAGTCCCTGTGGATACGACCTTCTTGTACTACAATGATTGGGTTCACTGCCCATAGTTAGCAAGATAGTTTCAACATTATTTTGCCCAACAAGGACTACCAATGGTTGGAGAGTCTGCATCGACTATCGGAAGCTGAACACCGCCACCAGAAAAGACCACTTCCCTATCCCATTCATTGATCAAATGCTCGAGAGATTGGCGGGGCAAGACTATTACTGCTTCTTGGATGGATATTCGGGGTATCTCCAAATCCCCATAGCTCCTGAGGATCAGGAGAAGACGACATTTACATGCCCGTATGGGACATTTGCCTACACCCGGATGCCTTTCGGGCTTTACAACGCCCCGGCCACATTTCAGAGATGCATAATGGCGATCTTCTCCGACTTCCTAGAAAAAAGCATTGAGGTCTTTATGGACGACTTCTTCGTCTTTGGCACCTCCTTCGACACTTGCTTGGACAACCTCGAGGCTATCTTGATTTGGTGTGAGGAGACAAACCTTGTGCTAAATTGGGAAAAATGCCATTTTATGGTAAGAGAAGGAATTGTTTTGGGGCACAAGATCTCTTCAAAGGGTATTGAGGTAGACAAGGCTAAAATTGAAGTAATTGAAAAGCTACATTCTCCAACATCAGTGAAAGACATTCGAAGCTTCTTGGGTCATGCCGGTTTCTACAGAAGGTTCATAAAAGACTTCTCCAAAATCTCAAAGCCTCTCTACGACCTCTTGGCCAAGGATTTTAAATTTGAATTCACCGAGGAGTGCCTTAATGCCTTCAACATCCTCAAACAGTGCCTTATATCTGCGCCTATCGTGGTCTCCCCCAATTGGAGTTTACCGTTTGAGATCATGTGCGACGCCGGCAACTATGCGGTGGGGGCGGTCCTTTGTCAAAAGAAGGAAAAGATATTGAGGAGTATCTAATACGCTAGTAGAACTCTCAATGATGCCCAAAAGAATTACGCCACCACCTAGAAGGAGCTGTTAGCTGTGGTTTTCGCCCTCAACAAATTCCGATCCTACCTCTTGGGCAGCAAGGTTGTGGTGCACACAGACCACTCAACACTGAAGTACTTGTTCAACAAAGGTGATGCAAAACCTAGACTTCTCCGATGGATTCTGCTCCTTCAAGAATTTGAGATAGAGATCTGGGATAAACCGGGTGTGCAAAATGTAGTAGCTGATCATCTGTCGCGAATGGAGGCCCCTGATGATGGTGTGCCAATCAATGAATTCTTCCCAGACGAGAGCTTCTTCATGATTGCAGAGACCGGAGACCCTTGGTATGTGGACTTTGCAAATTATTTGGCAAGGGGAGTGGTCCCACCGGAGATGACCTATCAGCAAAGATAGAAATTCTTCTCCGACGTCAAGAGGCATTTCTGGGAGGACCCTTTTCTTTTAAAAGTTTGTGCTGATGGGGTGATCCGAAGATGTGTGCCCATGAGTGAAGCGCGGGAAATTTTGAATCACTGTCACTCGGGTGAACCGGAGGACACCACGGTCCGGCACGAACAACGACCAAGATTCTTCAAGCCGGGTTTTTCTGGAAAACCCTTCATAAGGATTGCCACTCGTTCGTTGCCTCTTGTGACCAATGTCAGAGGCTCGGGAACACCTCACGCAAGCATGAGATGCCTCTCAACATAATGATAGCGGTCGAGCCGTTGATTTGTGGGGTATCGATTTCATGGGCCCCTTCTCATCTTCTTGCTCCAACTTGTTTATTCTTGTGGCGGTCGACTATGTGACCAAGTGGGTTGAAGCAATTGCAACCCCGACTAATGACGCCAAAGTTGTGATCAAGTTTCTGAAGAAGAATACCGAGAGCCATATTGAGTGATGGCGGGTCTCATTTTTGTAACAAACAGTTTGAAGCGCTGATGAGTAAATATGGAGTGAGACACAAGGTTGCCCTTCCTTATCACCCTCAATGTAATGGCCAAGCTGAGGTCACCAATAGAGAGCTCCTCCAAAAGACAGTCAACTCCTCAAGGAAAGATTGGTCCATTAAGCTCGATGAGGCATTGTGGGCATATCGGACCGCCTACAAAACCTCAATCGGTATGTCCCCGTTCCGGCTTGTCTATGGGAAGGCTTGTCACGTGCCGGTCGAATTAGCGCATAAGTCATATTGGGCGGTGAAGGCCCTCAACTATGACCTCAAGAGCGCCGGTGACAAGAGACGGTTCCAATTGACCGAGTTAGAAGAGATTCGGGAGGAAGCCTACGAAAACCACCGCATCTATAAGGAAAAATCCAAGAAATGGCATGATAAGATGATTGTGAAGCGGGAGTTTCACAAAGGCGACGGGTTCTCCTCTACAACTCAAGGTTGAAGTTATTCCCTGGGAAGTTAAAGTCTCATTGGGCTGGCCCTTTCACTGTCACAAGGGTCACCCCATATGGAGCTTTTGAGCTAAAAAGCGTCAAGGGGGAGACTTTCATGGTCAACGGTTCCCGGCTAAAGCATTATCATGGAGGAGACATTCAAAAGGTTGAAGCTCGGGCTCTTTACTTAGGAGACCCTCTAGGTTCCTTCTAACCTTTACTATGGTCTAGCCAAAGACCTTAAAAAGACGGACAGCTTTCCGGGAGGCAACCCGGACTCCTTTCCATCTCTTTAAGCAATCTTAATGTAGTAATGTGTGTAAATCCTTTTTGCATGTGTGGTTGTTTATTTTAGCTGTTTTGGCATGTTTTTGTGGTTTCTATGGTCTTGTGGTGGCTGTTAACGTTTTGAGGAGAAAAACAAAAGGATTGGGAATATTTTTATTCCGACCGACCCATCCGACTGACCCACTGTGGGTCGTTCTGGCCTGTTCTTCACAGAGGTAACATTCTGGAACCGACCGACCCACAGTCCTGGGTCAGACCTGGGTTGGTCGAGCTAAAATTTTCGAAGCCAAACTTTCTGGAATGGACCGACCCATAACGTCCTGGGTCGGACGTGAGTCGGTCTGGCTAAAATCTTTCAAAACTAAACATTCTAGAACCGACCGACCCACAGTCCTGGGTCGGACCTGGGTCGGTCGGGTGAAAAATTTTGAAAAAAAAACCGGCGAAACGCCGCGTTTTAATAAAAACGCTTCCCCCCCTTTTCTTTTCTTCTTTCCCCTTCCCCGACTCCATCTACCAGAATCAGTCCGCCCTCCCTTACCTTCTCCCTCTCTCGCGCACCCTCACCACCACCCAGCGAACACCACCACCACCAGCCACCCTCTCCGGTCGCCTGGACCAGCCGCGCCTGCTGCGCTCCATCCGGCGCCGCCCGCACGCCTCACCACCCACCACTGCGCCGGTCACAACCCCTACCACCACCCAAATCCCTAAAAACCTAAACTTTCCCCAAATCCGATTTTCACCCACATTTTGTCAATTTCTTCTCCATTTATTGCTACAAAACATCAAGGTATGTGATTCTAGCCCTAACTTGTCAATTTGATGAATTTTCATGCAAGTTACACTTTGAGCTGAATTACACTCGAACCAAACACAGCCTTATGTTACAATTTATGATTTTTGCAAAAATGGTGAATTGGATTGCTTCTAATTGTTAATTACAGGGTTTTGTATGGAAATTGAGATGAAGATAGGGGGAATTGGGTGGTTTTGGCTTGAGAATTATGCTTAATATACTAAATTGCATTGTTAGTTGATTTTGTCATAAAATGAAATGGTTGAGCTGTGTTGATTGGTGGTGGCTTATGATAGAATATTTGTGGATTTCATTATGCTTAAATTGTCTGCTGTAGCGCTCTTTTGGATTGAAAATTGTAATGGCCTATAGTGACCAATTTTGGTGAAACAGCGCCTTTATGGATAGGAAATCCTTGTGATTGATATGTTATGCACTGGCTTGTTAATGATTATGCGTGGTTAACTGCATGGCAAACTTTCTGGTAAAATTGAGGAGGTTCTTAGAACCAGAGAAAGGGTAGAAAAACGGGGGAGACTCTGCCCAAATTTTTAATTTCAGTTGCACTATTCTCTTTTGTTTCTCTAATTTTTTTAGTCTTCCCTCTAACTACTACTTGTCTGTTTTCTGTTTCCGTTTGTTGTGTTTCTTTGTTTTGCTTTTTGATGTTTCAGAACCATGAGTGGCTGACCTAAACGCAACCCCAAGTGTAAGAGTGGCGCCAGTTCGTCTCAGGCAATCGAGCTCGCCCCTGTGCCTCCCAGTCACCCCTCGGGCCTTATCGACGGCCGCTTTATCAGCGAGGAGGCCTGGAGCTGGTACAACCACCCTCGCGTTCGGGAATTTGTGCGAGAGTGCACGGTCGACCCAGAACTCATTTCAGACCTCAGCCTTCAAGAGGTGATGGACCGCACCGGATGGGGGTGTGTCCTGAACATGGGCGACTAATACTGCCCTCGGTTGGTGAAAGAATTCTACGCCAATGCTACCATCGAGGCGGAGTACGGGACCACTGCAGTTATCTCCCATGTCAAGGGCCGGCGCATCCGAGTCACCATGGAGACCTTTCTACGATACTTCCGACTCCCGGTCGAGGATCTTCAGTACACCACCATCATCTCTGTCGGCGATCTGGGAGCTCACCGGTGGCACTACTTGAGCACCCTCCCTGTCCAGCGCAGAAAGAAGAATCAGGCTGGGATAGACGTTCGGGTCACCATGACCCTGCACATGGTTAGTGACCCAGTGAGGAGGGTCATGCTCGCGCTACTTCACCACAACATCCTGCCACGGGACAACAAAGATCTGAACTCCATGGATTGCTATATGATGGATTATATGGTAGCCCCGGATCCAGACCACCCTCTCTCTCTCTCCGGGTTGATGTTCCGCCACCTGCAGCACATAGTGAAGTAGAAGAATTCTCACCATTTGGGCTTTCCCCACTTCCTGCACAACCAGATTGTCCACCAGGGCGTATCGGCTGCTGGCGAGACCGTGTCCGACCCCATGGACTACATTCATGGCTACACCATGCAGAGGATGGGCTTCTCTTGGGACGGGGTGACTTGGGTGAAGGGGATTGTCGACGAAGATCAGCCGAGTGCCGGTTCCTCCTCCTCCGGAGCAGCAGCTTCCTGCGCCTACCTCCTTGCTCTGCCCCCGCCACCGCCAGACACTATCTCTCGGCAGGAGTTTGAGGAGCGCATGGCGGCTTATCAGTGAGAGATGCAGGCCGAGATGGAGGCCAGGATGCAGTGCATGCGAGCAGAGTTCCGACTTGATGCTCCCCCACCTCAGTAGCCGGTTGATGATGTCCGATGCCCGAGTCTTGTAGTTTTAAACACTGTTATGTTGAGTTTGGAGATTGGTTCTGTTTAGTTCCTCTAGACTTCTTTTCAATTACTTGTCCCGTACTATATTTTCCTCTTAACCTTTATGTCTTATGCACCCCTTTTGGATACTATGTTACTAGACTCATCGATGAGTTGTTACCGTCGGAGCTAACGCTTCAACGACCCTGGACACTCTCAAGTGTGGGGGAACCCTTTGCCCAACTCACGTCTTATAAGGGGAGTACTAGTTCTCTCAATACTTACCCGATGCTTTACAACTTTTTGTACTCTATGTTTCATGCTTCGAAAAGGTCTTCTGTTTGTTTCCCTTTGGGTTTTGCTTTGAACAATGAGGACATTGTCCTACTCAAGTGAGGGGGAAACGACCTTTTCTTGTTGGTGCACTTCTCAATCTCCTTATACATATCTATTGCTACCATAAAGAAGTTACATTTATATTAAGCAAGTATTTCCATGAATTCTTAGAACTTTCCACCAAATTTTTCAAAAAAATTCTCTCTTGAGGAGCAATAAATTGCGGTGCTTCCATAAATCCCTTTCTTGGTGAATTTTTATTGCTTAGGGGTTCTTTCTAATCTTCTCATCTAGGGATTTCTAAGGGGTGTTTCCTCGTGAAATTTTTTAAAAAAGGACTTCAGAGACACCATAGGTAACCAACAAAAGAGAGTTAAGTGTTCTGTAAAGCAAGGCAAAATGCCAAAGGCACAATGCCAAATTATCTCTTCTCATCCTTGTTGCAAAAGTAAATCAAATGCAAATCTCTATTTTTCCTTTTGTTTTTCCTCAATGCCCATTCTTGAGAGAAGTTGACCATGGTAAAAGTTCTCCAAGCTCCAAAGATCTTTAAGCACTTGGAAACACTCTAGATCATACCCTGAAGCTCTATATTTTTATTTGCCCTAAGCACATCCATGTCACCATGAGAAGGTTGGTTGCACTCCTCTTGAGATTTTTCACAATTTTCCTTACCTAAATTCAAGAATTCATCTAAATACTTGCTTGCTATAAACGTTCCTTCTTGCTATGGATTCCTAGATAATTTTGCTTGAGGACAAGCAAATAGATAAGTGTGAGGGAGTTGATAAGTGGTGAAATAATGCTATTTTAAGAGCTTCATTCACCTTCATTTTATAGGGTGCATAACTTATTTCACCACTTAATAGAGTGTTTTTGTGATTAATAGTGAACTTATAGAGTTTGATCTCTTGATAGGTAAAAGCTCATTTTGAGCATACTTTTGGATTTTCTTTGAGCTAGTGGCATGCATCAACAGATTCCCCATCTCTCAAGATTTCCAACGCCACAAACGGGGAGAAATTCTACGCCACAACGAAGATTCTAGGCCCCGCATAAGTTATAGCAAATCTCTGGAGTAGGACTGACCCAATCTGGGTCGGTCGGATTGGTTTTTCTGGATGCCCAAGCTACTAGAATCGACCGACCCATAAGCCTGGGTCGGTCGTACTTAAAATTACTCACGTGCCTTCTTCTTCGGAGACCGATCGACCCACGGGACCGACCCAGTCTGGGTCGGTCGGATGGAAAATTTGCCCATATTTGTGTTTTTAAAAGCTGATTTTGGGGATTCTTCTCTCATTATCAAATACACACGACTTCAACCTAAAAGAGAGGAGAGAGAGGCGAAAATAAGGGAGAAAAGAAGAGGACAAAAGAAGAGAAGAAAGGAGGAAGAAGAAAGTGAAGATTTCTACCTCCATTGAAGCTTGGAAGCTCCTCTAATGGATATTTCTCCCTTCTCCTTCCTCTTTCCTTTAGCTATGGTTGAGTAGTTCCATTTGTATCCTAGGATGAGGGTTTGAACCCATTTTTCTCATTTTATGCTAAGAACCTAACTCATTTATTGCTCTTGTTTTATTCCCTTCAATATCAATTAATGCTCTAAATTGATCTCTTATTGCATTTATGGTGGTTAATAAGTGCGAAACATATAGACTTTTAGGGTTTAAATACCTTATAACTTGCAACACTTTAGGCAATGTTTCCCACTTGCTTGTGAATTTTCTTGGATTTATGTTTTGATATGAACTGATATATTTTATGCATGAAATGCAGAAAACAGGTCTTGGAATCACATACTACACTTCACAAGCTTCGCAACGCAACAAACGGGGATCAAATCGGAGCTCAAACGAAGATTTTAGAGGCAAAACAATTCTCGTCCGGACATGTGTCCGGACATACAAGTCCGGACGCAACACGTGGAAGCATCCTCCGCATAGCGTCGACATGTCCGAACCTGCAGGTCCGGACGCTGGTTCGGACATGTCGGTAAATTCAATGTACAGGAGCCAATCGACATGCTATGAAAGGATAAAATTATTTTATCCACCGACTTACCCTTCCTTTTTACCCCAATATCACTATAAATACACCTATAACCCTCCATTAAAATACACACCATTCACTACCACATTACATATCAAATTCTTCCTCCATTTTCCACACTCCATTCACCTAGATATTAGACATCTCTCATCCCATCATCATCCACAAAAGCCACTGCGTTATTATTTTGTCCAACCTATGACCAACATATTACCAGTTAATATGTCAGGCTAAGAGGATTTACTCTGGGTGAAGGTTAATTTATAGTCTGTTTAATTATGTAATTATGTTTTTACCGGTTTAATTAAATACAGTTTGTTACGATTAAAGCTTATCTCTCGCCTATTTAATAAATTTCATGAATTTATTAAAATGCTTTACTAAATCTATTTTGATCAGATTCGTGATAAATAGACAGGTTAATTAAGCCGTAAATCTGTAGAAAGCTTATTATGATTTAATAAGTTAGCATTTTCAGACGCAAATATAATTTCTCATACTTAATCCGTTTACATGTGTTTTGCTCGAATCTGGATTAGACCGAGCATGTTCTGGTAGACGAGTTCTTTTGAGTCTATGATTTAGTCCTCAAGATAATAACAGGAATTTTGTCAAACTATTATAATAAAACCGGTAGACATAGCATAAAAGAGCAGACTATATAAACCTGAACCCAGAGTCCCGTTTAATTTACCTTTTACTTAGTTTAATATATCTTTCCTTTTTATTTATAAAAACAAGTCAATTAATTCCCCCTTTTTGTGACACCGCTTAGGAATTAGATAATTCCCCTTTAGTCCCACGGTTCGATATCTGGTCGCCTCCACTTTACTATACTACTGCGACCGGGATTTTGTTTGCAGCCCGTAAGGTATTTTGAGTTTTAATTTCTTTTTCATTTGTTTTAAATATGTCAGTTCCAACCACTCACATTATCCTGTCTGCAAAATGGCGTCGTTGTCGGGGACTTGATTTATTCTAGTCCCTAAGCCCCGGATAATTCACTTGCTATATTATAATATTCTGTTTATACTATTTTGTTGTTTGTTTATTTTATTTCTACTAATTTCTGTCATTTAATTATTCCAGCAATTTAAATATCGTATTAATTACAGTCATTTAAATTTTTTGTCACTTATTTTCCAGTTATTTAAATTACCATTGTCCTTTAAATTTCAGTAATTTAATTTCTGTCATTTAAATTCTGTCATTTAAATTCCCTTGTCATTTAAACATTTGTCATTTAATTTTATGTCATTTACATTCCAATCAATTTAATTCCAGTTCTTTATTTTCTAGTCATTTAAATTACTATCATTTAAATTCCCTGTCATTTAAATTCCAGCAATTTAAATTCTGCCCTTTTCTTTATTTTATTTTATTATTTTCATTTACTTAAACTGCATTTATTTTTATTTCTTTTATGTTTATTTATTTTCGGTTTATTTACTCTTGTTAAAAAAAAGTAGTTCTTTATTTTATTTTATTTTATTGAATTGTTTCTTTTTAGCTGTTTAAATTCCTCTCCATATTTCTTCCTATTTCTATTTATTTTATCACATCACAAGTTTCTTTTTCTGTTTTGAGTGGTGAATGCCTATTACCAGGTCACACAGCCTTCCGGACAATATTAACAATCATACGGTAGGCTACATCCTTGAGATCGAGAGAACCTTTCTGCGCACTTTAAGGCCGAAACGATCTCAACAAAACACAACCACGGTGATAGAATCTAACCAGGAAGCAGATATGACATCTTCACTAGCTACAGTTCATAACATCAACAGACCATCTAATCAAGGACAACAGCCCGCCATCATCCTTCCCCACCTTACCCAATCCGAATACGATGAGTGGCAAAAGCTGAAGTCATATCATCAGATCCGATGTGTAAAGGAGTTAGGCATGTTCGATGGCTCTAGTCCTGACGAAGCTCTGTTGCATGTCACCAAGTTTCTGCAGCATGCCAACAGTCTAACCGCGACCAACGCAGTACTCCAGTACGCAAGACTGTCCTTGTTCCCTCACAGCCTGACGGGAAATGCGAGTAAATGGTACCACACCCTTACACCAAGTACCATTGGTACTTGGGATGAAATGGCCACTAAGTTCTACGACAAGTTCCTGCCCCCAAGCCGAACGTTGGAGATGATGGCTGAGATCTACAATTTCAAGCAGCCAGGGTCAGAAAACATCTGCGAAACTTGGGACCGTTTCAAAGGACTGCTGCTGACGTGTCCTCACCATGGTCTCACAAAAGAACAATTATCTCAATTGTTCTACAAAGGCTTAATCAATCAATGCAAAACAATGGTACTATCCTCTTTAGGTGCTGATATTTTGAAAAATCCAGGGGAACAGTTTCTGAATGGGATAGAGTCCCTCTGTGAAGAGATCAGAGACTGGGCCATAGGAGGATCAAGAGGCGGCACTCTAGGCTTATACCACGTAGGAGAAAGTGACAACAAGTTCGACAAGCTGATGAGAAGCCATGAGCAACTCATGGAGAGCAATGCGCAGCAGGCGACGAAGGTAAGCACCCTGCAGAAAGTGGTTGAGCAGATGGCCATGAACTCCTACCCCCAACAAGCAAAGTCGATGACTTCTCGATCATCTACAACCCCTCCAGGCTATGCTCCTCTATCCCTATCATCTCCTGATGTTTCTTGTATGTAATGCGGCGGGCCACACGACTATGAACAATGCCCCCAATTACAAGAATTAAAAGCAGCAGAGGAAGCAAACTTTGTTGGCAACAATTTAGGGTACAGACAACCATGACATCACAACATGCACCCCAATTTTCAAGGAGGCCAAAGGCAGTATCAGCAACTGCCTTATGGCAATAATGCTTCTTCAAGCCGACCGACTCAACCTCCTTTAAATCCTGACTCTAGAATGTCCCAAATGCAGGAGATGTTTAAAGCAATAGATGAGTAAGACCTGAGACCGCAAGATGAAGTCAACAACACGCCCTTCGTAAAGACCAAAAAGCCTTGCAATCCCAAATTCAACAACTTCTCATCCAACAAAGACCTCCTGGCCAACTCCCCTCACAAACCAATCCAAATCCACGAGAGTATGCAAACGTAATTATTGTAGTGGACCAGCCCATCCCACTAGCTCAAAGGGAGCAACAACCCGAGAGTGAAATGGTCCATGAAGTGAAACAGCGTACCTCGACATGAACCAACTGAAGCTCTATGCCAAATTAGTTGAGATAAATGAAATGATGGAAGGTCCACTAGACCTTGCATCGCAGCAACCGGAGAGCGAAATGGTTCATATAGTGGATGACTTTACTGAGGATTTGAGTTACTGTCTTTCACCACCCCCGTTTGAACCTGAGCAAGCAACATCAAACCTTCTGCTTAAGCTTGAAGACAAGCCATCAGAGGAAAGCTTCTACCTCAACTTCATGGAGTCTCCTCCCTCTGAAGTCAACTACCGTTATTTTCCCTCCTTCTCTGTGCTATACCCAGAAAATGAGGATAGTTACATCCTTAAAAATGAAGAGGAGGAAATGCTCGCTCCCGCCAGGACATCCAAACTAAACGCTACAATCAACTTCGAGGAGCCACCTTCCTCTGAAGTTTAATTTAATCAGGGCTCTTCCTATGAGCCTCTCCAAGAAGATGAGGATATATATACATCCTCAAATTTGAGGAGGAGGAGCCATCCAACTTTGATCTTCATCTAGAGGATCACGGCATTCCCCTCTTGTGCACCAAAGAAGTAGGGTGGAAATTCAAAGTCAACCCACCCAGTGAGAAGGCCACCTTCCCATTTGATCCAGGATCAGAATTTGAAGATACAATTCGCCCCGAAGTTCTCCCTGCACCGTTCAACGCAGTTAAGGATGTCTTCATTCTTAAAATTGAAGAGGCGTCTCCACAACTAGATGATCCTCGCACCAAGGGTCATCCATTGAAAAATATGGGCCCTTCTCCAAAGAAAAATGTTGACCGCCCAACCAACCATTGAAGCTCACTTCCACCTTCATTTTCGATCCAGGGGACGAAATCTACATCCTTGACTCTAAGCGAGGAACACCACTACCACCCTGCCTCCATCCGGCTCAACAACAGGAGGAGAATGTTTACATTCTCCAGTTTGAGGAAGAAATACAAGCATCACCCGGTTTTCAGTTCAAGATTAATTGCAACAAACACCTCCTTCAAAACCAGGTTTTGTGGAGTTTGTATTTTCCTAATTTAATTGCTGTAGTAATACTTTGTTTTGATCCAGGTGGTTCAATCCTACTTGTTGGCCATTTCATATTCCCGTTAACACCGTTGTCCACTTTCATTTTTGATCCGGGATAATGAAGAACATGCGCCTAGCTAGAGACGTTAAACCCGAGCAGCTTGGTGGGAGGCAACCCACTATCTACACTTTGACTTTCCTTTTATGTTGTTTTCTCTTTTGTAATATATTTCCCTTTTATATGTTATAATAAAATGAGGGTTTTACTTGAGTTCTTCTGGCTGTGTAGAATATTCTTTACAAGTACATTTCATGTAATTCTACAGCTGCACTCAAGTGTGGGGGAGCTCTGCACAGTCTGCGAACTCTGGGGAGTACACTCTTTCTCTTTTGATATTTCATATTCCCTTTTGCGTTGTCTTGTGTAATTTCCTTTATCAGATTGCATGCCCTGTTAATTTAATTCTTTCTACGCAATGAGGGCATTGCTTGAGCTTAAGTGTGGGGGAGTACTCGTACCCTCGTAGCTTGTTCTTAAGTTTTTCTCTTTTGACAATTTGTTTAGATTTGTTAAGTTTGAAATAGTAAAAAATGGAGCCATTGAGGAAATATTGCAAACCTACAAACATTATGGGGTACTAAAAATTTTCAACCATTTTAAAATTTATTCTGATTAGAAATTGCTTAAAGTTTAAAAATAAATTATCATTTGAGCCCTGTTTTTAGCTTTGAGCCTGGATTTGAATTGGAATGTAAAGGTGAAAAAAGAACAAGGCAAGGTACTCCTCTAATCCAAACAGGCATATTCTGATCCTAAGCAGGCCTCGTCCACTTGGTTATTAAGTTCTTTAGGGTGCTTTATCACCTAGCTACCTAAGGTATTTTATATCTGGGAAAGTTGACCCAAAACCGCTACAAGGGTGGAGAGAAAAGTCTGAGGTGAAAGGAAATTTAACTTCAATCGAAGTATCTTTGCATTATGTACTTAAATGATGAAAACTTATTATTTATGGATCATGAGTATGTGGCATTGAAAGGTATAATGGAATATGATTTTACTTCATGCCCCTTGTCATTTCAGGAAATGTGAAAGAAAATAGTGGATTGGCTCAGGGTTAAAAACTAGATTCTTATGGTTCTACTTCTCCTTCTTAACAGTTTTTTGTATGATTTCAATGTTCTTTTCAAAAACTAAAAAAAAAGAAGGAAGTTTCTAGTAACCTTTAATCTAGAAGTTTTGTAGTAATCTTTTCTGTGCTCTCCCTGTTTGGTTATTTTATATTTAACTTGTTTAAAGATTTTGTCATAAAGATTTGCTTGAGGACAAGCAAAAGATAAGTATGGGGGAATTTGATAAGTGCGAAACATATAGACTTTTAAGGTTTAAATACCTTATAACTTGCAACACTTTAGGCAATGTTTCCCACTTGCTATGTGAATTTTCTTGGATTTATGTTTTGATATGAACTGATATATTTTATGTATGAAATGCAGAAAAAAGGTCTTGGAATCACATAGTACACTTCACAAGCTTCGCAACACAACAAACGGGGATCAAATCGGAGCTCAAACAAAGATTTTAGAGGCAAAACAATTCTCGTCCTGACCTGTGTCCGGACATACAGGTCCGGACGCAACACGTGGAAGCATCCTCCGCACAGCGTCGACATGTCCGAACCTGCAGGTCCGGACGCTGGTTCGGACATGTCGGTAAATTCAGCGTACAGAAGCCAATCGACATGGTATGAAAGGATAAAATTATTTTATCCTTTCACACACCTCTTCCGCCGACTTACCCTTCCTTTTTACCCCAATATCACTATAAATACACCTATAACCCTCCATTAAAATACACACCATTCACTACCACATTACATATCAAATTCTTCCTCCATTTTCCACACTCCATTCACCTAGATATTAGACATCCATCTCATCCCATCATCATCCACAAAAACCACTGCGTTATTATTCTGTCCAACCTCTAACCAACATATTACCAGTTAATATGTCAGGCTAAGAGGATTTACTCTGGGTGAAGGTTAATTTATAGTCTGTTTAATTATGTAATTATGTTTTTACCGGTTTAATTAAATACAGTTTGTTACGATTAAAGCTTATCTCTCGCCTTTTTAATAAATTTCATGAATTTATTAAAATGCTTTGCTAAATCTATTTTGATCAGATCCGTGATAAATAGACAGGTTAATTAAGCCGTAAACCTGTAGAAAGCTTATTATGATTTAATAAGTTAATATTTTCATACGCAAATATAATTTCTCATACTTAATCCGTTTACATGTGTTTTGCTCGAATCTGGATTAGACCGAGCATGTTCTGGTAAACGAGTTCTTTTGAGTCTATGATTTAGTCCTCAAGATAATAACAGGAATTTTGCCAAACTATTATAATAAAACTGGTAGACATAGCATAAAAGAGCAGACTATATAAACCTGAACCCAGTGTCCCGTTTAATTTACCTTTTACTCAGTTTATTTTATCTTTCCTTTTTATTTATAAAACAAGTCAATTAATTCCCCCTTTTTGTGACACCGCTTAGAAATTAGATAATTCCCTTTTAGTCCCACGGTTCGATATCTGGTCGCCTCCACTTTACTATACTACTGCGACCGGAATTTTGTTTGCAGCCCGTAAGGTATTTTGAGTTTTAATTTCTTTTTCATTTGTTTTAAATACGTCAGTTCCAACCACTCACATTATCCTGTCTACAGTGGTTTCATTCAATATTTGAGCTTGAGTTTGGAACTAGACCAACAAGGGGGATAAACCCTAGCTTTTGCTTTCTTGAGTTTGGAAGTGAATGCTTAGGGCTATTGATTAAGAGTGCTTGCTTAATGCTATTTAAATGACTTAAACCTCCTTTAATTAAGGGGTTTTATTATTTAGGTAAGAATTGGATTTCCTATGATTTGGGGGTTCATGAGTTACACTCTAATAGGCATTGAGATGATGAGTTGTGGTTTTGAAGTTCTTTGAGTAAATTAAGTGATTCCCACTATCCTAGGGTACTCTCCCCATCCATTCCATACACAAACATTTTACTGTTTTATTGCATTTCAATTGATAAACAACCAAGCTTGCCTCCGGCTAAACCCCCATTTTATTGTTTATTCGCACTTGACTAATATACCGAAGCTCGGGATTTAGAAACCAATTTCCTTGTGGATACGACACTTGTTTTATTGCAACGAATTGGGTGCACTTGCCCATTTTAGCTAGGTTTAATTACTATGTTTGTAATTTTCCCACCAGAGTGGCTTTAGATCCTAGGTGTAATGTTGTAATTTTGGTAGTTTTTGGATGTTGGGCCCGGGATGCGCCTGTGCTCCCGTGGTGCTGTATTTTGGTATCGTTAGAATGACAGTGGCGGTACATTTTGATAGTGACAGTTTACAGTGACGGTTTGTAAATAAATACTCGGTATTGTTGGTGATGTATATATGTGGATGTTAGTACCTATTGCTCGGGAGTCCGTGTCCATCAGACCGGTACACATGTGCGTAGTAAGCCTTGTTAGCCACGTGGGTGGCTAACGGTGTGTACACCGACTTGTTTAGTTACCGTTTAAGTTCTTAATTTCCGCTGCAGTTTCGGTTTATTGTCAGGATTACAGTAGGGGTGTTACACTTACAGTAGTGTAATATCTTGTATGTGTTGGTTAATTAGTTTACTTGGCTAAGTTATGTTGGTTGGTCAACGTAGTTTGACTTGGTCAACGTAGTTTGACTTGGTCAACGTTTCAAGTCAATATTTCATATTAGTCGATATTTATTTATCGCTTTATACCACATTACCTTGTATTATAAATTCATAATATAAGAATTATAAAGTTTCCCACAATGAATTTAATTCTTTATTCTTTGTTAGACACACTTGTACTTAATTGTGTTATTTACTCACAAACCTTTTATCAAGGATTCACCTTAATGTTGTACAAGGTATTTTATACATTGTCATAGCCCTTATTTTATAAGGTTTCTAACCATATGTTATACTCCCCAACTTTTAAATTTAATTCCATCATTTTTATGTGATTGTTTATAAGGTATATGTATACCATAATAATTCCTTTATAACATACTCTCTTATACTTTAATATATAGTCACTTTATATCATTTTAAACCTTATATTATATTGTTCATTGTTTCTGAAAATTCTAAACCAACCTTATACTTTCGGTATTTTAATATTCCTTCCCTTTCATTTTTGATTATTAACAAAACCACCACAAATATTATTTGTTGTTACTTTTCCTTTCATTGTTTAATTTATAACCTAAGATTCCAAAACATTATAATATACCAACATATATACATATATGTATGTCTAATTTGAACAGCAACCCTCCTCGTTTTTTGTTTTATAATATTACCCACAACTCTCTTATTATTACATATTACCCCTCTTTACTTTGTAAACTTACAATTTAATACCTAAAACTTTATATTGTACATATTAACTTGTTCAATTCCAAAAATTCCCAAAATAGTATTCTAAATTTCCGAACAAACCCTAGGCTATTCCAATATTATTTTCCACCCCCAAGTTTCGGTTATTTACATAATAACCCCATAAGTTTTTAAATGTTACATTTTAATACTTAAACTATATATTATAATCCTTAATTTATTGAATCACTAAAATTAACCCAAAATTCACCAAATTTATGTACAGACCCCTACTGGTCATATTAACCTCATTCCAACCCATAACTTTCGAAAATCACATAAACACCCCAAATAGTTTTATAATTTTCATTTTTTTAACTTAATACTTTCTTTAAGTTACCAAATCAATTACTTATTTTTTTCCAACTTGGTCAAACATCATATATGGTCAATGTTGACCACCCAACCACTCCTTTGACCAGCATTTGTCAGTAATTATGAAAATACCCCTCTTTACTCTCTAGGTTTACACTTAAGTGTTTAAACTTTATAAAAAATTGTATTTTAAGTTTTTAAAATTCCTTAACAGCCCATTCGGTTTTATTTATTATTTAGCACCCCAAACTTGATTTATTTATGGTTTGGCCCACATGGTAAATCTTTTGTTCATTTTAACACTTATAAAGTTCTTAAATCATATTATAACTTTTATATTCAATTTACGTTACACCTAAATTCATCATTATTCATACAAAATGTTCCTAGGTGATTATGTTCACTAAAATTGCACTTTAGCACCAGAAACATATTTAATTCATTTAACCACCCAAAAACTTAATAATTTAATATTTAAAGCTTTAATTAACTATAATTAAAATGGCCTTAACACATGGCCTTCAACATAACATAAGCTTAACTTTAAAATGACATTAAAATTTCCATAAACCATAGGTTATACACGGCTTGCTACAGATTTTTCATTTAACTTATAAAAATAATTTTTCTTTCATTTTTAACTTATAAATTTGACTTTAATAAGTCATTACCACCTAGATTCACTAACCAAACATATAACCATCTTTTTATACACATTTTCAAGGATTAAATAGAACCTATATACATACACATTCTCAGCCATATTTTATTTTACAAGAAAATACACTTTAAAGCTTCAAAAGTGTTTTAGGAGTTCTTACCTTGTTCTAATCACCAAGAACTCCAAACTCCTCTTGTATAGTTTCGGCCCTATATGTATATGTAATGTAGGTTAGTTTTTATTTCATGAACTAGCTTAAACAACATCATAATACCTTAAGATCTTAAATGAACATTTTACCTCTTAAGTTTGGTTTTCTTTTTGGGATGATGTCCCTACTGCCTCCACACTCCATGGGGGGTTCCAAGACCCATTCGGTTAGAATAAACACAAGGAAGAAGGCTTTAGTTAGTGACTTCTCCAAATGACAAGTTTAGGGAGTTTTTAAGGCATAATCAAAGAGAGATTTTACCTTGAAGTGTTGGGAGGTCTAAGTGTGGTTCTCGGCCACCTAATACAGTAGTAATAACTTTAGTTTCTGTAGGAAAAAGGATGGAAGAGATTAAGGCTTGAAAAGCCATGGAAATCCATGATTTTACCTTGATTTGGAGCCCTTTTTAGATGGGTTTTGGAGCACCTCTTTGGCTAAATGAAGAGGGCTGGAAACACTCTTCAAATGGGTGTCAAAAGGTGTAGAAAAAGAGGTAAGTAACAGTTCATTTTCGGACTTAATATTAAAGAGAGGTAAAAAGGTGTTTTAAGGCATTTTTCCTTACCCTAAGGTGCTCAAGAGGTTCTGTAACACCCCTACTCTAAATTCCTGTTTAACTAGCACGCCTAACATAATAATTAGTCGATTCACAACGGTAATTAAAAGACGTACACAAAATAAACCGGGTGTTACCCGCCGTTACCCGCCCATGCGAGTAACGAAGCGTTTAATAACTATCCAATCTGCACTACCGCTGTGATGACAGAGATTTATTACAACTAAAATTACAAACTGAATAAATTCCGAAAGAACAGTGAGCCATCTATCTATCCAAATTCCATAATGTTTGAAAAACAGTAAACGTAAGTAACCGTGTCGCATGTAGGCAGACTGTCGACTATCCCAAACTCCCGCACTCGCGTTCGAACTTAATCCGCTCCAATCCTGAAAGTGGGGGCCGTATAGGCTCAGCCAACGCTGAGCACGAACTATATAACCTTCATGAACCCTAAGACTACTCAAGTTATTTAGCCCAATTGTTAACATGTTGTTCCAATTACATGCTGTACCGTTTTCATTTACAGTAACAATATAACAATAATCATCACACATATAAGTTCATACAATAAGTTCATACATTCATCATGCAAATCCACAACAAGCAATAAGCAAGTATATAAACAACTTCAATTAACAGTGCGAGAGTTACACTCTCTTGAACAATCCTGTTATGCGGCCTTGAGGCCTTCTTGTTTCGTTGTTCAGGGCTAATATTTCTTTGAGTCATTCCTTAACTTTTACTTAACTTGTTCAATTAGGGTGGGCGTCATGTTAGGACAACCCGTATAAGCTTCCTCTTCTGGAGCAGTCGTTCTAGTGCACTATAATAGTGGCTTGTCAGGAGTCTGCAGAGGCTTGACGGCCGGAGCCATTGCACCAACAGCAGTGCCCTCTGACCAACAATCATATCAGGTTCGTTGGAGTTTCCATGGCGAGAGAACCATATCCGGTCGTTCCCTCTCTTCGGTGATCACCCATGCACAACCATGTAGTCCGTGACTACCCTGGCTTTTTCCTTATCTTAATTGTTTACTTAATTCCACCATATAATTCGGTCTGTGACCTTTACCTAAGATCTATGCTTAGGTTATGTAGAGTGTATTCTCTATGTGAGGACCTTTAAGGTAGTTAACTTTCGCCTAGACGTCGCCTAGGCTGCGTTCATCCTCAGGTTTATATGATAAGTTCACAGTTATTTTCCTTTTACCACTTCCATATTGTCATCCACAATCCGATCCGAGTTTTCATATACAATTCCAAATTGTAAATCGTCGCGCACAATAAAGATCGTGAAATATTAAACTTTAAAATCCACAATCACAACATATAGCAAGCATTTTATCACTCTTGTCATGCGATCACACAAACCAAACCCGAGGAAGCCCTCAGGAACACTCGGGCCATATAGAACGTACTGTTCACCGATGTACAATGCTAGCATGACGTATCACGCTTATCCTCTTTCTCATACAAAGCTCGTATCTCGAACCTGTATCTCTGGAATACATAACACTAAGTATTAATACTCTATAAATCACTAAACAATTCGGTATCCCCGTTACTTTATTAATCCTTGTATTTAACCCCAATGGTTATTATTATCATTGGAAGGGTTATTACTTAGCGCATCTGATCCCGAACTAGCTAAATAGTCCTCGAATTGTTAGTAATTAACAATGTTATAATATTCTACAACTTTTAGGATTAAATTCTCACAACCTTCGCACCATTTAATCTTTTGTACACATTTATGTGTGTTTGTGTATATATATAAGCATTCTCCACCCTAAAGTTCCCATCCTTCTCAAATGCCTAATAAGTCATTATTTACTTTATATAATTCATCCCCCTCTTTCATCAGTTTTTCCTAAATACCAATATCATCAGCACTTGTACACAAAACACCTAAACTTAATTCATCCTCATTTACATCTAACCCTTTGTTATATATATATATATATATATATATCCACCTGTCATACTATACTTGATTCACTATCGGTTGTTTTTGGTAGAACATAAGCACCATTTTCTTCTGATTAAGGTAGTCATATAAAGCCCTTACATGCAATTCAGCGTGTGCTATAATGGTGCAGTGTTTTAGGACTTGTGTGTTGTCATAGTGGTTCATCAAGCAGCTAAACCTTGATTGTTCAACTAACTGTGTTTATAAACATCAAAAGAAGAAAAGGGCAGAAGCTTGAACTTTAAATCAAGCAAACCGAAATCTGTTCCCTTAACCTAAAACTTGTTCGAATAAGATACAATCTGTTTTGTAGTCATACAGCAGGCAGTGATTTTTTTGTTCCAGAATTTGCACCAATAAGAGAAAAGAGAAGCTGAAACATAAAGCATGTAATCTGGTGTGGCTACGCAAGAAGATGGCAAGGGGAGTGAAGAGCATGTACTTCCTTGATCACCAGCAAG